>JAFIDM010001028.1:52393456-52428980 GCA_023159025.1 Thereuonema tuberculata
ATTTTTTTAGCTTCAATAAAGTAATGTAAAATAAGTTTGAACAATATATCCGCTCTATTTCATTCCTGGTAGTTTTATTAAATCACAATATAATACTTATTTAATAAGCTTTATAGGAAGATTGCTGAGCGAAGAGAGGAGGGGCACAACCCCTGTAATTTACGTTTTAATCAAAACAAAGCTATTGAAATTTTATCATCTATATCTTTCAAACGGTTGTAGTATTTTGTATCTAAGCACTCGATACAAAGCCTAGTGAAGCGTATAATTTTAAATCACGAATGCAAATTAAATTTAAGACAAACCTAGATAATGGGATGTCTCTATAATGAGAGCCGAAACGCTATTAGAAGCAGGAGGAACGCCAATCAAATTTCTTTCTCTTCTCTAGTCCTGGACTTCTATTATAACTGCACAAAGATACCCATAATCCTGTCATGTGCATGAATGCTTATAGCCCAGCAAAGTTCAGATGTTGGGGTTGAATGTCGTCAAAGGGTTAATTGAATTAGATGGGGGTTGTGAAAGAGCCGACATCTGAATAGGTTCCTGTCACTGTTTCGAAGGCAATTTCCGTTATTTCTATTATAAAGAAAAATCGATGGAAAAAAGAAAAAAAAAAGAAAAGAAAAGTATAATCAACTGTGAAACTGGACGGGTGACAAAAGCGAACAGCAAATAAGAAATTGGGAACATGAGATTAGCGATTAATCCTCCAAAATCTTCTGGTTTTTTTTTTTTTTTGTTAGTTTTCCAATAAGAGATTAAGAACACAATTAAATAAGTTTTATTTTACCATTAAATATTTGTAACTCGAAGAGGCTTTTTTTGAATAAACGAAATCAAAAGTTCTGTTCTGTGCAATTAGAAAATGCTGGAATATACAATGAGAAAGTAAATATAGCAAAATGGCAAATTGAATAGGAACTGAGTGATTGTTTTTGGCGGTCTCATGTTACAGTTAACATAGGGAACCGCTCTTGCTTTTGTGTTGTCTGTATGTCACACTATATGTCACACTTTGTAGCGGCCAAACGGTTAGAGATATTAGAATGAAACCTTCACCATTGTGTTCAGCATCAAAAAGGTGACAATGTAAAAAAATCAGACCTGTAGGACCACTTCCTGACCCCCCCCTCCCCAAATTAACGTTTTCCATAGCAGTGTTAGTAATAATGATAACAATTAACACAGTAATAATACTGATGCTTCATACCTAACAATGCTAACAATTGCCAACAGGACGTTATTGTTAATAAATACAAACGTATTGTTTCATAAATTCTTTAACATATCCAAATGATGCACTAAGCATTGTATTAGCGGCCACTAGTTTACAGCTTGCCTGTAAAACATAAAGGAACGGTCTTGCATTTATATGCTCTTGTTTTTAATTATTTTGTTTATATAATTGTGCATATTACGGGACCGCTTTGCTTTTGACACTGTCTAAAAGCATTAATTACCTTGTTTAAAATTAAACCCATTTTTTTAAGAAGAGAAAGAGGTTCCCGCCGATCTTGATGAAAGTTTGTATAAATTGAAAAAGTTCCAAGGGGCCAAGTTTCATTAAAATAGGTCGAGTACTAAATAAGCGAAAATATACTCTATAGGCAATGTCTAAAACGGAAGGAACTCTCGGACTTTCGGATACACTCAGAGTAGCTATCGAAATAAATGACATTGGAACCGTTGGAAAGATTTATCCATAGTTAGAAACTTTAATTAGTTTCAGAAAATAAGATGTTTTAATCAGGCAGAGAGTTGTGACTCTACAGAAAATACCTCTTCATTGTGCTGTAGATAAACCAATGTCCAAACTGTAAATGAAAATTTGGTACTTTTGTTATTATATAAATCTTGACACACGCCTCTTCTACTAATGTTTTTAACATATATTTTAACATACATTATCGCGACTGTAAAATTTTCAATTTACTTTGTCTTTCTCAGGTATGTGGTAAATTTAGTCCTTATCCATATTTGATTAATTGTTTTAAGTTTAATTCTTACTTTGTTATATGTTGTTTCTTAAATGTTATATTTTTTGTTTATTTAAAATAATTCTTACTTTGTTTCACTTTGTTATGTTGTTTATTTGTCTCGTCTGCAACAGACCATGACTAAATTTATTATGTACATGCGGAAGCTTGGAAAATTTTAGAGATAAAATATTGTATGTTGAAATATATGTTATAAACATTAGTAGAAGAACTGATAGACATTTCTTTTTAAATATTTTACTTTACTCCAAACAAATATAAATACATCAGAAGATAGACCAATATTTCGTCTATCCAATCGAAAGACTTTTTCTAGGTCTCTAAAACTAAAAATATTAAAATAAATAAATAAGAAAAAGAAAAGAATCTTTTTTTTCTCTCTAATCATTACAAAATATAACAAACAGTCCTTACACTACATCGTGTCTTTGTTACAAAATAATAAAAAACATAATTAACAATTAAAACAATGGACCATTATTGGAAAAAATAGACCAATAATTAAATTTTAAAATTTCACTTAATCTCTTATTGCCTTTTAAAAGTTTTCGAAAAAAAGCCCCAATGAAATTTCATTAACTTTAAGTGATTTGTTCTTATTAAAACATTTGCAGCAATTTATGATAACATTTGTTATCCGGATTGCTTTTTGAAAAAACCTTTAACCTTTACCTTATTTACTTACACTTCCTAATGTGAAATGAGCTTTCTTTGATTAGGGACCATTTCGAAATCATTCATTTCCTAACTCTAAAACTACGGCCCGTACAACAAAATGTCATAGAACACTTTCGACTCAAAATAACCTTTGGAACCCGTATCTCTTCGCTTTGTCTACCATTTCCGAAACACCCTGTATATGACTTATGTGTGATCAAAAGTTATAATTTTTGTTATTAATTTAAGTTTCAACTCTATTCTAATTATTCGAATACCCTTAATCGAAATGTCAGGAAGTTTTGTATATATATTTCTGTAGTTAGGAACTAATGTTGAACTCAAGAAAAGAGATCAAAAACCCCTGAATTCCCATCAATTAATCCACAAATCATAATCCGGAAGCCATATCATGGTAATTCGAAACTTCATCTATTCTTGATTATTGAACTGATCATACTGTCAAGAAATCAAATTAACGAAGTTAATCTAAAAAGTCTGTCGTAATAAGAGTTGTTTCAAAGATTACAGAAATTAGTTTAATAGATTATTAAAATTTTAATTACAATGCAAAAACGTGTTCAGTAAAATTATATTCAAATGACAGTTCCCTTCATCTATTTTTTTTTTTATCATAAATTTTATATTTTCTAAGAATAGTAATGAATCTAACGTATTTTATCACTTACAAATTTTATGTTAGATATTGTTAATATTTAAAATTGTTTACAAAGATATTATAATAATTTGAGAAAAATATAATATTACAATAAAAAAATATATTTTCCAATAATGCATTTACAGATAAACAGATTGTCAACCGAATTTTTTTGAAAATTCTCTTCAAATTTCAGCAAATGTAATATTTGTGTTTTACTTTTTTATTATCTTTAAAGATTTTACATAACAAAGTATTTAGTTTTTTTATCTTAATCCTGAATAGAACTAATTAAAAATGATTTCTTTTTTTGTTGAGTTTCCACTTCCGTTTTCAAATAACGAAAAACCTACAAAACCTTCGATTTCTTGGGAAGTCTTGTAACGAATGCAGCAATGGATTTCCATTAACGAAAAGCGAAGGCAAACGATGAATCCCCTGTTTTCTTTTCGGATTGGGGTCTTTATTTTTTTTCCCCTTCTCTTTGCGTGACGATAGACGCGATCTTTTTCCATTATTTTGTTAGTGTGTATCATTCTTCAACAGCCCAACGTGGATGTGCATTACAAATATACCAGGCAATTCCATCTACTAAAGAGAGGCAGATCTGTCCTTTGATCAGCCTAATACCAAAACAGAAGCAAGTAAAATTTAAACACTACCACTGTACTTCCTGAATTTGCTTTTCCACAGTTGTTTACGAATATCCCTTTTTTTTTTGTTCTTGAAATAAAACTTTTCAAGAATGTTCAATTGCTGCATCTACAAAAGTTAAAGTATTTCGGTGAAAAATGAGGCCATATCCTGGTTAATAAGTCATTAAGACTTACAAAACCATGCATTCTTATAATCTTAGATTTTATTTGCTGATTTTTACATTTCCAGATGAGATTCACATGACATACGACATCAACATCACTTTCTTCCACAGATTTCAAAATTTATAATATCAAGCATTGTGCATTTCTTCAGGCAATTTAAAACGATACATTATTTTCTGAAGTCATGAAAATGATTGTTCTCAGTGCGAATGTTTTAATTATCTTATTTTTTGTTAGCGGCCCATTTGGGAGCTAATGTGATAGCAACCAAAATCGGTAGCTATTGCGTTTTGTCTTGTCCGTCCGTCCGTGTTCCTCACTAACACCTCCAGAACGGAAGGTCGGATCGACAAACGGATGTCACCATCGTGATCAGAGGCCCAAACACCGTAGGAATAGGTTATTTTCAGGGGGCCAACGCCTCCACATGTTCGAAATATTTGGCATTTAGCTTGATGCTTAACGTTTCCGATTAATGTATTGAATGTTGTCGGTTCAAAGCCGTATTTATAATTTTTTTTTCTAAATGTCGCGTATTTATTTTTTTGTTTTTCTTATTTTCCTAATGTTTTTTTAATTTTTGTTTTCCTAATTGTATTTTTATATTGGATTTTATTTATTAATACAGGGCTTTTGTTATTAAAATCTGATATATTCTATATTCTGACATTCATCAGAGAAATGTTTTTAACTGATCTTTGATAATTCTTACACACAATTTTGTAAAGCTTTAAAGAAGAAAAATAATAAAACAAAATTCTGTCTGATGTAGATGACATATAAGTGAGATAAAATCAATACCATGGGATCCTTGAAACAAATGTAAGACATCTCTGACATTCCGGCAATGTGCAGAATAGGTGATAGTTATCCATGAAGCTTCCATTAGGTCATAGATAGCCAAAAATGAGATCTAGGATTATAGGATCGAACGGACAGCAGAAAGTACAGAATATGAATACAGTCCCAGGAATTCGAACCGAACAGTTCCACACCATGTCAGATTTATTCAAAGAATTTATTCAAAAATTTGAATTTTTGATTCTTTGAATAATACAGACTTGGCGTGGAACTGGTCGGTCCGAATTACTGATACTGTATTCGTATTCTGTATCTGTTTTATACTTTAAACTGTTTTATGACTGTTGACAATAGAGAGAATGTTAAAAACAGGTGGAAAACGTACCAACGATTAGAGATAGAATTGCTTAAACAAGCATCTAAATTTGAAAGTAACTTAAGTAGGTTTGGTATGAAAATTATATATGAATAAGAACATATATGGTAGGCCTAATTCCTAATATCCAAAGTAAGAAATGTAAACTAAAGAAGGGAAGAAAAGAATTTACGTATAAAAGATGGCGAGGAGAATATCCAATGTGTTGATAATTCTAAAGAGGCTGTATTGTTATTGACCCTTTTAATAGTTAATTTATTTTTATCATCATCTTAAACGTTTCGCTAAGAAATTAACGAAATTTCGTTCTGATGTGATTCGAATATTTTTTTAAACTAGTTATTACTTGTTACATTTGAATTAACTTCTTAACTTATAAATTAAAATGAAACACAGATGAAACAAATTTATAATTTAAGAATAATCATGTTTAGGTCTTCTCTTTGTAAAGTTTACTATTCATATTTTTTTACGACTTGCAAGGAATTTATTTTTTAATAATAGGTTTAAAAGTATTTTATTTGGATATAAAGTTTTTATTTAAGTTCCATGTAACAGGCAGGAAATATTTTATTTCCTCCATTATCGAATTTGAGCAACTAGGGACCACGGAAGTAGCTCAACCTGACAACGTCTGGGCGAAGCTAGTGATATTCAAGAAGGGGGACGAGATTCACAATCCCGTCCAGGATAACCCTGAGATAGTAAGACCCAGGAAGAAACGGACGAAACACAGAAGAAGAAAGAAACAACCATGCCAACACCGGGATTCGAACCCACGTTCCGAAACACCGGCCACACGGCAGACCGCTGAAATATTTTATTTAGTGTAAGTATTTTTATTTGTTTAGTTGTTAGTAAAGGGTGCAAAGGATGTATAGGGAAAAAAAATTAGATTTGAATTAGGTCTATATATGAAGTAAGCAATACTCATTATAAATCCTTAAACAGTTGAATGAATATTAATTATAAACAAGGTAGTGACAGCGATTAGTAAACCAATCACAACGCTTCGCAACGGCTTCTGATACGTATAAGAAAATATAATAATGCTTTTTCAAAGTTAAACCATAGCAGTTTCCAGAACTTGTTGAATTTATGTTGAATTACTGCTGTAATTTCCTTATTATTTTAATGTGATTTCTGCACTGCAAAAGGCGCAATTCTTGCGATTACTGTGATTGTTGCGATTGTTGCTAATGATAATTTAATATTTTAATGATACGTGTTGAAGTTATAAATGTGGTTGTTGCGATTGTTGTGATTGCTGCGATTGTTGCTAATGATAATTTAATGATATTTTAAAGATTCTTGTCCACAGACGGACGGACAAAGTCAGGTTATAAGGCTTCTGATCCTTATCAGAAGCCTAAAAGGAATAAAAACGCACACAACTAAAAATCATTGAGCTGCTTTTGGAATCTTCTGACTTAAAGCCATCATCAGTTGAATTTACTAATAATTTTTTAGTTGAGTGAATGTGAATTCTAAAAAACATAACATCTTCGTCTCTTTAGTGCACAATATTTTGTTCAGTAACGTTGAAGATTATCAAGCTTCATCAGATAGTAAGTAAAAACAAAAATAATTTTTGAATATTTTTTAACGAAAAAATACGGAGGAAAGAAAAAATACGGAATCTATACGGAGGAAAGAAAAACTCATTTTTTGGCTTCTCCCTACTATCTAATGAAGTTTTTTAATCTTCAACATTCCTGAACGAAATGCTGTGCACGTTAAACTTGTTGTTAAAAGAGACGAAGATAAAACGTTTTTTTAAAAACTCATTATATGAAACTCAAATGAAATGCTGTCTTTAAAATTAATAAATAAAATACTTAGAACTTATCAGCAAATGTTAAGTATTTACTTGTTATTTTAAAATGAGTCGACAGCATTTCCATGTAATGAATTATGAGTTTTACTTGAATTATTTATGGTATGTTATATAGAGTTATTTTAATGAATACAAAGTGGAAGTAAAAGAGTCAAATATTTGCGAACTGAATCAGTTTTGGAATTTAGTTCTTCAAATCACGACAAATCCGAGATTGAATAGGTTTATTAAAAGAGGAATAGGATTTGCTGTTAAAAGTGTCGTCTGTGTAAATGATTCTTATGAAAGAAGTCTTCACATAAATGTAGGCCCTTTTGAAAAGCTTCCGATTAATGAGGAAGTTCTCAAATATCGAAGTCATGTGATTTCTTATCTAAACAGTTGCAAATGGAATGTTACCTCCATCGGTCGGATAGATCGATCTGTTTGAACAGCGGCCGCTGATAGGGGACATTGCCTTTGTGTTGCTCCGAGTGCGAGGCGGTCTCCATTTTTATGCAGAGATGGAGGACATCTGTCGAGGCCCGATCGACGGCATATTGGAGCGAGGGAAGGCAGGCCCGTGCACAGCTTATCGCTCCGATGCTCGATCAAGCGAGTGCGCAATGGAAATTGAATGAAAACTTCCCCTTCAACACCCACTCTCGCTCCCAGCTCCGCATTGAGAAGACACCCAACATTTTCGAAGCAGATTAACTGCTGCTGAAGTCCCACTGCATGACTGATTCTTTTCGTAGACGCACTCCATAACGTGTCCTGCCAAAGATAAGAGCACGTACTGGTCTCATCTACTTAAGACACCAACATCTCCAGCACGGATTACAGTTGAAACAATAACTTCATTGAATTTTTTTTTTGTATTTTTAATGCTCTCAAAGAAATTCATTGTGTGTCTGTGTATGATTTTTTTTATTCCCTGAAGTTTAAATAAGTAGCTGGGCTACCATGGTACCCTCCCGTAATGTTTTGTAATAAAAATGTTATTCTGTCTAGAAAATAATATTCGAAATATGTGATTTATGGTTAGATATCAAAACTTGCAATTATACTTTGAAAAAAAAAAAAAACTAATGTATTTTATATCAAATTATAAAGTCTTTAAAAACTAAACTCTCAGCAATAATAATAATAAAACTATTAAATGTGAATTCTTATTACTTTGTGGTCAATTGAGATTAAGGCAACGAATTTGTATTGATATTTGCGCTATATTACTCCTGTATAATTTGCATAAAAATAATGATATCTAATCAGTTTACACAATTAACAGTTTATGTTTGAAGTATGATGTAGATCAGAGCATTCATCTTCGAATTATGGTGCTGTTAATAATGTTGGGATGTATATGTTTTGCCGCAAACTGCTATTGTATACAAAAATAACATAATTTAAAATAACATCAGAAAAAAACTCAAAGTTCAAAGCCAATGCTTCTCGATTTTTTGCTGTCACCGTGCAGCATTCCTGACTTGTCTATTATCGGCGTTACGGAATGACAGTGCTGGGGTTTTCGTGATAAATAATAACGGCATTTTTTTTTAAAAAAAAAAATCTTCATTTTATAAAATAACTCCGATTGATAGGTTTTGAGGAAACGTAAATTGGTGAACAATCAATTCAGATCGGCAGATTTACATACATACATAGTTCTCTGCCAAGGGCAGGTCCTTCACTGCAAACCCAGCATTCTCCAATATTTCCTATTTTCTGCCTTCCTCTTCGTCTCCACATAAGATCCATTTACCCTAATGTTGTCGATCATCTGAAATCTTCTTCTGCCTCGAACTTTTTTACCGTTCACCATTCCTTCCAGTGCATCCTTCATTAGGGAGTTTCTTCTCAGTCAGTGACCCAGCCAGTTTCTTTTTCTCTTCCTGATCAGTTTCAGCATTGTTCTTTCTTCACCCACTCTTTCTAGCACAGCTTCATTAGATTTAGACCCTCATAAATCAAAAAGTAAATAAATAAATAAATAATAGATTTATGTAAAAGTCCATACTTTTCTTTTATAATGTTTCTTCTTATCATATCATAATATTCAAAACACCTCCAATGCGAAATATATAAAAAAAATATATTTATAAACGAATTTTTGGAAAACTGTCTTCTTTACTTTATCAAGTTTTAAAATAACATAAAAAGGAATGATATTATTAATAAAAAAAACCATCCAACTCGCGTAGATATTAAATGTCATCTTGAATATCTCATAGATAAATTCTAACAAAACAGTTCTTGAATTTGAAAAACAAATCCATTATTTTCAAAACACCTCCAACGCCAAATATATTAAAAAACATATATATTTATAAACGAATTTTTCGGAAAATTTTCTTCTTTCCTTTGTCAAGTTTAAAAATAACGTAAACAATTTACAGATGTTAAATATTTAATATATGTCTATGAGATCTTCAGGATGATATTTAATACCTATGCGAGTTGGTTGATTTTTTTATTAATAATATCTTTGCAATCCTTTTTATGATTTTATGTTAGCTGCACCCATTCGTAAGATGATCCTCAAATTTAAAGGTTATTAAGATATTGGAAGCCGATAAAACACAACAGGATTTGGCAAATTGGCTTCAGGCATCGCAAATTACAGTAAACAGAACGTGGTAATGTTTTCATATTCTCAATTCGATTTTCAAGAAACTGGACTAAGCAGATGGCCCTGAGTAACCCAATAAAGATGACTTCTGTTTGAAGATATTGACTCAGAGTTGGTAAACATTGTGGCACCACTAGATTAAAAAAAAACTCAAAGAAACTTGAGTGGTCATTGAAGAGTTGTAGTTTTTTAAGTGAACTTATTCCTGAATGTAGTGAAAATTAAGTGTCATTTTAAAATAATGAAAACAGTGTTTATACAAAACGTTATTCTGCCAATCTGAAATAATTCAGCAATGTTAAGTTAAGAAAGTAGTATTTACTAAAGGGATATAAATCTTTCTTATTTAAATACAGTACTTCACAGTGGTTATGATTGGGCCCTGTAGTCCACTGGTTTAGGCGCTGGACTGAGTACTGGAGGAGCCAGGGTTCAATTCCCGATGGTGGTGGGTAATTTTTCCGCGGTGATTTCTTCTCTAGAACGACACTAGGGGTCACCCAGCCCTCATTCTCTGGGGTTAAAGACTGGTGGGCGTTGGGCTGATCATCCCACATCAATTTGTCCCGTTGGTCTAGAATCGCTGCGAGCCTAAATCTCCAGCGCACCCAAGGACCTGCATGGCCTACTGCGATATATATTTAACAGTGTTTCTAACATCTTACATGCACTCTGAGACAGTATCCAGATGTAAAGGATAGTTTGCTGTAATGGCGTACGATGCTCTACTGAATTCAAGCCACTTCAAATTTAAAATTTAATGTTGATAAATAAATTTTAACCAGCGAATATTTAAGTTCTTGTTCAGCCATTTTGCAGCTCGTTTAAAATCTCACCAAGATCTTAGCTTTAGTCTAAAAAAAAGATGGATTACTTGTACAGAGAAACATAACGTTCTGTAGATTTAGTTAGAAAAGCAATACAGGTAACCCCGCGTTGATTGCGACCCCGGTGTGTGCGAATTCGTTGTAATGCGATCTTTTTTTTTTAACTATCAACAATTAATTGTTAAATAAAATCTTTATTATCATGAAGTGTATATTTGTTACTTACATTAATTGCTATAATTTATATATAATTACGATTTTTCACAATATCTTTTACATAAAATTTTATGTAAAATTTTACATAATAATCGTAGAGAGGCCCAGCAAGGAACACCAGATTCTTTTTTGCAACGCGAAACAAAGTGATTAAATAATATTTTTTCCAGTTTCTTTTCAATGTTATATTACTTTTATGCTACATAAAACATTTATTTTCATATTAATAATGTTGATTTTATCGATAAAGTGTTTTTTCATACTCATAAATGATTTTTTTTTAAATCCCCCGTTGATTGAGAAATTTCGTTCATTGCAACCTTCTCTGGAACATATCCTTCGCAATCAACGGGGTTACCTGTAACACAGGCAAAGCATCTACATTATAGATAACCTATAAACATATTACAATTTGCTTCCCTTTTTTTCTGGTTGCTTTATCAAAAACTATTGTTAATTTTGAATTTTAAAGATATTTTATATTTAAAGAGTATTTAATGTGCACCAAATTATCATTAAACCAAAAATGAATCCACTAATGCACATAAATATGCTTTCGCACACTGAGCCATCGTAGATGGGAATCCGGAACAGCTGTTTCATCCTTAGTAGGACTATTCAGTCGGTTTTATCCATGGAAATAGGCTCATGACTGTGCGAAAGGTTATGGACAGCACTTCCACTTTGGTGTCCAGCAAACAAACAAATATACTCTTAACATTAATACCCTTAATATGTGGATTAGTAAACAAATGTACTCTTTCGCCTATGATCGTACGTAAATCATGCTGAAGAGTCTTAATAAGGATGAAACAGATGTTCCGCATTACCAACGATGATGGCTTAGTCTGCAAAAGTAAATTTATTTGCACTACTGGATTCTTTTTTAAATTAATATTTTATATTTATTATTAGTATTATTATTTATTTATTTATTTATCGATTCTTACAGAATTGTATTAAGGATGAGATGCACCGATCTTAAGTAAAATATCCAAATTTTCTTATCAATAAATGTTATAAACAAAACTTAAACTCCAATGATATTTTTGTTCGACCGAAAGCTGAAGGAAAAAATTTATCCGCAGATAAGGACTTATTGGATATTTTAGGTTTCTGGATAATTTCATAAAAGTGGTTGAAATATGACTTTTTTATATGAAAGTAAATTTTACGAGGTTTGGTCCAGGAGATTTGCTTACATTTTAGCTTACGCACTAGTTAAATTTTGCGCTTCAGGTAAAGTTTTTAAATTCTATGTCAGAAGAGGCAAGATGTTCGTTTATCGTCAAAAGCATACAAAAGAAAACAAAGTCGTACGTACGTAATCCTAAATTCAAAATCGGGAAGAATTTAGTAAGTGCCCAAAGAAGAACGCAATTACAGACTCAGTTGGCAAGAGACTTGAATATCCCATCTACGGACGTTGCCAAATTACGACAGCAATTCTGGAACCTACTGAACTGTCAAAAAGAGCCAATGTCTCTCAAGAACGGCTTCATCTCGTAAAGATCACAATCTAACCTTAACAGTGAAACGCATATGAGATCACAGTCAGGTAACTTTCTTTGGGATTATCTTCAACCATTGTCTGAGTTGCCTCAAGGCAAGTCATACCTCCAAGGCTCAATGAGAGTGTCTTTTATGCCAGATGAGCCATGAAGAATACATTTCATCTCAGCTCGCAGCAATATCGATTCTAGAACATTTACGAATATGCCGGTGTATTCTAAACTAAATTTATCTTCAATTTTCATGATTGTTATTTTTATTCCGAAATATTTTTGGAGGAAGAAATGATGTATTTCTTTTTTGTTAACTTGAGAAAGAAAACCGATAAGGTTTTCGAAATATTGTAAAGGATGTGAAGGAGGTGATGAATAAAGAAGATTAAAAATGCCAGTTTATTTTTTATTACAGCTTATTTTCAATTCATTAATTGATTTTTGCGTGATTTTATCTTGTAAATAGATACACATTGTAGTTTCAAAGGTAATTTCAGGATAATGTGATCCAATATATTGAGAAAATATTTTGCTTCTACTCTCTGTAAAATTGATTTACTTTTTTTTAACTCATTATTTTCAGATCATTATCTGATATTTAGCTTCATCTTTGAAAATATTCTAGAAATGTTATTAAGTCATTACTGTTTTGTTTGCTATTTTTTGTGACGAAAATTATAAATACCTCAGCCATATAACGCCATGTATAACTTTAACGCCACCTATCTAATTCTTCATAAATATAAGAGATGGCGGTACTGCACTAAATAGTTTGCATTGACATGCCAGCTAGTGTTGAAGTGAGTTACTAGCAGACCGCCAACATTTTCGAGTGAAATTATATTATCACCTTTTATTGTCGAGGACTGGTTCTGAAAGGCTGCTACTATATCAACGTAAGATAAAATATATATTTTTTAATGTTCAGCAAAGATTAACTTTATAAAACTATATATTTTCTTGATTCTTAAAGATTCTTCTATGTATATAAGTTAACTGTTATTTTTAAAATTCGGAAATTGTAGACAAACAAAGTGCATTATGTGATCCATGTGCTCAGTAGCGCTTTAACGCCATGGTGGTGTTAATGGTCGATTTTAGGTTACGTATGACATTTATAAGTTACTTATATGTTTCATGAAAATGTAGATTTTTATCTTATTTATTATTTTGCTTTTACAATCAGAAAATGCCGAAATTAATTCATTTTTACATTTTCTCTTTTGTTTTAGCTACAGATTAGAAAGACTGCGTTAATTTCAAATATTTTTTTATTATTTTTTACAAAAAGTCAAATTTAGTTGCTTTTTACAGTAATTTTGTACAAATAATGCTTACAATGTTGGAATAATTCTTAATTTTAAATAAGTTAAGTTACTAAAAAGTAGGTGGCGATAATTGGACCAGGTGTTCATAATAACGCCAGTTTGCAAAGTTTTCTTATTTGAGTTCTCATACTTCTCCAGTAAAAGTTATTATATGTTTCATTATGGTATGCTTCAAACAGAAGATTAATTTTTCTTGGTCATAATTTTCGTGTTTCGATACACCTTATTTCCAGACTTACAGTAATTTAAATGTTAAGGTGGCGTTATTTGGGCAGGGTACCTTAGTGCTTTTAACTTATGATACTCATGATTCGTAAACAGTGGTATAGACCTAGGAGATAAGCTTGTTAACGTAACATTTCTTGATATATATAAAAATAATGAATTTTGCTTTTAATAAATTAAATCTCTGAAGATCCTTATATTTTAATAAAAATTCGACTTGGTGGAGACACTATTTCTTGTCTAGTTCTCTGCTAGATCAACATATGATATATTAAGACCTGGGTTAGTTACCTTAACAACTATTATTATTAAGAAACAAAGTTTAATGTGCAGATGAGAATGTTAAAGAAAAAGGAAATCACCCATCATACACCAATGAAAAAGATATTCGACGTTAGATTTACTTGCAGAAAATTTTGAAGGATAGGTACAGTAGAGCCCCGATTATCCGCGGAATTGGGTGGCAAGCGCTTCGCGGATAACGAAAATCGCGGATAACCCGAAAAAAAATTAAAAATGATATGTAAACACGAAAAAAAAAATTCCACCATTAAAAACTACGTTTTATTGTACAAAAAACACAATATGTAAAACTTTAAAAAATATGTACAGTAAAGCAGAAACCTTTGCTCTACGTTTGCATCCACAAATTCCAAGAAGGCCTATAGGATTACGATGCACAATAAACCTGTCAGTAATTTTCGACCTTCGCACTGTAGGGCCTAGTGTATTTTCCCCTGTTGTTGGCTTGGATTAAAATTGTTTTTTTGAGGTTCGTAATTAAAAAAAATTTTCGCGGCACTCGCGGATAATCGGGGCTCTACTGTATTTAGGTTTTTCTTTAGGTATTTTTCAGAACCGATTTGATTAGGAAAAAAAATAGGTGAACTTTGAGGCTTTTTTTTAAAAAACTTGAGTCTTTCTTATTTATGTAAAGAAATTTAATTATATTCCTCTCTGAGAATTGATAGATAAGAAAGGATATCCCTACAAATAAACGAAAAATCTGTTATCCCCAAGGAATCTTGTCAATTTCCCACTTAATCTTCAGATGACTGACACATTTTTTGATATATGAACTTAATTATTTATATTTTACGCATAAAAAGTTAAATTCAACGGGACCAGATATTCTTGTACCTATCTTTGTGAAACATTACCGTGCAAAATGTTCCTTTATTTCGGTGGTCGGAATAAAGACGAAAAATTTACGAACCTTTAACAGTGACGAATTTCTAACAGATGCCTTCATGTTTTACTGAAAACAAATAACAAAATAAAACAAGAAACAACGCTGATGAGTCCCCGTAGGACGAAACGGCCGTTCCCGATTCCTTCCCGATAATCGAATCAGAAAGGCAATTTGTTTAAGCCTGTGCTGATCTTGTTTCTTGTTTTATTTTGTTTAAATTCTTCGGCACATTAAACTTATTTAAAAAAAAATAACAAAACCAATAAATTATAAACAGGTTTTAACGTTTGCTGTTTGTAGGAAAGCAATAATAGGTTTCGTATTCTCGTTTCCCACGAGCTTTCGTTTTAGCTATCGTTAATTAATTAGTTAACACTCTCAGTGTCTAATTAACACTTAACCAGTCAAATCAAGACCAATAAACAGGAGGAGGATTCAGATGTCGAATAACACATAGGAAATTAATTAATTAAAGATGGGTTTGAATCAACAGTTATTTTGAAGTTAGGTAAGTTAACTGAATTAGTTAGATTGCAGGTAATAAAACAATTTGCTTCGAAAAAAGTTCACTAATGACTTTTCTTTGGAATTAATATCTTTGGTGGAATTTCGCTAATAAAGACATTCTTTAGATTGAAACCTGATTTTTCGGAGGGAAAAGACTCGTTTTATCCCTATTCCCCGTCTCCCCCCCGCACTTCCCAGAGGGCTTAAATGAACAACCGTGTGAACGAGGCATTTTGGATTCAGTGCCGTACTCTGTGGGGGGGTTATGACATTTCCCTCCCCTCGGTGCAGTTCATTTGCTCAAACGCGACATTTTTACTGGCTCGTTGGAAAAATGCTGCTTAATACGATTGCCTTTTTTTTTTCTCTCTCTCTCTCCCTTTTCCCACCCCCACAACCTTCAGCCGGGAATCTGGCGCAGAGAAGATAAGCTCATGGCAGAAGCTCCATTGTAAGGTTCTGATTGCCTTCAGTCGCCTATGCCGATATTGGACAGGTGATGGTCAACAAAGAGATGGCCAACACGGCAGCCATGTTTGGGCTCACAAAGTAAAACAACGGATTAATGAATAACGAATTAATACAAATACTTTCAGATATTTGGATAAGTTTTGTCATTTATTATATTTCGAAAGTATCATTTATTATTTCGAAGAATTTATTATAGGTTATTTATAACTTATACAACTACCAATACCTAATTTTTATATTAAATCAATGTTAAATATGTTAAAGAGAAAATATTATTTAATTTCCTTTTTATCTCTTTAAAAAAAGAGAGAATAGTAATTAACTTTACATCTTAATATATCAATAAAATACTTTAAAATAATTAATCAGAAGATTTATTTTATCTCTTCAATTAAAGAAGAAATAAGAAAAATTCATGAATTCGAATGAGAAAAATGAAATTTAAGAAAGAAATTTTCTAAAAAAGAAAAATAACAAATTTTTACTTCTGAAACTTTAAAATTAACTAAGAATGAAAATTAATTTCAATGAATTTATTAATTTGGAATTAATAAATTCAAAGCAATATAACTATAACATTAATCAGTAATACAACAATGTCAATAGCGTCAAATTTTACTAAAGTAAAGAGGAAACTAGGTTTTATATATAATGAAATTATTAAGTTCTTGTAACAAATTAAATTTTTCCTTTAATTTGTTTAAATAAATATGTTCTTATAAAAAAATAAATTTTAAAAGAAATTGCTTATCACAAAATACTTTAAGCTAAAATAATTATATTAAGCTGAATAATTTCTATTGACAATTAATGAAAATTATGGTTAATTTGTAATCTTTTATTTAGTAATTACAGAAAATAGTGTCATAATATTTTTATGGTTATTAAAAAAAAATCTTTTGCGTTTTTATGCTTACTGTATATGATTTAAACAGTGACTTTCCCAGCCCTGGTAGTTCGTTTCCCTGTCTTGGCCATTGCCGCCTTGCTTCGACCATAAAAGAGGCCGCCAAGAATCAGGTGAGGGAGAAAGGGGTTCGGAGACCCATTAGATGTGTTCAGCGCGAGACTTCAATGAGACTTAGATTAGGATGGAAGATGGGATGCTTGGTTGAGATGAATTTGGGTGGATTAGGATAGCAAGGACAGCTAAAGATATATGAATGGCTACCTCAGTGGAAGGGAAAGGATAAGATAACAGTCTAAAACATGATTAGGGATCTTTCGAGAGAAAATTAGAATAAATTATATTATGTATTAATTTAAGATAAAAATTTAAGAACACCTTATTTTTTAACATTGCTTTAACTAACGCCTCATTTTTTCTTTGCTAGTTAAATACTCAAAGGACTTAGTTATAGGCCTATAGTAATCGCCACTTGAATTAGATCTTGATATTTATTCTTTGTAGAGAACTCTAGATTAGAGATTTTATATCTGAAAATTTGATATTTTGATTTATGATTTAGCTTACTACATTTCAAAAAAAAATAAATATCATGGCTTATCATGGAGGGTATAACTGGCTGAGGACAGAAACGGTCATTCTAACTAATAAGGTAGAAACGGTCATTCCAGTTTCCTGACCATGATAGTTCCGAGTGTAAATCTTTTAGTCTTCTGCATTACTGACTTTTGGCTTTTTAGTTAATAATAGGCACGTTACACTTTATATCGATTACTATATTTCATCCTATTTAAAAACCAATCATACGAGGCGTGTTTTTAAGTAAATACCGTTTTGCAATAAAACCGAAACTAGTAAAGATAGTGTCAAGATTTCTTTTTATTTTATTCCTGAAACGTTAAGCAATGTTTCAACATAAAGTCCTTGTTTGTTTAAACAATTATCATAGCGTTCTATCAGTTTTTGTATGTCGATGTCATAGCAATCAGCCGCCGGCTGTGAGCTACGATCTGTGATTCAATTTTTGACAGCAAGGAATATGTCAGCAGCGGACATTCATCGCAAAATATATGAAGTGTAAGATCCTAATGCAATGAGTGACAGCAAAGTGCGTAAATGGGTGAGATTGTTCAAAGACTGACGTGACAGTGTTCATGATGAAACATGGTCGGGGCGACCTTCTGTAATCACAGACGATTTTGTACGTGCAGTTGATGTCAGAATTCAGGCGATACACGATTTCCATTTTGTCGTTGGAATTTCACAAATGTGCTACCTGAAAGAGTTTCTGGGCGGTAAAAGAAGAAGGGAAAACAGCGGTTGAATCCTGGTTGTCTTCACCGGCGCGGCGGCTGATTGCTATGACATCGACATACAAAAACTGACATAACGCTACGATAAGTGTTTAAACAAACAAGCAAATTATGTTGAAACATAGCTTAATGTTTCAGGAATAAACTAAAAAAAAATGCTGACACTATCTTGACTAATTTTGGTTTTATTCCAACATTTACTTACTTAAAAAATGTAGTGTAATGATAAATGGTCCAATGACGAGATGACGAGATGACGAGAAATTTAGGCAACTTTCGTGAATTTCAGTTAATACTGTAGACATTAGTTTTTTTTTAAAATTATTTAAAAAATATCTAGTTGTTTTACTTCCGAATATTGATGACAATTCGTTAGTGTAACAGCAGAAAGCTAGAAAATTTAAATTTTTATATTAATTACATTGCTACTCTGAAGGGCAGATATTGTCGTTTTGTCTTCTTAAATTCCCCGCAAGTGCAAAAACATTCTGTTTAGCTTAATAAAGTAAAAAAAATCGAACCAGAGTTGTATATCTATATATCTGGAAAGCGCAAAAATGATGTTTGTATGTTTGTTCTCTTAAAACTTACAATCTACAAAACCAATTTGAATGCTGTTTTCATCATTGGATAGAGATGTAGTAAAGTTGGTTTATAGTCACATAGTATCTCTTTACTATCTTAGGTACTGAAGCAGTGAAGAAAAACTCACGGAGATATCACGAATTAGAGAAATTCTAACTTTTGAACTTATCAATTAATTTTGATGCAGTTTTCTGAGCTTTATAGAGAATTAAATTGCACTTCTGTATAAATAGGGTGACCAGATTTTTACATTGGCAAAGCGGGACACCATTGACCTGGGGGGGGGGGGGAGACCGGAAAGAAAAAAAAAACGGAATCTCCAGTTCGACAACCAAAAAAAAAAAAAAAAAGGAATCTCCAGTTCGACAATCAAACAAAAAAAGGAATTCAATAACCAAAAAAAAAAATCGGGAGTTTTTTAAAATGCCGCGGGACGCGGGACAAATTGTTAAAAATCGGGACTGTCCCGCCAAAATCAGGACGTCTGGTCACCCTAGTATAAATCACCTCTATAACCCCTAGGGAACACACAATTCAACGAACACACAAGACTAAAATAAAACTTATATTAAAAAAAATTCAGTGAAGCTTTGAATTCATAAAAAAAGGTCGCATTATTCTTATAATACGACATTTTTTTTTATTAATACAAAGCTTTACTGTATTTTTTTTTTAATATATGTTTTATTTTAGTCTTGTGTGTTCGCTGAATTTATTTAAAAGAGGAAAAAAAAGGCTTTACTCCTTTAATCTAATTTTATTTTCAACTCGCTTTATCTTCTTAATGGGTTTACTGATTTACATAAAACTATTAGATTTACGCAGAAAGATTTTTAAGAATGCTAACAAAATTTGTTTCATCAAGGCTTAATAAATTTTTAGTATTTCAATTTATTGATAGCGTGGGAGGGCGTACGCTGCGCCTCTGCTGTCAAGGGAAAGAGACCGGGCGCTCTTGATTATCGACCGCAGGATTGCGATAGTCAAAGGAAAAGGATTTTTATGGTAAGGCGTGACTGTCGCCTGGTATTCTCCCGCGGGTGGATATCTGTGACGATCGTTTTTGAGTTCGTATATTTTTGGCGACCTTTTTCTTGGGTATTTTACCATTCAAAGTTTATTATTTTTGGATTTACATAATTTTTTACATTGTAAATACTGATTGTTTTTACGTTTAAATAACTTTATTTCATTACTTTCCTTACACAAATATAAGGACCTACTTTTTTGCTCTAGTGTACTGTTTTGTTTTTGGTTAATAATTTATCTATCTTCTTTCATTAGGCTAAGACGAAGAACAAGCTCTTCAATAGGCATCTCTACTTTGCAGCAAGACGGATGAGGTTAAATAGACATGGAAGTAGCTCAGAGAGACACGCCCGTCTTTTGCAAGTTAGGCTCAGGTCGCTCTCATTGTGCAGCGGAAACTTCTCAGCCTAGAGAGGAACTCCTATCTGACGTGAGAAGACGTGAGACCGAAGAGTCGAGATAGACCCATCTCTCACAAGTTAGGGCTCAAGTTGCTTCTCGTAGAGCTACTGAGTCGCAGGTTCAACGAGACAAGCGTTTATCTCGACATTAAGCTTATTTGGCGTTTTAATTCGCTTCTGAAACTTCTGAACAGACACGTGGGTTTTTCGGACAAGATAGAATGCTGTTAGGAGAAAGAGTGATCTGATGCAGAAACCAATAATGATATTATTGATGTTGCTGTATTTACTGGAAATGAAGAGTTTCTGGAATAACTTCACAAGAAGAAGGTAAAAGAGACGAAGCTTTCGAGTCCTTCTTCGGGAATCGTCATCAGATCTATCGATTCTTCATTTTCGGAGATCAATAATTCCTCAATTTTACGTTGGTTGTAAAGGAACGATCGGGTTTGTTTTAAAAGCCAAATGAGCCAATTAGGATCATGGATAAAGTGTGCAAATATTGCAAGGCATTAAAATGGAAACATGAATCCGCAGGAATGGTAAAGTTATCTATATACCTCCAGAATCACTATTATCAGTCATTACAATATAATATGTAAGTCATGGAACAGCAAACTGCTTTTCGCTGTGAAAGAAATTGATGGTAATGTTTACATTTTTACTCGGCCGTGGCGAAACTTTGAGACGTTTATGTGAGACGCATAGATCCTCTTCTGTTTGCAGTATCCTTGCAGTATCCTCTTCTATTTTGCAGAGGATAAGATGAATATTGTATTGACATATTTCAGATCAATTCTAAATCTGGCAGCTTATATCTAGGAAAATTGCTTCTCCTACAAATTTTTAGATTGATGATTAGGAAGAAGAAATTTAACCACTTTATACATCTGGTCAACTATTAAATCATTATGAGATTGATATGTGTGCTAAAATTGATACAAAAACGCTTCAAAAACACTGACAACTACAAATGGGATGAACCCGTTATTTAAATGAGAAGACTCAGGTTGGCGTGATATACATCAGACCAAATGGCGATACTGATCTTTTCATAACTTGCATGTATTTGTATTTAACATGCCATTGCTTCCAGATAACAGAAGTTAGGACAGGCACGATACTATAGTAAGAGCTTTTCATTGTAAACTGCACAAGTTTATACGTAGATTTAATCACTAAACATAAAGTTTTTAGAGCCTATTACTGTTGTATGCATTCTGTAGAGTGGCAAATCTGCCCTAAAGATAAAATTCGTAGCAATGAAACTAATTTCCTTATAAATGCTGAAATACGAAATCCTGAGACTAAAGGACCTTTAGGAAAACCATAGTAACAAAATATACGGTGCACGGTTTGCGGATCTCATTTATCAAGTACGAAATAAAGATACTAAGAAATACGCAACGTGGTCTTGTCTTGACATCATACTGTCTCCGTACATCTTGATAAGCTTTCAATGGATCTCAGCTGCTAACGTTTTCTAAGCCCAAAGAAAGCGTATAACTGCACGAACTTCAATAGGAAACCAGTTATCTAAGCGGATCGCCATTTTGAAATGTCAGTGCGCACCTCCAATGACACACACGAGGAAGACCTTGCGGCACTAAGCAGTACAGCTCTGTATTGGATATTTCATCAGCCGCTCGCATTAAGGCAAACTCATAAATTTATTTTCTAGCTTTTGTAAACTTTTTTTCCTGATCAATCGACGTAAATACAACAGGATCTATATTTACATAGCGACTTAGGTAAAACATTAAAAATCCTTACCTTTCCAACCTGCAACCGAGCGAAGCCGGATAATACAGCTAGTTAATAATAATTATATTAAAGCAAATTCAAAGTAAAAACTTATTGTCATAATTAAAAAAATATATCTCTTGAAATAAAACATCTTATTATATTCTAATCAGATCTCATGTGAAAAGAGAAAGTTAAACATACCCGTCCCGTATCAGAACGTAGAACAGTCAAATATCGTCAGAAGTAAAAAAAAAAGTAAAGGTATACCACTGCAGGCCCATGCACTGCAGACCTTTGATCAACTATACTAGTTGTGGTCGGATGATCAACCTGACGTTTTTCCAACTTTAATCTTCAGGTAAGAGATCACCAGAGGGCAGGATCCTAGGGTCCGTTTGGAGGAGAAACAACCATGGAAAAATCCCCGGGAATTCAGCCAGGCTCCTCCTGTCCGCAGCCTAGACCACTGAGCTGCCGGATCCACATCATCAGAAGTTTCTAGATTCTTTTTTGAACTCGATAGATAAATTGTCAATCTTGTACAAAAATCTTTTAAATATCTCTAAAACCATATATGGCACATGTTCAAAAGGTAAGGTCTCGAAGTTTCCATAACATTTGTCGTTATGAGTCGAACCTATAATGTGAACGAGGTAGCCAAAAACTCGATACTCCTTATGCAGAAGGAATCATATTCAAAAGCATCTTATTCGCAAAATTCCAAGGCGGCGAAGAGAATACCATCAATAATAATCAGCGACTGCGAAGGCAGGGATCAATGGAAGAGTATCCGTAATAAATGTGGAAAAACTCGACGACTAATTTGATGTCTCACTACGACAGTTTCCCTGATAGAGTAGTTATCAACTTTTAATCTCTTAAAACAGTTTGTATTGCAATTAAAAAAAAAATGGCACCAAATCAGTATTAGATATGTAATTTTGTAGAGATGCACTAACAGCTTATACAGAAATTAAAAATAATGAAGATTACAGATATACAACATTGAGAAATTCTTCAAAAATAATTGAATTAGTTATCCACAACTGCAATATTGAAGTAATGCTGTTACATTTCAATTCTCGGAACAGTGTTTCAACTCAGCCAGCCAATCAGAATCATTCATTTATGGAATTAATCAAACGTAACGAAATTGCAACATAATTATGTTAGTCTAATTATGTAAATTTATTGCTAATAAATTTTAAATAGCTTTGCTCTTTTCTGTGTTAAAATTATTCATATTTAAATATAGAGCTGGGCAATGGTGGTCTTTCGTCTTCCTTTCTCGCCTTTAACCCCTCTATCTGTGGTCGACTTTGAGAATCCTCCTTTTCCAATTACTCTTGACGAGATTTGCTCCTCCATATCCCTCCTAATCGCATTCATCCGCCTCTTTTCCTTTCTTTCCATTTTCCTGACGCCCTACTCGCTCATCCATCTTAAGACTCTAGCTGCGCGGACAACTGCCTTTAGGCTGCTGCCGCCAACCATTCCCACTCTACAGAGAAAATAAATACTTTTTTCCTTCCTTATCGGAAGCATCCTGGAGATTACGGTCACTTCTCTGCTGACATGGATTCAACGCAGCGTCACCAAGTGTAGATTTAGATATAGAATCAAATTTTAGCTAAAATAAATAGTTCTGAATCTCCATTTATTTTAATAAAAAAAATACAGAAATGTAATTCCTTTATTAGTCGAAGGATTTCGTAAGCATTTCGTAAAATCTCAGATATGATTTGTTTATTCACGTTGAATTGAAAAAAAGAAGTAGAGGAATATCTCTCTGGATGCTATTCATGAAATTCACAATAAAACAGAACACATGAATTTTCTCACTAATTAGTTAAAACTAATAGTTTTTCTTTTAAGACACCACTGCGCTTCCGAGGATCATTCATATTAGCTTCCGTAAGGAGACCTCTTTGTTTACTAGTGACTGCTCCGGGCTGATGATCGCCAAAGAGCGCGAAACAGCTGTTCCAGGATGTCACTTGGTAAACAATTTGATCTCACCCATTGTTGTTTATTAATAATTGAATGCGTAGTTTGAATTTTTATGCTTTAAAAAAAATCATTGAGACAAGCGCACTGCGTTTCCGACGATTTTTTTTTGTAATTAAGTTTAAGTAGGTCTTAAAAGATCCAGTTAAAACATTATTTGTTTAATGTAAAGTAATAAAAAATATTAGTCGAATATTGAAAAAGAAAAAAAAAAGAAAAAAAAACCCAGCTTTTAATTTGTATGTTGAAATCTAAAGTTTTAAATTATTATAAGACAGGGGTGGCCAAACCGGTGCTCGCGAGCCACATGCGGTTCTATAACTTGTGAATGTGCTGCTCTTGGAAATAGATTCGTTTCTGAGCTCCATTTTCACAATTAATAAATGTAGATAAATAATTTTCAAGCTTTATAATATTTACCAGAGATAAACTGAAAATCTTTCTGGATTAAAACGTAAGTTTAATGTTCATGATGCGTAAATATATTTCAGAATTTAAATTCTAATTTTAATGCTAGATTTGAGATTACAGAAATTTCGCATCTGCAATTTCTCAAAGATGTTTCCATTTTTTCTTAGATGTTCCGTTACCGTAATAAATTCGCACACTCCGGTATAGCCTAGTGGAGAGAAACCCGATACTGATTAAATAGAGGGCTAGGAAGACCCTAGGACTCGTTTCTTCACAGGGCCCACTCAAACATCCAGACACCCATTAAAAATGAATTTTGATATTTAATTGTGCAACATTGCTAATATTTTTTTCAGTTTACTATTTGTAAAAGAATTGTATTCTAATGATAAAGCTGCATTTGTATATTTTATTATTAGAAAGTGGATCAAGGTCCGCACTGCGAAAATTTGAAAAAAATATTTAAGGCCTGCCATAATATATATAATATAATGTATATAATATTTAATGAACATGGCGGACTTTTAATTATTTTTATGTATCTGCCGCGGTGGACTTTAAATCACTTCATTTCATTTATTAAAAATAATTGTTGGAACCACCAGGAGAATATTGCAGTGTAACCACATTGAAATAAATAAATTGTGAAAAACCTTCATGGTGACATTTCCTAAAAAAAATAATTTCAACTGAAAATAATGCGGCGATCCCCAGGTTGGAAACCCGAGCTGTAAAGGATATGCGCAAATAATAAAAAAAAATTGTCGAATAGCCGTATAAGTGTGAAACAGCTGTTTTAGGATGTCACTTTGTAAACATTTGGTCACCCATTGTTGCTTAATGAAAAAAATTGTTGATGAGAATTGAAACAATAGATTTGCAACAATGCCTAACAATACATAATAATACGCAGTCATTTGACTGTGATATGATAAAATTAATTAGATTTCGACGTACGAATTTTGATATAATTAATTTTCTTCAGATAGAAAGTTTTGAAGCTCGTATGTAATAAGTGTTTTATTTTATAGAAATATTCAGAGCCTTTCCCTTACTTCATTTATTCCTTTATTTAAAATAAATAGATTGTAACATATTAAGAAAGAAGAATTAAAGTTGTATCAGAAATTTAAGGTTCTTCTGTTTTAACAAAGCGTTCTCTTGTAAAGCTTTTATTTCTTTCATAAGTTCGATTCATTTTATATTTTGTCTAGAGATCGCCTCAGATTGTATGAACAGCAGATTTGATCCAACCTCAGCTTTGGGATATTTCAACCATTAAAAGGGGCGTTTAATAGGAATTTTTATTTTCTCCGTTTTTACGATGGATTCGCGGGAAACAAAATTTGGTAAAAGTGAAGTAATAATTTCCCTTTCTTGCAACTCGAATTTCCAGTCACTAATTAAGAACACGTGTTTAGAAAATCATTCAATAAAAAAAAAAACGAAAGAGCTTCGTACAAAGGCTTTATGTTCCAAGAACGGCTGTCATGCTGAAGTAACCAGATGTTTCTTACTACCAATTTCATAAATTACTCCGTCTTTTAAAGTCTCTTAAAATTAATACAAATAATTAAATAATCCCCCTTCCCTTCGATTCGTAATTCCCCTGCTTGTTTTCCAGAGAGAGGCTATTTCAAATTAATCAATTTTCTTCAAGAATTTTCAGTTTCTTCTTATAGTTTGTAGACATTAGGGACATAATTATTACATTTAATTCATGTATTTCCAAATGGTTAAGTTTTAAGAAACGTAATAACTTGTTCTGAAGATAGATGCCGTTCAAAAGGGTATCTGAAACATGTCCATATTTTTTTTAATTTTTTAAATTTATTCATGTGTAGCGAGTGCGTTATTGATCATTATTTGTAAGTATTCTTAGCCGCACGTTAAATTGTTTTAATAAAGTTAAGGTATTATTTAATATTATAATTGAATGTATTGTAATGATTTAAAATATTTATACTTATTTTTCCATTGAACTGACCGTGATTTTATGACATATACTCCTGTCCACCCCCCTTCAACTGTCTCTTTGTCGTTTCCCTTTTGTTTTTATTACCGTTTTGAAGGCCGCCAATGGTTGGTCACTTCAGTGTCTCCATTTTTGTACAATAACCCCTTACTTTTTGAAACAAAGTAGAGCACATTAGAATGACAGTCAGCTCTGGTTGTCTCCATTCCTTCACACAAAAACAACATCAGATCTTAACTACAGGGATATATTTAAGACAATTACAATTTGCCACTCATTACAAAGACTAAAATTTTTCTAATGTTTCAATAAAGCATTGAAAGCTATACAGTTCTAATCAGTAATTTGATTGCCGTTCCGGCATGGCCGAGTGGTCTGAGCGGTGGTCTAGCATGAGAACGATATGTCGGAATCTGGGTTCGAATCCCGGCGCGAGACTTGAATGTTTCTTTCTTCTTCAGTATTTGTTTCTCTTCATAGAATGCAGAAGTCTGACTGTCACCTTAGGGTATCTCCTTAGGGTAATGATAATAAAGCAACAAAATTCTCCATCATAGCGTGTATCCGAAAATGGATCCGAGGAAACAACAGTAATTTGATTGTTTTATAATGTAGCATTACATTCAACATTACATAATAAAGAGAAATGATAATTTGAAATTAATTTTTTAGACAAAACTGCACAGTTATTTATACAATAATTTTACTTAATAAAAGTTAGTGTAATGCCATTTCATTTCATTAGATAATACCACGGAATTTAAACGAATAATATGAAACAATTTGCTTACTGATTTTGATAAGTTAGAATATAAAAAGCCTTTTTTTTTTTTTATCGCGAATCGGCCAACTACGGACCACGCGCTAGCCTGACCCGACAACGTCAGGAAGATGCTAGAACAGTCAAGGGGGGACGAGATTCTTATCTCGACCAGAATAACCCTGAAATAGTAAGTTCCAGGGAAGAAACGGACGAAACACAGAAGAAGAAAGAAACAGCCATGCCCTCGCCGGGATTCGAACCCAGGTGTCCGGCATACAGGCCACACGGCAGACCGCCGTCTAGACCGCTCGGCCACGCCGGCACGGCTATAAAAAGCCTTTATTATAAATAAAACAAATTTCCATGAAGACTTTTTTTCTGAAATGAAAGAAATTTTAAAAGTTAGCGGAAAATTTTTTGCCACATCTTTAATATTTTTTTAAATTAATACAAGTGACACAAGAGGTTTTTTTTCCTTCTTTGTATATCCGTTCCTCAACTGTATTTCAAAAAAAAAAAAGATATGTCAGCATAGCAGAAACTTTAGAATATCTGTGACATCTCATACTAGCTCTCGACAAAGCAATTCGATTCGAAATCTTAATGGTAAAAATCTTTCTTTTTTGATAGAAAAGTTCGAAATTTCTCTTCTGAGAGTAAATATATATTCTCTTTTACTTTTCTTTTTTCTTTTTATTTGTTCAAACTTCGTATTGTTAGCCTATTCTCTCTCCCTCTAATTTAATTTTTTAGGCTTAATCCCAATTTAGGAGACATACTGGATTCAACTCCCATTCTTTCTAAATCATATTTCTAGTATTCTGTATATCTGATTGAATTCTCTCAAATCTTCACCTCTCATATCATATATGGTATATCAACAATTTTCTTTTCCTATCAAATCTTCTACATACTGCAATTGATCAAAGAAAGTTTATCTTAAGTCTGTATTCTGGAAGTATAGTATCTTAAGGCAAGGTACATGTTTCTGAATCTTGTGTAAGAATACCTAGTGTTATGGATTATTTATGTTATTGTATTTGTATTATATTGTTAATTGATTAGTCCTTATTTTATATTGTAATGCTGGTCTTCTAATGCTGAAGTTTTTATTATAAAATTTGAATTTTGAATAAATTAATGTTACATTACTGCCTCAATCCAATGTTTGACAATTTCTTTTTCCTTCTAAACATAATTTAAAAATGATAATAAACAGATTTACTTTTTACTTATCTTTTATTTTTGTTTCATCACAAAAACTTACCAATTAAATTAGCAATTGAAGAAAAAGTCTAAGGCTGTAAACTGTCTAAATCATTGAACTTGGAAATTTAACAATTAATTTCGTGTAATCAATTAGCAAAAGATGTTTCTCATTAAATTCTCTTCGCTTTTTCAATTATTGACTCAAATGCAAACACATTTTCAATTTAAATCGTCCTTTTCTGAACCTGTTTGTTTTTCTAGAAGAATCATATCATACACAAGATATAAATAATTAAAAGTAAACTAGTTTTCCTGCTGCTCTTCGGGCTTCTTTTATCTTCGTTTTATATATATATATATATATATATATATATAATGCCAATGATAAACTTAGAACGGAAGCCCTTTTTTGCGAAATTCTAAACATAGCAGCGAATGTTTCTTAGAATAACAAAACATGATTCATAAGTATTAAATCCATATTTCTTCCTAACACCTCTCTTCTAGTCGTCATATTATTATTAAAATAACCACATCTTCACACCAATAAAATATATACATACATTTATTCAATATATTTAATAATAGCAAATTTTCGGAAAGAATATCTTTTCCTTTTTCTAGCTTATTCAAAAACTAAACAATTTCGGGCAGTAACAAATCATTAGACATGAACATGAATATACTTTACAAGATGTAATATTATTAAATTGTAATATTAATTTAATAAATGTAATATTATTAAAATTAACAATCTGAGATGTCAAATCATTATTCACACACATAATACCCAATAATATCAAAAACTTAATAGTTCAGTATTCAAATATTACAATTTTTGAGAAACAAAACATAAATTCACCAAATCTCTTGCTAGTTTCACAAAACTGCTATTAACATCCACTTCTTCATTCTATTCAAATTTTGGCCCTTAGTATTTCTTATTATTATACTCCAATTGACTGGGTTCAATTCAACCCAGGCCCTCAAATGGGTAACTGTTTTTTTTTTTTTTTTTTTTTTTACTCGGTGATTAAAGGCGAGCAAGCCTCGGAATGGCCATCCGAATTCAACTTGTCTCGTTAGCGAGAATCACTGGGAAGCTAAACCTCCCGTGCATCCAAGAGCCTACAAGATCTGTAGTGGAACATTTTGATCTTTTTACTTACAAATGTCCAAAGTTCAACTGAGATTTTTTTTATAGTAGAAGTTTATTCAATTTAATAAGCAAATATTTTCTAACTTCGTTCCATTGCTGATGGAATAAAATATTGGCATGTTATCATCTAAAAAATGTATAAACATTTTGTTTTCGCATTTAATATTTTATTTAACTTTTTCTGTAAAATCCAAACTTTTAAAAATTTAATTGAATTCTCAATGTTGTAATAATATATTCTCTTTTAAACTTAATATTAAAATTAAGTTTTCAATATAATAATGTATTTAAAAAGAAGCTTAATGTTAAATTTAAAATAAAATAACTCCAAAAATCAATTTTTTAAATGTAAAATTTTGATTAAGAAAACTTTCTTAATCAAAATTTTACATTTATAAGAGAAAGCTTACCTTGAGACTACAATGCTGCTGTATTTCAAAATACTTATAAAATATTTATAAAAAAACAACTAAACTTTCATTTCAATCTCCTTCAAAGTTTTCTCAAAGCAAATGACTGAACTTTCTGATAAAAATATAAATATTTAATTTTTTATTTTCTCGACAAATTGTTTTTTTATTCAAAATACGAAATAGATGAGAGTCGGTTACATTAAAAGGCTACCGAGATATTTTTCAAGTGTAATGGGGAGTTCATTGTTGAGTTTCATGAGAAGTGACTTCATTATAATTTCAATACTGTCTAATTTTTCACTCGTAAATTTTTGGCTCGTGCTGGTGGGTCAAAATATTTCTGCCTTCTGACCTTTGGTCCGAAGCTGAATCAGTCATCGCTTATAATCCCAGTGGTATCCTTGCCAATGGAATTCATCAAACTGCTGGGGTTTGCATTCCTTGTAATAAAGAGCGAAGGTTTTCCTTATAATAAAGACTGCATAAAGAAAAATACAGTAAGCTAATTCCTTAATCTAAATGTGTGTTAAAATTGCTGTACTATTAAAAAAACAAGTGAATATGATTTTGTGCTAAAGCATAAATTTAAAGGCGATCCATAATAATAAAAAAATGAACAATCTATATTACTAAAATCTTTTATTTCTCTGTCTGTCTGTCTGTGTGTCTGTCCGGCGCAGTTTTCTGTGAGAATGAAAAATAGAAAGAATTTTTACAATGAAACATCCGCGACAGGAATCGAACCTGCAACCTTCCGATCCGAAGTCAGACATCTTATCCATTAGCCCATGGGAACTACAACTCTCTTCATATTGCTTTTTTGACTTATCTGTCAAAACTGAACTGACTTTGACTGAAAAGTAACAATTGTAATTAAAAAGAAAGTCAAAAAAGAAAGAAGCAGTACTTCATTAGGTAGCATACTAAGAAATCACTATTTGTAACTTAAAAACCACTGAAAAGTATCAATTGGAATGAAAAAAAGAGTCAAGAAATAAAAGAAGCAGTATTTCCATTAGGTAGAATACTGAAAAATCACTATTTGTAACTCAAAACTACTGAAAAGTATCACTTGGAATAAAAAAAGAGAGTCAAGAAAGAAAGAAGCAGTATTTCTATTAAGCAGAATACTGAAAAATCACTATTTGTAACTCAAAAACCATCATTATTTGTAACTCAAGAACCTCTCAAAAGTATCAATTGGAAAAAAAAGAGAGTCAAGAAAGAAAGAAGCCCTATTTCTATAGGTAGATTACTAAAAAATCACTATTTGTAACTCATAAAGCTAGAATCACATCAAAGTAAAAAAAACTCATGATAAATATGCGGCTCATCAATCAAGTTGAACGAGAGTTTCGATAACATCAATCGAATGATAAGTCTAAGAATACAAGGAGAGACTACAGAGCATACAATACAAGTGCGAATAAAATTAACACTTCTGATAATCCACCACACGAACATCTCTATCTGCCCGAGTATCTGAACGCATTGAATCTCAGCGGTATTCTTCAACATCGTTTGTCATTGAAGATTGGATCTCCAATAATATTGTTGCGAAACATCAATCCTAAGTTTGCATACTGCAATGGAACTCAACTTAAATGCCGTTCATTCGATAATGATCTCATAGAAGCCGAAATTATAACAGGAACTCACAAAGGAGATTTTGTTTTCATCCATAGGATGTCTATGAAACCAAACGATAATCTACTTCTATTCATTTTCACAAGAGAGCAATTTCCGATCAGGCCTTCTTACACGATGTTTATCAATAAAGCTCAAGGACAGACTATTAAAATTGCCATCTATTTGGAGAACGTTGTCTTCACTCACGCACAACTTTATGCCTTTGAGTCACAAGTCGTCAGAATTTGGTTATCTTCACTCGAAAGAATAGTCACAATCAATTCTTTGCCAAGAATTTCGTATACAAGCTACGATCTTCATTCATCATCTATATTAACAAACATCCATCTAAACTATCTCTTCTCTCAAATATCTATATCAATCAATTTGCACACGGGTAATGGTTGTAATTAAGAAAAGATATTCAAAGAAAGAAAGAAGCACTATTTCTATAAGGTAGAATACTGAAAAATCACTATTTGTAACTTAAAAACCAACGTTCTTTGTAACTCAAAAACCACTGAAAAGTATATTTATATTACTAAAAGCTTTTATTTCTCTGTCTGTCTGGTGCAATTGTTGTAATTTGTGAAAATAGAAATAATTTCTACAAATTCACTACAGTAATCGAACATGCAACCATCTGCTCCGAAGTTAGACGTCTTAGCCATTAAACCACGAGGACTACATTTTAATCTCCATAAAAAATAAAAATATATCATAGATATATGATTCACACGCTGGTTCTAAAAGCAGTCGTGGATTGACAGAATATAAACATCTGAAATTAAATTAAAAAAAAAAAAAAACTTTTGAAAAATTTTAGTTTAAGTTTACTTGATGTAATTTCTGTGTGTGTGTTTTTTTTAATAATTAAAAATTTGTTTTCCGTTACATATACGGAGGCTTCCGGAGCGAAGCGACGGGTAGCCGACTAGTAATAATAAAAAAGGAAGTTCATTAATGTAAGAAAAAAAAATTAGGAAAAAAAATTTAAAAAAGTTAGGATAATAAGAAAAAGAAAGAAAAAACCTATGCCGACATTAAGAAAAAAAATATTAAGACGAAAAAAAAAAAAAAAAAAAAAAGTTGATATACGAATTTGAACTTACAACCTTCAGTACATGAGTCCGAAACCTTAACCATCAAGCTATAGCTGACAATTGAAATGGGATGGTTCATTTCTAACATTTAAGCTAATAACGGAAATCCAATGAAAGCAATGCCAAATATCTCGAACATGGGGGATCGTTGGCCCTGAAAATACCCCATTTCTACGTTGGTTGTGCCGCTGAACACGATGGTGAAGTCCGTTTGTCGATGTGACTTTCCGTTTGGGAGTTGTTAGAGGTGGACAGACACGGAAGGAAGAACGGACAGGACAAACGCAATAGCTCCCAAATGGATAGCTATAAATCTGTGAAGTAGATATATTTTAATAACCATGGTTTAAGTGAAATTATTTCTCATGAAACCCAAATGTAACTATGATCTAAATGAAATTATTTTAAAGCTTTATTTTTAATAAAATCAATAAATCTTGGTCCTTATTAGTTTCATGTACCCTAATAACTTTTGAATAGACAAATGCGTCGTCTTGAAATTCTGAAATTGCATATTTAGGAATGAATACTTTGCCTGTACTTGAAGATTTTTTTCGTGTGAGTCCATGTGAAGAAATTAGTGCGTGAATGTGACAGAAATCTCCGTAGAAAATAAATTAGACTAAAACAATGAGTAGCAATCTTTATGCGATGCTTATATAGGCTTAGTCGGTTAGTAAACCTATTTTTTTGCATCTTCTGCGATTACTATCATCTGGGCGAACTTTGATTTCATTTAGACTAATTGTAGTGAGAGAGTTTAATATGTGCTTAAGATCAATTGATTAATTAAAAATAAAATTCAGCCTACCTACTAATTATTTTTTTAAAAAGACATTTACATATAAAGAAAACATACATTAAATTAGAGGAGCTTTCGGATTTCATTCAGAGAGCCCATTGTCAACAGAATAAAAAATTCAACTGGTTCTACATTTATATACATTGTTTTAACCAATGAAGGCAGATCACAGGTAGATCACAGCTTAACAGTTTCCTATTGAGTTTTTGTTTCTTGTGTTGTTATTGGATTTGCGGATTTAATTAATTTTGGAGAAAATAAAAATATTGAAGAGAGGTTTTACAATTTACAAATACAAGAAAACAATTGCTTTTGTTCGGTTTTCACGATTTAAAAAATAAGTAAAAAATAAATGCACTATTTGAAGGAGAATAAGTTTTATTTATGATCTATAAGTAAAAAAATAATACTAATTAAATAATAATAATAATCTACTTTTATATTAAAGAATAAAAGATAATAAACTTCTATTTGAAAACTTGGTGATATTTCAATTATTAAATTTGTAATTGTTCACTTTAGCCAATAAATTAAATTAGAACTTCACAAGTAAATAAATGAAATGGAATGATTGAAAATCAGCTAGTAAATTAATTACTTAATTAAAACGTTTGTTAAATTAGTTGTCAAGTTTAATGATGTAAATATTTACTAAATTCATTGTTTAATGAAAATCATTTGTTAAAATAATGTCTGAATCAAATTCATTTTTAATCTCAATAATGTCACATTAAGTTCGTTAAATCTTAATAAATATCAATTATCTAACTATCAAATGATTATTAGTTTATCTTAAAATTATTAAATCATTTATTAAATTAAAAAAAAATCGCCTCAATTCCATTATAGTGAAAAATAAAGGTAAATTTTTTATTTTCAATATTTTTTTGATCTCAATATAAATTAAATAATTATTTTTAAAGATTTGGACTTCCTTCCATTTAAAATAAATTGAAATACCAGAACAATCAGCAAACTTAGTACGAGTTTGCTGAACTGAACTGTTTTCATATAGAATTTATATTCACTTGTTATTATTTATTTGTCTTATTCTTCCTTCTTAGCTTTTAAAATTTAAATATTTCTATAGTTAATTTTACTAACACAATGGAAATCTATTGCACTTTTGTTTTCCTTCTGAACTTTTACAGTAGACTCTCGATATCTCGAACTTCGATATCTCGAAAACCTTGATATGTCGAAAAATTATTTTTCCTCTTGATATTACATATTCATCTAATGTTAATTTTAATTCTTATGTCGAATTCACTCAAAACCTTGTTTTATCGAATATTTTTCGAAGTAAAAAAGGAATTTTTCAGGAAAAATCGCCGTTCAGTTGTGTCGAAGCAAATAGAGCTATTTTTTCAAAGATCTCTCACACCCTTCATTATCTCTCTGAGGCGTCAAGGACGATTCCGATAAATCCATCTGGTCGATAACTCCATTTGGGGAAAGGAGGGTGCGAGTGTGCGCTACTATGTCTCGCCAGTCATTTGTTACATTGTTGCTTAGGCGTGTTGTTCTAAATTATTCAGAAGTTACTGCGCATGGTTAAGTTAGTCGGCGAAAAACGTTAGGGAAGTTATAAAACGTGTCAGTGAATCGCCAGTTGTCTCAAAAATGAAAGTTCATTGTATTTTACTAATTCTTTTCAATTTAATGTAATTATTTTCGACCACTTTTAAAAATTAAACATATTTAGACTTATTGTTAACTATCATTACATATTTACTTATTCTCATCTATCAAAACTCTAATTTTTAGAATATTATTCCGTATCTTGTGTTTTTGTGTGAATTTTTATGTTTTGGTTATGACCTTGTTATCTCGAAAACTCGCTATCTCGAATTTTTTTTAGCGACCCTTCAACTTCGAGATATCGAGAGTCTACTATACTAAAGAAAATAATCCCCAACGTTTTTGGCATAATTAATTCCTTATCCACAAATTCCGTGCATTAATAGCATTATTAAATTTTTGCTTCTGTCCGATATTTATTTTAGAATATCAATTTTCTAAATCTTTTCCCAAAAG
>JAFIDM010001028.1:52443980-52465771 GCA_023159025.1 Thereuonema tuberculata
AAATATTTGTATTCCTTTTGGACAAAGCGCAAGATTAGAAATGACAGTTTATTTATTAAAGAACTCTTACGAATTTTCGCTACACTGGGAATACGGTGATTCTTTTTTCTTGTCTTACATAAGATTAAGGAAGTAGAATTCTAAGAAAGACTGAAAGAAAGATTTCTAAGCTTTCTGTAGACCAGAGGTCCGCAAATGTCTGAACTTCATGGACCAGTAAAATTTCAAGAAAAAAGTGAGAAACGTCATAGAATTTGCCAGTTTTACTCCAGTAATTAATTAAGACAATCATTTCACTACAAAAATTAAATGAATTTATTTTATTAAGAACTTCTTCGTAATTTCTTTTATCTTTTTAATGCTGACCCGTTAAAACTTCATCACAAACAGACGTTTGAGAATCACTTTGTCTAGAGTGTGATTATGCGGGGGTCGAATTTACAAATGGGATGTAAAGAGAAGTTTGAAACTTTATATAATATATAAACATTTGGAAATCAAGGACTTGATTCCTTTTTCTGAATTTAACTTATTAGGATTCATACATGCAAATAAATTAAAAAACTAACTAAATAACTAAATAATAGAATTCTTCATATCAACGCAAAATAATTTTTTTTGAATCCTTAATTTTCCCCAGCCGGTGAAGCCAGAGATAATGGTACCAGACTGTTCTGGACTACGGTCGAGTTATGACAAGATGGCTGCCTTCGCACTATTTTTAAGATATGACTTTTAACTTTTCAATTAACTAGTGAAATGTAGAATGAGGTTTTCAGATAAGCTTTTTTAAAAATGGTTCCGCACGATTTTTTTTTACTAGAAAAACTAACCCTCAACTGGCTTACTGCGATCTTGAGATAATAGTATATGCCATCATGTATCCCTGCATGGATGTATCCTTAGAAGACTGTGATTGATTCGTCGGTTTAGCCCTCCAGCCTTCCAAACTTACTATTTACTATTACAAAAAATAACCTATTAATAGTTTTTGTTGCTGTTTCCATTTTCACGTGATTCATGATTATTGTTTTCTAATACACTTTTTATAATCAGGTCTTTTATAAACACTTATTTTCAATCCAATTAATCTTAAAGAATTATTTTATTGTTGTGGAAAACCACTCCAGATATAGACTCTCTTTTTCTACGAAATATTTAAATTTCATTGTTTTGATAGATTAAACTTAATATACTCTGAATATGTTTAAAATTGAATGCATAATAGTTCAAAAGTAGCAAAACTACTAGAACTTAAATATGTATCAGTACTTCTATACTATAAACATATTGTGTTTATATTTTCTTTGTAATAAATGATTGGAAACACTTAAAATCTAATTATTTCAATTATGAAATTTTCATCAATTTTTAGCTGATGACTGGTAAAAACCTAAATAGCAGCTCTTCTGAATAAATTAAAATTAAACTGAGAAGATTCCCGTTGATGAATTTTGCAAAACAAGCGAAAAATTCCTTGGATTAAATTGATTCATTGAAGAGTTATAATCCTACCTTATTCTATTTAAATCATATTAAATGACTTTAGGCTAATGATAATCTTTATTAGGGTAATTGTTAGAATTATTAAATTTCTTACCTTGTTAACGAACTTTTATGTGTCTTGGACATGAAAATAATTTACGTTGATGGAGAAGTTCTGTGAATTGGATGATTCCATTCTTTCGAAGGCTTGGGTGTCAAGATTTTAAAGTTGAGTGGAATGAGCACTGTTTGGATCATTATTGGTGCAAATAATGAACAAAAAATAAATGAGATTTACTTAAAGAATTATGTAACTTTAAATTTGTGCATTAAGAATATTGTTAAGAAATGTGTAAAGACTAAATATGTCTCATTTATTCGAGTTTAGTAAGGCGAGTTTATTATTTTTAGGGATTTTGAAGATAGACAAATTGGATATAACTCATTATGTAGTAAATATTCAATTAAAAAAATCATGTTTCAGTTATAAGTCTTTATAACTATAAAAAAAAGAGATTAATATAGCATTTTAAATTACAGACATTATCATAAAGTATTATTGAATTAATTATAATTTTTAGTAAAAAAAATAATTATTCATAGCCTATTATCAATATATTTTATAAAAGCTCAGTATTTCTAGCCGAGGATAATTTCTGGATTCATTTGCTTAATAGTTTTCTCTTAGCTAATTCTCGTTAATTGATTCAGTTCATAATTTTGGCTTGTGTGTGTATGGCAGACATAAATCTCCTATATCCATACATCATTGTTAGATCCCATTCGAAGCCATCAAATTGTTGATAGCATTAGCAATTCTAAATGACCTTAGTTAATAAATACTGAAGTACTGGGGTTTCCTCCCTTTCCGAAGCTGATGACTTCATTTGGCAATGGGTGAATTATTATCAATTAATTCATTCCGGCCTCGGCGTCTCCATCTATCAAAGTCAGCAGTTTTATTTGTTGATTCACAATTGCTGAATAAAACATTGTACTCACAGCTGATCAAGGCCTTTTTGGGCTTTATTCACAACTCTTTTTGAATTGATATGTATTTTTAAAATAAGAAATGCTTTCTTCAATAGGTCAAAAGCAACGCGGCCCATCCCGAGTAGACGAATCTCGATAAGAATGTTTTTTAATGCTCTATCTCTAGTTGTCTGATGTTCTATTTAATTCAATTGAAAACAGATGATGTCATTCTATCTGATAGCTTTTGGCTGTACTATTCTCACAGACAGACAGACAGACAGACAGACCGAATAGCAATAGCTGATTCTTTGCTTAAACAGAGAACACTGTATTACTGTTTGAAGTAAGTGAAGACATCGAAGTTGAATTTATTTTATAACTTAACTAATATTTCACATTCCAATAATTTCGAACCACTTCTTAATTTTTCCAACTTTGGTAATTTTGAATAAACGATTTTGAGAAGATTACGAATTGCTAGTTATGATAGATTATCTCTTCAATCAATCTTTTTTAAGCCAAAAAAATCATTTTTGAACAGAACGACTAAAATCTGAAAAATGAAATTCAAAATAATGTACACCGAGTAGAGACACTTCAGTTTGGTATTTCTTCGGTTTTCTTTTACTAACTGGAAAACATTTGTAACATCTAAACTCGGTCTTCTTTAAAAAGTTAGGTAATGTTAATACATAAATTTTCGTAATGAATTACTTTATTTGTTTAAGTTGAAACTATCAAACAAAAAATTCAGTAAAGTCTTGCATTTTCGTGAAAACAGAGTATTTCTCTGCAATTGTAACAGTTGAAAGCATGTACTGTCTGACTGAATGCGAAATGCAGTACTACTTCTATTGTATTAATGCATTTAAGTTCAAGCCCGACTTTTGTATTCACCTTATTTATAAGTTGGTTTTTAACATTGTTCCTAATTACTCTCATGATTTTTTTTTTGGGTGCTTTGTTTTTACTCAAGCTTATAAGGTAGGTTGCCCAAATAAGGCCCGGTTCCAAATAAGGCCCATCCTTCGTTTTATTAATAGAACGTTGACAATTTACCAAGATTAGTTATGTTTAAGACAGGTCCTGGCTTCTAGCGGCACACCAAAAATTAGGTCCGTTGAAGTGGACTATTTCGCCATGTTTGTTTCAGTTGAAAAGTAAAAGTCGTCCAAAGCTTTTCTCGTTACTATTTCAACCTAATTTGAAAAAATCGTCCCCATTTTTTGGCAACATAACATACATGGACATGTTTTATGTCATTTTAAAATATGTCATGAGTAGAATAATGTAGAATAATTTGATATTTGAACAGGGGCTCCAAATAATGCCCTTCAGTTATATTTTCAAAACTGTTATTACAGAAAGAATTTCAAATGCAACTAATTCTAAATTCACTTTTTCATAACAGCACACCTTAAACTACCTTTCAAGACAGTTTTCAGAATTTTCACTCTTGCAGTAGAAATATAAAAAATCTTTAAACTCAGCATCTTATTTGTTGCAGTTACCTTATATAGAAATAATCTGTATGTACAACGATATATATATACTCCATAAATATATACTCCAATGAGGGAAGCAATGAGGGAATTGTCGACAACATGTGACTGCATACCTCCAATCATTTCAAATTATAACTCTCCTCGCTTCCCATGTAAAAACCAATTTTTAATGTTCTAGTGTCTTAAGATGTCTGCAACTATAGACGAACTAGTGGCATTCTTTGTAATTTTAGTTTTAAACTGTAACATTTGCTCAACTTGCTGTAATATTTTCCTGACTTTAAAGAACATCTACACAGATATTTAACTTATGTAATACAAGGTAAATATAATGCACGAACTTAAATTGTCAGATATTTAAGAGCAAATCTTGTCTTTAGTAAGAAGTCTATAAATGTTAAATTTATTCTGAAATGATTAAAGCACAAATATGGAGATTAAATAGCTAACGACGTCTTTCTGCTAAAGTTACAAGTTATATTTAAAAAAGTAATTGCTATTGAATATTTGCGTCATTAATTATAGAAAAATCATTTGGTCATAAAAAGAAAGAGAAAAGACAAAATAATTAAAAATTAAAATCCTTAAATATAATATGTATCAGATTCAACAGAAATCTTCTTTTTTTTCTTAAATCCTGGATCAATCACTAAAATTTCAGCAAAAATAAAAACTATACATTAAAGGATTGACGTATTGTAAACATGTATCTACATGATCAGTGGTAAGTAAGTAAGTATCAACTTATTCACGAAGTTTAAAGATTCTATATAAGTAACTATTAAAATGATCACTCGTGGATATATTACAAGTGAAAAATGTTTTAAATGAAAAAAAGAAAAAAAAAGTAAATGAAAAGATGAAAAAAACAAACAAAAAACCATCAATGAGATGCAATCACTAGACTAATAGCCAGTGCAATAGACACAAAGAAATAAAAAGTACTTTAAAGTTTCTTTTTAACATAACTTCTACTGAGCAATTGGGAAAATCAACCAGAAAAAATTCGCTTCTGATGTTTCATATTTTTTCATCTCTTCGCAAGTTTTCGTTTGTACTGTTCGGTTTCAAAGCATTTTTGTAATAGTATTTATTCTTTCCATAATTCTTTCCTGAAAAGCGCAAATAGAACGCAGCTACCGGTAAACGAATTCTGATAAAAAGTAAACAACCCCTATTTCGATGAAATCGAAAGACGCATGCGCAAAAGGGTCGAAGGCTCTCGTAAACAAAACCGAACAGTAATTGCAGATTTGAGTGTAATATTTAGTTTATATGATATACATCTTCATGTTGAAATATTCCAGATTATTTAAATTAAAGTTTTCAAATTACCTTCACATTTTAACAAATGTAATATGATCGTCTGCATGAGTTAGTTTACATTGGTAACCCATTTAATTGTTTCTATTTGCATTCCTGCATTATTTTTGGTCGATGCTGAACATCAAAAGAGAAAGAGATTGATACCAATTCTATTATCTATTTTTATGGATTCATTAAACTTATATTCATCTGATGTCTTGATTTTTGTAGCTATTTCAGTCAAATTATAAGCAAATAATCAAGATTTAAACAATCAGTTGTTGCATACATTTCATTCCTTTAATAATCAGTCTTTCAAGTTTCTATCTATTAATTCTATCATAAGTTTTTTTTCGTTAAAATAAAAAAATATATAATTTATTTTTTTATACATTTAACTAAATTTTGTAGCAAATAATGAACTGTAACTAGATAGAATCTTGTCTAAAATGTTTTTAAAATGTACAGTATATATAATATTGTCGAAAATAAATAAACTTGGCCTATTCAGAGCACTCTGTACCTGTAACCAACAGCGGATTGACACCAAAATTTGCATACAGGCTATTCAAAGATGCGGAAAAGGATTACGCAAAAAAAGAAAAGTAGTTAGAAAAAGTTCCCTTAGGGGGTGCTTTACAAAAAAACACATTCAAAAAGCATTTATTCGTTCCGTACGGGACAAGCCTGTTGCACAGACTGCTTAGCGATGTAAAGAATATTGCCCGATGTGTTCCCTATCGTAAAGTTGTAAAATTTGCAAGCGATGAACAGTGTGTTCAACAGTTGACCTCAACTGATCCCCAAAGATGCTTCGCACATGTTGCGGTCCTTTAATTTGGCAAATTTGCAACATTTCCACGATAAACCATATTCTTTAAATGGCCCAACAATCAGAAATCACATGGATTCAGATCCACGATAAACGTGATGGCCAGGCAATAGGAAATGATCGACTAATCACCGGCAATCACTGAACTGTTGGCGCAAACAATGCTGTAGGGTGAGTCCAATATGTGAGGTGCACGATCTTGTATAAACGTTGTTACGCAATGCATTGTCATTGTTGAAGTAAGGGTACGACAAAATTCTGAAGTTGATGTTCTTATTGGCAGCAAGCAACTGGTGGTTCTTGCTGATATTGTATGGAAAAAAAAAATCACAATCTGTTGCAGTTCCTTCCACACTGTTCCATATGATACATCTAATAGCCGTGATACTGCACGTGCACTACTAGCGCCAGGAACATGAGTCATTGACTGTCCGACAACAGTAATCACAACATCTTCAACGACTTCTTCAGTGACAAGCTTACACCCTCTACCAGGTTGAACTCCTAACGATCCAGTTTTCTCGAATCGACGTATCATGTTCATCACAGCTTGTGCAGCTTGTGCAGGTCCCTGGAGTAAGTTCTTAAAACGGCAAAAATTCACGAACAGCAGCCACAGCATTATCATGGTTTTAGTAAAAAAAAGCTTCATAATTAAAGCACGTTCCGGTAAAGCCAGTCATCGTAGCTGATGACAATGGCATCCACTAGCTGTAATTATTTTATATGCAGAGCTCTCCTATAATGCGGGTGCTTATACAAATGAGATTGCACGGCCAAATGTGACATTTTATTCGTAATGTAGATAAATGCAAAGTTAACTGTTTCAAATTCCTCTTTAGGTTGGTCTCAGTTATTTATCGTGTTGTCTCGTGTATTTTGCTGTAAAGCGCCCCCTAGGAAAAGTATTTTGAACTATTTTTTTTTTTGCATAATCTTTTCCTGCTTGCTTTGAATATTCTTAATACAAATTTTGGTGTCAATTCGTTTATTGGTTACAGCTACAGAGTGCTCTGAACATGCTAAGTTTAATTACGATCACTTTGTACTGTATACATACACATGGTATTCATCATGAAAGTTTACATTTCGAAAGGGTGTAACTGAAGAACTAATCAGCGGAACGATGACATATTTCACATGAGGACGTCCGTGGCGTTTCAATGTTAATTACAGATTTATGCATTGCAAAAATTATCCTGATGAACAATCAGTTATAAAGTTATATATTAGCATAAATACAAGATGTTTATAATTAAAATTTACATTTCGAAATGCTATAATTGAGGAACTAATCAAAAGAATTACAGCGGATGTCCATGGCTATGGAATTTCGTTTGGCCAAAAAGAAAATTACTTCCCAAGGTGGCAAGTAGGGCGATATACGGCGCTACAATACTGTAGTGGATAATTGAAATGACAAACGCAAATGCCATGACATGTGTTTGAAAACTGCTATAAAAGCAGACAGGTGAGGAATCCATCAATGACATTGGTTTTGTATTTTTGCGGTGGTTGCTAATTTTACATAAATTTTTAACTTCTTGCACTTATAACTTACGTTCAATGAAATATTTTAAAACGTGTAAGTATTTTATCTATGACTATTCAAACTAATATAAACTAACTAAGCAAAATACTTCTTTGTTTCTTTTACTGTATTACAGTCATTCTTTGTCAATTTTACTCCGCAAAACTTTAATTTAATGTCATACTAGATGTTTTCAATTGAGATAAATTGAAGATAAACTGTAACTTACAAGTACAGTTTTTCAGATTTTTTCTGAAAATATTGAAAATACTGTATTTTTCTATGTTGATGAAGGAACCGTTTCAAGAATTACAAATTAAGTCAAAACATTGATATAAAAGTATATGGGATAACTAATGGTATAACTTTATCTAGTCTCACATTAAACCCTAAAAAATATTTATAGTCATTTTTTGTGAGTTTGCTATTTTCTCGCTTTTCCTTCCAGCAATTTTGACCAATTGACAAATACAAAGTCTTTTTTCTTTAGGTGTTTATTTAAGCAATTTGTATTTATTCTGAATCTATTATTCAATTGTTTCTTCGACTAATAGTTTCAATTTGTCCGAACCTCATTATCGATATTTTCTTAAAATATTATAGATTCCCAACCATATCCAATTCTGGGCAATTATCGTAAAAACATATTATGGCACATAACAGACTGCCAACTATATTAGCACTCAAATAATTAAAAGAAAACAGACAAAATAAATATGAAACAAAACAAATAAATGTAACATATACGACGTACGTTTCAGAATCTCTTAACAGTTAACAAAGTGATCAGTTTTTTGCTTCTATTAACAGCTCGAGCGCTCATGCTAATTAATTCTACTATTGTCAGATAATTTTTTCCCAGAGTAAAGTTCTTTCAATTATAAATATTTGTATTGCAAGAAATAGCTATTTCTAAAAGATTCAATACATGTATATTGCTGACTTTCTTTGATCAAATGTTTCTCCTTTTGATTCGATAAGAGATAGATATTATTCCAAGCTTGTCTTTTATGCCAAAATGCTGTTTCAAACAAAGAATTTCTAGCAGTTGGTAGACAACTAAAGTCTTGAGTTCGTTAATTCGTAAAAATTGTGTACATTCCTCATACTACTTCAATGTTTGGAAGAATATTAGTAACTGCACTGTACTTCCTCACTGCTATTTGTAAATTAATTAACAGCTAACAATAAAGGAAATTACTGAATTATTAGTCACTACAAGATTGCACAGTCCATTAATATAACACAATAGCATTACAATTGCAAAGTACTTTTCTTAATGGGAATAATCTGTCAGCAAAATTATTCAGTATATAGGCATAGATTCTACAAGTGTTGGAGGCGTACTGCAAGAATATTGGCCCATACTGACAAGAGGAGCCCTTAGTTGGTTCATATTGTATGGTGGCGTTTCTAGGCTTCGAATGGATCTTTCCACCTCGTCCTACAACTCCTCGATGTGGTTGAGATTAAATGACTGAGGCTGCCAATGAAGCAAGTGGAAATCAAGAGTCATGCACTGAACCAATCAGAGACCATTCGAGCACGGTGACGGGGTGCATTGTCTTTTTGACAGTGACCATCTGCGTCGAGGAACACTTTATGGAAACACCTCGTCGCAACAATGTTGAGGTAGTCCCTGGCATTAAAGAGATGTTTCCAGAGGTATTCCAGAACTATATTCCCCATACCGTTATTCCACCGCCACCAGTTTTTAAGGTTGTCACTTGCCAAGATGGGTGCATGGAAAAATGTGCCTGAGCCATATTCTCATCCTGTCATCAGCCTGGTGGAGAAGGAACCGAGCTTCGTTGGAACAAGCGATCTTTTTCCACTCATCATGTGTCTAATTGCGATGCTCATAGGCCACAGCAGATGCGTTTTCCTGTTTTTCTGTGACAGAAAAGGCACCCTTGCCTGATCTCGTGTTTAAACCAATCCAACAAGGTCCGTCGTGTTCTGCGCGTTTTAGTGCAACTGCAATCTGTCGTGTTGTCCTGCTGTTGTTGCAGGAGATTCGTGCCAGTCGCCTGTTACCTATTTCATCTATAAACCTTTTCATTCCACAATTTCGCTTATTGCTTAAAGTTTTTTTTGACCCAACTGCCATTCTCTGAACACGCCGCAATATTGTGCAAAGCCAAGGATCTTCAAGTTTCCGAAATACTGAACAGGCTCTTCTTGCCCCCACAATCGTACAATGTACGAAGTCCTTTAAATCTTTTCTCTTACCCATGTAATTTGAGGAATTAATAAGAAGAAATTAATGTCTTTTTATTTAATCAATAATTAGTTGTCAGAAAAAAAGCATTCGCCTAGTGCCATTAAGATTTTTTTCCCTCACTGTGCTACTAATGTATTTCTGTCACCAATAAATGTTGATTCATCATTCTTGAATTCTTGTTCGTCATTCTCGAAGAAAAGCATTATTGTTAAACTGGCTTGAACAATTATTTAATCACATTGAGTTGAAAAAACTTACTTAATCATATACACAATGTTGTTCACTTGAAATATTTTATCACAATGCGAGGTTGATTAAGTACTTTACAAAGTGCTATGAGAAAGTAATCATTGACTCATTCTCTTAGTTACTGAATTTCTCTTCTGTTTATTATAAAAAGAATTAAGGAATCATTTTCTACTGAGCTGCCAAGATGGTAAGTGAAGTTTTTGACCATTACTTCAACCAATTTAAAATTGAATAGTCTAATATTAAACAAAGAATATAGAAACGAACATAACTAAGCAAAAATTCACAGAGCTCTTTTTGGTATTTGTACTGGATTTATACTCTCATCAGTCCGATTCGCCCAGTATATCCAACTCAATTATCAGAGAAGGACGACAATACACAACAAAGATAGCTCAATGAATTTTTGTTTAGTTATGTCTGTTTCTATTTACATTTTAAATCTCTTCTTTCCATATTCTTCTGAGTGTTCAAGCTATAATAAAACTTATCATCCTCCTTCTTGTAAAATATTTAATACTATAAATATAATACATATCTAAGGCGAATTTTCGAGAGTGATACATACTCTCTTTTTCAAGCATAAAAGTAATAACAATTTGTATGTAAATGGAAAACCTCGCGATTTACATTTTTGATTATGAAACATTGTTGTTATTAACATCGTATAGCATTATTTCCTTATAATTAAATGAGATAATCAATTTATTGTTTATTTTATTATAACAAAAATTCGTGATTATGGTACCTTTTACAGCTTAAAAAATTACAAAGGTAAGGAAATATAATAAATTATTATCTTTGTAATTTTTTAAGCTATAAAAGGTACCATAATAACAAATTTTTGTTAAACAATAAAATGATTATCTTTTTTAATTATAAGGAAATAATGTTTACGATGTTAATAACAACAATATTTCATAATCAAAAATATAAACCGCGAGGTTTTCCATTTACAAATTGTTTTTATTTTTAGGCTTGAAAAAGAGACTAAATATCACTCTCGAAAATTTGCCTTAGATATATATTATATTTATAATATTAAATATTTTAAAAGAAGGAGGATTATGAATTTTATTATGTCTGTTTCTGTTTCTTTTATGTAATAATGTCTTAATGCACGTTAAATTTGATTTCTATATATTAACCTTTTAATGTATAATCTTTACAAATTAATAAGCTAAGCGGAATCTAGTGGGATTAATTATTCACCTTTATTGTTATTTTTTTTATGTTTTGTAATTAAGGGGTCATTGTTTTGTATGGCTGTATATGTTGTATCTTGTCGTAATTCACTGAGCTAGGTTTAGTGGGCGAATCGGACTGATGAGTTTAGTCACCGATTCCCAGTACAATACTAAAAAAACTCATTGCACATAATTATGTGCGTTTCTGTTTTCTTTTGTGTAATAATGTCTTAATGCACGTTTAATTTGATTGCTTATATAAAAATTAAAATTAAATAATAATTCAAAACTGTAGAATTGGAACTTTATCTTTAATATAACTGAAGATTCCAATCAAACATTTCAGATAGAATTTTGATATCAATATGTTTGCAAAAGCTGGAAAAGGTATTCAACTGTCCATTTAGACAGTCCTTTGCTGTAATATTCGGGACATCGACGAAAGTACAAAAAATCTTTTCATTTTCAGAGCTTAATTTTATTGTAAAGCTTCATGCTAAAGAAACTTTTCCTTTATTTCAATTTCATTTCATCCCTTTATTAGTTACTTAAAAAAACAAGACTTAAAAAAAAATCCATTTCCTTTGAAAGTGAATTCTTTGAGGAAAACTTTAATATCTTCAAATTTTAAATGATAACAATTTAATATTTAATTTGAAGATAATATTGTATCTGTAATTCAACTACACTATTCTTTCGTCGGTGGGCACCCAATTCCAAAAAAAATTAATATTTCAGTTCTATCAAGTATTGGTTTGGCCAAAAACTTCCGTTCGGTTTTTAAGTAAAAATAAAAGACAAATTTTTCATTGTCACCAATAAATATTATTTAACAATGTCTTTAAAGGTTTGTTCAGTTACCTTCTGCCATCTTTCAGGCAACTTCATAATTCTCTCTTCCTACAACTTTTTATCTTTTTGAACAAAAAAAAAGTTCCAGGTGTCTTTGGTGTCTTCCAGGGTATTGATTTTTTTTTCCATTAAGAGAATTTTGTAAAGACCGAAATCAATGAAAATCCGAAGGTGCAATGTCTGGTGAATAGGTCGGATGGATCAGAACTTCCCAGCCACGCAGCTAAAGATTTTGCCTGGTAATCAAAGAAACATGCAGTCTTGTGTGCTTATTGTCTTCTATCACCAATTTTGATCACTTTTTGTTTTAAATGCATGCTGATATGACAGCTGGCCCAGTACAATCTAACAAAATGGTGTCTTAACGACGTTAAAGAAACCTAAGCGCTACTAGAGCCAACATACGTAAAGTACACGAACGAATTTCTTGGCCAATCCAATACTATTTGTTAATAACATTGGATTGCCCAAGAAGTTCGTTCGGTTTTTTTTGTTAATAAGTTTCTAAACCATAGGCCAGTCAATAGAAACATCCAACATCGCAAACGCGCATGTATCTACGATTTTTTTATGTGTTGTTAGGACCCCTGAGAGTAGTTTATATCCAAGTTTGCAAACCTGAAAACCCTGTGCTACTCCTGTGGTGTTCGAAAAACTGCGGGATTCTGGCACTTGTTTCAGGTTTTGCGAAAAAACTACCGTAAGGAAGCGTTTTTCGGGTATCTTCACGCTATACTTTTGTAAAGCAAACTAAATTTGCTACAATTTGAGCCCAACCCGAGCTCTCGAGGTCCAGTGGTTGCCGAGATACAGCCAGTCAAAAAGGGGCAATTATTTCCAAAAAGTGAAAAGTTATCGGGAGGGTCATTTTCCAAGACACGTACCGGCTAAACGAATGGTCATACAGACAAGTCATGAGAGAGGAATTTGTAGAGAATTGAATTAACTTCAAGATGATTCCAAAATGGTGCCCTTAGGCCTCATAGTTTCCTCAAAAACCAAAAAATAGTAAAACATCGGATTTTGGGAAAATGATGAAAACATGGTACTGAATAATGTTGGTATGGATTTCGTTAAAAAAAGTTAGCCAGTCAATATCGACACAAAAAAAGGCAAACATCGCAAACGCGCATGTCTCTACGATCTTTTAATATGTTGTTAGTACCCCTGAGAGTAGTTTTTACCCAAATTTGCAACCCTGAAACCCTGTGCTACTCCCGTGGTGCTCGAAAAACTGCGAAATTCTGGCACTTGTTCAGTTTATTCGAATTTAATGTTTGAGATGTAAAATATGGCTGCAACTAAACATAGATACAAAATCATACATTGAAATATAGCACAATACATGAATACATACAGAATACATAATAATCCCGGAATACAGATGAGTCCCGCTAAGGTACTCCACAAATCTAACGATAATATGGGCGAGTACCGCTACGGGTCTCCTTATTCTGTGGCTCTCGGAATTATTTGTAGCCGTATAAGTGAGATCGAAAACTGTGTGCAATGCGTATGTGAAAAAGGGACAGCATGAAAAAGGTTACAAAATTTTTGTACTGGTGTCCTTCTATAGAAATCGTTTGTGCCAGGTCCCTGGCAGTCGGATCTATTGTTTAGTGAATAATAACCTCGGAAGCGGGAGGAGCACTAAATCAGAGGAACGCCTGCGACGCTCTGCTTCTCTCTCAAGCAACACCCATCAAAGTTCCCCAAGCAAAACTGCTCTCAAATGAATGTAACAAACGTCAACTGATCACCATGATGGGCAACCTATCAAATTCAGAGAGGCTGGGTATCGAGGTACATCAATCTCAAGAGGATGCCGATGCTGATATAGTGAGGATTGCCCTCTCCAAGAGCTCATCGTTCGACCAAGCTTTCATCATTGGGGAGGACGTCGATCTACTGGTCCTCCTCAACGGCTTAAGCTCTGAACAGACGAACGTGTACTTCCAGAAAGGCGGCAGAGGTGGGTCCAATATCCAGCAAAATCCTTCACGTGTGGAGAAATGCAGGGTCCAGGAGGGATGATTGTGTTCCTGCATGCCATCAGTGGGTGTGACACCACCTATGCCCTTTTCTGGCAAGGCAAGATGAAGTGGTGCAATGTCCTCAAACAAAACCCCCACTGGATAGACCTCGCCAGCATTTTCCTTAATCCAAACTCCGACCAGGAAGACGTAGGAAATGCTGGCGAGAAGATCTTGATCAACCTCTACGAAGGAGATGAGGAAACGCTGAACACCTTGCGATACTCAGCATTTGTAAAATCGGCAGCAACGGCCAAAGTCAACCTTGCCCGCCTCCACCCCCCCTCCCCGCCACAGAGGCAATATCATTCTTGGAGGACCTACCACCAGGTGCAAAAATGGTTGGGGGTCGACAAAAACCCATGTGACTGGGGATGAACCACCAGGGAACAAGATTTCATGCCCGTCACAATTTGCGGAAAGCCCACTCCTCACACCCTGCTTAGCATGATGGCTTGCAAATGCAAGAAAGGGTGCTTAGGGTCGTGCACTTGCAGAAAGGCAGGGCTCAAGTGCTCTATCCTATGCTCCTTTTGCTAAGGGCGAAGTTGCACAATCGTCATCCCGATCGCCCTGGACGAGGAGGACGAGGTTGTGGACGACCCACACCATATGACGACCCGCCTCCACCTCCAGAAACGTCGTCCCTCCCTCTCTGATCCACACTGGATGATACGCGGCCTTTCCAAAAGGACGAAACTACTGCGGGTCTAAACTACTCCAAGTTCTAAACTAGTGCAGTGTTTATGTTTGACTGTGTAAATAGTATTTTCTTGTTTAAATTTTTGTTTACGTTGTTAATTTAATTTTACGTTTATTTGTTTACTGTATGTTTCTTTGAAGCCATATGTTACATCTACAATGTTAAATTCACATTCTTGAACGTTTTTTTAACGAAATCCATGCCAACATTATTCAGTAACATGTTTTCATCATTTTCCCAAAATCCGATGAAAACTATTTTTTGGTTTTTGAGGAAACTATGAGGCCTAAAGGTACCATTTTGGAATCAACTTAAAGTTAATTCAATTCTCTACACATTCCTCTCTCATGACTTTTCTGTAGGACCATTCGTTTATCCTGTACGTGTCTTGGAAATTGACCCTCTCGATAACTTTTCACTTTTAGGAAATAATTGCCCTTTTTTGACTGGCTGTATCTCGGCAACCAATGGACCTCGAGAGCTCGGGTTGGGCTCAAATTGTAGCAAATTTAGTTTGCTTTACAAAAGTATAGCGTGAAGATACCCGAAAAACGCTTCCTTACGGTAGTTTTTTCGCAAAACCTGAAACAAGTGCCAAAATCCCGCAGTTTTTCGAACACCACGGGAGTAGCACAGGGTTTTCAGGGTTGCAAACTTGGGTATAAACTACCCTCAGGGGTCCTAACAACATATAAAAAAATCGTAGATACATGCGCGTTTGCGATGTTTGCCTTTTTTTATGTCGATATTGACTGGCCTACCATACAGAATGCGTTTCTTAAATTTAGAATGACAAAGCAAATTTAAAAAATAACAGTTCTCTAAATTCCCTTATTCATTTATTATATTTGAACTCCAAAAACGAAATGATAAAAGTAATATAAAAAAGTTTAACGTGCCTTGGATTTAATATTATTATGTCTACTACACTGGCACTCGTCAACAGCTAAAAAATAAATAAAATCGCAACGTACGTTTCGGAATATCAAGACATAATTCCTTTTTCAAGCTAAAAAACCCCCTACCTTATTTAAAAGTCAATCATCCCTTATCAGGAGTCGTTAATTGAATGAGAACCGGCCGTGATCTTTTTATATAGGATGCGATCGCTCTTCCCCTGGTGGGTGTTTCTGTAATTACTCTCGGAAGAAGCTGTCTGCTATAAAAGGTCGAAGCGCCGTAATCAAACCAACCTAAAGCCCATATTCCAGTATGTTCTTTGTGGATACATCTCGATTGTAACTACCTATTGTGCGGATCATTCCGGATTCGTAGAACTCCCTTAGATATCTCGACTTCCTTACTCCTAAGATTTCTACTTTAGTAGTGTCGATGGAGTGCCCGGTGCGTTGACAGTGCAACGCCGTGCCATATACGGTGTTTCCCTTTTTTACCGCGTTCACGTGTTCATTAATGCGGACACCGAGCTCCCGTTTGGAATTGCCCACGTATATGCAGCTCTTTTTCCCATTTTTATCTGGTTGACATTTTATTCCGTATATAGTGCCTTTTACCTTAAACCTGTCTTCATTGGATAAATGAGCTACTTTCCGATTCAGATAACTCCCAATGGTATTGGTGGGCTTGCAGGCTATCCCAATCCCCGCTGCGGCCAGGGATTGCTTGATGGCATTTATCAACTTTTCGTCATATTTTAGGGATACAAAACTACTAATGGTTTTTTTATTACACCTATCTACTTTGTTAATCGGGAGGAGCCGTGTTTTTCCAAATTTTTTACTTTTACAGAAGTTTTCGATACACTGCGTAATAATCTTTTCCGGAAAATCATTCATAGTGAAAATCTTCCTTATGGTCATGATCTCCTCTTTACGTACATCATGGTCGGAACAAATTTTATATGCTCTATCCAGGGCCATAAAGAGAGAATTTCTCTTATAAGAGAATGGCACCGAACTAAAAAAGTTAACGGTTAAGAGCGCGTCCGTTCTCTTGCGGTAAACTGCCGTGATATATCGGTCATTATCTTTCTTTATATTTACATCCAAAAATGGTAAAGTTTCCTCGATTTCAACTTCCATCGTGTACTGGATTTTCGGTTCAACACTGTTGAAATCATTCAGGATGTCATTGACATACGAGTCATTGACCACGAGAAACGTGTCATCCACATAGCGGCAGAAAAAATGGACATTGTGAAATACATTGTCAATCGATGTAATCTGATACTCGATATAGTTTAGCACAGTTTCTGCTATAATGGCCGAAGAAGGCAAACCCATGAACAATCCCGAGACCTGTAAATACATGCGTTCATTAAAAGTAAAATACTGCAAATGAAACATAAGGTCAATGAGTTGAAGTAGAGCTCTAATATTTAATAAAGAGGATGCTAACGACAGCTCATTGCTCCGTTCATAAACAAAAACAAGCGCACGGTTAATGAGTGAAGGCGTGAGGGATGTATATAAATTAACAATATCAAGGGATATCATAGTGGTATTGGGAATTGTACGATTATGTTGGAGGTATTCAAGTACCGGGTCCCTATTACAGATAGAAAATTTAGACCGGAAATCAAGATTCTTGATCCGCCTTTCAATTAGTCTGGAGATGACCATAATGGGTTTACCCTTACAATTTATAATGGGCCTTACTTTAAACAATCGGCCTTCTTTGGCCTTATGCACCTTGGGTAATCCCTTGAAAGCCGGGACGACGTCATTACTATCAGTACACTCTTTTAAAACCTTGTCTTGAATAAGTCCCATATAGTGAGCCTTTTTTATTCTATTAAAAATTTCATTGGAAATCTGAGTCCCTGTATCTCCTATAGCGCAAAAACCTGACTGGTTATTAATAAATTTCTCACACATCTCCACGTAATCATCAGTGTTAAGGATTACCATGGCCCCCCCTTTATCAGCTTCCGTAAATACGAGCGAATTATTATTATCCCGAAGCTCTTTTAATTCCTGAACCTGTCGATCGTCTAAAACGCATTCCGTTCTACGCTTATGCCTGAACCCTCCGGTCAGCCTTCCTATCCTCCTTCTAAGAGCCGAGAGTAATTACAGAAACACCCACCAGGGGAAGAGCGATCGCATCCTATATAAAAAGACCACGGCCGGTTCTCATTCAATTAACGACTCCTGATAAGGGATGATTGACTTTTAAATAAGGTAGGGGGTTTTTTAGCTTGAAAAAGGAATTATGTCTTGATATTCCGAAACGTACGTTGCGATTTTATTTATTTTTTAGCTGTTGACGAGTGCCAGTGTAGTAGACATAATAATAATAAAGATAAAAGTAATAATTTGTGCCGAATAATTTAATGGATAGAATATTTATTTATTAATTATTTATATTATCAAATAGTTGTTGATATAATATTCCAGATATTGCTGTTGAAAGTTAATTTAACAACGTAATCTAATTGGAATGTTAATTAATAGAAATTTGAACATGTCAAAGAATCATATTAACCCACTTGAATTAGAGGGATTAAGAAAGCATAATGTGATTATAACTGCATCTGATAAAGCGGGGGTTCCAGTGATAATGGATGACACTATGCATATTGCTATGACCCAAAAATTTCTGCATCAGCAAACAGGTTTAGAATTCTTCTCATTTGAGAAAAAAGAAGTGGTCAATAATATCAGACGTATAACAACACAATTATTTAAACAAGGACTAATTGGCAACGATCTATCCATGGCATTAAAAAGTGAAGATAATAAGATTCCCTACATCAGAAATTTACTCAAAATACATAAGCCAATGGACGTTGATATTCAATATCCTGTCAGACCTATCATCGTATGTCATCAATCTGCTACAGTATCAAAATTATATCAAAACATATAATTCAAATAATGCAACAACTTAACTTTCAATCTAAACATGCAGTGAAAAATAGCAAAACTGCAACAGAAAATATTTGTGATACAAAACCATGTCAGGCCCATTCCTGGTGCTCATTTGATGTCGATGCTCTATTTACCTCAATTTCTATAGATTTGGTTGTAGACGCCATTAATCATATACAGAACAAATTTGCATGTTATTTTTTGCAACAAGAACTTTTGATAAATTCAAATCATTTATTATTCCTATGTTTCAAATACAATTTTTTTCGTACAACCAATGTATTTACAAACAGAATATTCGATGTTTCATGGGATTGGCAGGGGCAGTCGCAATTGCTGAGTGGACTATGATACACAATGCATTTACACACTAATGCATTTTACATACTATGCAAATTACACCTGTAATACACATGAGATACATCGATGATTTTATCTTTTTTACTTTCAATGAAACTATTGATGTAATGTTTTCTGTCTTTTCTTCAATCCATGAAGATATAAAATTTAAAATAGAAAGATAATCTAACCAACAAATTGCATTCCTCGATATTCTAAAATCAGTTGATAATGAAGGATTCATAACATCGGTATACCGAAAACCGACTAATGCAGATATCACATTAAACTTTGAATCATATTTACCAACATTTTTCAAAAAAAAGTGATAACTATGGCTATCCAAAGAGCATTCAACCTCCACAATAGATGTCATCTATTCGAACATGAGCTACATAAACTGTTTAAATTGTTCGTGGATAATGATTACCCTCCAAAATTCATTATAAATAATTTCCAAATAATCCTTAATGATATTTATAACAATGTGAAAAGTGATAAACCAAAAATAAAATTTGTATTTATTGAATTCCATCCCATCTTTTTTCCAACATTAGAGAAAATCCTACATCCGATGGGTATTTCCTTAACATGCTCTTCCAATAATACAATCTTAAAGATTACCAAAAAAATCAAACTTGCTACAGAAAAATGGAATTTTAAAGGTGTTATATATTCTATACCATGTTTTCAACAATGATGCGTTTACATACAAGAGACAAAACGTCGATTAAAGGACAGTGTTGCTGGCCATGTTAGAGCTAAAAACAGAGATGATTTTAATTACCAAACTGTATCTCATATCGAAGAAACTGGACATATATGTTACTTTTGAAATACAAAAATTCTTGAAAAAGCTGAAAATAATTTATTGAGAAAATGCATTGAGTCCGTTATTATATCTGAATCTTCTCAGGCATATAATGACCAGGTTTCCATACGTCAGATCTACCAATATGGGTACCCAATTCGAATTAAAGACTTATCTGATTAAAAAGTTTCATTATTTGTGCACATAAATCTGGAAGTATTTTTTTTGTTTTGTTTTTTATTTAATTTTTTTTTTCATTTTTAATTTTTTTCATTTAATTCTTGATGTTGTAATTCCATTTAAATTTTATACCATTTATATCATTTGGATACAATTTTAATTTTGTAAAACAATTATATTCTAAGGGATTTCACAGACTTACAAATTGCAAAAGTGATATTTGATTGATACAAAATTTATAATTTTCTTTTTCGATTGATGACCTTACATTCATCCTCATTAATTTCTACGAGCTTCTACAATCTACTGTTTAAAATAAAGTATAAAAAAGAATTTGATTCAGACAATCTGTACCTTCATGAATCGAAAATGAAAAGAAAATAATTAAATTTATCGCTACATCAATGTCGTTGTGTTAATTTCTTAAACGTGATTGAAATACAATTTCTAATTGAAGCTAAACAGTGAAGATTTAAACTTATTTGTTGTTTCTTTATCTTACAACAGAGTTTTGTGAACTTCAGCGTATATTTTTGCTTCTTTATTATGACGATAAAAGGAGAAATATCAATTGTTAATTATCAGTACAGTGTAGTGAAGAAAGATGCTACTGTTGAAGCAACGTCCATTGCATCTTTGGAAGCTCAAAGCATTATTCAGTGTATTTCCCAATGTACTACAAGAAATGAGTGTCAATCTGTTAATTATGGAGAAGAATCCTGTAGGCTCTATACCGAATGTTATAGAACTGATTCGGATGTCTGGAAGGAGACTAAAGGGCACTCACATTATAATAGAAAGGTAGGAAGGTTTTTATTTTCTCAACTAAAATTGGTCAAAATTTGAGATGATAGTGAAAAATAGTTCTCCAAATTTACTTTACATCAATAACCGATAAGTCATGGTAGAAATCAATTAGTTAATAATATGTACGACTATGAATACATTCTTAATAATAAATTTATGTTATCATCTATTGGCTTTAGTTTAATGTTACTTTTATATTATGATTTCGGATACTCATTTATTTAGTTTTCCAATTCTGTATATCCCTCTGTGTGTACCGCAAGAGAGATGTCCTGCAAGTCTCACATGTACTAAGGTGTTAATATAGTAGTGTCAGTTGATCCAAGTGATGAACGAAACTATCCTGCAGAGCTTCTTCACATTCTCACATTTCCCGTCATTTCACCTCATAAGCCTGAAGAAAGGATCAATTGTGATGCTCCTTCAAACTCTGTACTGGAACACGATTGGTCATTAAGGAATGTCAATACAATTTAATCACAGCAGAAGTTCTTTTGGAAAGCAGCAGAGGTGATATCGTCACTATTCCCAGGATCGATTTTCAAACGAATTATATCAATTTGCCATTCAAATTGAAGCACCATCAGTTCCCGTAAAAACCCGCATTCGCAATGACTATTAATAAGTCGCAAGGACAAACCTTCGAGGTCGTGGGAGTTTTTTTTTTTTTTTTTTGAGATAACCGTTATCACACGGCTAGCTTTATGTTGCGTTCATTTTAATTTTTTATCCGTCATAGATATGACGGGCAAATACTCTATCTCTTATATAGTTTTCTAATTCTGTGTATGCATATATCTGTGTGTGTAACACACACAGATCAGAAAGCATCCCGGCAAGTCTCACATCTATCTGTGGGTAACGCAACTATGTCAGCATTCGTAACCGTGGGAGACTTTTTTTTAATATGGCCAGCTTTATATTACATCACAAAACAGAG
>JAFIDM010001028.1:52470771-52481732 GCA_023159025.1 Thereuonema tuberculata
TAACTCTGGCTATGTGTTATCCTTCACAGTCATACTGTTATCTGTCATTAAAAAGGTTTTTTTATAATTTGGGACCGCCGTTCGGATTTGGGACCACCGTTCAGAGTTCTGCCTTTTTCTATTTTTTCATGATTTTAAAAACCCATAAAAACTAAAGAAACATTAGCTTTAAGGAAATTTTTTGAGGAACTTCTTGTACTTACTTTCCACTACATTAGTAAATAATTGAGCTTGTTTAGGCTTTTCTTTCTTTAAAGAGCACCTTAATGATTTAATCATGTTAAAAGAAAAATGTTATGTTAAGACAATTTCTTTCCGTTTCTTTAGTTTTGAAGCAGTCTTATTTTGATTTTAGAATCAATACAAAGATAAAAAATAATTTAAAAACTGAAGCAACCATAAAAGCACATAATTTACAATTAAAAACTAACCTTGCGACGTTTCACATCTCAATTGTGCGAGACCTTATTTTCAAACGTGAGACAACCCGTCCGAGTTCTCAATCCTCCTTAAAGAGTTTCGTCATATGGTCTCATGTGAGTCCAATCCCATCAGCGACTCCTGGTGTTGATCCTTTGTTTCTTACCGGAAGTAAACGTCTGCTAAATTTTGAATTTTTTTTTTCCCTGCGTAGCGTTGTAACATGACTTTCCCTGACCAACATGTACTTATAAGTATATTTTTTTTGAGAAATTTGTTCCTTCCTAGAGAAAGAGCCGATTGTTTGAAGATTGTGAAATCCAAGAATGGGTAATATTTACTGAAAATTTTAATTTTATAATACTATATTGAAATTATAATATCAGAAAAGCATTTAGACTTTTTTGTTTGTCAAAAATAAAGTTCGACAATAGTTTTCATATGTCACATACATATTTTCTTGTAATTATTTATAACAAATCCAAGATTTTTGCCTAACATTCTGATAAAATAACACAGCATCAAAATTCAAACCTAGATTACTATTCTTATTTTTACTTATTTACTAAGTTATTAAAGATAACTAATGAAGATAAAAACAATCGATTTTGAGCAGTGCTGGAAAATACTTTGAAAACAATCTGTAGGATTTTGGAGGAATAAATGTAGGAAGTAAAACTTCCACAATTAATATAATTTAGCTTTAAAATTATTTTCTATAAATTAATCAACCAATTGATTGTAGTTGATTAATTTGGATAATTAAAATAATTACTAATAGCTTGAACTTATTCCAAATCCCAATTACTGGTTTAGCAGAGCAATAAATAATGCTAAGATTTCATATTTAGAAATCGTCGCCTAATTATAATAGTTCTTCCAATTCAGGAAACAACAGTACCACTAAAGTTCACAATTACTGCTTTCCATATTGTACTTCAATAGTTCGCCTTTTTCACTTGTGTGACTTAATTGAATAATATTCACATTTCACTTATATGAATCTACAGGAAAGGCTTTTCCATGTGTGTGAATAATAACTCATTCAAAAGTACATAACTAATTTCCTTTAGTTATTTAATTTCTTGCGTCGCACTAAATGACGTCAACTAATTTCTTCGATTTAGAATTAATTAAAGTTCCATTTCAAATTATCTTTAAATTTCCCTTCAATAGATAATTTGATCTACTATAATTTATCTCTTAAATAGTTGCCTATTACTTCATTTCTAGTTGAGCCTAATAATATAACCAGAATAACTTCACTTACATATTTTTCACGAATCAATTCCATTAACTTGGATTGCTTTACAAATGTAACTAATAATTATTTCCGCTACTTCTGTTCTCTCAAAATATTGACTAGAGATTAATAATTAAGTTCCGTTCACTGTTCCGCCTTTTCTCGCTAACGTGTGGTATTTTCCACTAACTTCTCGGCTTGTTAATTAGATAAGTTCAATTCTTCTTTCTGTATCCCTCAATGGACAATGAATAAATAAAAGTTCGTTACTCACAGTAAATTTGAGTGCGTTGCTTAATTTCTACGCTGTTGAAGGTAAGACATCTCTGCCGACTCAACGAATCCTTCGCCTGGCAAATCGAACCTCCCGCCGCAATTCAATCCAACGTAATGATGACGTTCGCCGCTCGATGACGAATCCCACGTCACTCCTTCATTAGTCGATGGATACGACCTCTAGTAATTCGCAACGTTAATACAAAACTGTTTAATGCTCCGAAGTCACCTTGACTTCGTAAATACTAACAAGAATAATTTCTCAAACCAAAATGAGTACAACGGAACTCCGTGACCAACGGATAGAGATGGAAGACGCAAGTTCTTGAGTGAAAGACCCAGATTGAGGCTCGCTCCTCTCATTTTATGCAATCAGATTCTGACGTCACAAAAATATTTGAATATTTAAATTTCAATCGTTCCAATTATTTTAAATACAATTAAAGCTTTACCAAAATAATAATAATGTTTATTTATTCCTTTTAAATAAATAATTGATTCACTACACAATCAGTTACTGAATTTAATATTGAAACAGCAGTAATCATGAACAGCATTGTCATTGGACAGAATATAAAGTCAGTAGAAGATTTTACGTCTGGAATATATTTTATAGAGAAATCAACTGACATACACATCAGTTTTAAAAAACTCATATGTTAACTTTAAAAGTGAACAAACATAGAAAGGTTCTAATATAATATAGGAATGCAAACCAATGAGAGCAAATATGCAAAATACTCATCAACGTACAGCTATCATCAAGGGAATTAATCAATGGAAAGGCAGAAACTTTATTATCAATAGACAAAATCGGGAAGGCACCACCTTGTAGAACGGGAAGCAGTCTTCTTCAGCCAGGGACAAGTATTTTGATGCAGGATGGAGGGAACCAGAAGAACGAATATATAAACAATAAAAGGAGTGCTACAGCAACTTCTTCACGGGCATAAACAGAATCAGAAAATAAAATAAAAAGGGAAAAAGAAAACGGAGGAAGAGAAAGAAGTAGAGAAAAAATTAAAAATTATTTTCCAATCATTTCTTGATAGAAACATCCTCATTTTTAATGTTATAATGATAAATATTTTGAATGGAAACACTCTCATTAAAACTTTTGCCCGATTGAATGATCAGTACTGATTCTTTACATTTGGTAAGGAAATCACCCTCAGCAAGGAACCGTAAAGTTCAGTTTATGTTTTGTCTGAATGACATGTGGCGCTGTCACGTAGATCATATCTCTTCTATTAACTACCCTCTCCTGCTCCCACATCGGTCAGTGAGCAATCGTCTATATTCGGACAGAGATTTCTAAAACATTATAATCCTTAAATGTTCGTGAAGCCCAAAATCCTGCAAATTTTGTCAAGCATCTATGGTTGAGGTACTGAGAATAACGGGAAAAGTCTAAAATTGATTTGGTTCACTATTATTATGAAATAATGAGTAGAAGAGTCGTTGATTTCATGTAATTAGTAAAGTCTTAGAATTGTTGTTGTGGTTGGATATAAACTTAACCAGTAATTCATTTTATTTAGTTTTAGCAGATTTAATTTTAGCAGAGGTTGAGCATAGGATTTGCGGAAAATAACTTCAACACTTTAAATTGGATTAAATAAATAAATTAAAACTTCATTTGAAATACAATACATCTTTTATTTTGGATGACCAATACTTTAACTATTTACAGTTCTTTATTCGAAAGTTGACTTACTCAATTTCTCCACTGAAATTTATTCTAGACTTTAAATTTCAGGATCTTGATACAAGTCAAATTTCAAGTTTTTTAAAATGTTTGACATTGAGAGCTTCTCGATTACATTAATGGAATTTCGTTGTTTATGCCTTGATGCTGTGTCGGTTTATGATGTAATTCGCTGTCTCAACCGCATATGGCCAATATTTAAGAGATAGTTCTGCATCGAGCGAAATATCTTGCAATATCAAGTAACTTATGATTTAATCATTCAGCAATCGAGTTCATTTGTGGACAATAAGCACTTGAGTTCCTATGAATGATTCTGTGTTCTTTGAGGAAGTCGTCAATAATTGTGTTGTTGAACTCATTACATGATAATTCTCTTATCGCTTTGTTTCTCTACAAATTTCACAAAGTTTTTTAATGCAACCAGGAGCATCATTTTTTAATTTGATCAAATAGATAAACGATCGTCTCGTAAAATCGTCTGTAAATGTACATGACATTCCTATGATTGTATACTCTTGTAGGACCGCATACATCTGAGTACACATAATCAACATGTTCTGAGACTGTATTTGGCTTAATCTTCTATGTCTACTTCATGCATTTTGCCTAATTGGCAAGCTTCGCAAAAATAACTTTTTATCTTGAAGTGAAACTTGACACTTTTCTAATCCTCTTAGAAGGTTCTTCTTTTTTATACTACCCAGTTTCTGTTAAGCTAAGGCGCTTTAGTACAGTGTTTATAATGTTTTGTAATTTTGTTTATATAATTCCTATGCTTAATAAAAGAGGGAGCCACTTGATTGTGTTGTGTGTTACCCGTTGTCAACAAGCAATGTGTTCGGACGTTTCTTTTTAGTTACACATAAAGTCAGGTAAAAAGCATTTTCCAGATGAAATTCACACTGCGCCAACAGTTTCTCGTAGGATATATGTCCTAAACGTTCATGTTACAGTCCACATGAATCATTTCTAACTTCAGTAGCATAAGATTTACATCTTGATTCAATCATTCTACACTTGACTTCAAATAAGTTGTTCCTTGATATATCTTTGATTATTATTGATTTTAAAGGAAGTCTTGTAGCAGATTAAATTCGTATCTGGAATATAAGGAACGTTTTATTAATTAAACCTTTTAGATTTTCAAGTGAAGGTAAACGTAAGTAAAGGTAAAGGTAAACCTTTCCTCAAGTAAGGTAAAGGTAAATCTTTCAAGTAAAGGTAAACGTAAAGATTCATTTTCCGGAATAATGATTTTACAAAATTCTAATAAAGAATCAACATACGAACTTCAGATTAATGTTTGGTAACTCGACAGCGCAACAACGCATTACATTTGCAATGACATCAGCATGATGAGTGATTACTGCGAGTTCGAGGAACCCAAAAGGGTTTATGGTGCATCAATAAAAACCTTTTCAAAACTCATGGAGAAGGAAATAAAAAACTTGGAAGTGTATAATACATTGGCAACACTCTGTTATAGACAAAAGACATCGAATGATCAAAATTTGTTATTTTGTTGAAATCGGCCATTTTGAAAAGAAATGACGAAAAGTAACAAGTGTTCGTGCGGGTGAAAAAATATTTTATGCGGTTTTCTTAGTGAAATTGGTAGTGAAGTAAGTAGAAAATTTGACTTGTAAGTTTTAGTTACTTAATTTTAACCAGAACATGCTTTATTGGTTGGTTTTTATCATGAAATTAAGACACCGAATTACTATATTGTTGCTCTAGAAAGGTTATGTTTCACATTATTTTATTCTATGTTTATGACTGGTGTTCCTAACTTCAACGGATGCAATTATGGACAAAAGTCGAAACTTATTTCTATGAAAATTTCATTGAATTTCCATTATTTTGTTTTTCATTAAAATTTTTCTGTATCACAAGCTAGTTGAAAAAAAATTGTTTTGCTTTCCTACCAGTAAAGGGTGATTTAATCAAAAATGATGTAGGTACAGTAAAACCCCCATTATCCCAGCCCCGATTATCCGAGTTTCCCCTTTAACCGAACTATCAACTATTTCTAGGATTTTTTTTTTTCGTCCATAGCTAGAGGTTCATCATACTAGGTGTCGATTACTAGGGGTGAGCATGACTAGATTCATGTTCATTAGTTAGTGTCTATCACTAGATTTTTGTGGATCACTACTGGATGAAAGTAACGAAGTTTTTATTCAGTTATATCTCTGTAATTTACTTCAGTATTTGAGTTTTAATATAGGAGAAATATTGATTAAACATAGGACCTTAACTTTTAGCATATCAAGTGCTATAACTTTCACAGGTATTAGTACAATTTCAAAAATAGTACAAATTTCTCCTTAAAGTGTCCGTAATCGGAGCCTTTACCTTATATTATTCTTAAAGCATTTAACACGTTTGCTTTTGCTATCCTACATGAAATCAAAGAAATTTGCTTAATAATGTATCGCTTTTATAAAATAAAATTTGTAAATTTAAAATGGGAAAAAAAAAATAATTGCAGTGTAATTGCTTGTCTGTCTCGCTTCCAGGATGACTCCATGCGACTTTTGGCTGTGAGGTTACATGAAGTCCAAGATCTTGAACTTGACTACCTTAAAGGTCAACGTTTCACGGGCTGTGATGAACGCTACATTAGCCTGTAGAGAATTTTGTGCATATGATACAATTTCTGGTCCGCAGGTGCGGTGGCGACATTGAATCTGGGCCACTTCTACCTGGAGAAAATGAATATGCTGCTTAAAAGATGATGTTTTAGTTCAGTTTCTTTTTGCTACTCATTTGTCTGTTCATTGCAATTGGTTTTTACATCATACAGCGCCACATTTTCCCCTATCGGCGCATTTTGGAACTACTTTTTTTTCCTGCGCAATCCTTCTTTCCATGTCTTCGCTTTCCTTCCCAACTTAATTTGGTGACATTCCGATTCTTCGATCGAGCAACAGATGGCCTTCAGTAGTGTCAGTTTATTGGCGGCTACTTTCTATATTCAATGATGCAATAAGATTCAAAACATGTTAATGCAAAAACCAAAAAATAAAAATAAAAGTAACATTGAATGAATTAGTTTGTCTAATATAAATTTTGGTTTAGTTAGAAACTTACATTAAAACTTCAACTTAAAATACTCTAAATAACTAAAAGCATTGTCATCTCATCATTTTTGACAAGGCATATCTGCTAGTAAATGAATATTCAAAAAAATATACGAATAAACTCGTATTTCTACGAATAAAGGCATAAAATAATTGCGAATGTCATAAAATTTAACGTTTGCATGAGCTAATCTTAATTAAGATTGTAAGCTAAAATTGTAACTCTATTTTTCATTTCATATTCTTAATATCTACGTAGTATTCTGATGACCTTTTTCTAATATCAGACTATAATAAAATTTGCCCTTGGTCTTAACGAAATTTCTCAGGGAATCGCAGAAGAATATTAATATGCTGCTATGCATATCAATGTCTAACCCAGTTTTTTCTGGTTAACTCCTATTTTAACTTAATAACCTGATTGTGAAAAGACTTCATCAAAAGCTAAGAACTACTGTATTCTAACTGAAGTGATATTGGTAAGAAAGTTGAGTTCTCTGTTCCATGAGACAAAATTGCTATTGTTGTGTAAACATTTATCATTTAAAAAAAGCTTGTCGAAGGCAATCCCATCGCACCTACACTAACTATTAAGTTCAATAATTGCTACAAGTATTTTTTCTCTTTTCTTTATTATTGAGGAAATAGCAGAGAAAGCTTTAGACCATTAACATTAATTTTCCTTTAAACTTCCTAAGCGTATAAATGAATCACGCCTATAACTACTCTACTAAGTACGTCTCTCTTTTTTTTTTTTGAATTGCTTTTACAAAATAAATAAAATAGATTTTAGGTTCATTGTAGCCACAGGAGCTGTATAGAGAAGACATGTTTACGGTAAGGTATTGTTTTACATACGGAAACTGCATTTACAGACTTATTCAATGTGAAATAATTTCCTGATATTTTGAATAAGACTGTATTACAGTTTCTGTGATAATTTTACATAGGTTCATTAGATACATCCCAAAAAATGTGAATAAGTGTAGAAAAATACTATGTTATTTAAATAGTTATTCAGAAAAAAATATGAAACATATTATAAGTCAATTCAAACTTTATATTATGTGTAATTTCTCTTAATAGACATGGACATTTAAATTGAAGTTAGAAAAAAAAGGAGTGTCGATCTGTGTTTCTTCAGTATTCATGAAATTTCTATTATTCCGTAAATGATCGCTAATGAATTTCCTATTTTTGTTTTTGCCACAACGTATTTGCCTTACTGTAAAAAGGTAAAAGAGAAAAAGGTGATCACTACAGGACAATCATATCCTTGGAAGCGCGAAAAGTTTACTTAACGGTACGAGTGCCTTTATTAGTCTTTAACTTGTCTTTAACTCCCAGAGTAAGAAACAAGATACTACTTTGGCAGAGGGCTGGATGAACCCTAGACTCCGTCTGGATGAGAAACAACCGTTGAAAAAATCCCAGATGACCGCCTTAATTGAACTCGGGCTCCTCCAACCCCCAGTCCATGCTTGGCTACGGGACCTACATTTGCCCTACTACGTTACTTTAAATTTGTCATTTCAGGATCTAATCTTTCTTACAGAAATTACCGTAGAATGCGCTGTTCTTATCTTTTGATGAAGTTTTTTCACAAAAATGAACCAGGTTATAAGATAAAGTAGGAGTTAGAAAAAGAAATGAGAACCACTGGGTTAGACATGATATATGCATTGGGTTAGACATTGATATGCATAGCAGCATATTAATATTCTTCTGCGATTTCCTGAGAAATTTCGTTAAGAGTTCTTTGGTCAAGGGCAAATTTTTATTAAAAAAATAGTCAGATAATAGAAAAAGGTCATCAGAATATGAGATATTAAGAATAATCAAACGAATTTTAGTTTACAATCTGTTTTAAGATTAGCTCTTGCAAACGTGAAATTTTATGACATTCGCTAATTATTTTTTGCATTTATTCGTAGAAATAACTAAGTCCAAATTATGCTTAAAAAATTAGACAGGCAGATTTTTATGCAAATTAATTTGCCTCCATGTCGTATATTTTTTTGAATATTTATTTACTAGCGTATACATCACAGGATTAACAATGAGACGGCTTTTAGTTGAGATAGAGTATTTTAAGTAGAAGATTTTCTGTGTTTAGATATTATTTTTAGTTTCTTCATTCATGTCGAGAAATGTCTCTAACGACTCTTCAGTTTGTCGCATTCAGTTTGTCGCATCTAATGCTCGTCTGGTCTGCGATTGTAAAATAGGCTAAAAAATGAAATTAAATTGATATTTAAATTTTAATCTAGTAGGCTAAAATTAGTGCTATTTTTTTCTTTGACTCTTCTCTCATTGTGTCACACACCAGTGATAAGAGATGTGATAAAAGATGTTTAACAAGAATAATTTCAATGTAGTCCCCTTGGCCTAATGGATAAGATGCGTCTGATTTCGGATCGTCAGGTTCGATTCCTGTCACGCACGTTTCTATGTAGAAATATTTCTGTTTTCTTTACTTTAAAAGATTTAATTATCTTAATTAAAAAATATAATGAGGCCAACATATATTTGAAGATTACATTTTGTTTAACACATTAAAAGAATAAATTTACAGTTTCTATCCTTTTAATGTGTTTAAACGGATATATTTGTACCTGTTTGTAACATGCACGCACGTTAAATTTTGCCATTATTTAATGTGTTAATTTTTTTTTTAATCTTAAAATATCTGCGTTGGCCTCATTATATGTTCGCCCTTGTTCAAGAAAGCTTAACACTTACGATGACTTAAGGCCGTATTACATTTACTATTTCACTCGCCATAACCTGGACATTTCACTCGCCATCACCTGGACATCACAAGAGCGATAGAGCCTGGGCTATTTTTCGAAGAAATGTCGAGACATCTATGGCTGGACATCGCCACTAGCGCTCCTGGTGACGAATTGTAGAACTTGGAAGTCCAATCGATTTGTATCTATTTATTCGAAATTACCGATTACAAAAATGATTTTCACGATCGGAGGGCATCTTTTCCTTATGTTTTCGTGGATGCTTTCATAAAATGTTACATTATTAATCAAAATCATTACAGAATTTCGGCCTGAAAATTTGAATCGACGACCGATCGACATCTCGCAAAGATATCGTCAATGATCGAGATTTAACGAGACTGAATTATTTATCGAAACTGATTTATCGACACTGAAAACAAAGAAACACAAAACGATGAAAAAAAAACATGAATATTTCCTATTTTAATTAATTAAAGACATTCTTTCACCTATCCGATGCATTGACTAAATGGTTTTTATATAAATCAATGCTATTTTTTTCGTAAATAACACGTAGGCATGATGACAATTGAGAAGTGTAAATGTCCCGTGTGATGGAAGGCGTTATGTTAAGTGTAAAACGATACACAAATCACTCGCAATCTACCCTGACATGACCTCCGTTATGGCTTGCATTTATGGCGAGTGAAATAGTAAATGTAATACGGCCTTTAGGTTCAAGAGACTGCTACTGATCTATTCAAAATTCTTTGAATACAATAATGGCGAAGGTTGAGTATGATCAAAAATGAGTTATTTTAATTATAAAAAAATAAGTTTTAACTAAAATGCAAGAGTTGTGACTTATCCTAGATCCATTTTTCGGATCATTAGTCGTGAGTACATTTTATGATCGGATAATTAATGCTATCGTTTGGATAATAATCCAGGACCCACCTTTAAGGTGACAGTCAGACTTTGATTCTTTTGAAGAGAAACAAACACTGAAGAAAAAAGAAACATCCACGCCGGGATTCGAACCCAGGTTCAGGTTGTCGCTTTGACCACAAGACTGTCTGGACTACAAATTCCAAAAGTTAATCTTCGATCTGACAAAAATGCGATCTCTGTGCTGATTTCGACCTCAATATTATTAATTTATCAAACGATATGATTTATTTTTTGAAATACCGTTTCAATTGTCCTCATTTTTCAATAAAGCAAGTAACTTCACGCAGTTCAGCTTTTTAAAACCAGTTACTTGCAGTTCGGTAAAACTAGCAGTTAACATATCTACGAATGATGTAAAGCAGTGTTTCTCAACCTTTTAGTACTTGCGGCCCAATTTTCAATCACAACTCTCATCGCGTCCCCCGAAAAAAAAACCCTCCAAACCTATCTGTTCAACCAAAAAAAAAAAAAAAATAAAAAAAAATAAAAAAACCTCCAAACCTCTCTGTTCAACCCAAAAAAAAAAAAAAAAAAAAAAAAAA
>JAFIDM010001028.1:52501018-52534309 GCA_023159025.1 Thereuonema tuberculata
ATTATTACATTTTATTTTAGAGATGTTGGAGATCTTTTATCACAATACATATGGTAGGAGAAAATCCTACGAAGAAGGTATGGAACAATTAACTATAATAATTATAAATTATTAATATGTATATGATCTGACATGTATGACCCCGTATTGTTCAAATTGTAATTACCATATATTGTTATTATTCTATTATTTAAACTTTTTGTTAATGAAGAATATTCTAAGCCCGAAAAAGCAGATAAAATATATCTGCGAAATATAGCAATGTTTTAAAAAGATGAAGATGTTGTGTTTGCTATTTATAATAATTTTTATGTTTTTTACAACAAAGAAACTAATCTTTCAGGAAAGTACTTACACAACTACGAGAAGCTATGTATCTAACGCTGTTATTCAAGAAAAAAATTCTTACTTGAAATTTAAGATTGAAGGGGCTCAAAATATTCTTTTGGTACTAAAGCCACTGATGTGATGTGTGAGAAAGGTAAAAATAAAATAGATTAGTTCTACATTTTTAAATTTTTATACGTTATCGTAATATCTCTGAAATATTGAAGACATACAGGTTAAATCAGAATTCCCTCCGGGATTTCGAAGGTCTGCTCACAGACAAATTCACCCACAGGGTCGAGAGCATGGCAGAAAAGAGTAAATAATCAAGTTTTCTTTTGTCACATGCCGTGGCTTAGTTACCCGTTTCTCTACTAGGAGGCAGTAGTGTGGAAATATAGTGTTTTAAGGCGTACAGAAATCATTTTGGGTTTTGCTACTCACTAATATCGAATTGTAAGGGTGCAAGAGTGTTTTTAGGACCAAATATCATACAGAACGACCGCCGGACAAAAACAATTAGAGAATATTATAGGAAATTGAGGAAACGGGCTGTGTGCGCCGCTAAACGAACAGGCAGGCCAGGACCATTGCTTGTGACTGTGGAACGCGTGCAAAAATCCTTTACTTGGAGTCCTCAAAAATCAACACGTCACGCTAGCCAAGAATTACAAATTTCTCAAGTGTCTGTTTGGCGCATTCTACGCAAAAGACTTGCCTTTATACCATACGGGTTTCAACTGCTTCAGGCTCTCACTCCCGAAGATAATAATCTTCGTTATGAATTCTGTTTGTAATTTGAAGAACGTGTACAGATAAGATTGTGTTCAGTAATGAGGCAAGGTCAGTTTTCAGTTTTCTGGCAAGATCAATCGCCATAATATGCGTATTTGGGGCACGGAAAATCCTAGTGCAAACGTTCAACAAATCTGTGATTCTCCCAAGGTTAATGAGTTTTGTGCGATTTTATCTCGAAAAGTATATGGACCATTTTTCTTTGCCGAAAAAAATTCTTAATGGTTTTGTTTACTTAGACGTTACGCCAGTGGCTATTGCCTCAGTTCCGTGAGGATAATGATAATTTCATTTTGCAACAGGACGGAGCTCCTCGACATTTTCATTTGGACGTTCGCCGTCACCTCAATAACACTTTACCTCACCGTTGGATTGGATGTACGAAAAAGGAAGACTCTGCACTTATTTCATGAGTCACCCTACTCACTTCATTTGACTTTTTCCTCTCGGGCTATATTAAAGATAAAGTTTATCTGCTACCTTTACCACGTGATCTACCAGAGCTCCGATGAAGAATCGTGGCTGCAGTTGCTACCATCGATGTTGCAATTTGTGTGGTAAGAGCTTGATTACAGAATTGATGTCTCTAAGAGTTACCAGAGGTGGACATATCAAGCATCTTTCAGCTATGTTAAAACTTTTTTGTACTCTATTCACTCTTTTCGCTCGCGACACTGGGGGCGTTTGCCTGCGAGTTACAGACCTCCGAAATCCCGGAGGAAATTGTGAAACACCCTGCATTAATAAAACAAACTTTATAATTCTTACAATTTATATATTTTAAGTACACAACGATGTTTTCATTTTTAGATAGCATAGAGAACATTTTCTTTCATAAAAATATGCTTCATACTTGAAACTCCTTGAAACTCAAAATTCAGAAACTCAGATGCTTAAGCTTATGATAAAATTTTAAACGTCTTTCAATTTTAAACATCTCACTGGTCTATAAAAATCTACTTCTTTTTCTAATCACCAGGGTGTTCATCAAACTTAAATAATGTGCATTATTTTCAGCTACAGTGGAAAGGCAACAGATAGCTGTTCAGTACTGTAGAATTTTTCCAACATTCCTCTATAAACACTGTCCCATTTTTAAATTCTTTTGGATCACAATCGAAAGATTTAACCAAATAATTATCGAGAGGCGGCACAAATTTCAATTTTCTAGATTCCTTTCATTGTCTTTGCACATAATTCTGACTTCGCAATTAGATATCGATGTCACAGTCATCGCAATTCTAATGTACATTGAATAATATTTCTGTAAGACCACACTTGTATGTTAGTCTTCTATTGTGCGAATATGAAATTACGACATCAAATGCCAATTCAAAAATCGCAATTATTTGAAAGTAGCAGAATTTCCAATTCCTCCATTAGTAATTTATTAGTAACTAGCAGCAAAGCCTGTCGGACAACAGGCATAAAAAAATCTGAGAAATCATTTTATTATCAACTATCAAATATAAAGTAAATGTAATCTAAATACTGTGCTAACTTGTGAAAACGAAGCTTCTGCGGCAAAAATGGTTTTGAGTTTCGAAATCAGAGTAAACAACTGAGTAAGTATGCCAAATTTCATTAACATGGATGCAGTGGTGACAAAACTTATTTGGTTTTGAACGTATGTTTTGTTAGAATTTCAGTTGTCGAGGTCAGTTCCCAAGAATAAATTTTCATGGAAACAACAAGGAATGACACAATGAACTAATATTTTCATCCAATTTCAGTACTTTTGATTCTGTGGTATCACTGAGAACCGTTGGATCTATCTTAATAGCTTAATTATATCGAGTTATAGACAGACAGAGGAACTTAGCCAAATATATATATATTTGATTCGATTGATGATTTGATTTGAAATTTTTTTTTTTAATGTTTATCAGACCTATTTAGGTGTACTTCTTACCTGTACACCTGTAATATAGGTTCTGAGAGTTTAATCTAAAGGATCATTTTCCACCCAAACAGAAAAACGAAATACCAACCATATCTAAAGTTTAATTTATCTAAAGAATAATTATTATTTTTGACTCATAACGCCGAAAGGTATTTAAAACTCACCTTTGTATAATCTAAATACTGCGCTAATTCGTGAACGAAGCTTCTACGGCAAAAATGGTTTGTGTTTCAAAATCAGCGTAAAAAACTAAGTATGCCAAATTTCATTAAAACCGGTGGAATGGTAACAAAATTATTTGGTTTTGAACGTACGTTTTGTTTGAATTTCAGTTAAAATTTCATGGGAACAACATGGAATGACAAAATGAACTAATATTTCATCCAATTTGAGTACCTTTGATTCAATGGTACCATTGAGAATCTTGGATCTATCTTAATAGCTTAATTATATCGAGTTACAGATAGACAGACGGACAGACGGACAGACAGACAGATAGACAGATAGGTGAAATTAGCAAGTTATATAAGTTGATTTTTTCATTAGTAATTTTTCCCAGGCTATCATTTACTATGAATTAACTGCTTGGCCTCGTTTTATCATTAATAGTTATGAACTGTAGACTCGTTAACATTAAAGTTCCTCTACAAAGAGGGCTCTGGTGAGCATTCTAAAGCTCCAAATGGAAAAAAAAAATTGGACAACAATTCAAATGGTGCCTCATCGTTTTTTGAAAAAAAAGTACAAAAAATGGGCAATAGATGGCTCTGTAGCAATAGCTACCCAAAACTTACGTAAAAAGAAACCAATGAAAAACATAACCTAAGTAATGCAGATACTGTACTAAAAAGTAACACAAGAACTAAAGAAAGAAGAGAAGCAATTCCGTCAAATTCAATTAGGTTAAAGTGCCGAGGGCGGAGCGAAGAGTTTCGTCACTGGCCACAGTCTCTGATTGGAGATTGCATCACGGTGGTGACTAATATTATTTGCATAATGTTGACTCGCAGCTCTCTTAAGAAAAGAACTCTATAAATGGAACGAAAGCTCTTCAAATGCATTAGAGCTTACGGCACTTCACGAGCATGCCAAAGTTGCAGGAAAAAGCGCTATTGGTGAAGTTGTTTTATCAAGAATATTACTAACAATAACAATGCAGTTGCAGCTGTTACAGAATTCCGGTGTCAAAAGCATGTAAGTCATGGACCAATGTCCTCTCGCGAAGTCCACAAAATGAATGGAAAATTTGAAGCAACAGGATAACTTGGCATTCTAGCAAGTAGAGATCGAAAACGAGTCGAAAACATCTTCTCGCGTTGAAGATGTGGCAACGGCTGTCATAGATTAATCACATCAATCTCCATGTGGTAGTGTAAATGTATCAGCTGTTGCCCGTGCAGTGAACATGCCGTGTGCTACAGAAAAGGATGCGTCAGATGTAGCGATACTATCCGTAAAAGATAAGGAGTCTACAGCAGCTACAATATGGCGACGCAGAAATTCGTGTAACATTTCCGGTTCGGTTCCTGGCGCGAAGGACAGTTGATATCTATTGGCCATGGAGCATTCTTTGGAGGGACGAAGCCCACTACTGCTTATATGGGCAAGCGAATACCCAGAACTGTCACGTTCTCCCGTTGCAGTCTCCAAAAGTGACTGTGTGGTGTAGATTTAGGCTAATTTCAACATTGAGCCGTATTTGTTTGAAGAGGTAAATCCAACTGGGCCATCTGTTTGATAACCGGACAGCGGTATTATGATATGTTGGTGAATTTCGTGATACTAGAGTTTCAACATCGCGAATGCTTTGAGGAGACCATATTCATGCAAGACTATATTCATGCACCAACCCACATCACCCGTTGTCTTCAAAATTTATTAGGGCAGCACTTGACAAATGGATGGGTTATCAGCCGTTATTTCCAGACAACTGGGCCTGCCCGATTACTTAACCTCACCCCCTAATCTATCCTGATTATGGATTTTTTTTTGTAATATATAGTGAAAGATGTCAAACTTTGTCAGATCTGATGGTCAGCATTAGACATCATGTTCTACTAATTCCGGCAGACTTACTGTATTCTGCAGTAGAAAATGTCGTTTTGCAAATGGAAAACATTGTTCATAACAAAGGAGGACATATTGAACTTCTGTAACGCTAAATATTTTTTCCGAAATTAGCCAAATAGAAAATTTTAAAAATCACCTCTTACCTTTATAATGTAATGTGAATGTCCTTTCACTTCATTCCAAACGTTCGAATCAGCTTCATAATCGTCATTGTACAATATACATGATCCCTCTCCATAGTTAATAGATTGACATCCATCTCTCGCACTACATTTGGAAATACATTCAATCATGCTTCCTGCTTTGAAAGATGCGATTGGAGATCCTTCAACAATGGCATCTTTTCTTATTAAAATAGACTTGTGGTACACGACAGAGAGTTTTCCGTTTATGGCCAAAGTAAAGAAGCAAATGATTACAATAGCTTTCACAAAACTCTATGAAAAGAAAAAAAAGATTTACATTTTTAGAGATTAATTAAATATCACTTATTTTTTTTTGTCTTAAAAGTTTTCTTTTAATCCAAGAATTTGGCGATCAAAATCGATTGCAGAGAGTACTTTGATATACTTTCTGCTACAATTCTAATAAATTCAGAATTAAAACGAGTGAGAGGCTGTTCTTTAAATAGTAATACGAGGGATGCCGTGCTAACGGAAATTTGCAGTTCTGATACTACAAATGTCTATAAGCGCTCCTGGTGGTGATTTTTGGAGCTAATTTTTCTTTTCAATGAATGAACTTCCCATGACGTCATTACTACGTAATGCAAATTTGGTGACATTCAAGTAGTTTTTGCTGTAGAGTACATGGAATACGTGAACTTTAATTATAGACACCCTATTTATTGTTTTTAACCGAAATAAGAAACTGAAATTCAGACAGGACCAATCAAAAGATTAAATAATCTACGGATTAGCTATTTCACTTAACTACGAAACATTTAAACTAGTGAATTAAAATGTGGGATTTGAAATAAAGATGTTTTACCTGAGATCGATCCGCAACTCCTGATCATTATCACAGTATTGCTTAAACGTAATTGTTTTTTTCATTATTGTGCTGGATGTTTATTGTTCTGAATCCAGACAGAGGATTTTATCTATTCTTTTCTGTATTTATAAAACCCTCACTGTCAATATATGAATAGGTCTATTTTTATTTGCTCATACGGTCAAGCTGCCATGCATACTCTGAGTAGTGTAGTTTGTAAATTACAGCTTACTCCTCAATGTAAGCCAGGACGTATATATTACAAAGATTGTAGCTAGTACAATAAACTACGTCAGCATTGATTAATTGGCTAAGAAAGGTTCTGCTGTGCTTAAGGCGCTGAACGCCTTTTTAAGTTTTCCTTTTGATTTTGAAACTATTATTATCGATTGTCGTAGGAAAACAGTTCCATAGGCATTGGATTAGCGTATAAAGCTAAATTGTTTATAAATAGCCTGACCTTAGTAAAGCAACGTCAATCCTGAATCTTGATAGGAAACATTGCAGAATGATTACTTTAAAGATAAAGGATTGTTACTTTAATCTCTTTAAAGGACATTGTATTCTTAATAAACATCTACAACTGCTTTGCATTTGTCAGAACAATATATCTGCAGGAAATGTGGGTTGAATCAAGGAACTCCTGACTTCATCTTCTGTTTTTGTCCCGGTAAAAAAAAAACCCAGATGGGTGATCTTTGGTAAGATTCGCCTTACTACTGAATCCATCTAAACTTTTAATAGTAATGCCATTCTCTCCTATCGTAAAATCGTTGGACTCATTTATGACAAATTGATCTAATTCCATACCCATTGTGATTTATACATTGACTTTATATAAAAAAGTCTTTTATTTATAAGCTTTTGGCTTTTTTACTAGATTTATGCAGCCATTAAATTCCTTTTGTGCTTGCCGGAAGGCAGGTCAGGGAAATTTTGTATTTTTTATCTTGATTAATTTTTGGTTAGGATTTCTCCGGTGGGAGATCCCATTCTCGGGTGCGAGAAGCGGGATACTAACACCTTGCGCGCCTTCTGAGTTGTCATCAGGGGAGTTTGGCTGGCTGAGGAGTCCTAATGAGGACGAAACGGTCCGTCCCAGTCTCTTCCCGATGACAACTCAAGGTGCGAATCCTAACTTTAGCTAAGTGCCGTGGTTTGATACCTAACTAACATTGACTTTATGTCATTAAAGTATGATGCGGCACAACGGGTCCTGTATTCTTGAGATCTGATTGCAAAAAAAAAAAAAACGACTGATAAATCAACTCTAGTCTATTTCAACTTTAGTAAACTTTAGTCTATTTTTTAGCCAATCATTTGACAAAGTTTTGTCTACATGTTCAGAATTCAGAATTTACGGTTTCTGCCATGGATATTTTAAATTTCCATGCTTCAATACGACTGGCTTCTTCTGTGGTTACTTATTCTTCATATTCTTAGATAAAGGGTGTTGGAAGACTCGGTTTAGAGGCGAGGAGAAGGAACACGTTTTAGTGATGATCTCATGACAGGAAACTCTAATTCTGGCGGTACACGTGCCCAAAGGTCGCGATTCTTGGAGAACAACATGTCCTGCAGCAGTGCATGTGAAATGATAGCAGATGACCGCACCATGTGGCGTCTTGCATGGCCGATTCATGTTGTTGATTGCTTTTATTCAAATGTTTCGAGTGAAGTAAGTATCGAGTGACGTTTAGTTAGGTAGGTATGTTGTTATTAATTGACGTAGTTACGTAATTTCCTCCGTTATCGGATTAACGGCTGTTATTTAATATTAAAAATTTAATGTTAATGTTGTGACTGAAGACTTTGTATTTGGTGTATTGTACGTGATGTTTAAGTTGTGAATGGACTCTGAGGTAACGATCGTCTCGAGCGATTCTTCATACCAGAGTGTACCAATGTGATTTCTTCATACCAATAGAAGCGCTCACACGGTTCTATTGCTAGTAAACGCATTATGGGCTATCTGGTCGAACTCAGCCTCTTCTAGTTCACTGTCCTCCTCGTATGAGACCTACCGGTGCCGGGTCTCGGGAACCCCTAATAGGGGCTCCCTATTAGGAAAATGATTCATAAATTACGCTGATGCGATATAGAATACGCAAACATAACTAGAAACGGTACACATATATTTCTAACATTTCTACACAACGTAATGAAAATCAAATTAACACATGGGGTATTTTTTACAGACCACGTAATAACATTTTCATTACGGATGCACGAATGATTCACAACCAATACTGTACAACACAAACTGAACACTATCGGGGAAAACTCAATTACCTGTAGAACGACACTCCGCCTCACGGTCGTTGCCCCATCCGTACACGAAATGCACGTCACGGAGCTCGGAGTTGAAGAATGCCGCATATGCCGTAGTGACGTAGGTCCAGATGCGCAAACATAGGTAACTACTGTAGCACGTGTAGTTCTACTGTATTGACAACCAATAATCATTGTACGATGTGATAACATACCACTTGGCCTGTACTTGAGTCAGCATTCACTTCCGCTCTAGAACCTGTTATTAAGTTACCTGTAGTTAAGTTCCTGATATGGTTGTGAGCAACCCGTTCTGGAACAGACGTGATTGCCGACGCAACTTATGTCAACAAAACCCTAATCCTGCATACAGTTTCACATCAGTTGTTGGTATAATGTGTCGGACACATGCTCCACTTTACGAACACCAATAATGTCAAACCCCATTTTCAACCCTACGGATAACACGATAGCACGTGACAGCTGCTCACCTGATGCTCGTGTACGTAACCACACAAGTCTCAGAGTCGGCTTATCATTTAATCTGGATCGTTAGTATTCGTAAAATGTTAACCTATATACTATTCTTTTTTTCTTTTATGTTCAGCAGTCCTAATAAATTTGCAGATACCTGCAAACCTGTGGTATACGTCGGATGCTGATGTTTCATGTAAAATGCGAAGGAGAGCATTCACAACTTAAACATCACGAACAATACGCCGAATACTAGGTCTTCATTCACAACATTAACATTAGATTTTGTTACAGCTGTTATAGCGATAACCGAAGAAATAATGTAACTATCTTACTCACTAACTACGTGCCTTTCTAACTAACGACACTGGTACTTACTATACTCGAAACATTTGAATAAAAGAAACAAACAACGTGAACCGACCATCCCAGGATGCCATGTGATGGGCTCATCTGCTAACATTTCACATGCGCTTTTGCAGGACATGTTATCCTCCAGGAATCGCGATCTTTGGTTACGCGTACTGCCACATTAGTCGTTTCCGGTCATGGCTGCATCATTAAAATGTGTTCCTTCTCCTTGCCACTACATCTGTGGGAGGGGGGGGGATGATACACGAGTTTTGAAACATTCTGTACAAACACCATATATACTTTAACTGTAGAGTTGAATTGTAGATGTCCACATGGTTAACAGTTTTATGGGGTAGAATGTTGTATCGGATACGAAAATATACTTTTAGTTTCTTAACTTATGTACAATACATGTTCTGTATTAAAAACCTCTCCCGCTCCTTTTCTTGTTATAAAACCTCTTACAATTTAAGTTTTTGGATGATGCGACCGAAAGTCGGTTAAAAGCGTTTTTAATTGTTTCTTAATCTGTCTGCGTTCAGTTTAATTTTCCAAATGTGTAAGTAAGAAGTGTAACTGGCAATTATGCTTGTATTTTATTCTTTGCACTTAATTCGCTATTTAAATATTAAAATTCAGAATAACGCACCACTGTCGCGTGACAACTATCTCATATTTGAACTTTTTTTTTATATTCAGAAATTGTAATTTTTATTAAGTACTAGAGTCCGTTTCATTGGATATTAAATCACTAACGGGAATGAAATTTTACAATTTTCTTTGTTAATATAAATTAATAATAATAATACTAATAATACAATTAAATATAATTTTAAATAAAAAGTGTACAGCATATTAAATTCTAACAAAAATTCTTATACAACATACTAATTAAAAACAAAAATTATATATATAGATTTATGTAATCTTATAAAGAAGAAAAAAAGCATCCTTCTTTTCTACCCATTGTATGTAATGACTATGGAAATGAAATTTTAATTCTGTAATTGAGATATATTGAACAACATAAATATAAAAGAAATATAAGATATATAGAAAATGGATGCATATACAATGTGATAGTAGTAAAACAGATAAAATGTAATCTTTAATCTTTGAATGTCTACTGGTTGATTCTTAGCAATTATTATATTTTATTTGTTTAATTTTTTATACTTCTAAGATCCTCTTATTATGTTTATTGGTATTTATTATTCTATTCTTGCTAATAATAAGCTAAATGCTACTTCTTGTTTATAAATACTGTAAATGTACATACTGTGTTTTTTAAATCTGTTTTAAATAATATAATAATTACTACTTTCTAATTAGACTTAATTATAAAAGAATTTTTACTATACAAAGAAAACTATGTTACTGTCTGATATTAAGTTTTTGGAAAATTAACTTTGCTATCTAAAAATTACTTGATAATTAAAGATTGATATAATCCTTATATTCTTTAGTGTAGTATCCAAAAAATTTGAATTCAAAATTAATAATTTAATTATTTTACACTTAAAATCAGATATGTTAATTCTTATACTGTCATTTACTTGGTACAATTATAACTTTTTCATTTAGAAATAAACAAATATTATTATTATTATTTTTATTATTATAATAACTGATAATCCCAGACATACTTTGTCTTGAATTTATGGGCAATTCAGATTATATTCTATGTATGGACCAAATAAGTCTTATATAGGGCACGTCCTATTTTATATATATTTTTTATAAATGAAAAGGCCTAATAGATAGAATTAAATAATTTCGAATAATTAAATCTATTTATAATTATTCGAAATTATTTAAATCTATATATAAGTCCGATTCATCGAATTGAAATCGTGTTGATAAACCTTTTACAATGCCTTAGATCTATTTCATAAGGTATTCTAGTAGGTTTATCAACACGATTTCAATTTCAAACATTATTACAGTTATTATTGATGATAAAAACCTAATGATAAAATACTTTATGAGAAAAATACATATTTCTTTATGATTTTCCTCAATTCCTTGTGGTGTGCATGTATAATAAATCTAAAGTTTTCTGATTTTAGCATATAAATAACTACCGTATGATAATATCTAATTTCAGCGTTATTTATAAAAATAAATAATTCCTTACCATCATCGTTTCACCATTCCCTTGTTTTACTGATTCTCTAATTTATTCCCGATGTCTCTAATTTCCTATTTATTGCTGCAGGCACCTATTTGTTGAAAGTGGACAGTAGTCATGGATGCCTTGAAACAAAAGCTGAGAAATTCTCAAAAAAACTGTTGTTAATGGCTTAAAGCTTTTCCTTTAGCTCCAAGATTAAAAACAATGTTTAAAAAAATTCAATTGGTGTAAGTACTAATATTTACATTTAATGCGAGGGAATCATTAATTTGTTTTTAGAATAATAACCAAAAAAAATCTCTGACTTGCATTTACAGATTCCAATCAAGGCGGAGAGAGTAAGTAGAAGCTTCTATCCTCCACGCCTCTTAATGGCACCACTATGGTTGAACGAGTAGATAAAAAGTTTGCTGACTTATCCATATACAATTACTCTAACTAGTGTCTGCTCTTTTCAAAGACAATTTGCATCTTTTTCAGTAACGGAGCATCTTGCAAGGATACGTTTTATAAAAATCATCTTCAATTGAGTATTATTTTGCAATTACCAACCTGTGCATAATTTAACCGTTAAAATAATTATTCCCGTGTACATATTCCGCAATCCACAGCTGTAATATTCGGTGAAATTGATATCAGATTAAAACCCTTCCATTATTATCATGTTCTTTACTTTTTATTTTACGTTTATCTGTTGTTAATTTATTTTGCTAGTAATGTAGTCTCTGTCTGATTCAATACAAAATGCCTTTCTAATCTACTTTCACAGTGCAATCCTTCAATTCTATATTCACGACAGAGCTAATTGAAATAAATATTTTTTTCTATTCCTTCTTTTTATTGTCTTCCTGTATTTTCAGAAGCACTTACCTCTAAAAAAAAATAGCAGAAATGAAAATGGACTTCCTGTACAGCCATCAAGTGTTCTTAAGTAGTCATTTTTAGATTCGAACTTTAAGGTTTAAGTGAGTCTTTAATTGAAGTGGCTTTTCAGATAGACATAAATATAATCTTAATTTCAATCTAGTAATTTTCACACGTGTTTTTAATTGAATTTTTTATGCATTTTATTGATCTAAGATTATGGTTGAAATAAAGCTTTTAGTTATTGATTGTCACTAAAAGAAGTGACAATTTTATGAGCAGTGCATTAGTACTAAGCAAAATTTTAATTAAAGAGAATTGATTCATTCAGTTTATAAAGACAAACTATGTAAGAGACCTCTTATTTTTTCTAGAAAATAATATTAGGCTAAACTTTGTTTGAAGCGTAAGATATTTACTATAGCTACCAATAATAGGCTCGTTATTGCTAATCAATTTTTTATTAATTAATTGGAAATTAATTTAAATCAGTTGACAATTTTGATCCTTTTTTTTTTTATAATCGTTTCAGGCCAACTAAGGACCACATTAAGATAACTATTTTCTTCTCTCTTCCTTCCTCTTTCTCCAAAACTCCTTCATCCTTTCCGAATGGACTCTTTTCCTTTCATCCGACCATTTGGCTCCAATTGTTTTCCTTTTCCCTGCGTCTTCCTGAAAACCTTTGAACTTCTTAACTTTTAGTCTGAATTTGTCTCTGCTGAGTAGGGTCTCCCGATCAATCTGCATTTCTGCTAAGTCCTTTATTGCTTTGCCACTCCACCCATTTGTTTTGTCTGTTTTCCTGTTTTGGAAGAAAGTATGGATTTTCTTTGTTAATCTATCGTCATTCATTCTCTCTAAGTGCCCATAAAGGGTAACACGTCTTCTCCTGATCTCATCCGTTATTTTAGGGCATTGCAAGTAAATTTCTGTATTTGGTCTCAAAACCCAATCGCCATCTTTATTCTTGATTGGACCTAATATTTTTCGCAATATTCTTCTTTCTTTCTTTTCCAAATCTTCTAGTGCCATTTTGCATCCAGTTAGTAATAGTGTTTCTGACCCATAAAGCACTTCAGGTTTTACAACTGTATTATAATGTCTCAATTTAACGGCTTTGGATAAACATTTTTTATTATACAAATTTCTTACTTTCATGTAAGCTCTTTTCATTTTTTCAATTCTAATTTTAATTGCTTCTTTTTCACTTTTAAGATTTATATTTTCACCCAAATATTTAAAGTTATCCATTTTATCAATGTTGCCATACTTAGTTTTAAGAATTCCTGGTGAATTGCCTTCATTGGTCATGTATTTTGTTTTTTCAAAAGATATTTGTAAACCCACTTTTTCTGCTGTCTCCTTTAGGAGTTCCAGTCTTCTTTTTGCATTTTCTATAATTTTCTTTTTTGCATTTTTTTTACCTGGAGAGAAAAAAGATGTAATTAGTGAATGGTAAACCAATTCTTTTATTCATGTATTTTTGTGATTTTTTTTAATGATTATTTTGTTTAACAGAATATATATATATATATAAATAATCAAAAGTCTCAAAACTTATAAAGGTAATGTCTTAGTAGTTACTTTTGAACTCCAGCAAAATCATTACGCTTCATAGAAGACATTTTTATATTTCCTTTAAAATAACCTACATATTATGAAATCTACATATTCGAGAAACCTTTAATAGATCAAAATTTTGAAACAAAACACTTAAAAAATATAAATTAAAGTTTTAATGTTGTACTAAACCTTGGGATAAAAAAATTAAAGTTTAAAACATTTAATTTATTTAATTGCTTCTAAAAAAACCTAACCTCTTGGTTTAATGTTTTAAATCAAACTGGTGAATTCAGTTTTTCAAATACTTGCATATAAGGGATCGATCAAAAATGAATTAGAATACATAAAACGAAAACAAAAATAAGCTTATTTGAAACTTCATTCATGGAGCTAGTATAGAGCTTTTACTTATTTATTTCTTTTATTAATAAGTTTATCTTTTTTTTTCTTTCTATTTCTTAGTTAAGGTATATGGCCCAAATATCGCCCAGGTTCCTAATACCGCCCAGTGCGATGTAGGACGGGATAGTGATGCTATCACGCGGAAACCGATGGAAACAATTTGCCATTCCTTTCATTAGCACGCTGTGTTCGTTTGGTGGTGTTAGTTTAACCCGTTTATTTTTTGTGAATTCTTGAAGTTTTTTCGTTCTGGTAAGTTATGAAAGTACTGTTTCTTTAAGTACTGCAGCTTATGAATTATTGATGCCATCATAACCATCTAATATCGTGAAATAGTGAAAGAAATAACCTATCTGTTGATAATTTCTGTAACTTGTTAGATGTAGCCGGTTTGTCTGTAGCGTCCGCCATATTGACAAGCTAGAGAGTGCCCAATATCGCCCACTGTGCGATATTTGGAACTTATATTTATACATTTTATTTTGGTTTATTAAAGATGTCTCAACGTAAGACATGGGACAGAGTCAAGATGAAGGAAGCTGTCACAGCTGTAAAAAATAAAGAAATGGGCCTTTTGAAAGCTTTAATGTCCCACTCTTGTGAGTGGGTCACCATTCAAAATTGCTCTAATGAATTCTCTCAGCAAAACGAATTTAAGTCCTAAGGGGCTGAACTTAGAAGATCCAAAGAAAAAGAAGCTCGCAACACCTAAAAAGAATTGCGAAAAGATTAAGAAAAAACCAAAAAATGGAAAGAAGTGCAAAAAAACAAAGTATTTAATGGTGTGGGCGATATTTGGAATACTTTCACAAAATTCAAAATATGTCTCTTGACAGAACAAAAATTGAGGAAAAATAAAAAATAATAGTTATAGCTATAATTGGTTCAGGAACATGTAAATGAAGGTTAATATGATATATTATAATTGTTTGAAGCCACTGAGAAGATAAATGACAAGAATATGTGCAGGTTTTCTTAGATGGGCGATATTTGGGCCATATACCTTATCTACTACTATCTTTGAACAAAAATATGATCCTTTTGACATTTGACAAAATTTCTAGGATTATTCCATTCTCTCCAAAGTAGTTCACGATGACTACTAACATTAAGTAAATTTCGAAGTATTTTCTAACATACCTCAGTTTTATTAGTCAAAACCAATTATTTTATATTCATCAATTGATGTAGTCAATGTAAATAAATATAATAAGTAAAAAAAACCAGAAAATAAGAATAGTAAAGTAGGTTTTACTTTTGACGCTATCTTGTTTTAACCAAATGTTTGGCGGACATATTGGATTTATTATGAAGAATTAATAGAAAACTATTTATGAGAAGCATGACTGATCAAACTGTTACGGAACTACTTTTTTTTTTACAACAACAAGAAAACAGCCTAAGTGATTTTCTCATAAAAGAATTTATTAAAATCTCAACGTTGGAAAATTAAAATATTCTGCAAGTATTACCCATTCTTGGATTTCACAATCTTTAAACAATCGACTCTTTCCCTAGGAAAGGGCAAATTTAAAAAAGTATATACACTCTTTGACAAAAATCTCGACGCATCTCGACAAAAAATAACCCGATAGCGACGAAACAACTTATGAAAAAACTTTTTTGACCGAATATGCAAATGATCAAACATTCGCCCCGAATGAATGAATAGCCAGAGCTACAGCGCACTGAGCATCGTGAACATGGATATAAAGATCGAATATCGCTTTCAGGAATCAAATTTCCAGTGGATTGTGATTTCGTTTTCCTAACTTAACTGTAAAGGCCTGAGCGCACACAAACGTCTCCCACGTTCCGTCACGGCTCCGTTCCGACGACTTTAAGGTCAAAATACAACTCAATGATCTGTCCGGTACTCCGTTTCTCCGTTCCGTTTACCGGAAATAGAAGTTAGTAATATCGCGCTTCCCTTACAAAATAGCGCCAATTTCACATCTGAAAGAAATGATTTTTCTTTTCATCATTGGTTTTTCTACGTTTAAAGAAATACTCCACAGGACACAGTAGAAGAGAAGGAGAGTTAATTCCGAATTTCGCCTAGAGTAAATAGCCTATCTACTTTTCTTAAAGTTTTCTTAAGATTTATAAATTAGAAAACGATATTTTTATAATAAATTAATAAAAAAATATTTTTTCCTTTATTACATATATAAAACCATATTATGTTCTATATAAATTAAAACTGGTCCAGTAAAAGGTTAATTTTATTAATACTGATAATTTTTAGTGATTTTTTTTTCTGTATGGATATAATAACTAAGAGACCTTTAAGAGTTACAGTACTATACTTAAACTATCTTATTGTATGCGTTAAATATTAATTTTAATGCCCAATCATAAGCTTGAAGCGTTCATTTTATTATTAAATTGAGTAGACGCAATTTTTTGGTTAATTACTTATTATTATTATTTTACATGTGCATACACAGAAATTTAGATGAAGAGATCATAAATTCAAGTTTACCCTACTTTTTATCTACTTGATAGTATGTTTCTGGGTGAATAATTAAGTGGGATTTTACAATTCCATTAACTAAACAGATACAAGAATATACTACAATTAGACAATCAGCATTATATAAACTATATTTTAAAGCTATTCCTCCAAATCATCTGTTTCTCCGTTTCTTCTGTCAAAAAAATTAAAAATATATACACCTCTGTTAGCAAGACATGGCTTCAAATTCTGGCTTGTTTGAGTTAGTCACAGAAAGTTTGTGTGAAATTTTCTTTTCTCCTATTGTTTCTGCTTCAGTTATTTTAACGTTAGTTTTTTCTGAAGCTTTTGCCAGATTAATAACGCGAAAAACGAGAATAAATGAATACAAAGAAAATAGGAAGTTGCTAAGACTAATATCAAAAAGTAAGTAACTGGCCAAAGTTTGGATGCCTCATTGGTTTTATGTTGTTTGTTTACGATCTGTTTGAGAAACGGAATAGCTATCCATAATCTTTTCTGCCTTCTGTGATTGTTAAGCAAATAGGTAAAGCCTTCTTGGTGAGTCCTAACAAAAATTATTGAAATTAAATAGAATAAAATCATTTTTTAAAATGGATAGTAAAATTTTAAATACCTATATAGGCTACAAAACTGAGCAACTTGGGTATCTATTGTATGTTAGTTTTCTTTTTGAAATTCTGTATTGGGGATTTTAAGCATTAAAGGAAAGTCTCCAAAACGGAAGTATATCGTAATCGAACTGCCTGTTAACAAGAATAGGCCCTAGATCTTAACAAAACAGATCTAACAAAACAGATACAAAACATAATAACATGAAACTAGATTTAAATTAAAAATTGGCTACCTTATATATGCACGAGTAGTTTTTAAATAAAAACAAGCTAAAATTCACAACGTTTCTGACCTTCTGCTAGCTAAGGTCTATTTTCAAGTGTTTTAAACCAGATTTTTTTCACTTAAAAAAGTAATTGTATATTTTGATTTTTTAAGGGGAATAAAATTTCTCCTCAACTTAGGTCCATTGGAATTTGGAGTTAATGTCTTCTGTAATGCTTTAAAATCAATGTTAATCAGACTTATTTATGTAAAGACTTTTTTTATGTGGGCTTCTTTCTTTTTAGCATATAAACATCAAAGTGTTGAAATTAATTCAAAATAAAATATCTGTGTAAAAATGACTTGATTGTCGTTGTTTCTTTTTGATTGTTTCAAACCATACAGTAATTCTTTCATCATATAGGTTTTCAATCTAAACGACCTTTGCGTTAAGTACATTATTATATTATTTATTATAAAAAAAAGCACCACAAAGAGCAGATTTTGAAAATCATTAGATTTTTTTTGGAAAGGAATGTTTTTTTATTTAAATACTAACGTTTATCGTCCTGGCATTTTCAGATCTATGATAGAATGGGTCGATCAGGAAAGCTTAGTGACTTTGAACGTGGATAGGTAATGGCCTGCTACTTAAATAGGAAGTCTGTCAGACATTTCAACCCTTCTAATGTTGCCGAAATTGACGGTTAGTGACGTGGTTGTGAAGTGGAAACGGTAAGACGCAACCACAAATTTACCACGACCGGATAGGCCGCAAAATACTCACCGACCAAATCCGTCTGAATATTCAGGAAGGTTGTTCGTGCAATAACTAGACATTCATTGAAATAATCACCCGTGAATTGCAGAGTAGTACTAACACTCTAGCCAGATTATGACTCTTCGTCAAGAGGTCAGAGGATACGTATTCGACGAACTTTCTATTTCGGATCTTGAAGGGTGTAAACGGGGGTGAACTAAATTTCTTGAAGGTATGTGATTCTTCGAAACCGCTTTTGTTGGAAACACGAAATTTCGCATGAGGTTCTTTGTCATCTAAAACATACGTATCAACGAATTTTCGATATAGGCATCTTAAGGAGTGTAAACAGCGGGGAGGGGGGGGGCAAACTTTACTCTAGGTTTACTTTACAGAGTTTTACAGAGTTTTACATTACTTGGTAATTATCACGTGCTTTTCTATCAACTGGGAAAAGTTTGAAGTAATAGGGAAAGAAGTCTTAAATTCTCCGATCTCGATATTAATTTCATATCGAGTTAAAAAATAGGAATATAACACTAATTTTAACTATCAGGGGACTTTTTTACCAACTAGAAAAGTTTCAGTCATCTCACAATTACAATTTCTTCCACATCCTCTTCACAATAACTTTTTTTTTTTGTAACCCGAGCGAAGCACTGATATTTTTTCAGTTAATAGGTAAATTAATAAGTAAAAACATAAAATTGGGATAATCTATAATTTATTTTCAATGGGAAGAAAAGATATCTTAATAAAATTATCTAGTCATCTATTCATCCTTTCAACAATTATTTATTTCAGTTTTCTATTTACATTATTTATCTCATTTACAGACGTTCAAAGTAGAATTTAAAGGTAAGCTAATCAAACAGATAAATTGAAATAACAATGTATGGTATGTAATGTATAATGTACAATACGTAAGAATATAAAGTAAAGGAGTTTAACACATTTTTAAATTCATGAAATATTTAAGTTTTTAAGTTCAGGAAATATTACTCTATTACACTATCACATATTTCTTCATGTAGGGCTTTTGAATTTATTCATACACAGTGATTGAAGCGTTCTCGTGTTTTCATCGCGTTGCTGCCCACGAAATTAATAAGCAAAGCGTCAACAAACATAAACTTTTATGAATACCGAAGTAATAAAATTGCTCCAATTTTGTTAATTAGCATAAATATGAACTACTATTACATTCGTTTCAGGATCAAGTGTTAATTAATAACATGGGTATGAAGTATCTCATTTTAAAAGTATCTTATTTTTATAAAAGGCGAACACACAAAGACTAAAATTTAAATTCACAATTAAAACCCCTTGAGAAAGTCTCGTCCCTATTTGCGATGAAACCATCTGGACTTTTTATCTGATGTGTTAATTGTGATTTTAACTTTCAGTGTGTTCATCTTTTATATTTTAAATTAAATACAGTGGAGCAGCTTGGCGTCCCAGAGCGCAAGGCCCGCGAATCGATAATAAGAAATTAAGTAATTAATGCAATAAAATTAATTAATGCAATAACAAAACTGCACCCAAAGTTGTGGCTCAATAAAAAGGATTGAAAAGACATTTACCATAGGTGGTTCTTCGTTTCATCAGACTCTGGCAGTTTTCCTCCGGTGTAGTTGCTGTAGCTGTCGTTCCACCGACAGGCTTCGGGATGGTTTCAGCTAAAGTTCAGGTTTTTCATCGGAGATTTATTATCCACAGGGCGAATTACAAGAATGGGATTATCATATTTTCAAGAGAATTTACTGGAAGAATCCTCCTTCATAGTTAGTGCCAACCATTACTCGCTTCCGATTTCACTCAGCACATTTCCGAACAGCACATATCCATTGTTACGCACTCAAAACTGAGCCTCGCACTCAATGTCTTATTCCTTGTATGAAGCCACAACACACAGCACACGTTAATTTTACGCTTAGTATCTTTTTTTTTCACGGAATCCAGCAAGCTCGGAGTAGTGATTTTATTCTGCAAAATTGCTTTAGGATATAAATTTAAATATTGGAAATGTCACTTAAACATTCATCTTGCAATGAAAAGCAAAATGTAATGTCCATAAAATTTATAAATCAAGGAAAAAACCCACAACTGGACAGTAAATATGCTTCGGACACTATAGCTGTTTCATCCTTATTAGGAATCATCAGCAGAATTTACCCTTGATGTTAGGCTCAGATATCAAAGGTAAATTCTGTATGATGATTCCTAACGACGACGAAAGAGCTGTTCAGGATTGCCGTTGATGTTGGTTCAGTATGCGAAGCATATTTACTGCAGTTGTGGATTTTTTCTTGATTTAAAAATTCATCTTGTTATCAAATTATTGCAAAATTTAATGCAAGGGTAGACAAAATAATGGAAATATTCGGCATTTATCCAAATATCTTAAGTAACAAACAGTTGGTTCACCATCAGTATTTTGAATAACAACAATTTAAGTGGAATAGATGTACAGCCTATATCTTCCGCATTAGATAACAATATTGTCTACTATTTCTCTGTAAAATCTCTATCAAGACTGAAGACGGAGGAAATCATGCTCTCCCCTGCTGCTCAAGTTGTCGTACAGGTTTGATAATATTAAACCAGGGTTGTTGTTGCTTTACTTCGTCCTCGTGTTCTTCAAATTAGTTTATGCAATTTGCAGCATAAATAGGAGTATTATCCACGGAAACCAGGGAATACTCTGTACCATCATTCGTGCACGCCGTCAAGGAGAATATTCGGTTAAGTTGCAGTAATTACAAGACCCTTCACAATGACTTGAGGTCCTAATGGTTTAGAATTGGACACCAGCAGTCATGATGGTACACTTCTCCATATCGTGTTTTTGTAAATGACTTCTCACAAATAAACAACTGAGAAAAACCTGAAAGACGATTCATCGGATTAACTAGTACTGTATGTTGTCAATTGTCAAGACCAATTTTCATTTTCTCTTGAAAGCTGCATGCGGTTTTTATCATTGATATCAGTAAGGAGAGGTTTGTGTATTGAAGTACTGTCACAAAAATTTATTCTATGAAGTTACCGATGAACTATTCTTCTCGACCGGTATTAATTTTGCCATAATGCTGTCTCCCCTAAGTTTTCGGCTGCAAATTTCTGTCTGATATCCTTTACCGTCTGTTTAGGAAAGAATGAATTTTTCTGTTCGATAGGCAGTCATAATCTTAGATACATTCCTCTTGGAAATAGACCTCTTCAGTTAATGAAGCCCCTAAGGACGCACAGCAATAATCATATCTTTTTAGAAATCATTAAATCTAATATTTTTCATTGTTACTATACAACAGAAGTCCTATCTACACTTGATAAAGAATAGCATGGATGGCAGCATTATCCACCTGACAGCAGACAGCAGGAGAGGGATATTGTATGCACATGTATGAACGTCAATTCAGATACGTTGCAGTTGCTTGATAAGATTGCTTCAACAAATAGTCGGTGTGAAGGAGCCTGCACTGTTTGATAAATGGATATACGGATCCGTATATCATATAGTATAAGCAGCGTCATACAAATGATTTGCATAATCACATCTTTTGTGCTTCTTTTTCAGTAGCCGTTTCCTTTATTATGTCTACCCCTTTAAAAAAATCAGTAATATCCAACCCAATAGTTAACTTACATTATTTTTATTATTTTTTCAAAAATACCAGTTCTCCTTAAAGTTTTGTAGCTTTTGTTCAGTGTATCCTCTCGGTATCCTAAGCGAATGGAGACTAAGTATTAAATTAGTGTTGCAAGAAGATTGATCGTTTGTAGAATATTAAAAAGCGAAGGACAAATGAATTTGTGTTTTAATATTCTGTGATAGAACTTTGTTAAGTGAAAAGGTCTTTTATTTTTTCTAACGTCAGGTCAGTTTTCTTTAGATTTTGCTTCACAAATATAATAAGAATAATGGAATAAAGCATCATTTATGTCACCCCATTTCCAGTCTTCCTTTTTCACCAAACGAATAAATTTTTCACCCCTATCTTGACTTGGTTCTCCTTTATCCCAAAAGTCGAGTGATTCATCTAACATATCGCCGTCGATCCAATAGTATTTTTTGTCATTTTCGTTCAGCTTCAATCCAATCCAAACACTCTCTTTCCACCCATTTTTCTGAATTAATTTGATCAAACAGTCATTTTTCTTTTTCGATTTAACAGTAGCCAGAGTTAAATCTTTTTTTTCACATTCATTCTTTGCTGTCCCCCAAGATACTTTTTTTCCGAAGAATTGCAAGTTATCTAAAAAGAAAAGAAAATGTAAATTTAAACCATATTATTTTCTTTACTGAAAGAGTACTAAAAAATACTAATTCAGTATTCTACTAAATGTAGAATAAAAATTAACATGTTTTAAGAAACTGAATCTATTTTCACAGGGCAGAGACTATCACTAACAGTGATATTCAGTAAACAAATTCAATAACTTCGAACTTGCTATACATTCGAAAATCACAAGAATTAATGAATTAACCTCAATAAATAAAACTGTAATATATTTTCGGGTTTTTTTTATATCTTCTTTCTAATGCAATGAATACAGAGGGTTGATTTACTTTTATTCGGTCGATTTCTGTAGTTTGGAACAATTCCGTGTTGGTGAATTAAAACGAAATTAAATGTAATACTAATATTCAAATCCAAACTTTTGCATTCCATACTGTGAAACCAAAATTCTGAATTCAGATATGCTAACAAGAATTAAGTCTATGAACGTTTCAGAAGTAACAGAACTTTGTGCGAAAAGTATAATTGTATTAGTAGACGTTCTAATACATCCTGGGCTTGTAGACAAAGCGAAATATTTATATAGTAGCCAGTATTGAATGTATGTATTTTACATACATACAAAGAGGCGTATGTATTTTATGATAGTATGATTAAATGTTATGTGTTAACTACGGTTGCATTTCTTGATTCGTAGTATAGTATGAATTTATGATGTAATTAATTTGTTCACATAGCTCATTCCTTGCTAAAACCTTTCTAAGATTATGTATTGGTATTAAGAAAAATTTTAAACACACCAGGGAATATAATTAGACGTTTTTATCTACCTCTACTTTTCAACAACAATTTCAAAGGCGCGCGCTATGTCGCATGTTCACGTGATGCAGCATTGTTGCGTTCGAATCAGAGGTCATAACTACAGACTTGATGATCTGGTAGCTGGAATTGTGTTGCATTCTAAATATGCCGCCAAAAAAGGGTATATGGTTGCCCTTTCCGATATGCCGCTTCAAAAATTGTGCAAACACCGAAATTTTTATGTCTGAAAGTCCACCATCGACCGGATAATAGCGGAAAAGTCATATGAATCTCATCAGTCAAGAGCGGAGTAAGCCACAGGCGCGAAACCAACACTTACGACCGGCAGCAACTCTTAACATTATTAAGAAAGTGAAGGCTATGATTGTCGGCGAGAATCTAGCCCATTTCACTGAGCTTAGGTATGCTGGTTGGGTCGGGCTGATGATAGGCCAATAAGCCTTGAAACAGCGCTGTCCCCGATTACCAGCACAAATATCAAAAATAGCTCAGTGAATTTGTGTTATGTTTAGTTATGTGCGTTCTTTGTTTTATTTTACTGTAAAAATGTACTAACGCACGTTAAACTTTTGTCTAATTACTAACCTTGTTATGAATTAATCCCTTGAAGCTAAGCTAAACGCTAGCGGGGATTAATTATTCACCCCTTTTTATTCTTGATTTTATTTTGATGTTTTTGTAATTCAGGGGTCATTGATTTGTATGTTTGTCCGCTTTGTCTATTCGACCCATTTCACTGAGCTTAGGTATGCTGGTTGGGTCGGGCTGATGATAGGCCAATAAGCCTTGAAACAGCGCTGTCCCCGATTACCAGCACAAATATCAAAAATAGCTCAGTGAATTTGTGCTTTGTTTAGTTATGTGCGTTCTTTGTTTTATTTTACTGTAAAAATGTACTAACGCACGTTAAACTTTTGTCTAATCTAGCCAACGGTTGCACAGATAATTAGGCGTGATCTGCAATTAGAAAAGCACCATAAAGCTCGTGTTCATCGCGTACTTCCTCGGCACGTTGCTGAAAGGAAGATCAACAGCCGAAAGCTTTACGAGCACCACTTATCGGAAGAGAAATAGAAGTACGTCACTACTTTGGACGAGGCATGGATCTATCTTAGTGATACTAAAAAGCTAAGGACAATATTTTATCTCCCTTTTAAGGCCAATGGGCTATACGAGTGGTACCGCGAATGCAAAGAAAACTTTTCGAGAGTTCATGATTGTTGCCGGTTACAGCTACAGAGGAAAGTTGTCGCTGAGGAAGGTACCTGCAAAGGTCAAGATTAATGCTGCCTTTTACCGAGAGCATTTCCTTGAACCCTTGTATCGTGACGATATTCTCGCTTTGTACGGCAGCGACAAAAGGAAAGTGTGGATTCATCAGGATAAGGCGTCGAGCCACAGAGCTAGAGCGACCCAGCTATGCATGGACAATATGGCGACTGAAACCTGAATACGAGCAATCCCATGCAGTATGATTCCTGTAAAATCCCCCGATGCATCTCCAATGGTCTTTTGCTGGTTCGGATTACTTGAACGTGCTCTGGGAACACGACGACCGAAAGCTCTGGAACACGACGACTAGAAGGACTTTGGAAAGCTTGCAAATAGGAATGGAACAAGATCACCCAGTCTACCTCCAACGCAGCCTTCTTCAACGGAAACTGCGATGCAGAGCCATTGTCAGAATGCAGGGGCACCCCATTGAACACAACCGATGGTGGAGAAAAGGGTTCTGCTAAGTCTATCACGTGATCAAAATCGATCGAATAAACATAAATCAACTCTCCGAAGCATTAAAATTTGCATATCTAATGAAAAATGACAAGTAAAAAGGAACTTTGCAAGTAAAAAGTGGTGAAAATTAAGGATGTGGATTTGATAATGATCCAATTACTTTAAAAAAAATATAAAAAAATCAATGTTTTTTTAAATAGTAGAAGCGCCTTTATATAAGAAAAATGATAAATCATGAAAATCAGTAATTTTTCAGATAGCTTTATAAGGAGTTAAGACGAACCAGCCAACATTGAGAACTAAAATGTAATGATAACTTTTCTTAGATATTGTGTTTTTCAAATGTTCAAACATTTATAATCTATGCGCTAATTCTTCTTTTTTACTTTTTATTTTTATTTTACATCTCACATTATCACACAATTTGCTTCATTTATAAGAATGACACAAATGATAGTATATAATTTCAACTTGTTAAGATTCTTAGACTTAGTTGTGAATTGAATTTCATTTCGAGATGTTAAACAAAATTGAACTGAATTTAATTTTCATTTATTCTTTTCTTTTTGAATAAACTTTCATATCTAAGATTAAATTCAAAATAATTTCAGTAAAAAAAATAATACTTTTTATGTTTTTACAGTAAAGAAATTAATCTTTCAGGAAAGTACTTACACAACTATGAGAAGCTTTGTATCTAACCCTGTTATTTAAGAAATAAATTCATTACTTGAAATTTAAGATTGAAGAGGCTCAAAATATTCTTTTGGTATGAAAACCACTGATGTGAGGTGTGAGAAAGGTAAAAATAAAATAGATTAGTTCTACATTTTGAACATTTTATATGTTATCGTAATATTTCTGAAATATTGAAGACATGCAGGGTGTTTTAGAATTCCCTCCCGGATTTCGAAGGTCTGTAGCTCACAGACATATTTGCCCACAGGGACAAGAGCGTGGCAGTGAAAAGAGTAAATAATCAAGTTTTCTTTTGTCACATGCCGTGGCTTAGTTACCCGTTTCTCCACCAGGAGGCAGTGGTGTGGAAATATGGTGTTTTCAGGCGAACAGAAATCATTTTGTGTTTTCCAACTCGCTAAAACCGAATTGTAAGAGTGCAACGTGACTTTAGAACCAAGTATCGTACAGAACCACCGCCGGACAAAACAATAAGAGAATGGTATAGGAAATTAAAGAAAACGGACTATTGTGTGCTGCACAACGAACAGGCAAGCCAAGGCCATTGCCTACGACTGTGGACTGCGTACATCCTTGGTTAATCCTTTACCAAGAGTTCTCACAAATCAATACGTCACGCAAGCCAAGAATTATAAATGTCTCAAGTGTCTGTTTGGCGCATTCTACGCAAAGCCTTGCCTATAAACCATACCGGTTTCAGCTGCTTCAGGCTCTCCTTTGATGATAATAATCTCCGTCATGAATTCTGTTTGTAATTTCGTGTACAGATTAGATTGTGTTCAGTAATGAGGCGTGCTTTCGTATTTCTGGCAAGGTGAATCGCCGTAATGCGCGTATTTGGGGCACGCAAAATCCTCGTGCAACAGTTCAACAAATCCGTGATTCTCCCAAGGCTAATGAGTTTTGTGCGAATTCATCTCGAAAGGTATATGGACCATTTTTATTTGCCGAGAAAATTGTTAATGGCTTTGTTTACTTACACATGTTACGCCAGTGACTTTTGCCTCAGTTACATGAGGATAGTGACAATTTCATTTTGCAAAAGGACGGAGCTCCTCCACATTTACATTGTGACGTTCGCCGTCACCTAAATATCCCTTTACCTCATCGTTGGAATGGACTCACGTATAACGAAGACTCCGCACTTATTCCATGAGTCACCCTAACTCACTTCATGTGACTTTCATAAATATATGTTTCGTACTAACAATTCCTTGAAATTCAAAATTAGGTGGTTGTGCTTAAGATAAAATGTCACTTTCAATTTTAAACATTTCATTGGTTTACAAAATCTACTTTTTCTATAACTGCTAACGTGATCACGAAACTTTACAATGTGCATTTAATGGTTTGCAGCTACATGTGCAAGGCAACAGATAGCTGTTCAGTACTGTAGAATTTTTCCAACATTCCTCTATAGAAGAGCACAAACACTGTCCAAATTGTAATTCTTTTGGATCACAATCTAAAGATTTAACCAAATAATCATCGAAGAGCGGCACAAATTTCAACTTTCTATATTCCTTTCATTGTCTTGGCACATAATTCTGATTTCGCAATTAGATATCAATGTCACAAAATCGCAATTTTTATGTATAGTGAATAACATTTCTGTAAGACCACACTTGTATGTTAGTCCTCCATTGTGACTATAATATTACGATATCAGATGACAATTCAAAAATCGCAAATATTTGAAAGTGTCGCTCACTGATTGGAGGTTATATCACAGTCATGCCTAATATTATTTGCATAATGTTGACTCGGAGCTCTCTAAAAGAAAAAAATAATTATAATTAGAAAGAAAGCTCTTCAAATGCATTAGAGCTTACCGACACTTCACGAGCATGCCAAAGTTGCAGAAAAAAGCGTTATTGGTGAAGTTGTTTTATCAGAACAATAACAATGCAGTTGCATCTGTTAGAGAATTCCGGTGACAGAAGCATGTAAGGCTTGGATCAATTTCTGCTCGCGCTGTTCACAAAATGATTGGAAAATTTGAAAGAACAGGACAAGTACAGGTTGGCAAGAAGTTGGCATTCTATCAAATAGAGATCGAAAAGGAGTCGAAAACATTTTCTCGCGTTGAAGATGTGTCAACGGCTGTCGTTGCTTAGTCACATCAATTTCCACGTGATAGTGTAAGTGTATCAGCTATTGCCCGTGCAGTTGAGATGCCATGTGCCACTGTAAGGCTAGAGATTGCGGTACTATCCGTACAAGATAAGGAGTCTACAGCACTATCACAAGGTGACTCATAAATTCCTGTAACATTTCCGCTTCGTTTCCTGGCGCGAAGGACAGTTGAGATCAATTGGCCATGGAACATTCCTTGGAGTGACGAAACCCACTACTGCTTATCTGGGCAAGTGAATACCCACAACCGTCGCGTAAGTGATAACTTGTGTTATCCAAGAGGCCCTGTTGTGTTCTCCGAAAGTGACTGTGTGGTGTGGATTTCCGGTTACTTTCAATATTGGGGTATAATGGGTAACTCCAACTTGGTCCCGCATCTGTTCCATATCCCAACACTTTGTTCAAATTTTGAACCCAACACTTTGTTTAGGCTGCATTTGATAAATGAACGGGTTATCAGCAGTTATTTCCAACAACTGGGCCTCCCCAATCACTCAACCTCACCACAAAATCCATCCTGATTATGTTTTGAAGAATCAGATGTATCGTGAAAGATGTCAAACTTTCTCAGATCTGAAGAACAGTATTATATGTCATATTCTAGCAATTTCAGCAAACATATTGCGTTCTGCGGTAGAAAAAAACGTTTTGCGAATGAAAAACGTTATCGACAACAATGGTGGAACATTGAACTTTCGCAACGGTGAGCAAGTAATTTGTATTGCTACAGCGCCATTTATTGGCAATTTTTTAGTACTTTTTTTCAGTAAACGACGAGCGCATCGTTTAAAATACCTGTTGTTCAAATTTATTTCCGTTTGGAGCCTTAGAACGCCCTCCACATCCCTCTATATAGAGAAACTTTAATGTTACCAACTCTGTTAATTTAGCACAGCATTTTTTTCTGTAATGACTAAATATTTATTCCGAAATTAGCCAAATAGAAAACTCCAAAAATCACCTGTTACCTTTACAATGTAATGTGAATGTCCTTTCACTTCATTCCAAACGTTCGAATCAGCTTCATAATCATCAGAATATAATAAACATGATCCCTCTCCGTAGTTAATAGACTGGCATCCATCTCTTGCAGTACATTTGGAAATACATTCAATCATATTTCCTGCTTTGAAAGATGCGATTGGAGATCCTTCAACAATGGCATTTTCTCTTATTAAAATAGACTTGTGGTATACAACAGAAAGTTTTCCGTTTATACCCAAAAGGAAACAGCAAACGATTACAAAAGGTTTCCCAAAATTCTATTAAGAGATAGAAAAGTAAAATAAAATGATTAATTAAATTTCCATTAGTTTTTTTCCTTAACATTATCTTTTATTGTTAAATTTAAACAATTTGGACGATCAAACTCCAGTGTATGGAATTATTTGACATACTCTGAGCTTCTTATCTGAAGTGATTCTTTTAATGCTAATATTCCCAGAAAGATTAGTGACTTAATTCGCTCTCCTAGGAAAAAAATCATCAACAAACCTACATCTAATGCTAAATCATCGACGTATCTCGAAATCCTGACAACAATAGCTAAATTAATATCTTTTCAATAGCTAAATTAATATCTTTTCCTCATTTCTATTTAATATATCAATCATTGATGAATCTTAAATATTCCAAAATTATTCCATTATTTACGGATGGTTTTGACAATCATAAATTCTTTCTCAAAAATTATTCGAAAAGATTTTTTTATAATAAACCTTTGTATCACACATAATTTCATTTTATTCTATAGCAACATGGTTTCATTAAAAAAAAAAGACATAAGAGATATGCCTAATAAAATTCCGAACTTCATTGCAATGAAACTCATCCTTAAGTTTCAGAAGCCAATTTTTAGATGGAAGAATTTAGATGGTATTTTTAAGGCTATTGTGAAATCCTTTTATTTTGCTGATAAATAATGATAATCTCAATGATCTCATTTGGAAAATTACGCTAATGTAACAGTTCTTTTAGTGAACAGCTGCGTTTATTTAGAGAAGCGTCAATACACATCAAAACATCCCGTAATCCTATCATTACTCCTTCTGCTTATACTTTCCTTTAATTGTACTAAATGCTTCATAAACGCGTTACTCGAAAGTAAGTTTATGCAGCTATTTCTATTCTTTTGCATTTTCATGTCTTACATCTTATTTTTATTTTCTTCGTTCCTTTTATATATTGTATTTTTAATTTACTCTTCTGCGAAAATTTCAAACCTAGTTGACTAAAGCAAAATTAAAATTAATAACGGCTGTAAGCAGGATTTTTAGTTATAAGTAAAATAATTTTTCCTTACATTACACATTGTCCTATCAGATAGATTTCTATTTTGATTCTGAATAAAACTTATTTTTCTGTTAATAGCTTGTGTGTATTAAAGACATAGGGTTTCCTGTTTTTAAAGCCTCAGTAAGGTGGTATAAAGTGGTTAAGGATTTTAATGTTTGCTCTTAATGTCAGTAATACATTCAAAACATGACAATATAAAGCGATTTGCTAAAAGCTCTAATTCAGAAGGAAACATTAAGTGGTTTTAATATTTCTAACCAATTCAATAAAATTCTCTTTAAGTGATCAGGAACTGAAATAAGAAATTGAAATTCCGACAGGAAGATAAGGTAGTAATTGTAAAACGAAATTCAACATCGATTACTCTACTATCAACTATCAGTTAATGATAGTAGATTGAAGTAAAACATTTCAAATCGTAAATTTGTTTGCTATGAAAATATAATTTTCAAAAAGAAGACTATTTTTTGAATTATTATTTCAGTGCTTCTCAACCTTTATTGCTTCACAGCGCACTTTATATTTGCACACTAAATCTTGTTCCTCAAATAACATGTCACGCAAAACTTTTCATTGCAATTATTGCTGTAGTTGAATTCTCTGAAGGACAACTACGAGTTGGTGTTATAATATCTATTTATAAGCACTTAAAGATACTCTTGTATACATCTTTAAGCCAATTTCGTATTTTAATAATCTTTAAGAAATAGTCTGGTGAATGTTTGCGACCACTGGTTCGGTAAAATTAGACTGAAATCTACTAATAGTAAGATTCTTTATTTACATGATGCAGGGGTTTCAGTACGCAATATACAAAGCTGTGATTGGTTATCATGATTTACAAGTTGATTGAGGGATTTAAATTATATACGGGATTTAACTGATTTTTAACTGTCTTTTTAAATAAGAACGAATCAGCGATAAGCAGCACGTTCAACGGAAAATTTGAATAAAATAATGAAAATTAAATAACAAACAGTAAAAATTAGAATACTCAATCAATGATAAAATAAATGCTGATAAAGATTATTACAATTAGGCAATAAGCTTTGTGTTATTTCAGGAATTCTATACATTTCCTTATCGCACAAAATTATATATAAAACCAGGCAATTAAGTTTTGTAGTAAATATAAATACAATTTGCTCCAATTTGTAGCATTCAGCGACCCAGAGTAAGTGGCCAGTGGCCTCCTTGAACCCAGAATTGAACACAATATGTGTCATATTCGTCCTCAGCAAAGTCAATTTAGTGTAGATATATTTTGTCCAATTACACTGTTTCTCACCCATCAGTGGCCTTGAGTGGAAGTAAGATTTTTCCTCCAGTTCATGGAAGTACAACTATATATCACTCATAGGATTCCGACTATTGGTTTGGGCTATGGAAAGTGTTACACACACAATACATAAAAATACCGGAAATCTAATAGCTTCGAAGTTGAAACAGTACAATATCAATTGTAACATGTTTTTTAATGTATTGATAAATTAATTAAATTCCAATTATATTTCAAATCTAATTATTTTTTGGTTAACTATTTCACTTCACTACATTTTTAAACATTTTCAAATAGTGAAATAAAATGTTGGATTTGAAATAAATTATGCCTCACCTGAAATCTATTCGTAGCCCATAATCCTTATTGCTGTATTGTCTTTATATCCTTAATGCTTTTTAATTATAATTATTCCTTTTTGTTTCACTTATTTCTGTTTCTTTGAATTTTACTTGCTTATTAGTTTGAAAATAACCTTGAATAGAATTTTTATTTCTGATATTATTATTGAAAATAATATGAAAATGATTATAGGATTTCTTCCAGTAGCTAGAATTTTTGTGAAATAGATAATATAATAATTAATGATTAGTTTAAAGATGAGAAAACAAAAAATGTCACATATACGGAAGTTTAAATATGCATAGAACCCTGACTTTCATCGACTGGATGAATGTATATTTTCCCCCAAAAAAATGGTTTAGATTTTGTCAAAAGAAATTGTTTTTACAAATTGCTACAGACGAGTAGCAACAACGGACTTCAAATGAAGCAAACTTACATTAATTATATTGTCTCATTTTAATATTTTCTCCTCTAAACGGACCCTAGGATTTACTCAGCCCTCTGTCAAATGGTTGCCGGATTTCTTGCTAGAGTTCATTGAGGGAGGGCATCGGCCTGACCATTCGACCTCTGCTGGTCCCGTTGGTCAAGAATCGCTGGGAGCTTAAATCAGGGCTACATGGTCTGTTGCAGTTCAAATTAACCTTACATTAACCATTTTAAAGTTTTGTGATTGTAATTTCTTTCTGATTAATTTCATCATGTAGTTTTCGCAATGCAATTCTTTTAATTTTAAAGATTCAAAATAAAATCATGAAGATTTATTCAAGATATAACATTAAAGGATAAACATTTTTTATTTAATTTTATAGTATAAAAGTCTGTAAGCAATTTAAGAACCTATTGAATCCCTAAACTTTGTAACATGCAAGTAAACAAATAGTGTAATTTATTTAGTTATTTATTTATTTAGTTATTTATTTTCCCAAATATGGCTTCAAAACATATCGGTGAGTATTTAAGAAGTTTTTTGCAATGAATTTCCTTGGTACGTATTTAGTAAACAACCCATTTGTATCAGAGCCATGAATTAATTTTGGATTCATTTGAAGATCCAAAATTAAGCATCAATCCTGTAGTTGAGATAACTATTGGTATTACAAGAACTTCGTTAAGACAAAATGAAATTCTTTATTCATTGGTAAAACTTAGTTAACGTTTTTTCGTATTATATTTATGAAACTTACAAAACTTAAGACTTACAATTCATATTATTCTGTATAACTTTTGTTTCTTGGTATTATTATCAATTCAGGGATTTCCGGGATCATTTGTGAGAACAGTGCAAAGATTCAAAACAATGGCGGCGGATGTACTGCTACCTTTTCCAGATTGAATTAATTTATATTAACACTTAAAGAAATACATGTAAAATTAATATATTGATTTAGGATACATCCCACACTACATGAAGAACGAAGTGTTAATAACAAAATGAACTGTATAAATCAAATTGAACTGCTGTTTTCAACATTGAACTTTCTTTTTCTTTATTTTTAATGTGTTTTTATGTTTTTAGTTTATTG
>JAFIDM010001028.1:52555667-52567832 GCA_023159025.1 Thereuonema tuberculata
CTTGTAACCAATAGGTCATCCAGGATCATTTTTCTCTTTCTTCCTCTTGGTCTCTTTCCCTCAATCTTCCCCTCCAATACTTCCTTCATGAGATTTTCACCTCTCAGCACATGACCAATCCAGTTCTTTCTTCTTCTTCTAATATTCTTCAATAAACTTCTCTCTTCCCCTATTTTTTCCAGGACTTCATCACCTTGTCACCTTGTCTGTCCATTTAATTTTCTCCATCCTCCTCCATAGCCACATTTCAAATGCTTCCAGCATCTCAGCATCTCTCTTTCTCAGAGTCCAAGTTTCTGAACCATACAAGGATATACTCCAAATGTAACATTTTATAAGTCTTTATCTTTTTAATAACCAACCTTTATCTGATTTATCAATTTTTAACTACTTATTTTTTATTAAGTTTTGGATGCTTTTGATGTCCCTTTCTGAAATATTAGGTCTCAATTTATTATTATTCTCTAATTTATTGAAAATTTGGTAAACAGTCTCTTTCTTTTCTTTAAACATAAACAACTTCTTTTCTTTATCGGAAGCGCAGTGGTGCCTCAAAGGATAAAACAAACAATTTCTTTTCTACTTCAGAAACTAATTCATTAACACTTAATTTTCCTTTTACATTGAAGTCCATACCTCTGTTAAGAGCGATAATCTCATGTCTGTTTAAATTCCTTTTGCTGATGTTCACTATGTAATTAGATTGTTTGCAAAAATTTTCATATCTATGTTCATCTTCTTCCTGAATTCTATTTTGTTATTTAGATCTTTTTTTTATCATTTAAAGTCTTTTTCTCTCTCTTATAAGATAACCAATCAATTTTCATAACATCTTCATAAATTTCATTAGGCGTAGTGACTTTCATTATTTTATTAAAATACATTTCTTCTTTCTGTAGTGCTTTTATTTTTTGTTTAACTAAACGTGCCTGGTTCAAGAATGTAATGTAATGTAATGAGGTGAGCGTGGGTGGCTTGACAACCGAGCACCACGACCTCAGAGATCTATTGTGCTATTCCACGGAAATAAGGACAGACGGAGAGAAAGACTGAGAAAGGATGGTGTGAGAAATGCAGGGGAAACGGGAGAACCCCGGGAAAACCTGCCCAGCGCGGATCGCCACCATCAACGATACCCACATGAGAACCGAACCTCGATACTCGATACAGGTGAGAGGCCAGTGTCTTAACGACATCGCCAACCGCGCGGCCCTGGTTCAAGAAATTGTTCCATTTGAAATCAGAGATTATGTTTATCGTAGAGTTGTCTTTCTGGATCAAAGGGATTCTTAAACTATTAATTGGTTTATCTCTCTACTTTCTTCAAGAAACTTATCGTGTGCTTCCCATACTGCCAGCTTTTTGACACAATTCCTGTGTTCTCTAACGATCTTCAACGTCCTCTTTCCGAATTCATTTTGAATGAAATGAAAAAAATTCATAATAACGGAAAAAAACTCACCAATATCTCGTACACTCTAAATATATAAATACTTCCGTGTCATTAACATCAAATTACGTACAAGAAATAATAATTTACTCCAAATCTCATACCAATATTTCGTCTTAACTTAACGTCAAGACTTCCTCAAGGTTCTTATACAAAATACAAATGAAAAGAAGAAAAAATTATTCTTCACTTAACAAAATAAAATATATAACAACTGAACAATATCAAACCTTTCTGAATAACATCAAAGCTTTGTTAAAGATAAAATTAAATAATATCAACAATAAAAACGATATTAAAATTTGAGACCAATGTTCATCTGACACCTCAAGACAAGCCTGTTTCACGCTTATTAGGCGATCATCAGTTGAGGGTAGTCAGCATGAACATTGCAGGTCTCATAACGGAGGTGACTTGGAAGTTAAATGAGAAGAGTAGTGGAACCTCCAAAACTAAATAAAATAAAATTAAATAAAAACGATAATAACAATGAAAAGTAAGTTGAAATCGGAAAGACAATTATTACGATATCATTGATCGTAAAACCTTTTATAAATCTTAAATTTGATTACTTTAATTTCTTTTACTTCAATATCACAATTTCTTTAATTTCTTTAATTTCTTTTACTTCAATTTCAGAATTTCTTTTATTCTTTTATTTTTCATTAAGACTTTCTAAAAATCCCTAGCGATATTCCACTAACCTTTAGGGATTTATCTCTATTAAAAGAATAACAACAATTTATCCGGCAAGATTCCAATATTAATCTTTTAATTTCTTCATGAACCTCATGTACTATGTTCACAATGGGGTCGGGATTGTACCCATATCTAAAACAGTGGTTTGTCCACTCTGAAATATTTTTTTTTTCCTTGAAACGCTTGTATTAGATGAACACATACGAGCGTTTCAAGGAAAAAATAAAATTACTTCAATATAATGCACGTTTTATTAATTGAATATTTTGGATAGCTTTTGGAAATACACTTCCAAGTTTTATATTTCCTTCTCCATGAGCTTGAATAGGTTTTTCTTGATGCACCATAAACTCTTTTCGGTTCTTTGAACTCGCAGTAATCACTTATCATTGTGTTGTGTTGAGAAGCTGTCCAATACCAAATATCACTCTGAGTTCGTATGTTGTCGAATCTTTATCAGAATTTTGTAAAGCAATTATTCCGGAAAATGATCCTTTAGGTTTACATATGAACTTTGCTTGTATTATCACTTGACTTGTCATCATGCACTTTATTCCGAGTCTTACACCTGCAATTGATTGCAATTAGTTTAGGGGAGACCGGGGTTAGTTGGCATAGATTTTGTTTTTTTAATTTTTCTATTTTTGTGTGCAATAATTAGAGGGATTCTGGTGAATGCGGCGGATAGCTTAATTTTTTGACTACAAAATTATGTAAGACCCATTAATCAAATCCGTGTTTAGGTAACCCCAAAAACACTTTTCCTAAAAGCTTGCAACTATGCCAACTAACCCAGGGTGCGGGATTAGTTGGCATACCCCTAGGGATGAGTTGGAGTAACGTGATATGGATATGGATACTTGAGCAGAACACAGCAATTTTCGAGAAAAAAACATTTTATTTTAATAATACTTGAACAAAAAACAACTGTATGATAAATCAAATTAAATGTATCAACAAACATTGAATTCTTAGTACTTATAGTTGTTGTTTGATATCAAACACAAATATAGGGGTTGGGCGCTCGCTTATTTGAACAGATGGGTTCAATTTTCGAAGAACTTTAGTTTGGTCGTACCAAATTGAGTCTTCCTCGTCTGGCCATCTCCAGTTTTTCCCCTTTTTAACCATTTGTCATAGCTATGCCAACTGACCCCTACCTAACTATGCCAACTAGCCCCACAGGGATTTCCAAAACAAGATGGATTCCACACAATCCCAAACATCAGAAACAAAAGATTACCCACAGTTATCCACTCTTTCGAAAACCGCCATCAGCAGCACCTCAATTCGATCTACATGTTCACCAGAACAAAAAAATTTACGATGAAAAAATTTACTTTCAGTCAAAAAAACGATAAAACAGGAGTCGTTTCTTCGTGACACTTCCAAGCACACTTAAGTCACAGTGGATGGTGCATCTTTACATACACTTCCCACTATCAAGATGTCAGCGCTCTAGCTACACGGTGGCAGGAAATAGAAGCTGTGTCCCAACTAGCCCCTTATACCAACTGACCCCGGTCTCCCCTACCTATTTTATTGCAATTATAGCTTTGTAATTATTACTTCTTCTTGCTAATGGGTACCGCTTGTCAATATCTTCGTTATCTTTTGAGTATTTTTTTTTATCTTCTATTCTGATGTTATTCAAATTTGGCTGTAAATCATCTAAATTATCTGGTGTACCTTAGTTTTCCTGTTAAATTCGAAATTATCTTCTTTATTAATGATACAAAATACATCTTCCTTTTATCTTTGCAATATTTCGCAGTTTATTGTTTTTTAACTGCTTCATCAGGCTTAAATATATGGAAAAACTCTTCGTAATATACAATAACGAATCTGGTAATAGTATATACAATTAACATCATTTCAACATTTTAAACATCTCAATTATTACAGCATTGTTTACAACATATTAAACTTCTACATTATTACAATAATGAGTTTTGTAATAATATTGCACAGGATCTAGTTCTTTCAAATTATTACAATAATGTTTATAACATTTCAGTCTTCCGTATTATTAAGGATCTCGTCATTACAAATTATTACAAAGGATTTAGTTTACACAATATACTAAATTATTGGAATTTTTTCAAATTTTTACAATTGTTTTTCAATTTATCTAATAGGGTTTAGCTAATTTCTACTCCTTTATATTTGTTAAAACATTTAAAAGTGTTTATAACACATGCCTCTAGGATGAATCTAGTGTCTCTGTCATGAACATTTCTATACATTATTTCAACTATTGGATCAGGGTTATGATTTAATTTTATACAGTGATAGGCCCAATCAGAAACATTCGGGTGGTTATTGCGGAAAGCAGCTACGTGTTCATTCACTCGCTCCTTCAATTTTTCTCTCTGTATTACCAAAATAGACCCCATTACATGTTCTACATTTTAGTTTGTATATAACATTAGCAGTATCCATTAATTTATCTATTTCGTCTTCTTTTTTACTTATCAAAGATTTTAGACTCTTATTTGCCACCCTCACAATCGAGATTTCGTTAGATTTACAAATAGTATTTACCTGTTTAGAAATTTTGACGTTGTATAGTACTCTGATGATGTTTTTGATTTCTTTTTTTGAACTTTCTTTTATGTTCTTTTGAAAATAATCTCTACAAACTCTATTTACTAATTTAGTAGGATACGCGTTAAATCTCAGTTTTTGTTTGAATTCTTTTATTTTCTCATACCATTTATTTTAATCCAAAGTGTTTTTTGTTATTCTAGTTAGACCATTTATTATTACGTAATGTAATATTAAACGAAGAGTTTTTCCATATATTTAAGCTTGATGAAGCAGTTAAAAAACAATAAACTGCGAAATATTGCAGAGATAAAAGGAAGATGTATTTTGTATCATTAATAATAATTAATTACATATTGAATTTGAATATTAGAGAATTATCTTCTTTGTTACAGTGTCTAAATTGAAGTCTTTGGTAACTTGTCATAGGCTTCAGTGAGACCAGAAAGTATTATCCAATAGACTAACTTATCTTCTATAACAACACCAATTTCTTTTACCAATAATTTAATGTCTAATATTTTATCAGGTAAATTTTCATCCTTTTGGATAGTATTTATGGTGTAGTCTTTACGTTTTAAGTTCGTAATATCCTAGAATTATATTTAAACTCAATTTCAAACAATAATTTAGATGGGTCATCAGTCTCGCTAACTAGCATTCTATGTTATATCTTTTTAAAAACGCCAAAAATTCAATATAACACATAAACTATCTCTTACTTTAATTGTTCAAGTTCAAGGAAAATTTTGAACAATGAATTAGGCTCGTTGAAAATTAAGTACGTGATTAATATCACGCTCTTTTGTTATTTAGATTAATTCTTGTTTTGTATTTATTTGATGTTCTGTATTTAGGAAAAGGGAGAGATGATTCTCCATTCTCCTAAAAATTTAGTTGTGGCCTGAAGAAGTCTTTGTATAAAAAAAGACGAAATATAGCCAAGATGTAGTAGTAAGATATACATAGTTTATGTGTTTTACAGCATTCTAAGTCTTTCATCGTGAGACATTAGAATATTCTCAGTTGTTTTTTTCTTACGGTTCATTTATTTGTCTTTCCTGGAACTGTTCTCTATGGATTCGATTTCAGTTTTAGGATGTTGGCTGATGTGCATACATCATCTTCTGAAGTCTACTTCGGAGATTAACTCTTGGAGACTATCCTAAATAGTTTTTTGAATAAAAACAATTATTCAAATAAGCTACCTCTCTTAAGATTGATCACTCTTGCATTCATAATGAAAAGACTATTGATAAGTTAGGCCTTAACAATTCGCACAGAATCCAATTCTTTCATATATAAAATATTATATATTTTCTTAAGTAATAATTAATATTTAATTAATATTAATTAATATTTAATTAATTCCCTTAACTACTTTAATATTTATCCAGGTTCCTATTTTTGTTGCCATTCAACCTTTAATATATTTAATCCAAAATGGCGTCTTCGTTCTATACTGTTCTTCTTCGAATTGTTCATTTCCGTCTAGTCCTACTACCGTATCTTGGCTATTTTGCTCAGTGTATAACTGTAAATTAATCCCTTAACCTTAAATTGGATATAAACTTAATTAACCAGCAATTCATAATATTTAATTTTAGCAGAGGATGAGAAATAGGATTTGCGGAAAATAACTTCAATACTTTAAATTGAATTAAATAAATAACTACGGTATATTAAAGCTTCATTTGGAATATAATAAATCTTATTCTCTAGATAACTCATACTTTAATTATTTATAGTTATTTATTCTAAAGTTGAATTAATCAAGAGTTCAATAGTTCTTTAACGCAGTTGGCTTCATGGCAATTTCACTAGATTAACATTCCGGCTTGAAACTGTCATATTTTAATTAACCTTGCATTAGACAAATCTCTGATGTATTTAACACTAATAGCATTCTACCAAACGATGTCCCGACCTTGCTCTGTCGTCTTATAGAGATCTGCATATGAGTACTTCAGGACCAATTTCAGATTATTTATATGGATCATCTTTGCTGCCTTCGGATTCTACTGAAACTTGTGAATATATAGATTGGGTTTCTCTTAATCCATATCATCTTTTTCCTTCTGGCTCATTGGGCTTAATCTTCTTAGGAAGCTTGCTGTGGAGGAACTTGCTACCGTCAATCGTGGCAACCGTAAACATTGACCGCTTACTAACTAACTAATCTTAATGGCTTCCTTTTTTGTTGCCAACACATAACAACTAAACACGCTTCAAACCAGCTTGTTTAAAGATTGTTTATAGTGTGTTGATCGTGAATTCTACATACTATAAAGAATTTTAAACAAAATTCAAGTGGATCATATCTTTATCCACAGCTTTTATTTCAGAATATACTGTTTTATTAATTAAAGAACATGCGATTTGCAGCATGATCAATGGCCGCACGTCCCTATATGTGGTTCCAACTCTAGGACTATAATCGGCCAACGATACCTTGATGAAGTTCTACTGCCTAATGTTCGCCTTTTCCGTGGTACTTTGATACATGGACGACAACGCACCATGTCAAACACTCTACGTTCAGGATTGTCTAGACAGCTAGGGTATTCAACGCCTTGTACGGCCAGCACGTTCTCCAGATATAAACCCTATTGAAAATGTTTGGGATGCTTTGGGGAGGCGCCTTGCTGGTCGACAATATCCTTTAACAAACAAAACTATTAGTGAAAATGTGCACTGATAGAGGAGTGGGATATCCTCAACAGCTGCTGGGTAATGTTGAGGATGGAAAAGGTCGTGTGGAATGTTGCATCGTCCTCCACGGTGGACATATCCAGTACTGACACCGTTCTCAAAGGTGCCTGCTGTCGTTCGTATGCATTTTTCTATTTCTCCGTTTACAGCATCAAATGAACACTTTTGTCCTTTGTTTCACAATCTTCTGTATTTTCCAGAACAATAAATGATCGTTATTCTAATGTCCGAACTGTGTGGCAACAATATTGTATTCTGTTGGGCCTCCACCCCCGCATAATATTATGATACATCGCAATTTGTGATCCGTCCTTAGCAATTATCCAGCAGTGTATAGCTGTAAAAGCACCCTCTAGCGGACGATTTTGTAACTAATTTGTTTTTCTTTTTTTTGCAGAATCGTTGAGCGCATCCTTTGAATAGTACAACTTTTGGTGTTTCTCCGACTATTGGTTGCAACTGCAGGATGCTCTAAATAGGCCAACTTTATTTATAACCATCTTATATATTATTATAGATGATTGATTCTTCTCCATTTGTTATCATAATAGAGCAGTAAACCAAAATACTGAGATGCATAAAATTATATAGCATATCAATAAAATTCAAAAGATGTTAAGATTGTTAACGCAAAAACAAAAAAGAAGAATAAGAGTAAAATTGACTGAATTAATTTTTCTAATATAATTTTTGGTTTAGTTATGAACTTTAGTTATGAAGCAGGCAGGGAGTAATGAAACCCCGTAGCACTGCGGATAACTGGAAGGGAAGGAGGCGTGATTAAGGTAAACGGAGGTGGTATCTGGTGACGCTCGGGAAAAGGAGGTGAAAAGTGAAAGTACATGGAGATGCGTTAAAACAAAATAAAAGTTAACCAAATGCAAACAATGCAGCGAAGTGAAGCACTTATTAAAATTTAAGTGATATCATTAGACTGGTGTGGAAATCCATACTGATATTGTTTATATTTATTTAATCTAATGCTCAGACATTTGGAACATAAACCATTAGTCTTCTGGCTTCCCAGTAAATTTGTCCATCGGATCTCGTCCAGTAAAGTTGAAGTGCTTTATACTTTCTTAGATGTTTCCAGTCCATTGCGGTATCTTCATTGCATAAAATGCAGTTTGTTGAGGATAATATTTTGAGTCGATGTAAGTGATCTCCCAGACAATCATGCTGTGTGATTTTACGAAATGCAGTGACGGTTTCACTGCGTGGTAACTCAGGTATGCTTTTGTTATTTAGGAGTGGTTCCACCCAATGTTTCTCTTTACTCAAATCGTTAAGGTATGCCAACCATTCAGATTTGAAACAGGATTTAATTTTCAGCTTTGCAGAATGGAAGGATAATTTTGTTTTTGTGGTCCATATTGAAAACCATTAGAGAGTCGAGATGCCACCTCACGGACAGGCTCAACGAGCATCGAAGGGCCTGTGCTAAAGGGGATCCAACCTATGCCACAGCGTCCCACATCGTAATACTGGACATTCCATCAACATCGGAAATCTGTCAATCTTGGCTATTGCTCCTTACATTTCCGAAGGAAAGTCTGTACTCATAGCTTCTTCTTCAAAATATTATAGCGATTGCATTTCCATAAACAATATTTATCAGCATGGAATTGCACTCCGGCCTAATGATGTCACTTAAATTTTAATAAGTGCTTCACTTCACTGCGTTGTTTTCATTTATTCACCTTTTATTTAGTTTCTACACATCTCCAGTGCTTTCTCGGCACTTTCTCGGATTACGAAAGGATTTCCTAGTTTTATTGTTAATAGCCGAAGCCAACGTACCCCTAATAGAAAACCAGTAATGGTGCAGAATCTGCTAAAGACGAGAACATAAGAATTCTGATAAGGGACAGAAACATATGCCACATTTTAAGTATTTTGAATGAAGGATTTTAATATTCCGAATTACTAACACTATATACTTATCAAGGAATTGTTTGGATAATGATTGGAAAGGAGAATACCATAAATTTTCTGAATTTCAGATTCAAAAGCATCTTGAGAGCTGGAGAGAGTAAATGTTCTACTGATTGCCATGTTGAAAATAAAGGGGAGGGGGAGGTGACCAGGCGAACAAAATAAAACTGAATTATCGTCCGTACCCGTTTCTTTTTTGCAGAACCCATAGAAGTATACCGAGTTGATCGAAATCTGCATCTTCACTTGGCCCGTCCGGCGATGTTGCTTTGTTTCCAGGATTGGAGTTTATATTGTTCTCCTTAAAGGCCGTTTTACATTTACTATTTCACTCGCCATAACCTGGACATTTCACTCGCCATCACCTCGACATCACAGATGTCCCGGAGATGTCCAGCGATAGCCCATGCTCTATTTTCGAAGAAATGTCTCGAAATCAGATGGCGGGACATCGCCACTAGCACTCCTGGTGACGAATTGTAGAACTTGGAAGTCCAATCGATTTGTATCTATTTATTCGAAATTACCGATTACAAAAATGATTTTCACGATCGGAGGGCATCTTTTCCTTACGTTTTCGTGGATGCTTTCATAAAATGTTACATTATTAATCAAAATCATTTCATAATTTCGGCTTGAAAATTCGAATCGAGACGAGCGATCGACATCTCGAAAAGATATCGTCCTTGATCGAGATTTAACGAGACTGAATTATTTATCGAAACTGATTTATCGAAACTGAAAACAAAGAAACACAAAACGATGAAAAAAAACATGAATATTTCCTATTTTAATTAATTAAAAACATTCTATCTGATGCATTGACTAAATGGTTTTTATATAAATCAATGCTATTTTTATCGTAAATAAAACGTAGGCATGATGACAATTGAGAAGTGTAAATGTTCTGTGTGATGGAAGACGTTATGGTAAGTGTACAACGATACACAAATCACTCGCAATCTACCCTGACATGTCCTGCGTTATGGCTTGCATTTATGACGAGTGAAATGGTAAATGTAAAACTGGCTTAAGATGTCCTTTCCAGTTGCGCCATCTGATTGCTGTCTTCTTCTCGTCGCGACGGTTCACTCATGTATTTAAACTGGCTGTATCTCATAGAATTTTACTTGTAAATGATCAGCTAGCTGATAGAAACATGTCGTTTTAATGTGTTAAATGTTTTTTAATTTTAATTTGTGTGTTGGCTTATTATTAGATATAATTAATTTACAATCGTCAAATGTATATAAATTACAAACTACCTTTTGTGTATATTTCTATAATCGTTATTTTCATGATTTTGTTTTTCGAAACAGGCTACTGCAAGTTCTCATACCAGATACATCTTTTAAGAATTTGAACATTTCACGTATTTTGGGGCAGCATAAATGCAAAATATAAGATTAGTCAAGGAATTAACATTACAATCATTTTAATTATAAATCATGCCTGTACGAGTTTTATTAGTGACATTTATCATTTGTAAGTATGATTCCAAGGATAGTAGAAAAATAAGGAGCTCTAACTTCAATTTTCTTTCTGTGGAGAATGATGATATGTTTACAAATTATCGTCATTATAGAAAATAATTCAGGAAATTCCATATTATTTTTATTTAAGTTTTATTTAAGTCAAGTTCTTAGAGAAAATGACTGAAAACCTTTAAGCAATGCGCCCTAAAAGTTTTCTTGAAACAGTTCGTTCTGTCGAGATTTGATGTCTGAACGTATAATGTCCAACAACTGAACGTATAATGCTTACAAGGAAATCTCTCGAACCTTACTGTTTATGACATACAAGGAAAGATCTTTATGATACAAAGATCTTTATTTCATTTCAGAAAATCGTAACTAATTATAGTGAGTTACTAATTATTGCGTAACTAATTATTCTATTTTTTTAATAATAGGAAATTTAATCAAACAATTTGCGAGATGAAGAGATAAAGAAAATATGAAGTATTTTCATTTTTGATCAATTTATTAGACTGAAATATTCATATAATAAAACAGGAAATAATATAAAGGCTCGAACTCAAAAATTTGTAATGAGAAAGTAGAATCAAATCCTTTTAGCGTAACACTTTTTTTTTAAGTGATATGATATTTTTTTTTTTTTTTGAATTACTCTTTAATTAATTATTTTAATTACAGTAGAGCCCCACTATTCCGAATCTCGCTATTCCAAAAATGGCCTAGATTCCGAATTCCCGCTAAATCGAACAGTGTTCGGTCTCAATTAGTTCGGAATAGCGGGACTCTACTGTAAATCCGAATAACTGATATGGAGTTTTCTGTTAATCAGAAAGAAGAAATTGTAAAGGCACATATTCTAATTAAGATCTTTAGAAAAACTAAGAACTTTGAGAATGAATCAAATAAATATACGGATAGCCAAATTTGAGTTGGCTAATAAACTTTTAAAATATTAAGGACTAAATATTAAGGTAAGGACTAAAGGACTAAGGACTAAATCTATCTCTTCTGGTATACATTTTGAAAGTATTATTTTTTTAAGCAAAATGTTCTATTGGTTTTTTTTTTCTTACATATTTCTCTCAATATGTAAAAATTATTCTAGCATATATTAAAATTACTCTAAAAACTAAAACTAAATAAGGGAAAGTAAAAGCTTTGCAATTATTCCCTCGAAATCTTATTCACAAATCTGATGAACTCTTCCTCATTTTTATAGGGATTTTTAAATAGGGATATATATATATTTATCCCTATTTATATATATATATAAATATACCTATATATATATATATATATACCTATATATATATATACCTATATATATATATATATATATATATA
>JAFIDM010001028.1:52567932-52618862 GCA_023159025.1 Thereuonema tuberculata
TTGATCGAAAAGGTCCTGTTTTCTTTAGGGTTTTTTTTTTTCTTCTTGGTTCGATTTCCAGTTGAAAGGATATCCAGTTCCTTCTACTCAGAAGCTTTGAGTTTGGTTATTAGAAGTCACTTTTCTAATTTGGTCTCTTTTCCCGAAATAAAATTCTGTAGATACATCTGTCTAAAGTAAAAATCAATGTTTAATCGTAATTTAATTCTAAATAAATTTAGAAAAAGATCGAAGAGAGTACGTTGTGCATTGCATTGTTAAAGTGAAAAAAAAAATTGTACACATTCCTTCCTTAAATTAAAAATAAAAAATAAATTAAAAGATAAAAATGATACCATTGGAATTCGATCTTAGTCTCTTTAATATGGGCATTAGATTAATAGTCAGTGAAAAGTTCCTTTATTAATATAATTTATATTATAATTCGGCAAATCAATCAAATAGGAAAAATTCATAATGTTTCATATTTTTCTTCATCTCTTCGCATTTTTTTATAATAAATAGAAAAAATAGAAAGCCTCTCTTATCAGAGAGAAAAACCATTCGTGTTAATTTGGAATCAGATTTCAAAATTCGGCATTTTGATACAAGACAGATTCAATTTTAGGCATCTTTATCTTCACACACATAATAATAATACTTTTTACTAAACAATACGTATGGTATGTCACCCCATTTCCATTCTTTGTCGTGCACCATACGAACGTAGATTTCATTATCGTTTTGACTAGGTTCTTCTTCAATCCAAAAGCTAATAGATTCGTTCAATTCATCGCCATCAGTCCAATAGTATTTGCCTTTCTCTTCGTTCAAAAATAATCCAATCCAAACATCTGTTTGCCATTGTTGTTCCTGAATCATTTGGACCAAACAGTCGTTCTTCTGCTTGGATTTAACTGTAACCAATCTCATATTATCTTTTTCACAATCTTCTTTGGCATCTTCCCAGGGAACCTTATTCTTTATTAACTTTAAGTTATCTATAAGAATATGTTTGAAAGAGAATTAATTATAAAACTTATTACTATCTCTATAAATGAAAGATAGTATAATGGCAACAGAAAGAACGACACAAATATTAATCATCTGAACATAAAATAGAAGCTTTGCTTCTAACTTTACATAAAATTAATTCAATGTTGCTTTTTTTTTATTCAATAGCAAGGAATCTAATTTTAATTAAATTTTCTACGATAATTAATTTCTTGAATTGTAGTGTATTTCCCATTAGTACTGTACAATATGGGGATGAATATATATAAAAAATGTTTATAAAAGATATAAATGGGATATTGTCACAAAACACTTCATCAGCATCTGTTAGAAAGTAAATAGTTGGAATTGGGAGAAGTTGGAAATCAAGCTCGTGTCATTAAAATGATCCAAGAAAACTATAGCCTATGACAGCGGTTCCCAACCTTTTTCAGCTGGCGACCCACCTTTCCTTATCGGAATACCTTCACATATATAGGAATAGAAGAATATAGAATAAAACCATATTTGTATCGTATCCCTTCCTTATATGATCGATTTTCGATTTTTCTGATCTTTTCTGATGGATTAGTCGATGGTTTCTGATAGTTTTAGGATCAAGTCGCGACCCACCGGTTGGGAACCGCTGGCCTATGACATACAAGGCAACTGTGGACCACTACCTACAGAGCAGATTTCGGGTCCCCAGCTTACACAACGAACAAAAAGAAAAACATTGACAAAGGACATACATATATTAAAAAGGGGGGGGGGGGGAAAAAAAAAAAAAAATAACCAATCAAATTACAAGAAACCAAAAAAAGCATCTCATTTTAAAGTACAAAGCAAAAAAAAAAATTGTAACAACTCAGGCAACCCCCAAGAATGGGTGTGATCTGGTCAGCAGGAGCCCACCCCGAACAGCTCCATGGACCGCCAAAAGCCCTATCCAAGGAGCCGGGTACAGCTCGGGTTCCTTCCTCCCCATCGACCCAATCCAAGAAAACTATGAAATATGAAACAACTGTGAAACATCGAACAGCATTCGACAAAAAATTTTTGCACCGAAAATGTTGCTTATTCTCGGAAGCTTCTCCCAAACGTATCTGCAACATTTGAACTCTTTGATCGCGGAAACCGAAGACACTCAAGAAATGTTTGCCCTGCCAGAGCTGCAAATTCCAATGTTTGTGTAAATGATTATTAAAAAAAATAATGATAATTTTTGCTTCGATTGTAATATAATAAAGAATAATTCGAGGGTCTCAAGCCAAAAGTTTCTACGTGCGTTTTGCCTTTTTTTTTCCCTTAGAATTTTTCGGCACAGACAAAGCTGAAAGAAGTAAAAGAAGTGAAAATAGAACCTTTTGGAACAATCAGCTGACAGGCTAGAACTAGTTTTTCAAAGAATACCTTCTGGCACCCGACAGAAGTCGCCGACATAAGCCGTTTAGCACACATAACTAAAATTTATCTGAAGATTTTATAGTGTTAACATCTAACTCTAGAAATTTTATTGAGACAATTTGATTTTCCAATTGAGGTAATTAGTTGAGCCATCGAATATCAGCCATTTTTGCATGTCCAGGAACACGCGCAGTGTATTGTTGGAACGGAGATGCTTCTTGATATTCGCGAGCATTTTAGTTGTTCATTTGATTGTTGCACGAGATGTGCAACCTCACATCGTACTGTAAGGAACATTTCTCCAGTATCTGCAGTCAGTTCGGATCGTGAAGTCTCTTAGATCGGGAGTATGCGTCGTGACGTCCCGAGATAGGGAGTCTGTAGCGGCAGCGGCATACTCATTTTATCTGATACGTTTTTGCGATCCGTTTCAATCGTCCAGTGAACACAAAATAGTGAATCTGGTAATTGAATCTATTTGCTGGGAACGAATTCGACGAAGTTCAACGCTCATAAGATAGCGGAGAAAACTAGATTCCAATGTTATCATAAAGGCTTAAGGATACATTGATGGAAACGGAAATCAACTCAAGAAATAAAGGGCAAGCAACTCGTCGATACAAGAAATTCCGGAGCGGTTTGCTTGGACAAGTATATGAAGATTTGTAAGTAGAACTTTCCGTAACATATTCCTTTATTTGAGTGACAAAATCGAGTGAGAAGATAATTAGCAATTCAGAAGTTGGGTATAAAAGGAATTGAACAGATATTCAAGTGAATCAATTCATCAACGTTTGAATAAGTGAAAGTCAGCGATTTATGTGCCTTCAGTGGGATGCTGATTCTAATGTTTCCTGAACTTTAATTGCGTGTGTTAAAAGTCGCCTGCTGCTGAATTAAATGAACTTTAACCGTTTCTTGCATTCAATTATTAATATTGAATCCCGATCATTGGCGCTTAGCAATACAGTTAAGCATAGGATATGTGATTAAGAGACATTGACTTTTTTGTTTAATAAGAATTATCACAATTGTAAACTTGTAGTTATCAAGTTATTCAAAACCTGCAGTTGTTCATTAAATGTAAATAAGGTTTATTGGTTGTGTTATCATTATATTTACAATTGTAAGTTGTTACAGAACATGCACTTAGTTTCTGATACACAGCGTAAGTTACTCTGCTGAATTAGAGAAGTAAAGCCAAGCTTAACGCTTATCTAGAGATAATAGAGTTTTGCCATAACGTGATTTATATAGGGGAAACGCAAATATCACGTGAACGAATACGGTAACCACAACAGCGGGCTCTGTCATGAAGAGAGTTTTTGCCATAACATGTCAGTGGACACGGTAAGCTAATAAACAAGATGGAAGACATTCTTCAGATCGCTGCATTTGGAGGCATTGACGATGATTTGTTTGAGGATCTAGTGTTACACAAAATATCCTGAGAAAGAGAAACATTCAGGTTCGAGAAGAGGAAAATCCAAGGATGAGTTTAAATGAAATGAATGATGAGGATTGTCAATAGTATTTCCGTTTCGAAAAAAACGATATACAGCGAATATATACAGTGAATCTCATTCCACAATCTCTTATAGTCATATGGATTTATCCTAATTATTTCGCGCAAGAGTATCAAGTCGTCATTCATGTTAAATCTAATTCTCTATGGTTTATCGGAACTCATGTTTCCTAGCGTAAAGCGATACGCTATTCGAGGAAAGTTAACGTGTCATGTTAACGGTATTTCCTCTACGGTACAGTGACGCATGTGCAGAATACCAGTCATGTGACTTTAGCGTTACCGTATAGAATAGCGAGCTTGGGCAAAAACTCTCTAATAATTGAGAGTTAGGATAGCTCAAAAAACATGAATTCCGAACTAGAATATTATTCATTGTAATTCAATATGTTAATTGTTTTTTATATTATCAAAAGTGCACATAGAACCTTTTGGCTTGGGACCCTCGAATTATGATTATGGCTTAAAGCGGTATTACTATTGATTCAACGGACGTCATATGCAAATCGTGGCAAACGAACAAGGATATGAAAACTCGATATCGGAGAAAGCGGGGAGTCTCGTGGTGGTCGTGAAGAGATGAGTCTCGTTACGACTGTGAAGAGAGAAGTCACGTTACGACAGTGAAGCCGAGAAGTCTCGTTGTGACCGTGAAGTCGGGAGTCTCGTTGTGACAGTGAAGTCGGAGAGTGACGGTGCAAAGTTATGCAGCTGGGATGACAGACGAAAAGTCCGGGAATGCAAACGTGTGCGAATACGACGTTGCGCAACGCCTTGACAAGTGAAAGATATTTAAGCAGAGATATCATCGAGTGCTGTGAGTATGTTTATGATTATAAATATCGCTAGGATTAGAAGCGATACGAATGCAGCTAGAATATCAAGGAAACGCCTAGATTAAAGATGTCGAGATTAAAGACGTGAGGAAAATTAAATTAATTGCTCAAGTGAAGTAATTAAAGCTACGGTTAAATGAGTAATCCCCCGCAAGCTGATATATTTATTTAAAGTGATAAGTTTTGTGTTAAATAAATTTGCATAAAGTAAGTAGAAAAGTTTATTCTTTATTATTATGTTATCTAAATAAAGTTATTTATTAGTGCGTCACAATTAAAGTGCTTTAGTAATTAATGCGTCATTTTTGTTGTGCTTCAGTATTTAGTGCGTTATAATTAGATGCTTCAGTTAGTAGTGTGTTAGATATAAAGTGCTTCTGATAATAGTGCATTACAAAGAAAATGTAACGAAATATAGTAAGAGAAGCAGCGACACCTGTTTGAAATCTATGGTTCATTAAGCGAGAAGGACCATTGAATTATAAAAGGTGAAGAAAAGTATTACTGTTACGAGAACTTAAAATGTTCAGTGCTTGAGCAACTTCGTCTTGTGCGCTGAAGTAAAGCTAATACAGTAAAACCTCGTTAAGTCGTCTCTCAAGGGACAAAACATTTTTTACGACTTAAGCGGAGTGACGACTTAAGCGGAGTGACGAAGACGAAGTAAGCATTTTTGAAACAAAAAACAAAAAGAAACACTGAAATACAGTATTTTCATGAATTGCTGTAGGATTCGGTGAGAAAAACAAGATTTTTCAGAAATCAATACAAGCAAATGAATGAGTGGAAAATTAAAAAAAAAACAAAAACAAAAAAAAAACCACTTTTTATAGTTATCACATCTTAATCGTTTTAAAAGAAAGGCAATGTCTGTCTTTGAAACGTTCCAGCCAACCATTGCTGCCGCCGAAATCTTCAATGTTCAACTCTTCACCAAATTTTCATGGCTTTTTCTTTGAGAATCACGGCGGTATTCGGCACATTTTGCGATCTGGCATAGTTTAGCCATCGAACTAAAACCTCCTCGATCTCGTCAAACTTCGATTTCCTCCTTCTCTTTCTTTTGTCTTTGCAGTCAGCTTCTTCAATTACTTGTTTCGATGAAAGAATATCGTATAATGTAGTCCTGGGAATATGGTGTTTTTTTTGGCAAAAGCTATTTTTGAAACATTTGATTTTCAAAAAGTGCAATTAAGTATTTTTTTTCTTTAAAAGGTAACGAGGTAAGTTTTCGTTTTCCTGACATGTTAACAACGCATTCGAACCACGAAATTGCAAGAGAAAAAAATAGTCCTTACAGCATGCCTTAATTGGTATAAAATGAAGTCACACTCAGGAGCGGTCAAGAAAAACATACACACTCGACAGAGTCGCAGTGAGAAGTTTGCTTGATGGCATGCAAAATGGAGAAGAAAGATGCTTTTGGCCATTTTTGAGGGTGACGAGTTATCCGGAGTAGAATTAAATTTGGTGACGGGTAAAAGAGAGTTATTTTACATTATTGTGTATGAGACCTTGTCGGGACCAAAGGAAAACGACGACTTAAACGGAGTGACGACTTATCCGGGTGACGACTTAACGAGGTTTTACTATATAAGGAACTGAAAGCTTGTGTACTTTACTAAATAACACAAACAGTGGCGTAGCAGCGCCTTTGGGGGCCCGGGGCGGGAGTTCCTGGCCGTGCCCCCCCCCCCCATTACTAAGCACTCTACATATTGTCTCTACTATCGGCACCACAAAACTTAAGTCATAATCTTACATCCATAAAAACTTATGGAAAAACATTATGTGGATAGGACTAACGATAAATTTTAAATACAAATTCGTCTCGTCGTAGGGCTCCTCTCCCCCGGCCCCCCGTTGCTACGCTACTGAAAACAAAGGCATTTCCTGAAATATGCGAAGATAGAAGTTGGAATACATGAGGCCGCGCGACTGGCGATGTCGCTAAGACACTGGCCTCTCACCTCTGTGTACCGAGGTTCGGTTCTCATGTGGGTTTCGTCGATGGTGGCGATCCGCGCTGGGCAGGTTTTCCTGAGGTTCTCCCGTTTCCCCTGCATTTTCTCACACTATCCTTTCTCAGTCTTCCTCTCCGTCTGTCCTTCTTTCCGTGGGATAGTACAAAAGATCTTTCAGGTGCTCGGCAGTCATGCCACCCACTTTCAATTAATCTAATTAATCTAGATTACATGAAGCGATGTAGGGCTTGAATTAGGAAGCGTAATAAAGCGCATTCAGAAAGAAAAGAAGAAGTTGTTTTGAAGACTTTATTGTAAAATCTACGAACTCTAATTCGTACGATAGTCATATATAGATTAAGTATATAGATCATATTTAGATTATTTTACGTTGTAATAAAATAACATTGTTTTAGAAATCTTGGTGCCATTCATTTAAAAAAAAATACAGTATATTCCTTCAGTTGGTGATGATCATTTTCAAAAAGTTTTTAAAACTTTCCATCAGAAATTCTCATTCTACTACATCAGTTTCGATACGAATGTTTAACAGTGATCTTTGTTCGCTCTATATCTACTGTTTATAGATAATAAACAGTAATTATAGTTCATTATAATTACAAATTATAAATTTTTAATTTTATAATTATGACCAAAGCTCGGATAAACGGTATTGGAGCCAATTTTCTTTTCAAAGCTCTAACAATTGCTTTTAGCAGGTCTTTGTACGTAATAACGATAAGATGGATTTTTGCTGAGTTGACCAAATTTCAACGGCTTTAAGAGAATTTGTCTTCTAGATTAGTGGGATATCTAATCGTTGATATGTTACTTCAAGATTATATCTACAAAAGAATCAAGTTATTCGTCCTTTGGGAGTTAAACGTGTGCTTAAAAGTTCTGATATGACGTGATATACATATTGTTATAACATTCTGGTGTTGATCTAATGTACAAAGGAAACCGTCCACAATTGATTACAGTTTAACTCTAAAAAACTAAAGTTTAACTAAAAAACTAAAGTTTAACTAAAAAACGGCTTTTGAAAAGCCTTTTTTAAAAACTGAAACCAACATTTTAAACCTACAGCTATAAAATCTAGATGTTATTCGAAAGACGATGCAGAATTCATCAAGGAAGAAATGAAAAAAAAAGCTATTGAATGAAGATATTATTGAAGGAAGCTCTTCTTCTCGGCGCCCTCAAAAGTTGCTACTAAAAATGAAAGCCACAAAAAAACATTGGTGATCAACTATTCCCAAACAATAAATAAATATATTCGACTTGATGCATAACAATATTGAACAGTTAGTGTCTGAGGTCGGACAATATGAAGATGTTAGTTGTAGGATCTTAGATCAGCTTATCATCAATGCATGAAGATGAGAAACCTTATATAATGTTGAAGCTGGAGATCGACTTTATCAATTTTTAGAGAATTCCTTTCGGAGTAGACAATGGAGTTGCTTGCTTTCAACTAGTCATTGATAACATTATAAATTCAGATGTTCAAGGAGAATACTCTTATCTTGACGATATTTTCTTAATGATATACGGAAAGGAGAAACGGACTATGATAGGAATTTAGACAAAATCATGGTGATAGCAAGAAAATATAGACTTTTTCTTGAATGAAAACAAGTATAAGTTTCCTCAGAAATTCATCACATTTCGTGCATATTATAAGCGAAAGGTCTATTCGAGCAGACCCGGAAAGACACGCCCCTTACTGTCTTCCAAAACCTGCCGTTCGGTTGTTTGCACACCATTGTTTACTTCTCTGATAAAATACATTGCCTTTTCTTCCCAATGTATCTTTTCTGGGGTAAGATTTTGTGCGTCCAAATTCGACACTGTCACCTCCTTTGTATCCTACATTAAAGATGATATATCCTTGACTGTTGAAAGCAGGTCAATGGCTTTCTGTTTAAGAATCCTTTCGGAGTGTGAACGGCTATTGAGAAAGAAGCTTGTGCAATCGTCGAAGCTTTAAGGACATGATGACAAGTGCTAACAGGAAACGATTTAGACCTTTCCTTTAGGCATAACATGAATAACTCCAGCAAAAGTAAAACGATAAAATATTGAGGTGCCGGCTGGAAACAAAATGTACTGACATATTGCTGACACATTATGTGGTTCTGCGGAGTTATTAACAGTAACAGACTGTTTGAACGTCTGGGATTTAAACTATTACAGAGCAACAAGAATGTATCACCGGATCAGGTCAAAGAATCTCTTTTTCTTTGGGTGATATTAAAAGACTTACTATTGCGTGTCCAATTTGTGCTGAAACCAAACATTTTAGATTTTATAAGGAAGATACTGGACATGTAATTTTAAAGCGACCTCTCAGTTTGAGCGCCTGAAATTGATTTTTAAAGGACCATTGCCTTCTAATATAGGAAACCGATATCTCTTAACTGTTGTTGAGAAATATTCGACTTCCTTTTTCGACATCTCTTGCCGTGAAATTAGTTCAGGCATAGTAAATAAACATTTTTCTGAACTATTCTCAGTTTTTAGAATGACTGTCATTATTCATTGGGATGTCTTTTTTTATCCCGAGGATTGACTAGTTTTCTATGTTTTGCATTGCTACAGGTATCTCTACACCTTACAATCCTGAGAAAACCCCTTACCAGACAGTGGGAATTCATTCTCTCGGAAACATTTCATTCCATCAGTACCTTTCTTGCACTGCCACTTACTGAACCCTGCACGAGGAGGTTACTCAGTTACTCTCGAAGATCAACTGTCCTTCCATCGTAGCTAAGTTATCCAGAAGCACTACTAAGTGTCATAACCGGACTTCTTGCACCCTTGTTATTGAAGCCAACCCAGAATATGCTCTAGTTCGTCAAAAAGATAATAAGAACTGACAGACAACAATTTAGCCCTAGTGGAGATGTTCAACTTCCACCACTGCCTAGTCTATAAACAATGAATCAGTGGTTAACAATGATCAAGAAACCGAAAACGAAGCAGATTCAAGAGGTGATCAAGAAACTGGGATAATGCATCTGATGATCGTGGGAGCCAAAACAACGAACCTAAAGCTACAAGAAATAGGTAACTGTCAAAGTATATGGAAATCGTATTTTATAATTTAAATAGACGGGAGAGAATATAGTGAAAGTAATATCTTATCCTAACTACTGCATTAACAATTAACAAATGTTATCATTGGATAATGTTGTTTCTTTAAAAAAATTATTGTCTTTATTCCTCCTATAATAATTCCAAACAGCGATATTTCGCCGACATTTCTATTCACAACATAAACGTAACATACCATTTGCACATCAACATGATTAAGGGTCATCTAACTATTAGTATTTATTTAATTATTATAATTATTATATTTATTTAAAGGTTTCAGCTTTAAATAATCATAATGTACTTTACATTAATAAGAAGTTAATGTTATATTACCACACGGATTTGTTGGCGTTGTTGATTCTGCAATTGATGTTGTAGTAGTCATTGCCGTAGATGTTGTCTTGGCCGTAGTAGTTGCTGCTGATGTAGAATCCGTAGAAGTAATTTCGTTTGCGCTTGACTTCGATTTTTCATCTTTATTATGAGGCTGAAGTAAAGACAATCAAGAAACTATTAATTAATCTTATTTTGATTACTCTACTGTTATTGACCAAAAAAAATAATGATTCTAAGACCCAAATTTTATTTATTCTTTAATAAATTTCACTACAATAACTGAATTTAACTTTACATATATTTACTGCAGATTCAAATTGAATTTCAAATAAAAATATTATATCTCAATTTTATTATGATTTTTGGACTCAAATCAAAATCTTCAATCCAAAATTTATGAAGCACCTTTTATTATCCAAACAAATCAAAATTGCTTTTAATTTAAAAAAAAAAAAAGGATTTTTTCAGCAATTTACAACGAAATTTTGGAAGCACTTATTTTATACAAATTCCATAGAAACTTAACTTGAAATTTTTCTTTATAAAATTCACTCATTCTAACACTTACTATTTTGAATTATATTTTGAATTTAAAGCAATGATTTTGCGAAAAATATTATAAAATTCAATGTAAGTGAAATGAAGTTTTACAATACTGTAATTTTGAAAATATTTCACATAATTAATATATTAATTTTTAAAATTAGTCAAAAAAGAAGTGGAAATTTTGATCCCATACCTTTACAATATAATGTGAGTGGCCTGTTGCTTCCTTCCAGACAGAATCACTTTCGTGATCATCTTTGTAAAGTACACATGATCCCGCTCCACAGTTAATAGATTGACATCCATCTCTTGCAGCACATTGAGAAATACAGTCATTTATATTTACTGCACTGAAGGATGTGATGGGTGTTGCATCAACAATACGATTTCTTTGGAGTAAAATGGACTTGTAGTAAGCAATTGATATCTTTCCCTTTAATTCCGTAATGAAGTAGCAACAGATTATACAAAGAATCACGAAATTCTATTAAGAGGAAAAAAATAAATTTTATGTTTTATATAAAGTTGTAATAATAATATAATACCATTTATTGCCTACAATATTTACAACAGTAGGTATAGTGTTTTAAAATTCTGACAGCCCCATTGTTTTAAGGAAGATCTTTAAGAAGACAGATAATAAATGAAACAAAACATTAAGGATTACATGAGAAAGAAAAAAAATAGTTATCTACAGGAATAAAGATTTTCAATAAATATTTGACAAAGCCATATTTACCTTTCTGTGATAATATTTATATTATATATTAAATATTTAGGAAACTTTGCAATACGTATTAATTAGATTATTCATTTAATGGATACTTTCTTTCACGGGGGCGGTGTGTGCCCAGATAAAGGAAGGAAGAAGAAAAGGGGAAGATAGGAAAGAGGAAGAATTATAACATGCCCCTAATGACTAGTGGACTACATACAAAATTGTGCAACGGATGATATTAAATATGCATTAGATTTATTTTGATTGTACACTAAGCTTAGTGGAGAGAAGGTGTTTAAATTTTACTTTAAATAAGAGATGAGCAGTCACGGATGCATTCCAAATTTGAGGAGTAGAATAGCTGTCCGCTCTTCTTTGATACTTGTATATTATTTTTCGTATTAACAGACACAGGATTGCCGAGTAGTTAATTCTTTGACTGAAAATCGTGTACATTGTTTTGGCTGCATTTAAAGTTAAGCCATCTGACAATGGAAGAAAGTGAAGTGAGAACTGAAGAACGTGAAATTTTGTTCACTTTTATCAGCATGTAAAAGTTTCCACCGTCAGCATAAAAATGCTTTGGAGCAAGTGATATGAATAAGATCGTTTACTAATAAGTCAATGAGAAGGAGAGAGAGGGGTAAGCCTCTTGGGGTAAACCTCTCAAAGTATATAATGAGGAATAGGCATTAAAGGCAGTTGATAAAGGCAGTTCCTTAAATGAAACTCAATTATTACTGAAAAAAATATTGGAAAAGAAGAATACAATAGAGATAAGTCTGGTTCGAAAGTTTTGTTTTTTCTTTATACAAATAAACAAAAACAATTTCACTTAAACTTTAATTTAATTGAATTGTAATCCACTCAGTACATTGTACATTTAATAATAATTGGTTACTTATATAGGATATTATATATTGTTTTTGGTGGTTTTAAATTTAATGGATTTCTAACAGATTATACGTGAAGAAGGTTGGCAAAGATTCCAACTGAATTAGTATATTGTTAGTGAAGAAGAATAAACATTTTAAAATCGGTTTGATAATAGATGACAGCAATCTATGTTTCGTTTAGAACATCTTGAGTAATCTAGTTCATTTTGTGAAGAGAGGTAATAACAGCGCATTCTACAGAGATTTATTTAAGAAAGATTAGATCCAAAAACGAGAAAACCGTATTAGAACAAAGATAATTCCGGTAGTCCAATAGTTAAGTACTGGACTGCTGACTGGAGAAGCCAAGGTTTAATTCCGGCTGTGGTCGGGCATTTTTCTACAGTTGTTTCTGCTGTTGACCGACCATAGGAGGAGAAACTTACCCAGTACTCTTATCAAAATATGTACCGATAGGTTAAAACAGGCGGGGTCAGAATGACAGTCCTACCTATTCCCGTTGAGTCTAAACCTCCCGTGCACCCAAGGACCTGCGTAGCCTGCAGTGAACAATGTTTACCCTTTTATCTTTTTTTTTTTTTAATAGGGAAAATATTTTGTGGCAAATAAAAATTTCATTAGCGATCATTCACGGAATAATACAAAGTTCATGAATATTGAAGGAACACACGACTCGAAGGAACACTTATCCTTTTTATAATTTCAATTTAAATGTCTGTTACTCCAAGTCCGTTAAGAGAAGAAAATGTTGTTTCATATTTTTGTCAGAATAAATATTTAAATAACTTAGTATTTTTTTCTACGCCTGTTCATGTTTTCTGAGATATTCTTTAGATACGGTATCTAAAGAATCTATACGTAACACTCAGGAAAATTACATTTACAGTCGTATTGCATGTGAAGTATTAGGAAACTATTTCAGATTGAATATAAATACAGTTTTCATTTATCAAATAATATCTTGTCATATTAACAAATAAACATCTCCACAAAAATATCATGAAATATATTTATTAAACGAATTTTCGGAAAGTCTTTTCTTATTTCCTTTTTCAAGTTTTTTTCTAAACAATGAAATGATTTTAGAGATGTCACATATCATACACATTCTCTTGGACATAGTTTAAAACAACAATTACTTACTCATTATTAACAATATTACTTCTGACAATCACTTACCCCTAACTAACAAACTGTTATTACTTCTAACCATTCTTCTATTTATTTAAATTTAAATTTGCAATTACGATTAGTAATCATTACGATTACTATCTTTCTTATAATTATACTTTCTATTATTTTTCTCGTTTTTGAATCTTTTTCTATATATAATAATTTAATCTCATTATTAATACAATGACCTAACTCACAGCAGTGCTCAACCAATTCTGACTTATTCCCTTATTTTTTCTTAATGTAATATACGTGTTCTAGAACCCTCTGCCGAATCGTACGTTTGCTTTCTCCAACATAAAAATTTCCACAATTCAAACATTCTATTTTATAAATGATTCCCATATCATATTTTTTCTCACTTTTATTTAATTTGTAACACAAGATATTTTTCAATTTAGTTAATCAAAAGCTATTTCAATATTATATTTTTTCCAAATCTTTTTTAATTCAAAACTGTTCTTATTCAAATATGGAACTATTAATCTTTGTTTCTTATTCTTGTCTAATTCTTTCATTTTGAGGATATCCTTTAAGGCCATATCAATGAAAATTTCTCCGTAGCCATTTTTCTTTAATACAATTTTTATTTTATCTAACTCATTTTTGAATTCTTTATCTGAACTTGTGGTTCTATCTGAACTTGTGGAGGAAGAAATATGGACTTAAAACAAATTGTATCTTACCGTAGACATGTCTTCTCTTTATACCTGCTGTGGCTGTAATGAACCAAAAATCTATTTTATTTATTTCGTAATCAATTCGTAAATAGTGAAGTAGTTGTAAGCGTGATTCATTACAGCGCTTAAGGAAGTTTAAAGGAATATTTAAACCATTAACATTAATTTTTCTTTACTGAGGATATAGAAGAAAAGGCTTTAGAACATTAATATTCAGTCTTCCCTGCTATGTCCTCAATAATAAAGAAACGGGAAAAAACTTGAAGTAATTTTGGAACTTAATGTATAGTGGAAGTGCGATGGAATTATTTCGAGTTCAAAAGATTTGTTTATTAAAGAATAAAATTTATTAAAGCTTTTAGATATTTTATTACTTCCTTCAAGTTTTCTTGATTGATTAAAAATTTATAAAAGAATAATAATTTTCTCTCATGAAAAAGTTTCATTACCATTGCCATTTCAATTAGAATATGTTCTTTATATGAGACGTACATATACTAATTTTAACAGTAAGAGATAAAAACCAAAGAAAATACAAATTCCCATAGATAACTACTGAAACTCATTGAAATCTTAACTATGCCATGAAATTGTTGTAGATGAATATTTGATATTCGAGAATGTTATTTTAAGTGATGTAATCACAATGTAATATGTACTTTATCTTTACATCAATAAATATCACTAAGAAGTAAAGGCTTCCAATTTGAAATCGAGTTTCTACTGGATTTTTTTAGATTAAATTTTTTTCATCCATTTTCTATTGCAGGGATGAAAAAAACAATAAGCACATTGAGAATTTAGGCAAATGGACGTGACAACTCCTGGGGGTTAAAATTCGCAGAATCAGAAAATGCAATATTTCTAAATCACTTTGGCAGAGAGAGTATAATATTTTATGACAAAACCGTAATATACACTATCAGAGCCAATGTAATATAGAGCCTTGTATGAGGAAAAAATAATATTGGGGATGCTAATGTATAGCATGAAAATCTGGATCATTTTCACGAATGAAATGATCAAGGTGTACTTCGGTGTCGAAAGTTAATTGTATAGCACAGAGTGAAGTCTGATGATGAAATGACGATCGTGTAACTTTTTCCTGTGGTTTTTCACATTGTAGTCTTACAAAATCAACGACCCTTCTCATTGCGCTAGCAGAAAATAGCTGAGTTTTGCATGGGAATGACTCATACCACTGTTTTAGGAATGAGCGATTTATATTCTAAGCACATTTTCGTGCGGTTCTCGTTCGAGGTCACGCACTTACCTTGTGAGATGTGACATTTTTCATAATTACTGCACAATAGCCATTTTATCTGTGATTACAACTTCTAGACAAAAGTCGAGATGGAATTTACAAATTACATCTTTAGTAAAGCGAATATAATATTATAATATTGAAACTAAACTAAAAGTAAACTATTTTGTTTCTGAATAAAACTGATTTTTCTAGTCCTAAATAACATTGCTAACAAGCAATGTTAACATTAACTTAAGTGCGTTGGTTTCCTGTTATTACGGCCTCAATGAAATAGAATGGCGGAATACGGAATAGTAAACGTTATAGTGTTTAACCATAATATCACCTTAATCATTAATACACTCTACAAGTTCAAACGAAAGGTGAAACCGTAGATCAGGGTACAAGCCTTCGACGAACTTTTTTTGATGGCCGCTTCCAACTCTTGCTAAAAGGTGCATCCACGGTGAATCAGGCGTATTCAAACCATTAAAGTGGAAAAATAAACAAAGAACAAACCTTTTACGTTAATTCCAAGCATTAACACAACTCAGGAATCCACTGAGGTCACTGCAACTAGCGGTCAACGAAGCGGTAAACCACCCGTCACCGATGTATCCTTCCGAGGATGCTGATTGGCTAGTACTCTATTCTCAGTTTTAGCCAAACGAAAATATTAAGTGTTTTTAAAACTTACAAAAGAATTCAATGAAAATTCTTCTTAATTGATCAGTAAGAACAGGAACTAAAAAACTAAAACTGAAACTTAAAATTTGAGCGATAAAAATAGATTCTTTTTAAAAATTAATTCACTGTTAAAAAAAGTTCAGTGTCGATTACTCTATTACCAAATATCTATTAACAAAAATTTGAGCTAAAAGATTTCAAATCTTAAATTTCATTCTTGTGAGAATATGATCTACAAATTTCAAAAGAAGACTATTTTTTTTAAAATTATTATTTCATGAATGCAACATATGTCCTTATTATTTCTAGAAAACTATAGAAAAAAATTCAGTTTTGTAGTAAACACAAAACCAAGCAGCCTCATAAAATTTCCATATTTTTTACCATTGGGAGATTTTGAGTAATTGGCCACTTCTGGAACCGAAGTGGACACTTTAGGTCAATGTTATCATGTTCGTTCTCACCACTTTCGATTCATTATAGATAATCTACAGTTATCTAGATAAATTTATTAGCTAGATTTAAATAATTTCCGAATAATTTTGAAATAGTTAGACATTGTAGTAGGTTTATCAATACGATTTCAATTTCAAACATTATTTGCAGATTTGTTAACAAGTTCTGGAAATACAGTACTGTAGAAGTAAATCGATATTACATGGTCAGAATTTTATGGACTTAGCAAATTCAAACTGACAGACAGAGTAGATCACAATATGCCATTTTAACTGTAGTATTTTATAAATAAAAAGGAAATCATTGCACTTTGTAAGTTTCAGATATTACGAAATTGGCATCTCAAAGAAAGAACTTGCTGAATGTTAAACAAAGTTGAAGTGCAGATAAGAAAAATCTCTGATGGCGCATTTAGGATCAACAAATTACTGATAATTAATCTAGACAATATTTGGAAAACTCAAGTTACGACAAAACATCCATTAATATCAGCTTCTAATATCAGCTTAAAATTAAATTAAATTGTTTCCAAAAAGAAACAAAAAAGAAAGAAAGAAAGAAAGAAAGACGATTAAGTATATGACTCAGTTCAAGTCAGTTGAACTGTATAGCCTGCTTAATTATACAAAATTATATTTATTTAGGATTTTCCTCAATACCTTGTAATGTGCATATAGAATAAACCTAAAGTATTCTGATTTTATCAAATTACTATATAGTAATTACTAATTTCAGCATTATAAAAATAAGTAATTCCTTACCATCAAAATCTTTTCACTATTCCCTTGTTTTAATGATTCTCTAATTTATTCTCGACGTCTCTAATTTCCTATTTATTATTGCAGGCATCTATTTATTGAAACTGGCCAGTAGTCATGGATGCAATGAAACAATAAACTGAGAAATTCTCAAAAAAAGTTATTGTTAACGGCTTAGAGCTTTCCCTTTAGTTCCAAGATTAAAAAAAGTGTTAAAAAAAAAATCAGTTGATTGAAGTACTAATATTTACATTTAACGCGAGGGAATCATTAACTTGTTTTTAGAATAATAATCAAAAAAAAATCTCTGACTTGCATTTACAGATTTCAATCAAGGCGGAGAGAGTAAGTAGAAACTTCTATCCTCCATGCCTCTTAATGGCACCACTAGGTTGAACGAGTAGATAAAAAATTTGCTGACTTATCCATATACAATTACTCTAACTAGTGTCTGCTCTTTTTAAAGACAATTTGCATCTTTTTCAGTAACGGAGCATCTTGCAAGGATACGTTATAAATATCATAAAAATCATCTTCAATTGAGTATTATTCTGCAATTACCAACCTGTGCATAATTTAACCGTTAAAATAATTATTTCCTTGTACATATTCCGCAATCCATAGCTGTAATATTCGGTGAAATTGATATCAGATTAAAATCCTTCCATTATTATCATGTTCTTTACTTTTTATTTTGCGTTTATTATATGTTGTTAATTTATTTTGCTAGTATTGTAGTCTCTGTCTGATTCAATACAAAATGCCTTTCTAATCTAATTTCACAGTGCAATCCTTCAATTCTATATTAATGACAGAGCTAATTGAAATAAATATTTTTTTCTGTTCCTTCTTTTTATTGTCTTCCTGTATTTTCAGAAGCACTTACCTCTATAGAAAAACAGCAGAAATGAAAATGGACTTCCTGTACAGCCTTCAAGTGTTGTTAAGTAGTCATTTTTAGATTCGAACATTAAGGTTCAAGTGAGTCTTTAATTGAAGTGGCTTTTCAGATAGACATAAATATAATCTTAATTTCAATCTAGTAATTTTCAAACGTGTTTTTAATTGAATCTTTTATGCACTTTATTGATCTAAGATTATGGTTGAAATAAAGCTTTTAGTTATTGATTGTCACTAAAAGAAGTGACAATTTTATGAGCAGTGCAAGAGTACTAAGCAAAATTTTAATTAAAGAGAATTGATTCATTCAGTTTATAAAGAAAAACAATGTAAGAGACCTCTTATGTTTTCTAGAAAATAATATTAGGCTAAACTTTGTTTGTAGCATAAGATATTTACTATAGCTACCAATAATAGGCAATCGGAAATTAATTTAAATCAGTTGACAATTTTGATCCTTTTTAATATTTTCTAACAATCTTTTTATAAAATAACAGAAGTCACGCATACTTAGCATTAAAAATTTAATACAATTTTTTTAACCTATCACCCCTGGAATAGTGTACTTTAGCTAATATGCATGTTAAATTTGTTTCCCTACATATTCCCAATTGTCTGTGTACTTATTTCACTTAATAACCTATTCACTTAATAACGTATCTATAAAGCCTGGTAAGTCGTGCTGTTGTAATTGTTTATAATGCTTTTTTTTTGGTTTTTTTTTTATAACAAAACTTTTGTTAATGCTAAATATGTGTGACTTCTGTCATATTTTTTTACTTGTAGAGAAAAAAGATGTAATTAGTGAATGGTAAACCAATTCTTTTAATCATGTATTTTTATGTTGTTTTTTTTAATGACTATTTTGTTTAACAGAATATATATATATATATATATATATATATAAAAATAGTCAAAAGTCTCAAAACTAATAAAGGTAATGTCTTAGTAGTTACTTTTGAACTCCAGCAAAATCATTACGCTTCATAGAAGACATTTTTATATTTCCTTTAAAATAACCTACATATTATGAAGTCTACATATTCGAAAAACCTTTAATAAATCAAAATTTTGAAATAAAACACTTGAAATAAATAAATATAAATTAAAGTTTTAATGTTGTACCAAACCTTGGGATAAAAAAAATAAAATTTAAAACATTTAATTTATTTAATTGCTTCTAAAAAAACCTAACCTCTTGGTTTAATGTTTTAAATCAAACTGGTGAATTCAGTTTTTCAAATACTTGCATATAAGGGATCGATCAAAAATGAATTAGAATACATAAAACGAAAACAAAAATAAGCTTATTTGAAACTTCATTCATGGAGCTAGTATAGAGCTTTTACTTATTTATTTCTTTTATTAATAAGTTTATCTTTTTTTTTCTTTCTATTTCTTAGTTAAGGTATATGGCCCAAATATCGCCCAGGTTCCTAATACCGCCCAGTGCGATGTAGGACGGGATAGTGATGCTATCACGCGGAAACCGATGGAAACAATTTGCCATTCCTTTCATTAGCACGCTGTGTTCGTTTGGTGGTGTTAGTTTAACCCGTTTATTTTTTGTGAATTCTTGAAGTTTTTTCGTTCTGGTAAGTTATGAAAGTACTGTTTCTTTAAGTACTGCAGCTTATGAATTATTGATGCCATCATAACCATCTAATATCGTGAAATAGTGAAAGAAATAACCTATCTGTTGATAATTTCTGTAACTTGTTAGATGTAGCCGGTTTGTCTGTAGCGTCCGCCATATTGACAAGCTAGAGAGTGCCCAATATCGCCCACTGTGCGATATTTGGAACTTATATTTATACATTTTATTTTGGTTTATTAAAGATGTCTCAACGTAAGACATGGGACAGAGTCAAGATGAAGGAAGCTGTCACAGCTGTAAAAAATAAAGAAATGGGCCTTTTGAAAGCTTTAATGTCCCACTCTTGTGAGTGGGTCACCATTCAAAATTGCTCTAATGAATTCTCTCAGCAAAACGAATTTAAGTCCTAAGGGGCTGAACTTAGAAGATCCAAAGAAAAAGAAGCTCGCAACACCTAAAAAGAATTGCGAAAAGATTAAGAAAAAACCAAAAAATGGAAAGAAGTGCAAAAAAACAAAGTATTTAATGGTGTGGGCGATATTTGGAATACTTTCACAAAATTCAAAATATGTCTCTTGACAGAACAAAAATTGAGGAAAAATAAAAAATAATAGTTATAGCTATAATTGGTTCAGGAACATGTAAATGAAGGTTAATATGATATATTATAATTGTTTGAAGCCACTGAGAAGATAAATGACAAGAATATGTGCAGGTTTTCTTAGATGGGCGATATTTGGGCCATATACCTTATCTACTACTATCTTTGAACAAAAATATGATCCTTTTGACATTTGACAAAATTTCTAGGATTATTCCATTCTCTCCAAAGTAGTTCACGATGACTACTAACATTAAGTAAATTTCGAAGTATTTTCTAACATACCTCAGTTTTATTAGTCAAAACCAATTATTTTATATTCATCAATTAATGTAGTTAATGTAAATAAAACCGAGAAAATAAGAATAGCAAAGTAGGTTTTACTTTTGACGCTATCTTGTTTTAACCAAATGTTTGGCGGACATATTGGATTTATTATGAAGAATTAATAGAAAACTATTTATGAGAAGCATGACTGATCAAACTGTTACGGAACTGCTTTTTTTTGACAACAGTTTAATTGCTTTTCTCATATAAGAATTATTAAAAATCTCAACATTGTAAAATTAAAATATTCTACAAGTATTACCCATTCGTGGATTTCACAATCTTCAAACAATCGGCTCTTTCCCTAGGAAACGGCAAGTTTCTAAAAAAAAAAAGTATATACACTCTTTGACAAAAAACTCGACGCACCTCGAAAAACAAATAACCCGATAGCGACGAAGCAACACATGAAAAAAGTTTTTTGACAGAATATGCAAATGATCAAACATTCGCACCCAATGAATGAATAGCCAGAGCTACAGCGCACTGAGCATCGCGATCATAGATATAAAGTGCGAATCTCGCTTTCAGGAATCAAACTTCCAGTGGATTGTGATTGCGTTTTCCTACCTTAACTGTAAAAGCCCTCTCGCACACAAACATCTCCCACGTTCCGTCACGGCTCTGTTCTGACGCCTTTAGTCAAAACACAACGCATTGGTCCGCCGGGTACTCCGTTTCTCCGATCCGTTTACCGGAAATAGAAGTTAATCTATTCCTTTACAAAATATGGCGCTTCCCTTACAAAATAGCGCCAATTTCACATCTGATGTAAATGATTTCAGTGTTTTCTTTTCATTATTGGTTATTCTACATTTAAAGAAACATTCCACAGTGGAAGAGATTTCGAATAAAGAAAAGGAGAGTTAATTCCGAATTTCGTCTGAAGTAAATAGCCTGCCTACTTTTCTTTAAGTTTTATAAATTAGAAAACGATATTTTTATAATAAACTAGGCCATCCCCCTTTCTTCCCCGCGCGCCATTGTTGACGGAGAGAAGCTAAGTAAATGAACATTGAAATTTAAATTTTAAGCTAGTAGACTTATTATTATTATTTGAGATGTGCATTTACAGAAATTTAGATGAAGAGATAAGTTTTTAAGTTACTTTTTAAGTTACTTTTTATCTACTTGATAGTGTGTTTTTGAGTGAATAATTAAGTGTAATTTACAACAAATTTTAACTAAACAGATACAAGAATAAGCAACAACTACATCTAAAATTATTAGACAATCAGCATTGTATAAAATATATTTTAAAGCAATTCCTCTAAATCATCAGTTTCTCTCTTAATTCTGTCAAAAAAAAAATTAAAAGTATAAACACCTATATTAGCAAAACATCTTGCTAAGTAAATAATTATTAGTCTATCTAAAGACAATAAAAGAGTAATTGTTTAATACAAGTATAAAATTTATTTTGACATTTGTGTATGATCTATTTTTGAAATTATTAGTTTATATGATGAGAATTGTAAGCACTTTCAGAACTAGTTTATTTGACATGAAAACATTTAATAAACTTCTGACATCAGCTTCTTTTTCTTCTATAATGTTTTCAATAAATCGTTTTAGTGATTCAGGATTACCTGTGGTCTTGTAATTGCACTGTTGGTTTCATATATATTTTGATTAATAAATGTAATAAACATTAATAAAAGATAATTAAATTCTAATAAATAAATCTTGAGGCCTAACTAATGTTTTGCATTGTCCCTTTTATGGAGTCTTTATTTTTATTCTGAACAAATGAACAAATTAAAAGTTGTTGTATATTGTTTTAATAATATGTATATAAAATACTTTTACAGTATTTTACGAAGTGTTTTAATTTATGTTTTAACAGCATTTATAGTGAAGTTATTAGGTTTTAATAAGGATTTCTTTTTGATTTTTAGCTGAAAATCTTATTTATTTATTTTATTTAACCATTCAGATTAAATATGATTGGGAATCTTATTAACATTATAAAGAGAAAGTATAGCAAACCTCAATTTAATATCAACTTATATAATTTGCTAATTTCGTCTGTCTGTCTGTCCGTCTTTCTGTAACTCGATATAATTAAGCTATTACGATAGATCCAAGGTTCTCAATGGTACCATTGAATCAAGGGTACTCAAATTGGATGAAATATTAGTTCATTTTGTCATTCCATGTTGGTTCCATGAAATTTTAACTGAAATTCTAACAAAACATACGTTCAAAACCAAATAATTTTGTTATCACTGCACCGATTTTAATGAAATTTGGCATACTTACTCAGTTTTTTACGCTGATTTTGAAACTCAACCATTTTGCCGTAGAAGCTTCGTTCACAAGTTAGTGCAGTATTTAGATTATATAAAGGTGAGTTCTAAATGCCTTTCGGCGTTATGAGTCAAAAATAATAATTATTCTTTACATAAATTAAAATTTAGATGTGGTTGGTATTTCGTTTTTCTTTTTGGGTGGAAAATGATCCTTTAGATTAAACTCTCAGAACCTATATTACAGGTGTAAAGGTAAGAAGCACACCTAAATAGGTCTGTTAAACATTAAAATTTTTTTTTTTCAAATCAAATCATCAATCGAATTAAATATATATATGTAGATGTATCGTACAGCTGGGGTAATATTTTTGTTTGGCAGAGTAGAAATAGGCACAGGAAACAGTAAATGTAAAATCTTAAAAGATTTATTTTAAGAAACATGAGTTAGATAAGGCTCTATATACATATATACAAGGCTCGAAGCTATCTTCAAACAACAGTCTAAAGCAATAGTCTCTTTATAACAATAGTCCTTGCTTCGGAAACGTAATCACTTTTACGATTCACTAGTTGAATCTTACACACTAATAATCAAGTTTTAATATCTGCTTGAGATCAATATTAAACTTCGGCACAGTATTCACAAACTCTGCGAATGTAATAATGTCTAATAGTTCAATAATGTTCACTTCTAACTTCCATACCATTTATCTCTTTCACTTCGAAAATAATATATGTAGCTCTTAACAACCGATGACCAAATCTAATAGCTTCGTTAAGCTAATAGTAAATAGGTATCACACACTATATTAATTACTCTTATCTTTGAATTTAAAATAACTTCCGACTTGGAAATTTAAATCAACTTGTTTTCATTTAATAGTTAAATTTATTGCTGCTGACGAAATACTCAGTTATTTCGTTTCCACAAGCGTTCCGGGTTTTCTTGAAGCCACTAACAGTTGGACACTTTCTTATATTCAGCAAGTAACTCACTTGTTCCTAATAATAAATAAGAAAATGCGTACTCACAATTTGAAGTTCTAGAATGGCTTTTCACCCAGTGCCCTGTAGAATGAATCGCTAGGATTTCCACACAATCTCAGGATACTTCTAGACGTTGGACGAACCTTCCCCACGAACTCTCTCGCAGCTCTCCACACGACCAGGTGATAATCGGTCATCTGACAAATTGCATACCGGAACACGTCACTCTCTCTTCGGCTTCCGTCGTCTGCTCAAACTGTCAGGTTAGACTTCTTCGATAATAGCGTTTTATACAACTAATTTTGGCTTTTTCACCGTAAGAAATAATTCTATTCGAATAAATCTTCTTTCTTGGAATTCGTAATTCTTCCCGTAATATTGGTAGGATCTTTTCTTCTTACTTCAATCTTCACAGATTAATTCGGATTGACTTCCTAATGTCAGTTATTAATTCTTAGTTTTTTTTTCCTTAAAAAAAAACTTCGTAATTTTTGGTTAATAATTCTTCAGGCTTCTTTACTTCTTATGGCTTCTAGCTTTTTTTCATCTAGGCATTGAATCTCGAATAGTAATTGTCACCGCTAAGCCAACGCAGTCAATCCATTTCTTTAGCCATCTAAACTGTCACACCAGTATTGCGACAGTCTCTTACGAATCACTACTAACTTCCGCAATTTGCTTCAGTCCTCTCTTGTTACTTACGTCTCGTGACGTCACGAGCTATATGCAAATTCCACATTTGAATTTGCTTCACTTTTAATAAATATAAATTTCATTTCAAGCAAAAATAAAAAAAATATTATTTAATATAAACTCATAATTTAAATTCGTCTACAATATATATATATATATATTGAATGTAAGTTAATTTTATTCTTATATTCTTTACATTCTGAATTTTAAATTGCAAATCATTGAATGAAATATTTGCATCACGAAACTTGAAAAGATGGCGATTCAAGTTTTGTCTTTTGGATTTACAGTAAATATATATATACAGTTATTACGCTCATCAAGGGACCATGACCTACAAGCGTAATAAGCGGGATAGCGCTATAGACGGGAAATGATTTATGAGATGGGGAAACATTTAGACACCATTTTACAGGAAAGATACTTGATTCTGCAATAGATATAGTGCAAATATGAGCTTATTTCCTATTAAAAAAATCTTTGATTGTGGTTTGCCGTGTGTGTGTATGCTACTGTTATGGATTATGACATTTTCAATGTGGTTCAAGTAACTATTAATATCAATTGATACACCTCTAGGAGCAACACTAATATATTTTCGAAGCAGATTTAGTGCACTGCCCGCTATTTCACGCGCCTTTTCTTGAATGATTGGGCCACTTAATGGCACTGATGCATCACGGGACTGATGAATCCATTCAATTAGAATTTCCTCGGCATCTTCATATTTTCCACACTTTATTTTTTTACATTTGCAACCATCCTTCGCTGCATTGGTAATCCATTCTTATTTTTTATTATTGTTCTCAGATTGGATGAGGGAATTCCTAGAGATTCTGCGAAATCCTTCTGACTTAGTGTAGAATTCTCGTCGTACTTACGGAGAATTTCCAATTTTTCACTTATAGAAAGGGATTTCCGCTTCGACATTTTGCACTAACTTACTGTATCACAGACCCGCACTTCAAAGAGTTCAAAGATTCCCTCCTACCAGGAAAGAAAAGAATCTTTACAGTGTTACATTTCTTTTCGATACAAAATTTCCGATATAAAAAAAGCGCTACAAGCGGGATTTGAAGCGTTATAAGAGGGTAAAAGTACACAGAGTTACATAGAAAATTCCAGGGACCGTATGAAAGGAGCGTAAAGAACGGGATAGTGCTATAAGCGGGAGCGTAATAACGGGGTTTTACTGTATATATATATATATATAAATTGGCTAAGTTCGTCTGTCTGTAACTCGATATAATTAAGCTATTAAGATAGATCCAACGGTTCTCAATGGTACCATTGAATCAAGAGTACTCAAATTGGATGAAAATATTAGTTCATTGTGTCATTCCATGTTGTTTCCATGAAATTTTATTCTTGGGAACTGACCTCGACAACTGAAATTCTATCAAAACATACGTTCAAAACCAAATAATTTTATTACCACTGAATCCATTTTAATGAAATTTGGCATACTTACTCAGTTGTTTACGCTGATTTCGAAACTCAAAACCATTTTTGCCATAGAAGCTTCGTTCACAAATTAGCGCAGTATTTAGGTTACATTTACTTTATATTTGATAGTTGATAATAAAATGATTTTTCAGATTGTTTTATGCCTGGCGTCTAACAAACTTTGCTGCTAGTATAGCTATAATTTAAATACATGTGCTAGTTACCATTTTTAATGGTTAAAAGTACGGTATAGAATTTTTTTATTATTAATTTGGCGCTTCTCTTGAAAAATGAGAAAATATGACTGAATCTAAAATCTGGGGTAAATTTTAATATAATGAATAATTTTTTCAACTTACCTTCGATTGTATTTGTTTGAATTCATGAACTGAATGGATAGAAATAAGTCTCTTGAAGTTAGGCAGTAAGTGAATATGTTCTCTTTCATTTATAATCCGATATGACGAGAAAAACGGCGACTCTTTTATTTGATTTTCGCTGGCGAGAATATGTTTTCTTCGGATTGGCTGCACGCAGACTGCTGCAATGTGATTGGCTAAATGGAACGGAAACTTTGCTTCGAATCCAACTTCTTCAAGTGTGAAATTCTACCCAACGTTTGATAACGTATCTACTCATGATGACATCAAACGTCAACGTTACGGTATGAAAACGTTTCTGTGCGCTTTCGGCAAAACAATACCTTGCTGGCGAAAGCGAGCATATGACGAAGCATATGATGGAGTTTGAAAGAGGACGTGCTGCCGGACTGCCTGAGTCTGAACGGATAAACCGACAAAAATCGCTCGGGCAATTAGACGATACCGGCAGGAGCGACAGATTTTAGCGATAAGAGAGCAGCGAAAAAGAGGGCGACGACAAAACGGGAAGATAGAGCTATTGTCAGAGCAGCTTATACAGCACCAGATTCGTCGCTATCAACATGTGACCAATACTGAAGTGATCACCCGAATCATTAGTAAAAGACTACGAGATCAAAATCTGGCTCGCGGCGCAGCGCACTTTAGCGTCAAGAGCGATTATAATGGTGCCGGACATGATAAATGTGGAATTGTGCTGATTGGGGATGAATCAGTGATGAGTTCAACATGTGGTCTCGCGTTGTCTGCGTTATCACGAAGTCCTGACTGACAAAATCTGCATACAGGACTACATAGTCGCCTAAGATGTCCATGATGTAGTCATCTGCCGTCAAACCGCCTTTGCGGCCGCCATCAGCTGTGATAACGAGATCTGTTTTCTCCTCGAAGAAATTCCCAGTCAACACAATGCATGATCCGCCGCCATAGCTCACTTGTTTTGAGATATAGCATTGTGCATAACGTTCGCCACGGCTTCTGTACACCGGAGCTCATCTGTCGCTTCCGTGAAGCAAATTCTACTTTCACCGGAAAACAAAACGTTGCTCCATTGCTCTAAGCGTGATCGCAAGCAACTTGAAGATTTGTTTGTCGATAGGCTATCGTCAAGAAGGGCCCAATAGCAGGCCTATTCGGTGTCAAGTCATTCGTGAACCGTCCTCCAACTGCCCACTCACTGAACTACCCTTCCCCATGCTCGTCGGAGTTGGCCATTTCGGAGTAAAGTTAAGACAATGAAGGAATCGTTTCTCTGCGATGTGTCTTCCTGAACCTGGTCTAAAATCAAAGGAACCAATCGCCTGATACCTTAGCTCTATTAGCAATATGGCAGACTGGCTGTTGATCAATTGCCGAGCGACAGGGCGCTGGGTGTGCCTCTCTTCCAACAAGGCAACAACGCGAACTGCTTCTTCAGGCGTGTAAATACTGCAACTCAATTAAAGGAGATATGTACCTGTCAACTTCTTGAATGCAAATCAAAATTTTCAAATGAAAATTTCATCATTTCAAACAAGAAAAAACCCCAGATATTCAAATTCAATGAGTATCATTGGATAGGTTTTACGTGTACTGTAGAATATTGATGACATAAATAGAGCCGTACACCTGCTTAATACTAAGAAATTTAATCAAACGTATAATAACAAAAATCAAAAAAGTGATTTTTGTTATTATAAGTTTGATTAAATTTCTTAGTATTAAACAGGTATACGGCTCTATTTATGTCCTCAATTCAAATTCAATGCTTCAATCAGTTTTAATATATTATTCATTTTAATTTTACGAGTGTTCAAAGTTAGGAATCCGTGACAATTACCACTGCAGGATATCACAACATTCATTGCAAATCTGTCTGTTTGACCAAAGAGGAAAGGATTGAGATAATTTTGATAGCCGGTGAACGTAGCTACTATGCCATCGCTGATGATTACAACAAGCTACACTCAGATCGACCATCTGCAATGCACAGCGGAATGAGAAAATTAATAGCCAAATTTCATCAGACAGGTACATTTTTTGATAAACAACGTAGTGGTAGACCAAGATCAGTGGCTGATGTGGAAACCTCAACCGCAGTGTTAGCCTTCCTGAAGAGCCCTCAGCGAAGCACATTTTGTTTTTCTGCAAAAACTCCCCAAATAGAACGTCTTGGTCAACAGTTACTGACATAATATTTCGCGGAGGACAGAATCATCAGTCGCGCATTCCAACAAGATGGCTACCATTTTCACCAGACCTTAACATATCTATTTCACCTTTACTTCTTTAATATCTCTTGAAAATAATTTACTCCTAGAAATCCTTATTTTTATTTTTATTTTATTTTGGCCTTGTATGTCAGTCCACGGCGGGACGCAAGGCGTTCCCCCTAAGAACGGCGGGAACACTGGTCTTAATCACCCCGACTGACCAGGTGACTGGGGTAATGGGAAGAGAAGAGACAAGGGACAGAGAAGAAGCAGACAAACACATGAAAGGAAAGTGAAACAGCCATGCCACTGCCGGGATTCGAACCCAGGTACTGGCGCATTGTCGCCACGGCTGGCCGCCGCCGAGACCGCACGGCCACGCCAGCACGGCAGAAATCCTTATAACAACTACAAATAAATTAGGATTAGAATAGTTTCTTCTCCTCTGAAGAAGTCCTTCGCAAAGAAGAATGAAATGTTGTGGGAATAAAGAAGTGTGGTTGTTATAAGGATTTCTAGGAGTAAATTGTTTACAAGACATATTAAAGAAGCTTATATAAAGAATCTAAATGTAATACAGAGAGACAACTTCTTATTTATAATCCTAATGAAATGTAGAAGAAGAAGAGTAGTTTCTTGACATCTGTTACCACCTGAATAAGTCCTTCGCAAAGAAGGATGAAATATCATGGAAATTAAAGGAGTGTTGTTGTATTAAGGATTTCTAGGAGTATTTTCATAATTTATTTTCATTTTGAAATGTATATTTTTAATTCTTATTTACAGATTCTCAAAATGTACAGATGCTTTAATAAATGTAAGATAAGCTAATCACAAAACAAATTGAAGTACATGTATTTAGAAAATCTCGGTGTATATTAGTAGTAACAAATTTAAGAAAATAGGTTGAAGTTTAAGTTGATTGCAAAGCAAGGGCAGCGATCAGTGAATATTTTCCTCTTAAAATAATAGGCCTATATATATACTCATGGACAAAAAAATTAGCGCACCAAGAAATAATTGCGGGATCGTAACGAAACTTGCAATGAAGGTACATGTCGGGGAGATATGCAAATGATTAGAAATGCAGCGTGATTGCGCATTACTTATAGCCGGTAGAGGGCGTTGAACATCGTACTCTGCGGAGTATAAAACAGGTAACCAAAGCTTGTTTGAGTGTGCTGAATCATTTACAAAGGAAGAGCTGAGATAGACAAGCCATTACGCCGTGTTCGAAGACAGTATACGCAGTTGTCGCAGTTTGAGAGAGGGAGAATCGTCGGGATGATGGAAGCTGGGTGGTCAGCTAGGCGAGTAGCTCGTCAATTAGGCCGCTCTGATTTTGTTGTGAGGAGGTGTAGGGACCAGTGGACCCGAGAGATGTCATGTACACGAAGACCAGGCTCAGGACGCCCTCGACAGACCAGTCGTCGAGAAGACCGCCACATAGTCAGAAATGCACGCGTACAGCCAACTGCTTCATCGGCCGTCATCCAGGCACAGGTAGCACCTTCACTAGGGGCCGTTGTGTCTTCTCGAACCATACGAAGGCGCCTGGATGAAGGACAGTTGGTATCGCGGCGCCCACTACGTGTGCTGCTCTTGACGCCCACCCATCGACGCCTCCGTCTGGAGTTTTGCCGCGTACGAGGAAACTGGACTGCAGCGGAATGGAACCAGGTCGTCTTTAGCGACGAATCCAGATTCAATCTCGGCAGTGATGACAATCGTGTTCGTGTGTGGAGAGCCTGTGGTGAACGCTTCAATCCTGCCTTTGCTGTACAGCGACACACCGCTCCCACAGCTGGTGTGATGATATGGGGTGCCATTGCCTACAATACACGGTCACCCCTAGTATTGTTCCGTGGCACCATGATAGCCCAGCGGTATGTTCATGAAATCCTGCAACCACATGTGTTGCCACTCATGCAACGGCTCCCAGGAGCCATTTTTCAACAAGACAATGCTCGGCCTCATACGGCAAGGGTGTCACAAGACTGTCTCCGCACTGTTACTACCCTTCCTTGGCCTGCCCGATCCCCAGATTTGTCTCCAATCGAGCATATCTGGAATCATTTGGGACGACGAGTTGGGCATCCCACGAGTTTGAACGAACTAGAGGCAAGGTTACAGCAAATATGGAACGAAATGTCTCAAGACATCATACAGAACTTGCATGACTTAATGCCCGATTGTATCGCATCGTGCATTCGCGCTAGAGGGGGTCCAACGGAGTATTAACTCTTCCGTTCTTTTGCCTTTTTCTCTGAAATAAATTATCCTTTTTCTTTGATTTTCTAATCATTTACTTATATCAAAGTAGTCATTACGTATGTAAATTTTCGTTTCATTTTGACGACTCCTTCTTGGTGCGCTAATTTTTTTGTCCATGAGTGTATATCATTATATAATGCCTTTGAATTTTTATAATTACTCAAACTGAGTGAAGCATTATTATCTATCCCCGAAACTAATAAGGAAAACTTCACCAAGCTAAAATTTTATGGATAACAAAGTAAAAAAATTATTCTAATATCGCTAAGAATTTTATGTATTGATCAATATTATATTAATTTATATTATATAATATTGATCAATATTATATTCATTTATGGTCTCAACGTTTATTAATAACATAGATCTGAACTAATCCTGCACCAACTTTATAAAGGGCTTATTAGTGCATTTTTTTCTGTAATAGCTTCCAGTCAATTTTCAGTAGATTTTCCTTCACAAATATACAAATTTTTATGCCAACTTTCTTTGTCACCCCATTTCCAATAATTATCTTTCGACATACGAATAACTTTTTCATTAAACCCTTTACTTGGTTCGCCTTTACTCCAAAAGTCGAGTGATTTATCTAATTTATCGTCATCGATCCAATAATAGCCATCTCCCTTCAGTCTCAATCCAATCCAAACATCCTCTTCCCACCCCTTTTTCTGAATTAATTTGATCAAACAGTCATTTTTCTCTTCCGATTTCACAGTGACAAGTATCATGTTGTTTTCTTCGCATTCTGTTTTTGCTTTCTCCCACTTTACTTTTTCTTCTACGAATTTCAAGGTTTCTAAAAAAGAAAATGTAAAAGAAATGGTTTAACATCTGTAGTTTATATATTTAATAATTATTATAATTTAACATACGTAATTAAAAAGTTATTTACAATTAAAAATACTTATTTACAATAAAAATTCTCGCATGTTTCGAATACATCCCGATGCATTTGTTTTCAAGGACTGGCGTAGATCATGGCGATCGGAATATCGAAAAGTCGTCGAATACTTATCGTTTCAATTTTAACAAATAATACTCATGTCAGATTTCGTGTTTCCAAAAATAAAGCGGATTTAGAAATATGAGTATTCTTCAAGAAAGCTTGCCCCCTCCCCGTTATATCTCTTAGTCCTGATCCGGGTTTTTATTGCATTGTATTGCTCTGGGATGCATTGAAACTCCGTGCCAAATTTGAGAAAGATACATTGAGAAATTGCGATATTGTTTCAAGACAAACAGACAAGCAAATAAACAAACGAATTTTCGGGCTTAGAATATATTTATCCACTTTAGTCTAAAGCTTAAGATTAAAGATAACTTGTGACTTTATCAGAATCTTCTTTTCTTATCAAGGTTACTCACCAATATCGAGGCTCATTGCAGGGAATGAAGTCAAAACGGTATTCGTTAAAAATTGGAACTGCACTAAAAAGTTTTAAGCATATAAAAGTTTAATAAAAGGGCCTTGAACTCTTGAGAATACAGCGAGTAATTTTGGCCAATTCAAGCGAAGACACTGTTTACACTGTCGCTGATAAACAAAGAACTATGGTTATTATAGGTAAACAGGACTATATATTAACATGTGCACCACATTGATCAACTGAACAAAGGGCATATATCTAAAGATGCAGTCATTAAAGCCAACCACAAAATCATCACATCCATCAAGAAAAAACATGCACTTAACCGGGGGGAACGAAATTATCCCAGAAAATATTTGTTTATCTATTCTCAAGGGTTTATCAAAACAATGAAATACATCAAGATATGCACTTAACCATGGAAACTGAATCTGGTAGGTCCCTTCTGTTCCTAGAGGTCATGGTAATTAGAAGCGAGCATCATGTCGGCATAGGTTTTCAGAAATCCTATCAATGCCAACATAACAGTGAATACCTGAAACCTTTAAAAGGAACGCTATTCTCATGGCAATACGAGGAGCGTCCAACGAGGATTTACTACTTTTTAACTAAAGAAGAATACACTATATTTTCAAGGTTAATGGTTTACCCTCCCGATTACATTCACAGAAACATAGGCAAAGCTATATAAAGAATAAAAAATGAAAAAGACGACCACCGTCGACTAATGAAGCTTGATAGAAAATAAGTCTCAATACCACATCACGAAAGGTCTATTCAAGATGTTGAGGTCCATACTTGCACCCCACGGAATGCATGGGTAATTTTCCGTCATCTTCGACTTTTGATTTGCACAAAAGTAATTTTCTAAGATGGGTGGTAGGTGAAAGCATGTTTATTATTTTTATAAACTCTGATTCTTCCTGTACGTATGATACTGGTTTTGCTTTTATCAATGGTAACACAAGTAGCGACAGCTGTGACAGGACAGCAATAAGGCAGGGCAACAACGATATACTGCATTAATTTGCATAATAAAAACTGAACAATAGAAAAAAAACAAACTGTGAAAATAAACAAAGTTTTATTTGGTACAAAGTCCTAATTTTACATATAGAAGCAAAACGTGTAAGTGTAATAAAATGGGTGGATCTGGGTGGCTTAAATTAAATGTTCTTTAATAGGTTCTATTTTTAAATTAATATACAGCTTATGTTGCTGCTTAGCGAAGCTGAATTTACACAGAGTATCGGCTTGATACTTAAACTTCTGTCTTTTACACAAAGTATTAAGAAAGTCAAATTTATCTCCCGTATTCTTGGTTCGGTTGACTCTTGAGCAGTTTTCTTTCTTCTTGCTTGGTCCGCTGGCAGGTTCTTCTTTCTTCGACGACACACATACAGAGTAGAACTACGGTGGCTTCACACGACTAACGTGTTCTTCATTTCTTCATCTCTTCATCGGCGACCAACGCTTCATCCGGCGACCAACGCCTCCTTTCCAACCGCTCCGTTCTCTCTCGTGTCTTCTGTCGAACTACCCTCCTCTCGACTTGCAGCAGTCCTTAATATCGGAGTTCGCCACCAGCCTAATTTGCGTATTCTACTTCACAAATTACAAAACATACATAATTTAAGAGATTGTAAATAAGCATAATTATTTAAATAAATAAACATAAATAATTATAACAAAACATCATTACAGAAAGTAAAGACATTGCATTCTAAAAATTGAATGATATAGTCTTATCATAATGAGTTCTAACTTTCAGACACAATTTTTTCAACTTCTTTAAACTCTTTCATAAAAAAAATGTTTAGATTTCCCTGTGGATTGACGAGGTGAAATTCGATTCTGATGTCAATTTCATCAAAAAATATATCTTGCACACTTTCACGAGTTTCCAGTGAAATAAGTTGAATTATTGTCTTAAACAGCACCAGAAACGTGATATTCAAAAGGTTTCTTTCACTATCTTGCAGTTACATTAATTTTCACTTCTCCAATGTTCGAACAATATAGTCCGAATCACCTACTGCAAGGATTTATCTTCACTAATACTATCTATTACCTTTATAACTATAAGTTATTGGCTGTTTCACATGAGAGCGGTGCAGTATTGGGAGATTTAGATCCACTTCTCTATTATTATTTATTGTGGTGCTCAGGGTAGGATCAAAGATATGAAATTTCTTTATGCCTCGTACTTGTAGAGATTACATCAATACTGGTTCCAAATGAGCAAACACTAATGGAGCTGTACGACGGAGATTTTCAGAAACAATACAAAATAAATAACATTTTTTGTTTTGTTTTTGTCTGATCTTGCATTAGAATCTTCTAAAACCTAATAAACTCCAATACGAAGAGTAAACTGTTCCCTAGATCCGCGAAAATGGATAGATTCTATTTCAGTACAATATTTGCTTCCACAGTTTTTCGAGAAATCTGCATTTATTATCGCTGTAGAACTATCAACGTTTTGTGAAAGGTTTTTGGAATATTGTTACCAGTGGAATTGTCCGACCCCCTAAAAAAGTGGAGTCAACTAACTCCAAACCACCTCAGTTAAGAGTAGTTTCGCCCGACCCAGTCTCCCTCTCAAGAGTGGACTCTTTAAAAAAGAGTGAAAGGGAGGCTGGAATCGGGTTTATAAGGCAGCGCGGAGGCTGCGAATTGAGTTCGTTTGTGGGTTGGAGCCCAGAGAGAGAGAGAGAGTTCTCCACCTGGAGAAAGAGAGCGGTTTGTTGCGGGCAGGAGCCCAAAGCGGGAGCAGCCCAGTTCGTTTGTGGCAGACAGCCACGAGAAGATCTCCAGTCCTGAGATAAAGAAGAGTTCCAGAGCAGTTCACTCGTCTACGGATAACATAAACCTAGCCGGGGAAAACGCACTATTGACCGAAGAGTTCCAGAGCAATCCGGTAGTCTACACTCGACCTCGGAGAAGACAAGCCGAGCCGGGGAAGGACGCAACATCATCGGAAGAGTACCGGAGCAGTCCGCCATCTAGCGAGAAGACATCCCTAACGGAGAGAAGCGCAGCCAAGGGAAATACCGAAGGCAGCCATAAGACCGAGTAATCCGTATTTGGAAGAAATTTAGAGAAATAAAGACTCTGTCATACTTTCGTGTGGTTAGATTCCTCTGTAGTTTTGTTACTCTGCTCTTGTGCCAACACAAACGTTCGATAGCAATATTCCCATTGATTGTGAATGGTGTGAAGATATAACAGGAACTGTGAGGGATATACTTTATAGTTTTCTTGAGAAAATCTCCTTGAGTTATATTAATTTTTTCTTTGCTCTTAACCTTAAAGTATATTTTATCATCTTCTTATTTATTCTTTCGTATTCCTTCTGAACTTATGCATAGTAAATAGTTTCATCATTACTATCAAGTTCCTATCAAGGGAATTTCGAGGGTTCATTCCTTGCAGATTCTGCACTTTCCAAGCATGGAGTTTTCTAATCCACCATATGTTGAAGGTTTCTGAACTTCACTGATATTAATTACTTTGATAATTTGTAGCTGTTTCAACTTTTGTAATTTCAACTGCATGTAGAGGTTCTCAATAGAGGCACGTGTATCTCTAGTATTTGCTTTTAGATGAATAGCAATTAGGCTTACAAAATGTTAGGCTTACAAAAGTATACAACGATGTAGAAAGTCTAATGTAACTTATAAGGATGGATAAAAATAAGGTACTCACGGATTTTCATCTTATAAAATCTCATTTTGTCACTGCTATCTCTTTTTATGTCACTGCGGTCCCTTTTCGTATATTTAGGGGACCAACAGCAGTGATGGGGACAGTAGTGACATACAGACTAATTTTTGAACTACTGTATTTGAACATTCTAAAAACCGTTAAACTTCTTTGAGGCTTTAGATTCAATTTTCCAATAGATAATTAATTAAATGAAAAGCCGGAATACGCAGTAGTAACAAACTTGTATCTAATCTTTTTTTTTCATTGTTCAGGGAAATCTTCAGATATTCTCTAAATTAGAGAACTTCATATTGCTATTTTATTGATCATCAAATATCTTTGCGGGCTTATTGACTTAGTGGTATATGAACTACTCCGCAAAAATAGGGTTTAATCCCTGGCGGAGAAGGATTCATCCAGATCTCTAAAGTCGGTTCTCCTTTATAAGGGCTGAATTGGCCATCCGATCTGTATTAATGAAACTGGGAAACCTTATGGCTTTCCTAAGAGCCATTTAAGTGAACACTGAAAAGACAGAACGGTGTAATCATTTGCCATGATTGAATGAGAATTTTGGATATGGAATTGCCAGGTGTGTCGGTGGCCTCCACATAGGTTCTTGCCTTTCTGGTTCTTTTATCGGGAAGGCAGGATTGGGCTGACGAGTCCTTTGAAGGACAAAACGGCCGTTCCCAATTCCTCCCCATAATTGAATCAGAAAGGCAATTCCATTCAGGTGCTGAATTGTTTTCATTTTCATGTATTTCTACAGCAGTTAAATTTATTATTTAACTTATTCCTTTGGTTAAATCAACTTTTGGGAACTTTTAGTTCTTCCTTTTTATGTCTTTTTACCTACGAGTCGTAAGAAAAGGTTTCTGATGACGTCTAGCGACACATCAATTAATTTTGTTGCTTTTTTGTTTGCGAGGGTCACTGCCAGGTGTGTTGGTGGCCTCACATAGGTTCTTGCCTTTCTGATTCTTTTATCGGAGAGGCGGGATTGGGTTGACGAGTCAGTTGAAGGACGAAACGACCGTTCCCAATTCCTCCCCCTAATTGAATCAGAAAGGCAATTCCATTCAGGTGCTGAATTGTTTTGATTTTCAAGGAAGTTTACTTTTTTCTGAATTTTCATAGATTTGCTTTTAAAAAAAAATCAGAAAAAAATGAGAACTTGTAACATATACAGATTTCTATTTACAGAAAAATTGCCGTCTTATTCCAAAAGTTAATTTAACAATGCGACCACTAGGTGGAGTGCTGGTGCATTTGAATCGCTATTAGGCCAGTAAAGGCTTGAAAAAGGGAAATAACTAGCTAAATATCTTATATTCTAAATATCTTATATTGCAATATTAGCCTATGAGATTATGTTTTTAATAATAAGACAGTTGATAAAAGTTGATAAAACATTTTTCAAATGTTTAAGCAATCGGTATAAGCAATCTATTGTAGGAAATAATTTTAACTGGCCATTTCGACTTTTTTAGAAATGTAGAATAGTTAAATAAATAAAGAATAAAATAAGATAGAAAACTTATTTTGAAACAATATCCTTTTTTTCTAATCTTTACATTAATAAAGAAAAAAAAACTGGACTTACTTTCTAAATTTTCACAAAGATCGTTGGATTTTGTGGTAGCAGAAGGCGGTGTTGTAGATACCTCCGTGCTTGCTACTGTCATTGTGGTTTGAGTTGAGGTCGAAGCTGTTTCTTGAAACGTAGATGAATAAGGACTTTCTTCTTGTAAAGTAGTAGAGAAAGTACTTGAAGACATTTTGATTTCTTTGTCTTTACTACGCAACTAAAACAAAGGAAAATAGTCAATGCATTCAACAGAAAGCATATTCTTGAGTTAATATTCAAACTCAAGAAATGCTGATTATAACTAAGATTCAAATACTAAGTAAGTAAATCTATAGCAAATACTGTGCAAACTATAGTTTATTGATGAATTATTATTTTGTAATTGCATTTTAGCTCTAATTTTAACTTAAGATTTTGAGGCTTAATTTTTGAATTGAATTTCATTTCGAAGTATGTAATAATATTCGACAGTATTTAATTTTCATGTTCTTGTCTTTTGAACGCACTTTCATATCAGATTTCATTATTTTATTTTAATGCACATATAGCAGATCTTTCACTAACTTCACTGTTTAAAATTAAAGTCAAGTAATTTGTGTTAAAAAAATTAATTTTTGTATCTTAGCATTAAAGGAAATTAATCCCCCTTCTGGAAAGTACTTAACTACGAGAAGCTGTGTATCTAATCCTGTTATTCGAGAAATAAATTCAGACTTCAAATGCAGATTAATTGGGCTCAAGATATTCTTTTCATACTAAAACGACTGATATTATTTGTGAGAAAAGTAATAGAAAGTTAGGTTACTTCCACATTTTGAAATGTAAAAGCATTACCTCAAAACGTTATCGTAAAATCTCTGAACTATCTCTGAACTATTGAAGACATATTACAATAGAATATATTATGAAATGACTAGATTTATTGTATAAGCTTGTAAAATAAGAAATTTTTAGTGGATAAATAAAGATAGAGGGATGCAAATTGAAGAGGACTTTTTAATAAATCATGAGAAAAAAGGAGAATAAATTTAATTAGAGGTATTGATCATAAACGAAAACTAGTTGTAAATTATAGGAAGGAAAGCTGAATTAATTATAGCATTGTAAATAAAATTCTTTTATTCTTCTATTCTTCTCTTGCTTTCATTATACACTGTAAATGGTTTAACATTGTGGTATTTTATTGGGTTAAAAGATGACATTGTACAATAGTGTCAATGAAAGCAAGTGGATAATGCATTCTAAAATTGTATAATAATACATTGTCAATGTAAAAGTAAGTAAAAAGATATTGTTGCATTGTCAAGATGAAAGTAATTGCGAGATATTCTTATATTGTCAATGTAACAATGAGTGAAAGATATTGTCGTATTTAAATACATTCGGTTAATAGTGGAGAGAGTTCTGGGAGGAGAAACCTGAGGAAACAGAACAATAGCATCCTGCGAAATATCATAATAAAGAGATGGAATATTTAGAGATAGTATTTGTGTAAAATTTATTTATTTATACATAGAAACTTTATAATTTTTCTAGTTTACATCTTTAAAGTACCACAGCGATATTATCGCTTTAGATGGCACAGAGATTATTTTCTTTGGTAAGTAGACCTAATTGTTTTGCACTAAAAGCATTTTTTTGAAACTTATAAATGTGATGCTTCTATTTATTAGAAAGCGTCAATTTGAATTTTAAACATTTCAACTGGCCCTTAAAAACTACTTCTTTTATTTGACTGCCACAGTGATCACCACACTTATACAATGTGTATTTGATAGTTTTCGGTTGCATTGGGAGAGTTTTAGAGAGCCAATTAAGGATGAAGAAGTTTCAAAATAACTTATAACATTGGGCGGACAAAGAAGTGCAAAAACACTTCTGCCCATTTCTTGATTTCTTTTGGATTACAATCGAAAGATTTAACCACAATCATCGAAAGGCGGCAAAAATTTTAACTTTCTAGGTTCTTAATTACCACATGGCAAAGATCATATTTGGCACTTCGCAATTAGTTATCGCTGCAATAGTCAAATACAAATTGAATAACATTTCTATGAGACGGCACATAGTCTATTGCACGGCTATGGTATTGTGAGATGAGACATCTAGTCAGTAATCGCAGATATTTGAAATCAGAATTTCCAATTCCTCTACTTTTTATTAATAATTTTTCTTAGGCTGCATCTTAGTATTAATTAACTAGTTAGCGTCGTTTTATCGTTAATAGTCATGAACCACATTTGGCAAAATGTTTTCCTGTAAAAACTAAATGCTTATTCCAAAAATTGGCCAGATAGAAAATGCTAATCACCTCTTACCTTTACAATGTAATGTGAATGTCCTTTCGCTTCGTTCCAAACGTTAGAACCAGTTTCATAATCATCAGTATACAATATACATGATCCATCTCCATAGTTAATAGATTGACATCCATCTCTTGCAGTACATTTGGAAATACATTCAATCATATTTCCTGCTTTGAAAGATGCGATTGGAGATCCTTCAACAACGGCATCTTTTCTTATTAAAATAGACTTGTGATACACGACAGAGAGTTTTCCGTTTATGCCCAAAAGGAAGCAGCAAACGATTACAAAAGGTTTCCCAAAATTCTATGAAGAGAAAGAAAAGTAAGATAAACGTTTTAATGATTAATTAAATTTCCTTTAGGTTTTTTTTTTCTTAACATTGTCTTTAATTTTTTAAATTTAAAGAATTTGGACGATCAAAATCCGTTGTATAGACTTATTTGACATACTTTAAGCTTCATATCTGAAGAGACTCTTATAATGCTAATATTCCCAGAAAGATTAGTGAAACAATTCACCCTCCTAGGAAAAAAAATCATCAACAAACCTACGTCTAAGGCTAAATTATTGACAGATCTCGAAAATCTGAAAACAATAGCTAAATTAATATCTTTTCCTCATTTCTATTTAATATTTCAATCATTGATGAATCTTAAATAATCCAAAATTATTCCGTTATTTAGGGTTGGTCTTGGCAATCATAAATTCTTTCCCAAAATTATTCGAAAAGATTTTTTTTATAATAAACCTTTGTATCACACATAATTTCATTATTCTACAGCAACATGGCTTCATTAAAAAAAAAGAAATAACCGATATGCCTAATAGAATTCCGAACTTCATTGCAATGGAACATATCTTTAAATTTCTGAAGCCAATTTTTAGATGAAAGATATCTTTCACTCAGATAGAACTCTATCTTCTTAATCATTGGTTGGATCACATGGTGGATATCCTGATACTTTTCCGAGGTTTCACATTGCAGTATCAGCTTTACTATTCATTCTTTTCATTAACTATTTACTAAATCTTTTTGCTCTGCCACCCACATTCACTATATAACATAGCATACATAACATAAATCTTTTTGCTCAGTATTTTTAAGGCTATTGTGAAATCCTTTTATTTTGCTGATAAATAATGATAATCTCAATGATCTCATTTGGAAAATTATGGTAATCTATCTGTTCGTTTAGTGAACAGCTGCGTTTATTTAGAGAAGCGCCTATCATTATTCCTTCTGTTTATCCTTTCCTTTAATTCTATTAATTGCTTCAGTAAACTCAGTTCCTCAAAAGTAAGTTTATGCAGCTACAGTAAAACCTCGTTAAGTCGTCACTCGGATAAGTCGGCACTCCGTTTAAGTCGTCGTTTTCCTTTGGTCCCGACAAGGTCTCATACACAATAATGTAAAATAACCCTCCTTTACCCGTCACCAAATTTAATTCTACTCTGGATAACTCGTCATCCTCAAAATGGCCAAAAGCATCTTTATTCTCCATTTTGCATGCTATCGTGTTGTCTTTTCAGCCCCGCACCTTCACTTTAAGAAAGCTAAGCCTTTAACAAGCCTTGTAAGTGGAATTTTCGACTACGCCTGTCACTTCATTGCTTTCCTAGCCCTTCGGGTTCTTGGAATCTCGCTGCTAATCATTCAAAGCAATCTCTCGCTGCGACTCTGTCGAGTGAGGACGTTTTTCTTGACCGCTCCTGAGTATGACTTCAGTTCATAGCGAGTAAGCCCCGCTATAAGGGCTATTTTTTCTCTTGCAATTTCGTGGTTCGATTACATTTTTAACATGCCAGGGAAACGAAACCTCATTATCTTTTAAAGAAAAAAAAGATTTAATTGCACTTTTTTGAAAAATCAAATGTTTCGAAACAGCTTTTGCCGAAGAACACCATATTTCCCAGGACTACATTAAACGATATTCTTTCATCGAAACAAGTAATTGAAGAAGCTGACTACAAAGACAAAAGAAAGAGAATGAGGAAATCGAAGTTTGACGAGATCGAGGAGGTTTTAGTTCGATGGCTAAAACATGCCTGATCGCAAAATGTGCCGATTTCTGTCGTGATTCTCAAAGAAAAAGCCAAGGAAATTGCTAAGGAGTTCAACATTGAAGATTTCGGCGGCAGCAATGGTTGGCTGGAACGTTTCAAAGACAGACGTTGCCTTTCAAACGATTAAAATGTGGTAACTATAAAAAGTGTTTTGTTTTTTTATTTTTATTTTCCACTCAATCATTTGCATGAATTGATTTCTGAAAATCTTGTTTTTCTCATCGAATCTTACAGCAATTCATGAAAATATTGTATTTCATTTTTTTGGTTTTTTTTTTCTTTTTTTTTTTCAAAAATTCCCACTCCGCCTAAGTCGTCAAAAATGTTTGGTTCCTTGAGTGACGACTTTTTACTGTATTTATATTCTTTTGCATTTTCATGTTTTACATCATATTTTTATTTTCTTATTAAATATTCCTTTTATATATTGTATTTTTAATTTACTTTTCTGCGAAAATTTCAATCCCAGTTGACTAAAGCAAAATTAAGATTAATAAAGGCTACTCTATACTTTTAGTAAATTGTTATGTCAGTATAATATTCATTGTATTAAAGTAAGGAGGATTTTTAGTTATAAGTAAAATAATTTTTCCTTACCTTACACATTGTCCTATCAGATAGATTTCTATTTTGATTCTGAATAAAACTTATTTTTCTGTTAATAGCTTGTGTGTATTAAAGACATATAGGGTTTCCTGTTTTTAAAGCCTCAGTAAGGTGGTATAAAGTGGTTAAGGATTTTAATGTTTGCTCTTAATGTCAGTAATACATTCAAAACATGACAATATAAAGCGATTTGCTAAAAGCTCTAATTCAGAAGGAAACATTAAGTGGTTTTAATATTTCTAACCAATTCAATAAAATTCTCTTTAAGTGATCAGGAACTGAAATAAGAAATTGAAATTCAGACAGGAAGATAAGGAAGTAATTATAAAACGAAATTCAACATCGATTACTGTACTATCAAATATCAGTTAGTGATAGTAGATTGAAGTAAAACATTTCAAATCATAAATCGTTTGCTATAAAAATATAATTTTCAAAAAGAAGACTATTTTTTGAATTATTATTTCAGTGCTTCTCAACCTTTATTGCTTCACAGCGCACTTTATATTTGCAGGAAACCCGTGGCACAGCAAATCTTTGTTCCTCAAATAACATGTCACGCAAAACTTTTCATTGCAATTATTGCTGTAGTTGAATTCTTTGAAGGACAACTACGAGTTGGTGTTATAATATCTATTTATAAGCACTTAAAGATACTCTTGTATACATCTTTAAGCCAATTTAGTATTTTAATAATAGTCTGGTGAATGTTTGCGACCACTGGTTCGGTAAAATTAGACTGAAATCTACTAATAGTAAGATCTTTTATTTACATGATGCAGGGGTTTAATATGATATCTACAAAGCTGTGATTGGTTATCATGATTTACAAGTTGATTGGGGGATTTAAATTATATACGGGATTTAACTGATTTTTAACTGTCTTTTTAAATAAGAACGAATCAGGGATAAGCAGCACGTTCAACGGAAAATTTGAATAAAATAATGGAAATTAAATAAAAAACAGTAAAAATTAGAATACTCAATCAATAATAAAATAAATGCTGATAAAGATTATTACAATTAGGCAATAAGCTTTGTATTATTTCAGGAATTCTATACATTTCCTTATCGCACAAAATTATATATAAAAACAGGCAATTAAGTTTTGTAGTAAATATGAATACAATTTGCTCCAATTTGTAGAATTCAGCGACCCAGAGTAAGTGGCCAGTGGCATCCTTGAACCCAGAATTGAACACATTGGGTAATGTGTGTCATATTCATCTTCAGCAAAGTCAATTCAGTACAGATATATTTTGCCCTATTAAACTATTTCTCAACCATCAGTGGCCTTGACTCGAAATAAGATTTTTTCCTCCAGGTCATGGATAGAGTAATTATACATTACTCATAGGACTCCGACTATTGGTTTGGGCTATGGAAAGTGTTACACACACACACACACACACACTCACACACACCGGAAGTCTAATAGCTTCGAAGCTGAAAGAGGACAATATTAATTGCAACATGTTTTTTAATGTATTAGTAAATTAGTCAAAAAATTTAATTATGTTTTTGGTTAATTATTTTACTTCACTACATTTTCAAGCATTTTCAAATATTGAAATAAAATGTTGCATTTGAAATAAATTAGGCATCTTCTGAAATCTATCCGTAGCCCATAATCCTTATTGCTGTATTGTCTTTTTATCCATAATGCTTTTTAATTATAATTATTCCTGTTTGTTTCATTTATTTCTGTTTCTTTTTTAATTTTGATTTATTAATTTGAAAAAACCTTGAATAGCATTTTTGTTTCAGATCTTATTATTGAAAATAATATGAAATGCTTATAGAATTTCTTCCAGTCGCTAGAATTTTTATAAAACAGATAATTTAATAACTAATGATTAGTTCAAGGACGAGAAAATAAAAAAAATATCATATGTACAGAAGTTTTACAGATGCATAGAACTCTAACTTCCAGTCGATGAATGTATATTTTCCCAAAATAAATGGTGTACATTTTGTAAAAAGAAATTGTTTTTACAAATTGCTATAGACGAATAACAATACCGGACTTCAAATGAAGCAAACTCACATGAATTCTATTATCTCATTTTAGTATTTTCTCCTGTATACGGACCCTAGGATTTACCCAGCCCTCTGTCAAATGGGTACCGGATTTCTTGATAGAGAGTTAAATGAGGGCGGGCGTCGGAATGACCATCCGACCTCTACTAATTCCGTTGGTCAAAAATCGCTGGGAGCTAAAACCAGGGCTACATGGTCTGTTGCAGTTAAGATTAACCTTACATTAACCATTTTAATATTTTTGTGATTGTAATTTCTTTCGGATTAACTTCAACATGTGGGTTTTCGCAATGGAATTCATTTAATTTTAAAGATTCAAAGTAAAAAAAGGAAGATTTATTCAAAATATAACATTATATATAATTTTTTTTACTTAATTTTATAGTATAAAAGTCTTTAAGCAATTTAAGAACCTATTGAATCCCTAAACTTTCTAACATGTAAGTAAAAAAATAGTGTAATTTATTTATTTATTTATTTTTAAAAACATATCGGTGAGTATTTAAGAAATTTTTTTGCAATGAATTTCCTTGGTACATATTTAGTAAGAAGCCTTTTTTTGTATCAGTGCCATGAATGAATTTTGGATTAATTTGAAGATCTAACACTAAGCATCAATCCTGTAGTTGAGATAACTATTGGTATTACAAGAACTTCGTTAAGACATAATGAAATTCTTTATTCATTGGTAAAACTTGATACTTAGTTAACGTTTTTCCGTATTGCATTTATGAAACTTACAAAACTTAAGAAACTTACAATTCATATTATTCTGTATAACTTTTGTTTCTTGGTATTAATATCATTTCAGGGATTTCCAGGATCATTTGTGAGAACAGTGCAAAGATTCAAAACAATGGCGGCGGTAACAAAAAATGCTACCTTTTCCAGATTGAATTAATTTATATCCACACTTAAAGAAATTCATGTAAAATTAATGTATTGATTTAGGATAAATCGCACACTACATGAAGAACGAAGTGTTAATAACAAAATGAACTGTATAAATCAAGTTGAACTGCTGTTTTCAACATTGAATTAAATATAATGAAAATAATGCTACAGCATTGTATATGTGAATATAAGTTAAAGTTGCGATCAGGCCCAGAGGACCGCACAATGCAACTGGAGGGTAGGCTCCAGTGTTCAGAACCTACGGGACAAAGTTGAGGACGGGGGGTCGGCCCGTCGCTCGCCCGCCTTTAACTCCCAGGAAAGAAACCCAGTATCCATTCTATAGAGGGCTGGGTAGACCCTAGGGCCCGTTTGGAGGAGAAAGAAGCGTGGAAAAATTCCCGTCCTCCGCCCAGGCCGGGAATCGAATCCTCCACCTCCAACCCGCAGCCAAGCGCCCTTACCCACTCGGCTACTGGGCCCACCATATGTGTATATGCTTATTACATTTATTGGATTGAGTTAACTCTTGTGCTACAGATCATTTACGAATTAAATCAACTAACTTGTCTTAAAATATGTATGTAGTTATTGTTATGGGCCAAGCAAGCTTCCAGTGCACAAGAAGAAATTAAACAAAGTACACAAATTATGATTTTATGAAAATTTGGTCCCTTCAAGTCATTCAGAAGTTAAGCATTTTTTTCCAAGGCAGAATGGAAATAATTTGAGATGTAAATTTCAAATCATGTGTACTAATTGAACGTTTCCGAATTAGAAGAACTAAATTGTCTTAATACAAAAAATTCATTAAGTTGTTTTTAAGGAAGAAGGAAAAACGTTTATGATTTCCGATGTTTATATTCTAAGTGCATATTAATGATTTGATCGCGTTAAAAGAAAATATTAAGACCATTTCTTTCTTTTTTTCAAGTTTTGAAGCTATTAATATTTTTTCAGAACCTGTTTTTTTTCATCATTAAATTGAATATGAGCCGACGTCACCTGTTAAGTCTTAATTTTCATTTTAGAATCAATACAAGATAAATAAGAATTGGCTTTATTCATGATCAGGAAAGCAAGTAACACAGAGGGAATATGGTGATGGTAAGAAAACTACTTTTTTTATTATAAAACTTGAATGATTTGAATAATGTGCAAAACTATGTGTAGAAGTTACGAAAGAAAAACCCAAATTCAGAGAAAATTTTTATATATTAAGAATGTGGTTTATTATTTTTAATTAAAAAAATGAGCCCAAAACCTCCATGTTTGAAGTATCTTTTTATGTTTTTTACAATTTTTAACCAAAATTTGTATTGTGTTTTTAATAACAATTAATCGTTTCATAGACGTTAAACTTTTATTCAATGTAGTGATATAGGATACATCGTATGCTTTATGTATAGCGAATTGTAAATAATAAAATCAAGTTGAACTGCTATTTCGAACATTGAATATAGTGGAAATAGTGCTACAATATAATATGTGTTTATTAGGATATCACAATTTTCTTTATTTAAAATAAAAAATCATTGGTCGATATTTCTTACATTTGATGGAGATTTATGCCACAGTTCATTTATGAATTATTATGTTGTCTTGAAATGTGTATTTTACACTTATAGATAGAGCAAGCTTACACTGTACAAGAAGAAATTCAAGAATTAATAGGGGAGGTGGTGGTAATATGGACCACTGTTTTATTTTTGACAAAATCTTGAATTTCAAATGGCTCTGATGTATGAAAATCGTCAGTAGCATTAGTATAAATATCGTGTGAGATAAATATCACACATTTTTAAATAAATATTTAAAACTCTTGAATAGGTACAATTATTTAGAACATTCTACAAAAAAATGAATTGTTGAACTGGGGTTGTAATATGAAACAGATGTTAAAATGGAACAATACTTCTTTGTTATTGCTTTTATAGTAAAAAAATCATTTATTGTTGATACTTTAATGCATTGTTTTGCTTCACATCAATAGAAAATATAGAAACTACAGACAAAAAGTAAAAATTAATGCTGAACACTTTATAATTGAAAGAAAACGCTCAATTAAAAATTGCAAGTCTTTCATGAGCAAAAATCTGCTGATTTGGTGTTTTCTTGCATTTACCATATCATCTTGACGCCATTTCTGCCTTAGTCCCTTCTTTTCAGGTCCTAATTTGCTTCTTGGCATCGTGAGGTTGTATTATGGAACACCTGTTTCATATTACCACCAGTCGCCATATGGAAATTGACTGATCCATTCTCAGTAATAAAATATTAATTCTTAAGTACTGAATACATCATTTTGTAGTTCAGTTAATTAATAATGATATACAACAGAAGCAAAACCTCATTCGTATTAATAACAGTACCAGAAATTGTGCTGAATCTTACCCTGTAAAAACTTTCAGGCTAACGAAAACACACTACTTCTTCTCATAATCATACACAACGAAATACTGAAGTTACCTACCTCTAGGTGGCTAAAAGGAAAACCAGCGATAGAAATACCGCTAAAATAGAGTGTCAAAAGGGCTATTAATAGGTATCAGGCCATTTTTTCCGTGTTCTATTGTGATTTCGGTAGTGATGGAAAATGTTAAAAACAAATCAACAAAATATATATTTTATTTAATGCCTTTCTGCCTACGAGTTGTAGGAAAAGGCTTTGGGTAAGCGTCTAGCGACGTACCCTTTAATTTTCTTGCTTTTTCTTGTTTGGGGGGCCACTGCCCGATTGGCGGTGGCCTTCACCAAAGGGATCTCTCCTTTCTGATTCTTTTATCGGGGAGGGCGAGGTTTGGGCTGAAGAGTGCGCAGAAGCACGAAACAGCTGTTCCCAATTCCCTCCCCATAAAATAAATCAGAAAGGCGATTTCCTTTTGTTTTGTTTATTCTTGTGCTGCTCGTTTTCTTTGCTTTTAAAATATATTTTTATGTAGTATTATATTTTAATACAGTATATACAGTACAGTATAGTTACTTTATTTCGTATATTAAGTAATATAGTACAGTACTAAGACATATATTAAGTTAAGTACATACATTCCGCTCCCGGAAGGCTTATTCAGTGTAGAAAAAAAACCCTTAGACCGATGCCGAATTATTGAATGTGCCGGATTATCGGATGCCGGATTAGCGGGGTTTTACTGTATTAATATATTTTCAGAACCTGTTTTTTTCATCATTAAATTGAATATGAGCCGACGTCACTGTTAAGTGTTGATTTTCATTTTAGAATCAATACAAAGATAAATAAGAATTGTTTTTTTTTCATGATTAGGAAAGCAAGTGACACAGGAAATATGGTGATGGTAAGGAAAGTACGTTTTTAATTAAAAAACTTGAAAGATTTAAATACAATGTGCAAAACTATGTGTAGAAGTTATGAAAGAAAAACCCAATACACAAAATGTTTTTGTATATTAAGAATGTGGTTTATTTTTTTTAATTAAAATATGATTCAATATGTTCCTATTTTTTCAACTTCAATGCTTAAAGTTTGAAATAGAAGGACAAATTATTATTTTTGAGGGTTTTAATGTTGTATTTAATATCTGTAACTATTTAATAACAATGAGATTAAAATTAAAACTCTTAAAACATGAAGTATCACTTGTTTTTCGCCTGCACTACAAAGAATGACTGATTGTCTATTAACTACACGAAAAACTCTTGTGATTTGTAAGATGTTCATTGGAAAGGAAATTCTAAATATTGGAGTTAAGCTGAGATATGGCCGCGCGGTTGCGATGTCACTAAGACACTGGCCTCTCACCTCTAAGTACCGAGGTTCGGTTCTCATGTGGGTTTCGTTGATGGTGGCGATCCACGCTGGGTAGGTTTTCCCGGGGTTCTCCCGTTTCCCCTGCATATCTCACACCATCCTTTCTCAGTCTTTCTCTCCGTCTGTCATTCTTTCCGTCTGGGATAGTACAAATGATCTTTCAGGTCGACGTGCTCGGCAGTCATGCCACCCACTTTCAGTTAATCTAATCTAATCTAATCTAAGCTGAGATATACTAATTTTACACTACAAAACTAAATGCCCTTTTTTTCAAATTATTCACTACCCTTGTAAAATTTAAACACTTCATTGCTAATACCATCAGCAAAATCATGTTCGGTCACATACCCTTTTCTCACTCATTGAAAATTAGGTGCTTATACATGCTATTTTGAAATGTTTGCCTACTCTGCAAAACTTTTGATATTTTTTAATCAATGCAGGCCACCACTACTGAAATTTAGTTATTTGTTCAGTTTGCATCCTTCAATTCTGTATTCATTACAGAGCCTATTGAAATAAATATTTTTTTCTTTTTTTCTTTTATTTCTTTTTATTGTCTTCCTGTGTTTTCAGAAGCACTTACCTTCTGTAGAAAAATAGCAAAGCCGAAAATGGACTTCCTGTACAGCTATCAAGTGTTCTTAAGTAGTCATTTTTAGATTCGAACATTAAGGTTTAAGTGAGTCTTTAATTGAAGTGGCTTTTCAGATAGACATAAATATAATCTTAATTTCAATCTAATAATTTTCAAACGTGTTTTTAACTGAATCTTTTATGCATTTTATTGATCTAAGATTATGGTTGAAATAAAGCTTTTCGTTATTGATTGTCACTAAAAGAAGTAACAATTTTATGAGCAGTGCATGAGTACTAAGCAAAAATTTAATTAAAGAGAATTGATTCATTCAATTTATAAATACAAACTATGTAAGAGACCTCTTTTTTATCTAGAAAATAATATTAAACTTCGTTTAAATGCATAAAGGTTTTTACATATCTAACAATATAATAAGCTTTCATAAATCTAACAATAAATCTAACAATGATCAAAATGAACTTACAATTAATTAATAAAAATTAATTAGCTAATTAATTGATAATGAATTTTTAATTAATTGTAAGTTCATTTTGATCATTCGTCACGTTGATCGTTTTTGACATTTTCTAATAATCTTTAATAAACGCATTAATATATTTTCTTTTAAATTCTGATGCTTTTTTTTACTCTTTCTTTTCCAAAGAAAAAGGAAATTTAAATATTTTAATTCAGCAACCAGAATTCCTGGAATTCAATCTCAAGTAACAGATTGAAATATGAAATTATTTATATTTAAAAAAATCTGCATAATTTCTTCACCAATTTTCAGACACACAAAGTTAAATAAGAAATAAGTTAGAAATATAAAAATAATTATAATTAGAAATTAAAAACATACATACATGGTCTGGAGCTTTCAAGCTTCCGTTGCACAGCCCATTGTTAACCATAAATATTGTCAAAATGAATTTTTGTGCGTCGGCTGAAACTTATTTCTTCACTTGAGTTTCATATACTTAAAAACTTTTAAGCGTCATAGCAACAAAAAGGATAACAGCAACAAATTAAC
>JAFIDM010001028.1:52618962-52636083 GCA_023159025.1 Thereuonema tuberculata
GATCTCTGAAGAAAAACAAAAATAGACTAGCCTATAGATAACTCATCAGATAGAAAAAAATTAATCCCTATCCTTATTCCTGCTACTGACCTTATTATCCGAAACGATAGCCCTCTCTCTAAATTTTTTTAATAGGGCGGCATGTACCCGCTTGAATTGGCCAGGGTGTTTGATATCCTCGACTATGTAGGATACTTTAGTAGTTCGGGACACTATTCTGTAAGGCCCTACGTATCGTTTCCCAAAAGTTTTAGCGATCCTACGAGCTTTGCTCGAAGTTATAGTACATTTTACCAACACTAAATCACCTACTTGAAATTCACAGGCTTTTCTACCTTTATCATAGTAATATTTGTTTACTCTGGCAGATTGTTCTCTAGCCTCCCTCACTATACGCATGATGTCTTTGAATTTGTCCCGAATAACTTTTCTATCTTCAAAAACTCCCACCTCATTCCAATGGTCGGGGAAGATCTCTCTGCCAAACATAATATAAGCTGGGGATAGATCACAAACGGCAGAAGGATTACCTCTGATACAGAATAAGATCTCTTCCAGCTGGGAGTCCCAATTGGCGTGAACCTGACCAACATACATTCTAATGCAGCCTTTGATAGTTTTAATAGCTCTTTCTGCAGGATTGGCTTGAGGATGGTAAATAGAAGTGAAAATATGCTTAATACCATGAGTTTGGCAGAACTTGCCGAAGGCTTTAGAACGGAACTGCACTCCGTTGTCCGACACGATGCTGTCAGGAAACCCAAAACGGAGGAAAAGGCGATACAACGTGTCAATGACTTTCAGAGTGTTAGCATTTCTCAAAGGGAAAGCTTCAACCCATCCGCTACAGGTGTCAAGAGCGCAAAGGAAAAACCTGTTCTTATTCTTCGATAAGGGCAGAGGCCCTGCTAAGTCGACCGCAATGGTCTGCCACCTGGATGTCTTGGTCACTATCTGTCCTTCCCCCAATGGTTTGGTATTAGTGTGTTTGAACATGAGACACGTAGCGCAGGATTGCACATAGTTCTGACAATCCTTGAACATATTTCTCCAGAAGAAACGCTTTCTCAGTTTAGCATAAGTCTTCGCTAAACCAAAATGACCACCTATCAACGGATCAGCATGCCACAACTCCAATATTTGGTTCTTTAGAGTTTCCGGGACTACTATAACAAGGCGACCTCGGTCGTACCCAAGTTCCTTGACCCTCTTCAGGAGTAATCCTTCGGCGTTAAGTACAAAGTCGTCTAATTTTCCCTCCGTAACTGATTCTTTTAGCCTTTTGCAATAAGCGTCATCCTCCTGATGTTTCTTCCATTCTAAATCAACTACTTTGTATAATTTACAATTAGACCTAGACAGAGCATCAGTTATCACATTTTCCGCACCTTTGCGATGGACGATAGAAAAATCGTACGACTGAAGTTTGAGTGACCAACGCGTCAAACGCTTAGAAAAGTCTTTGTTGTTGTTAAGCCACTTCAAGGCGCTGTGGTCCGAATGTACTAGAAACTTAGTGCCTTCGATAAATTTGCGATAGTACAGAATCCCGAAGACTACAGCCAGGCATTCCAGTTCGGTGACTGTGTAGTTCTTCTCTGATTTATTTAATGGGCGACTCGCATAGTATAAAATCCGTTCAACACCGTCTTGATACTGAACCAAGGTGGCCGCGATAGCCTCAGCAGAAGCGTCTGTGATGATATGAAAAGGCTTCTCAAAATCCGGCTGAGCCAGTATAGGGGGTTTGGACAGCAACTCCTTGATCTTTTCAAATGCTTCTTGTTGAGGAGTGTCCCACCTCCAGGGTGTTCCCTTCTTTAACAAAAATCTCAAAGGGGCGGTAATAGAGCTTAAGTTGGGCACAAATTCTCCATAATAGTTCACCATGCCGATAAACCGCTTGATCCCCCTGGGGTTGATAGGTGCCGGATAATCCGTGATGGGCTTTAATTTGTCAGGAGAGGGCGAAAGTCCATTAGCGTCGACCTTGTACCCTAAGAACTCAATTTCATTCAACCCGAACTTGGACTTATCAAAATTAATCTTCAGGTTGTTCTCTGAAAGTTTAGATAAAACAAAATCAAGGACTTCTAGATGCCTTTCCATGGTACTAGTACTGACTAAAATGTCGTCCATGTAATAATTAATTTCCGGATTCATAGAACCCGATACACCCTGGAATATCGAGTCCATCACCCGATTTAACGCGGCGGAACCATTTTTGAGACCAAAGGCGACCACTTTCATGCGGAAGCTGCCTAATCCAGGAATGATAAAGCTTACCTTTTGGCGTGATTCCTGATCTAAGGGGATTTGCCAATAGGCCTTCTTCAAGTCAATAATAGAAAATATTTTCGCCTCGTTAAGATTCCTTAGGATGTCCTTAATTTTACACGAGTAGTATGTGATAGGAATAGTAACTTTATTAAGCGCCCGAGCGTCTATGATAAACCTGGGTTCCTTATCACGATACTTCTTCAAAAAATATGGAAGACTCCAAGGAGACTCCGATCTTTCTATGATACCGTCTGACAACATCTCCTTCACTATTTCGTGAACCTTCTTGACATCTTCCCTTGATAAGGGAAAAGGTCTCAACCTTACAGGTGGAGCGGATCCAGTATCAATATGATGGACATATCCTTTAAATTTTTGCTTAGCATCTACGACGATGCTCTTATATTTAAGCACTAAGGACTCTAGCTTGGGATTCACGATCGCTAACGGGCGATTTTCCTCAGTCAAACTGAGACATTTCAGGCTCCTAAAGTCAAAAACAATGCCATGATGTACGAAGTCAATAGACACTTGATGTCTATACAAAGTGTCAAGCCCCAATAATCCATCGACATCAAGGTTGGGTATCACAATAGCTTCTACTTCAAAATCCTCAACCACCTTCTCATAGGGAGAGTTAATGTTGAATAATAGGCTACCTGATTAAAAATACTTTCTGGAGATATTTGATCTATGGCCATCCGCCATACGTGTGTACATACTAACAGGTTTCCAACGACATCCTAATTTATCCAAAAGTGGGACCATACGGTCGCTAACTGCGTTGGAATCAGCACCAGTGTCAATCATGAATAGGACTTTTCCTCCTTCTCTTAAGCTAAGAAGTGCCTCCGGAAGTACATACTTCTCCTCCATCTGCCTATCCTCACGAGACAATTCCCTTAAACTTAAATCTCCTCTCGTCGGCATGCCACAGAAGTCACGCACTTTCCTCAACCATGCATCCCAGGCTGGTTTGTCATAAGCACCAATGGCCTTCTTGTTGTGGTCCATCACACCACTATCAAGAATGTGATAGGATCGGCCACATCCCATCACACTCGCTCGTTTTCCTGGTTCTGCTGAGTTCTGGAAGAATTGTCCACGGGATGGTTCCTACAATCACAATGAAATACCAGACGTCCTGGTTTTCCACAGCGATAACAAGTTAGTTTATCCGTCTGAGTTCCCACGGAACGCCCGATTCCCAGCCTGCTATTATCCATGGTCTTTGACTTAGTGCCATCAGGTTCTAACTTACGAACAGCAGACGCGCAACCTACAGGCTGACCCCCGGATAATCTAACCGCCTCACACCTCTTAGCATATTTTATCAAGTCTACCAGGCTAGCACATTTATCTTTTAATACAAAATAACGATAGCATGGTAGCATACTTCCCATGATTAGTCCTATCAAATCTTCCACTGATACTCCTAGCTGAAGTACTTCAGCCTTCTGCTGAACCCTGGCGACGAACACCTCCATTAATTCGCCCTTGTTTTGCCTCATCTCACTCAAAAGTTTCCACTTGTCTACTACCGATAAAGAAGGTCCAAATGTATCCAGACAACTAGCCCTGAACTCTTCCCATTCTTTACATGTGTCCAGTCTCGACGAAAGCCATGGCAATGTGTCTTTGGGAAAGATGGACGGTATTAATGGTTTTAAAGACACAAAATTTACAGCATGCAGCCGAATGAGCCTGTCCATTTCAAACACTAAGTCAAGTATGGAGCCGTCCGACTTTCCAGAGAAGCCCAAATGGCCGAAAATTAAGTTCATTTCCTTAATTGACAACCCTTTGTTTCTTGGTTCATCATTCTTAACTCTAATCGGGAGACTACTTCCATATACAAGATGCTCCTGAGACTCGCCAGCTACCCCTGCATGTGGGTCGAGCCTAGCCTTCTTGGCTTCTCCATTAAGGTACATAGATTCATCAAACGAGTCTAAATCCAAACAGTCTATCACTTCCCATGACAAAATGCCCTTCAAGGATTCCTCCTCCTCAAGAAAGTTTTCTACTACTTCTTGCACTTTAGATTTTAGAAGGGACTCAGTTCCCGAGTAAGATCGATTGACCTTCCTCAAAATCATGACCAGAGCATTACGGGTAAGGTCGTTGGCCTTCCATTTGCCTAAAACCAAGCCAGCCAATAAATATACCGATTTAGGCAATATTACACTTCTCGGCTTCTCATCCTCTCCCTCTGAACTAGAACCTACAAGACTCATTTCGTAAACTACAAAATTAACTAGAACCAAACCTTAACAACTACCCCTGACTACATAAATTAGGTAAAATACTGAAAAGTTACTATACTATAATTAACCACGCTCTGCTACCATTTTTTGTAACGAACTTATCTGTGAGAATAAATAAATCAAAAGTTATACCAAGAACAGCTAGCAATTTAAGTTAATAGGGAAAAATAGTCAGAGATCACAGTGGAACGGTGGATATAAAGTAAATCTATTAAAGAGAACCCAAAAATAAATATATACACATATACAAATCAATACAAGTTTAATAGGAAAAAGTTTTACAAGAGAATAAGCAAGGGAAAAAAATTAATATAAAAAAAAATAATGAACAATTAGTTCCAAAAATCCAAAAACAAACTCTGAGGAATAAACAGTAATGACTCGGCAATTACCAGAGAGCACACACTATTAATCCCCTTGAAACAACTTGTTGGATCAATAAAAAAAAACAAAATTCGGTCGATCGGCCACCAAAATAACCCAAAAACCCTTTGGTTAACTAAATTAAAAAAAATACCAAAAAAAAAATACAAAAATAAACTCGTTCGATTCTTTGAACGAGAGGCTACACTAAAACTCAGATCCCAGGATTTCTACTGAGATTACAAAAAAAAAGGAAAAAAAAACCTCCCTTCTGATGATCATCAGGGGAAAAATTACCTACTAATTCCTAAAGGTTAAATAAGTAAAATAAAAGACAATGTACAGTCTATTGACAAATGATTGTAAAATATGCTTGTTAAAATAAGCCTTAATTACAAGAGATCCTCTAGGGAATTATTCTCTTACTAGAAGTTACAAAACAACTGTTGGCTGTTAAAAGAAACAAATTGCATATACCAGATAAAGTTAATATTTAGACATGACTTCTGGCATCAATACTAGCTTATTTAACATTAACATGACATTAATACAAATCATACTGGTCGTACTCAGTTCAGCTAATTACAAAAATTTAATAAAGTTCATAATTAACAGCGCACATGAGATTTTCTTTTATTTATCTCTAGTCAATAGTCGTAGCTAATAAACTCTGAAGCAGCCTAGGCAGTCGAAGAAGATAAACTATCCAAGATTAGCATGAGTTCCAAGCCTCCGTTCACTTCGATGTCTAGTTGAATGAATAGTCTTCACAAGAAATCGAAAAGTATACTCACAGACTTGTCTTGTACAATGATTGAGCTACTCGCCGGGTCAATTGAAGTCGGCTGACTGAATCCCCTAGGTACCTGGTTGGATATACTGGAAGGGAACAGATTTCAATATGGCGTCGTTCCGAACAAGAATACGATAACACTTGTTGTTGTCTTATCGTCGTGAAAATATCGTGTTATCGCGGGTAATCGTTGCTATGAATTCGATGAATTTACACTTATATGCCGGCTTTGGCATACTTCTCCTAAATTCGCCTTAGTAATTGGTGAACCATCGCTCACCCAAAAGAACTTAACACTTGGAAGCAATGACCGCTTGCCATGGATATCGCAATCGGAAAAAAAAAAAAGTCCCTCCGTCACCAACAACGGTTGCTATGTCTCCTGACAACAATTAACCTTTTTTTTTTTTTTTTTTTTTGCCGGATAGCAGCGACACTTGGTGATACTAAAACCTGGGAAAAGCGCTACAGCCAAGATATTAAAGAAAACAAAACTTTAAATTAGAGAAACAATAAATCAACGTACAGAAGGCTCAAAGAGGAATAAAAAAAAAATAATAAATAAAAAAAATGAAATGAAGCAGAACCGCTTCATTACACTGTGTCATTTTTATTCTTTTATGTAATTCCTTTTGATCCTTCAGTTTGCAGACCAAGACTTTGAAGTTGTATTACAGTAATTTTTTTTTATTGTTGTTTGCTTTCGTGAAGTCCTACTTGCGGGAGCGTGAAAGGGATTCGTAACTTTTCGAGCTTTTCTGTGCCTTTAATCGAGGGTAAATATTGCTGATGATTCCTAAAAGCTGTCCCAGATTCCCGTAGATTGATTCCGTCGATGATGAGGTGCGGAAGAAACTTATGTGCATTCTTTATTTTTAATTTTTAATCTGTATAACAAGTTCAGGTTTCATCATTCATAATTTAATGTTAATAAATTTTGCAACATTTTTATGTGTGTTTCTTGTCATTAATGCATCTTGTGATTGTCGAAAGGCTTAGAACTGTGACATTGTAAAGTGATTCAGTTTCTTTGAATACTACTATAATAGTTAATACCTCATTTCTCTAATTCACACACAAAATACTTTGTGTAACTACAAATATAATCATCCCATTTCCATCCTGGTTCTCTCCAAATGATAACACACTCTTCACCTATTCTATCTGTTTGACCAGGTTCACCATCAGCCCAAAACTCACAGTTTTCATTTAGCATTACGTTGTTGCTCCACTGAAAATTGTTTTTGTCACGGTTAAACTTGAGGCCTATCCATGGATCATCATCGCAATTATTCTGTTTAAGCATTTCCACTAAACAGTCATATTTCTTCCTTGAATCCATCACAGCTAATCTCTTTCCTTTGTTACTACAGTCTTGTTTGGCGTCCTCCCAATTCTTTTTTGTTCTTACCAATTCTATATTGTAATTGCCTAATATCGAATCTAAAGAGATTTTTAAAGTAAAATGTAATAAAATAAATAATCGAATTAATGATAAAACATTAAGAATAATCAGTATTTTATATATGGTCTGTATTAATTTATTTTAATAAATACATAAATAATCATAATTATAAATGCACATATAATCCAAGAAAGCTTTAATTCTAATCTACGAAAAAAAATTTTTGTCAGACTGTAACTACGGTAAAAAGAAACAACAACATAGTTATATTCAAATATTTTGAATTTGGTAATGAGAATGAATGTCGTTGAAATACTCATTGAAAAAAATTTGCACAGCATGCAGGAAGCGTTGGATTCAAATGAAATTTTATTAGTATAATAGTAGATACAAAGGACAGGAATGATTACAATGTCGCAGTAGCAGGACAATATCCCGCTGGGTTGTGGAACGCATTAAGGTTAGCTTTAGAATCTTGTTGGACCAAGTTGTGGATGGATACATGGGATGATACGGATGATAGAGTCAAATAGACGCCGTATATTGTCTTGATTTGTCCACAGTTCTTGGAAATTTCGCTTCAATACGCTCTGTTCCAAGCAGGAATAGTACAACATAGTGACAGTTGCCGTCTCGTCTGATCCCAGACCTGGATACAAATCAGGCCAACGAAATGTCGCAACATGACAGAGACAATCCTGTGTCGTCCGCAAACAGTTTTCTTGTTGGAAAATTTCCTCCTGGGCGTCCAGCCAGGAAAGGCAGCACATGAGGCCACGGGATCTCCTCAACATCAATGTCGGTCATAGCACTACTTGTGACGAACGGCTATCATATTCGATAGAACCCCAGACCATCACATCTGAAGTAGGGGCTGTATGCCGCTGTGAAGTGGGATTGGAATTGCAGCGCTCACCCGTGGTTCTGCAAACACTGACACTGTGATCATCCGTTCCCATCGAAAATGGGAATTCTTCGCTAAAGATGATAAGTTGCCAGTCCGTGACGTTGGTTTCTGCGTCGCTCTCTAGTGACACCATTGTATATGAAGCTGACCATGTTGAGGTGTTAAAGGCACAAAACGGAAGGGGCGTCTAAAATATAGATTTATCTCTGCTTCGTGTCTGGAAATGGTTCTTGCAGAGAAAGGACCATCCTTGTGATCCTGCCTTGTGTAGCTGGACTTTGGACAAGGAAGCCATTGATTCTTTTGTGCCTTTCTGATGCTCAAAGAAACCTCTTACCTGGTGCTCTGTCTTGGACGTCCGGAGCAGGTCCGCCGTTTTTTATTATTAAGTTTCGTTAGTATTTTTATTCATCTTATTTTATATCTTTTTTTAAATGAGTTACATAAATGAAAAGGCTATGATGATTCTTAGATTATAATATCTTCTTCTTCTTCTTCTTCTTCTTCTTTTCCATTAATGCTAATGAGCGTATTGGGCGACCAGGGCTATCCATCGAGCCCGATCCGAGGCAAGGTCTTTGGCCTCATCCCAAGTGATGTTAAGGGCTTTGAGGTCATTGATGAACGTTCGGCGCCAGGTTAACCGTGGTCGTTCACGGCGCCGTTGACCATTGGGTGGAACCCACTGGAATGCCTGTTTCGGAATGCGAGCATTGTCCATGCGAAACACATGGCCAGCCAGACGTCGGCGACGTTGTGCGATGATAGTACGAGTACTAAGGCTGGGAAGCTGGCTTTTTTGTAACACCTCTTCATTCGTAATGTGTTCAAAGTAGCTAATACCCAAGATGCGTCGCAGGCAACATGGTGGAAAGTGTTTACTTTTCGTCTGATACTGACTGATGCTTTTCAGGTCTCAGCAGCGTATATTGCCATTGGAATAATAATAGAGGCGTATAGACGGAGCTTGATGTTAAGGGAGATAGATGTAGATAACCAAATATTACATATTTGTTGAAACACTGCTGCAGCTTTCCCAAGACGATTTTTGACGTTAGTCTCTGCATCCCCAACTTGGCCAATTACGCTACCAAAATATGGGAACTTGGCAACTTCTTCCAAGTCTTGTCCATCAATGCTGATCTTGGGCATGTCGGCTGAAGTTCCCACAATCATGATCTTGGATTTCTCATTACTAACGCGTAAACCAACTTTCGCTGCTTCTCGATGCAATCTTAATGTCTGCTTCTGCAGATGATGACCATTCTCTGCAAGTAAGGCAATATCATCCGCAAAGTCAAGATTATAATCTCTACTTTAAATCAATTACATGCAGATTAATGACGTAGGTAAAGTGATTAATATTCATTGTTGAATATATCTAGCAACTCATTGTTTAGATTCTAAAGCTTTCTGTAGGAATTTTATTCTCCTTCTGGTGCCAATTTCTTGAATTTGATAAAGTGTTAAAAAATAAATATTAGCTCCTCTCTAGTCCTTACATATGCATGTCAAGTTTCATCTAACAGTTCAGAAGAGGGAGAAAATACACTCATTCATACAGACACACACACACACACACACATCTACATCCATAGTATGCATTTCGCACAGTTTCATATGAAACTGTTGGAATCCGAAAGCATGGATAAGTTTAGGTGTGAGTTAAAATGAAGATGCAAAAACTCGCAATGGACTTTTACTGCAGAAATCGCTGCCATTAAGAACATTACATGCAACAGCGCCACTTTTTCTGAACTACTTTTTCCTTTTGTCTTAGCGCTGTACATAACTTTCAGTTTCAATTAATACAAAACTTATTATCAAAACAATACCGTTACTGAATTAATTTAACACAAAACTACCAGATTTATAAACATTGTAAACTAACACCTCCCCTCAATGTTTTATAAATCTGCAACCATTAAAACTTTAAAACATTAAGGTCTTAAATTATACTAGAAACTGTAAACATTAAAGTCTTAAATTATACTAGTCCAAAGGCATTGGCAAATTTCCTGGACTTCACTGCTTCCAATGGCTTGCCTATCTAAATCTCGCTTGCCACGAATATCCAATCCAATGCCAGTACCTCTGGGACTTTTGCCTCGTCGGGGTTTTCCTTCATTACCACGAGGTTCGCGTTTCCTGAATTCTTTGAATGAAGGCGGTTCATCAGTTCGTTCTTTTCTGTTTGGGATTTTGTCTTGTGATGTTTCAATTGAATAGACATCACATTCTTTACTTGATTCCACTTCGTAGCTGGGAGGTCTTGTTTTCTTCTTCTTCTCTTTAACATCTTGAGTCACTTCTTGAGGAGAATTACAAAACTTCATAATTCTTTCAGTGGTCGGCTTCTGGGAGCGAGCTTTATTATTATTTTCTTCTTTCTTTGGTAGTGGGGGTTCCTGGGGCTTGACTTGTTGTGCTTCTGGTAATGGGGTTTCCTGCGGCTTGACTTGTTGTGCTTCTTTAAAATCCTTTTTGACTTTAGGCACGGGTTTACCTTTCGGAGTCACTGGTGGAGCTCCCTTAGACTTGTTTATATTTTCTTGTTCCTTAAGCTCCTCACCAGGCGTTCTGTAGGTCATCCCTCATTCTGCCTCTGCAATCGCTCTGATTCTGGACTGATTTCTTCCGTTTTTGTTGTCACACTAAGTGCATGTTCACCTTTACCTAGATCAAGTTCATACAGTCCTGCATTAGCTCTTCCTGTAGCCACTGTTTTTCCTTTCCATATGATTAGGCACTTATCAGTTCCACCTACACACTTTGTAGTGATTCCTAGCTTGGCTAACTTGCTAGTAGATAGTAGACTTCCGCTGAAAGTCAGAGTATACAGCACGTCTTTTACTGTGATAACTCGTACTTCATTCCCATTACCGGTTCTGCATCGTAGAATGCCACTGCCAACACCTTCCGCAGTGATCACTCGATTGTCTGCTACCCGTACTTTTGTCCGTACGGTAGTATCTAAAGATGAGAAAAACTTTCTATCACAGCTCATGTGCCTTCCCGTTCCTGAATCTACATACCATTTATCACGGTTGCCTTCGCCTACTGTGAAACAAATATCAGGATCTGAAACTCTTTCTTGATTGACCATATTTGCCCCAAGTATCTTTTCCTTTTCTTGGTTTTTCTTTTTCCAAAGTCTGTAATCGGGACAATCACGCTTAAGATGGCCTTTCTTCTTGCAAAAATAGCATTCACCGTAAAACTGCGATGCTCCGCTTGCAATGCTTGATCTTTGAGTGTCTTTATTTTTCCTTCTAGGCGTGTAGACTTTAAGAGCTTTCTCCTCATGAATATCTGGATCTGAAACTCTTTCTTGATTGACCATATTTGCCCCAAGTATCTTTTCCTTTTCTTGGTTTTTCTTTTTCCAAAGTTTGTATTCGGGACAATCTCGCTTAAGATGTTCTGCTTTCTTCTTGCAAAAATAGCATTCTCCATAAAACTGCGATGCTGCGCTTGCAATGCTTGATCTTTGAGTGTCTTTCCTTCTCGGCGTGCATACTTTAAGAACTTTCTTCTCATGAACCTGCTCCTCGGATGAATAACCAAGTCGTCTTTGGTACTCTTCGAGCTTTTTCATCGTCTTCACGAGGCTTAGCGTCAGATCTTTATCAGGTCTAGTCTCCAACGCTGTTATCAGTGTTGCATAACTATCCGGTAAGCTGCTCAGCATAAATGCTACCGCCAGTCTGTCCGCTATTTTTTCCCCGAGTGCTGTAATCTGGTTCAGATTGTCCTTTAACCTTTCAATAACAATTTTGTCTGACATTCTCACGAAAGATAAACCTAACTAACTTCCGGTTTGCAATGTCCGATAATTTCTTATTCCTTTACCTTTAAATCTTCTTTAAACTCATAAATCAAACTTCTCCGGATGCTGGCGTCATCTGGGCCCGTAACCTGTTGAAATCCGAAAGCATGGATAAGTTTAAATGTGAGTTAAAATGAAGATGCAAAAACTTTTTTTTACTCGCAATGGACTTTTACTGCAGAAATCGCTGCCATTAAGAACAATACATGCAACAGCGCCACTTTTTCTGAACTACTTTTTCCTTTTGTCTTAGCGCTGTACATAACTTTCAGTTTCAATTAATACAAAACTTATTATCAAAACATTACCGTTACTGAATTAATCTAAACACAAAACTACCAGATTTATAAACATTGTAAACTAACAACATACACACACACATATACATCCATAGTATGCATTTCGCACAGTTTCGTATGACGCCGTGTGCGTCATAGCAGCAATGATCTCTTGGCGATCTCTTGGCGAGCGATCTCTTGGCCTATCGATCTCTTGGCGAGCAAGAGAAGTGCGATATGCAGTTGCATGCGGGAACGTCGTGACGCTCACCCACCCAAGATCAGGAGGGCTGTGAAGAGCAAGACAACGGTCAGATGGCAGAGACGATGGGATTCATCAACCAGTGGAAGATGGACTCATAATCTTATATCTAATATTGTAACATGGATGGAAAGAAAGCACGGTGAGGTGAATCACTACCGGACTCAGCTACTAAGTGGCCATGGTTGTTTTCTAGCGCACCAGAGGCGCTTCGGAATTGTCGACAATGCGTCATGTCCGACTTTCCAGTTCTTGAACGAGGACGCGGAGCATGTCTTCTTTGTCTGTCCACGCTTCCACGAAGATAGAAATGAGCTGGAGAAATCCCTTCGACAGCTTGTGACTCCAGAGAATATCGTTGGCTTGACGACTATCTCCCAGGCCAATTGGACGGCAGTGGCTGACTATGCTGCCACTGTTAAACGCTGCCAAACTTCGTATGGCAGAGAAAATCAGACGTAATCAGTTGCGGAATGATATCTGAGACGGATTGTTAGTCAATCTGCCCTACGCGAAGTAGTATCTGACGGTGGTTCCGTGTAGGGTGTTTTGGGAGTCGGACGTAGGGTTTTAGTGAGTAGGAGTCTTTTATCACTGAGTCTCACATTACCAATTCCTGTTCGTAAATGGTATGCATAAATGCATTTCCCCCGTCCATAAAAAAAAGAAATATATAAATATATATATATATCCACATATGAAGACTGATGAGCATTCTGATTGCATCCGGTGGGATAGCCTGCTAGTCTGTTTCTTTGCAAGTCGAGAGATCATTATGGTGGATGGCGGAGGCTTTTCGCGGACTGTTTCTTACTTATCGTGTCCCAGTCATGTTCGATCTAGAACATATCGGGAAAACGTGTAGGTTAGAGAAAAAGCAGTATCTGCCGTTCAAGCAACAGATATTAGATACTCCAAACCATATGTGGGCGAGCATTGTCCTGCTGGAATATAGTGTCTGGACAACGCTGAAAAAAAAGTATAACGTCTGCCTCTAATACATTCCTGATACTTCTGAAGGTTTCCTGAATTCTTATCAGGCTAGGTCGCGAATTGTGTCCAATGGCACCCCAACCATGATACTTTGCGTTGGGCAGGTGTAACTCTCCAGAATGCACGCTACAAGCTAGCCTTTCCGACATGTATTCGAACACATATGCAACCATCATGTTGCAACAAGTTGAATCATTACTCGTCAAAAACACGATGTATGCCAATCAAATTTTGTGAATGTCTATTTTCAATACACTATTGCAGCTTGAGGCTTTTGTTGTTGAGGATCAAAGAAATTCATACCGATGGGATGAGTCCACTAGTGATGAGTCCACTAATGATGAAGTCGAACTGTGCTGGAAAACAAAGCTTCAACTGTGACAGTCCTGCACTGCTAACAGCATGGATATCGCTGTTTGATCAGTCACAGCCATGAGATAGAGGTCTCTGTCATCCCGTTCGATTTTAATGTCCAGTTCCTAGATTTCTGTGCGTCTGACTTCTTCCATCCATTAATGCGATGTTCGTCTCACTATTCCAGCTTTAGCCCTGTACTAATGGCAATTTAAATATGTGAAAATGCAGCTTCTCCTACCCCAGCAATCCTTTCTATCTCGAAGTCCGTAAGGGTTTCTTAATGTTTATAGTGAGACAGGACACATCTTTTTGTTCCAATGTCCGCTCACTAATTGCAGCATCTTATTTTTTAAACACCTATTTATAACCAAGATCAGAAAGTTCAGATAACTTAGCTCCGATATCTGAAGCTGATTTTCACTAACATTATAATCATTTGGGTGTCTTAGTCCGATGTATACTTTCAGTAAGTTTCGAACTAATACCATCACCCCTTCATGATTTTGCAGTTCTCACAAACATTAATGAATTTTATATCATATTTTGGAAAATGTCATTATCCATGTGATAAATCCTGTTCCTTATAATTCATTTTAATTCTTGCTGGAAAATCTAATCAACCTATTAAGAGGCAAAAATTGTACGGATCTTTGTAAATTTGTAAATTTGTAATTTGATTGCAGCATTGAAACAAGTCAGGCAAGACGTCACGCCCATGTTTAAAGATGGCGTCTCTAATATTCGTCACATTTCACGGCGATTGATCACGATTACACAATTATTATCAGCGTATTGTGATTTTCTTTCCCACGTAAATGAAGTTTACACTGAAATGCATGAAGTTCGGGCGTCAAAATTTATCAGAGAGTTTGTGAAACCTCGGTTTTTACATAATTTCGGCTGTGTAGCCACTCGCTCACTACTCAACAAGTAGGGGACAATGACGATGCACGTGCCCTCATTGTTGCCCAGACAGGATTATTGGTATTGGCTGATAGACATTCGTTATTATTATTGTTATTGTTGAAACTGGTAAATCCATTTTTTATTTTCTTTTATTTTAACAAAATTTGGCTTAGTCATTCAAATTATATGTGGGCTTTTCCGGAAGTCATGGCTTTTAAAAAATGAGCTTAAAACATCTTTTTCAATATTGTGTTCTTCAAAAATTTCAGAGTATTTCAAAAATGTGGAATTTGTTTTACTTCCGTTAATATTGCCTCAATTTTGACGAGCCTATTCTTTTAGGGCAGCAGGTTGCCATTATGTTTCATAATGAGAAATCACAGCGCTAGCTTCTATGAAAGTGGTAAATCAATTCTTTTTTTTTATTTTAACAATACTATAATATTAACAAATAAGCCGATATTCAAATTACATGTGGGCTGTTACGGAAGTCGTGGCTTCTAAAAAAATTAGCTTAGAACATCTTTTTCAATCTTGTGTTTTTCAAAAATGTGGAATTTGTTTTTCTTCTAAGAATATTTCAAGGGTCGCAACTAGTATTTTATGAATACTTACCACATGTTTCATCTACTCCTGCATCACATGGATCAACTGTCATAACGCCATTCACAGTTTCCTATAATAGAGTTAACAATAAATTCATTTCCATTTCAAATTAAAGGTATTTGATTAATATATCGGGTGGCCATAATTAAAGAGGAGATGTTTGGAGCGCGATAGGCAAAAAAACGTAGGACCAAAAACGGCCAAATTTGATGCATATACTATTCTAACCACGGGATTACGATTTCGCCAAAAAAAAAATTAGTTCCGAATGGTGTCACCAGTGGGAAACAGGCGCTCTATTGTAAGCTAATCAGACGTTGGAAAGAAAATTGTTGACAATAGGTTGACAATAGGTTTATTGTTGACAATAGGTTCTATAGTTGATAATCAGTTGACATTAGATAAGTATTGTTGACAATAGGTGTACAGTTGACAATAGGTTTTATTGTTAGTCAGTTAGTTACACATACGGTTCAATATGCTGTCCTTGCACGTTGTCCAAAATCTGCATTCTATGAATCCTAGATTCCACTGTGAACCGCACTAAATATCCAGAGATTTGTCTCACGTGAAGCAGTATTCGGTCCTTTAATTTGCCAAACTATCAATGTGTTCTTGGAAAACCAATGCTTTCAAGTAACTCCACAACCAAAAGTCACATTGCGTGAGATCATACAACCTGCGGGCCACGTCGTCGGAAATGCTCGACTAATTATTTATTGGTGAAATGTTGACGTAGGACTTTGCTGCACTGTCAAGCTTATGTGAGAGAGCGCTCCATCCTGCATGAGTACAGTCACGTCAAGACAAATATCCATGTTGCTGAAGTTCTGGAATAAAGAAATTTAGCAGAATTTGTTAAAATCGCACTGCACTGTTGAAATCCTGTACGTTGCACTTCTTCGAAAAAGTACGGTCCAATTATGAAGGAAGCTGTAACGCCACACCACACTGTGACCTTCAATAGATGCAGCGGCATCGGCTCAATAGCATGAGGGTTCTCAGTAGCCCTAATCCGACAGTTGTGTGTATTGATAGTGCTGCTGAGATAAAAATGCCCTCATCACTCCTTAGAATATTCCAAGGCCATGCATCGTCCATTTCCATCTGAGCTAGGAATAGATGAGAGAAATGCAGGCACGTTTCCGCACATTTCCGTTTCTTGGACTTGGGTATTCCTGTAAAGGTCAAACTTCAGCATTTCCATACAGTTGAATACGGCATATCCAGTTGCCTGGATACTGCCCGAGTACTGATAGATCCGTGGCAGCATTCACTTCCACTACGGACTTTGCAACAGTTTCAACTCCGTCATTTGATACCGGTTTGCATCCGGGTCCTGGTTGCACTTGTAAAGATACGGTATTTTCCGTAAGCCATTCGTTATTCGGAATAATCGTAGTACAATGGACGCAGTTCTGGTATTTTTGATAATAAAACTTTATGAGCAAAGGACGATCACGCAAACACAGCATTGCGTATAGTAATATTCACAGCACCGTCAAGCAGGTCGAACTGATGCCACTCATATTGAGGCTTATATCCGCGTACCGGATGACGTCTGTCGTCTGTCACTGCGTGGCTGTACAGTGTACAGCGCCAATTTCCCCACTGGTGACGACATTCAAAATAAAAAAAATTCCGCCAAATCGTAATCCCATGGTCTGAATAGTATATACACAAACTTGGCCTTTTTTGGCTCAACAGTTTTTTGCTTAACGCGCTGCAAACACCTTCTGTTTAATTATGGCCTCTTGGTGTCTTATTTGTTTAGAATTGCCTTAATAATTCTACACCTACATAAATTTTTAAAAATACAGAAGTCTTGATTTGTTAATTATTTATTTGAATAATTGTTATCTATGAGTAATTGAA
>JAFIDM010001028.1:52636183-52656810 GCA_023159025.1 Thereuonema tuberculata
GTTTATATTTCACAGATATTGTAAATTCAAAATCTCGTGATTTATTAATATTAATATTAATATTATTAATATTAATATTATTATTAGTAAAGGCTTGAAGAAGAGGAGACGTTCTTTTATTTTCTCCTCGAAAATTCGCTGTTTTTTTCTAGAAATAAATATAGTTTTAACATTTATTTTCTGTTGTAGTGGAAGATGATTAATAGTATACTTTTCAGTCGAAAAGATTTGAAGAAGAAATATGGAATGTTTATTTATTGGTTTTTGTTTTAAAAGATGGTAATCCAATGTAACTTTACATATGAAATTTTAAAGAACAAGGTAATTAATGCTTCTAGACAGTGTCAAAAGCAAAGCGGCCCCATAATATGCATAATTGTATAAACAACATAATTAAAAGCAAGAGCATACAAATGCAAGACCGTTCCTTTATGTTTTACAGGCCTGCTGTAACCTAGGGGCTACTAAGACAATGCTTAGTGCATCATTTGGATATGTTAAAGAATTTACGAAACAATACGCTTGTAAATATTAACAATGACGTCCTGTTGGCAATTGTTAGTATTATGTATGAAGCATCAGTATTATTACTGTGCTAATTGTTATCATTATTACTAACACTACTACGGAAAACGTTAATTTGGGGGTCAGGGAATGGTCCTACAGGTCTGATTTTTTTTTTTACGTGTTCACCTACTTTTTGATGCTGAACACAATGGTGAAGGTTTCATTCTAATATCTCTAACCGTTTGGCCGATACAGAGTGTGACAAAGTGTGACAGACAGACAGCACAAAAGCAAGAGCGGTTCCCTATGTTAACTGTAACATGGGACCGCTAAAAATCGAACAAAGAAATAGTTTTCCATATCTTACAACTTGAAAACTTCAAAGAGTTATTTTCGTATTAGGATACAGTAACCAAATAACTAAACAGATATCGATATGTTTTCTTATTTATTGCTAATTTAGTGAAAACATCCTTTTACTTATTGGTTTTTATTTTATCACATTCAAAAGTGTTTATTTTACTCTAAATTCAAATTTTTAAAATTTATCTATTACAATTTACCGTATGCAAATTTGTAAATCTAATTCTGATGAAATATAATTCTCAGGAAAACGTAATTCATTACGTTATTGTAAGTATTTGCTGCTGTGTTGTAGCATTAACTGCAACAGTCCCAATCGAGGATGAGACCTGGGTTTTATTCAAAAATGACGTCATAGTTGTGATAACTCCCATTGAAATTCTTAATATTTCGGATGCTAGTACTTGTGCAGCAGCTTGCGATGTCAGAAACAAATGTCAATCTATCATCTTTAGAAATGGCTCTTGTGTTTTATACAATAATGAGTTGGAAAAGAAATACATTCGGAAGGTAAGGGCTTGTTTTTGATCTCTTTTCGCGAAAAGAATTTCCAAACTTGTAGTCAAATGAATAGAATCAACATCAACTGAGGAAATTTTGTACTATACATAAAAATGCACACACATGCACACACACATATATGCACGTAAATACCAGAGGTATTTCAATGGGCTTAGCAAGAGCTGAGGAATTTTTACAGGTTATTTCTTCTCTAGACGTGGCTTAGAATTTATCCTGCCCGCTGTGAATTGGGAAAATCTATTGGAATTATTTCCCGGAAGCTAAAGGCGGGCTGATAATCCAGTAAGAGAAACGTAATACAGGCACACCAATGAAGAAAAGCAATATGAAGGAAAAACACTGATTCTAACATGAGTGAAGATATAAGCAGAACTACAGCAAAATCCACGAGTCGATACAATTGAAATCCCTACACTGACCAATGAACCCCAATTAGCTGTTGGAAACAACGAGTTAAAAGTGGACCAGTGATATTATGTAATTTATCATCAGTTTTATTGACTGAAAGTGAATTAGACTTTTATTATTTTTGACAACATTAAAGTATTAGCTTCAGTTACTTTACTTTTAGAACTAATAAAGGATTAAATTATAAATAAAAAAGAGCACACTTGCATAAACTGAGAAGAAATACACTTAATTTAGTTATACAGCTACCAGTTTCGATTGTACTGCAATCTTTTTCAAGCTAAACACAAGCGTGCAAAGGCACGTCTATTTAAATGTTCATCAAATAATAATAATACAAAGGATGACATGGCGGACTGGACTGCCCTCTGGTGGAAGATGTATGAACTGCATTTGATCTGTGCTGCCAACTGGCGGGGAAGAGTGACATCAGAAAACCAAAACAATTCCATTTTGTTGACTTTTTTGTTGTTGGCTGAAGGATATCTAGGGAAACTAAAAGTAAGGATTTAGTACATATCCTATAATTTGACACGTTTTCATATAAAACTAAAGTGATAAAGTAATTTAAAATTAAAGATTACAAAGATTGAAATTAAAAATTTTTATAAAAGCATTTAATTTTTTTTTTAATCACTTTTCAATCAATCATTTTAAGTAACCTATTTCTTTATAATTTCTTTTTTTGATTTCTTATCATTATTCATCATGATACCATACTCAGCTATTGTTGGGACGGCTAAATAGTCATTATATGCGTTCGGTGTCTGCAGTATGAGGGACGTTTCTAAGCACTTCCTTATGAATTTGTCACTGCACTTGGTCAAGATGGAGGCATTCTTTAAACACTGGTGAATGCTACAAATCCAATGCATGTTTAACTATTCTATAGTCTCTGTTGCGACTGCTGAGCGCTCTCTTATGGTCATCAATACGCTATTGTAGAGAACGTCCTGTCTCCTCAATATATTGGCATGGTCCGTTTTTTACATGGAATAGAGTACACTAACCCTTTGTTAACAGAGCTGCGTGCACGCTTAAGTTGTGTGAGTTTTTGGCGATGTTGTTGGCCTATGCGGTGAGAACAATGTTTGCTTCAGCGCAAATCCTCAGTGCTTAGAAACGTTCCTCATACTGCAGACACCTAATGAATATTTAACCGTCCCAACAATAGCTGAGTATGGTATCATGATGAATAATGATAAGAAATCCAAAGAGAAATTATAAAGAAATAGGTTACTTAAAATGATTGATAAAAAAAAAAAAAAATAATTTTGAATGTGTCAATCTATATTACTAAAATCTTTTATTTCTCTGTCTGTCTGTGTGTCTGTGTGTCTGTCCGGCGCAATTTTCTGAGCGAATGGAAAATAGAAATAATTTTTACAATGAAACATCCGCGACAGGAATCGAACCTGCAACCTTCTGATCCGAAGTCAGATGCCTTATCCATTAGGCCATAGGGACTACAACTCTCTTCATATGGATTTTTGACTTATATCTCCTTTCCTTTCCCCCATCAATAAGGAATGTATTCAATCTTTTTTTTGAATCTCAACATTGTTTATTTATTTCACATCAGTCAGTTTATTTGTAATTCGAAACTGACAATTAGAACGATAATTGCCGAAACGTTGCAATATTTTAAATATTCTTACTTAACCAAATCCTATGTGATATTGAAAAATATGTGGGTGTACACGCCAGATGTTGGAGTAAAGAAAACAGAGTCAAGAAAGAGAGAAGCACTCTTTTTTTGAGGTGGAATACCGAAAAAAATCACTATTTGCAACTCAAAAACCATCAATAAATGTAACTCAAACGTCACTGAAAAGTGACAATTATAATTAAAATGAGAGTCAAAAAAGAATGAAGCGATACTTCTATTAGATAGAATACTGAAAAATCACTATCTGTAACTCAGAAACCATCAATATTTGGAACACAAAAGCCACTGAAAAGTGCCACTTAGAATAAAAAAAGAGACTCAAAAAAGAAAGAAGCAGTATTTCTATTAGATAGAATACTGAACACTATTGTAACTCAGAAACCACTGAAAAGTATCATTTGGAATAAAAAAAAAGAAAGAGTCAAGAAATAAGAAGCAGTATTTTATTAGGTAGAATACTGAAAAATCACTATTTGTAACTCAAAAACCATCTCTATTTCTAACTCGAAAACGACTGAAAAGTATCAATAGGAATAAAAAAAAAGGATAGTCAAGAAAGAAATATGCACTATTTCTATTAGGTAGAATACTGCTCAGAAGTTAGACGTCTTAGCCATTAGACCACTAGGCCTATATTCTAATCTCTGTAAAAAATAAAAATATATCATAGATATATGATTTACAAGGTGGTTCTAAAAGCAGTCGTAGATAGAGAGAATATAGACATCAAAAATTAAATTAAAAAAAAAGCTTTTAAAAAATTTTAGTTTTAGTTTCCTTGATGTAATTTGTGTGTGTGTGTGTGTTTTTTTTTTTAATAAATAAAAAATTGTTTTCTGTTACATAAGGGAGGCTTCCGGAGCGAAGCGACGGGTAGCCGACTAGTGCTTTTACAAAAATTTTTAATTTCAATCTTTGTAATCTTTAATTTTAAATTACTTTATCACTTTAGTTTTATATAAAAACGTGTCAAATTATAGGATATGTACTAAATCCTTACTTTAAGTTTCCCTAGATATCCTTCAGCCAACAACAAAAAAGTCAACAAAATGGAATTGTTTTATTTACAATTATTTAACGTGCGTTGATTAATTCAAAATGATTAAAATTTAGCCAAACGCACAAATATTTTAAAAAAGTTTTTAAAAAATACAAAGGATAAAAGAAACACAACGTTTCGACTTGCCTGCAAGTCATCGACCAAGTGATATCGGTGCAAAATATTTATTTATATGGTTTTTCTAAAAAACAAAAAGAATAAGAGCGCCGTTCAATAATTTTTGAGATACATTTACGAGTTGTTTATTTTGATATTAATTTCAAATGCTCACACCAGGTGGAGGCATTATAATTGTAAAAACAAACACGAGATGGCAATACTGTCATCACTTCATTTACATACAGCTACGATTGGTGCAAGAGACTTATATAAACCCACTGTTCCACTGGATCGATCACTTGGTCGATGACTTGCAGGCAAGTCGAAACGTTGTGTTTCTTTTATCCTTTGTATTTTTTAAAAACTTTTTTAAAATATTTGTGCGTTTGGCTAAATTTTAATCATTTGGAATTGTTTTGGTTTTCTGATGTCACTCTTCCCCGCCAGTTGGCAGCACAGATCAAATGCAGTTCATATATCTACCACTGGTAGCTGTATAACTCAAATTAAATGTATTTCTTTTCAGTTTATGCAAGTGTGCTCTTTTTTATTTATAATTTAACTCTTCAGATGTTATGCACACGTAAAAGCTTTCTTCAACTAATAAAGGATATTCAGTGATATAATGACGATGACATCACTCGTCCATAATTCCTCAGAGACAACCGAAAGTTCATAATCGCTGGCAACATTACGAGCACTTCTTTATTTCGAAAGTGAACTTTCACAAAAACAAGTCTGGCAAGTCTTTGACGTAGTAGTATCTAGCGAAATATTATGAATGTCTATGCAGAATTTCGGGAAGAAAACATTACTAATGTCGTAAACATAAAATGGAGGCTTGCCCTGATTTTAAAATCCCATTGATGATTGCAAATTGCTTGGAACCCTCGGCAAACATAGACCAGCATCGTCTAAGAAAATGAAGGAGATTATTTAATTTGATTACTTCTCTTAATCAAGAAATTGAATAAAAATTTCGTCGTAATGTGATATCTGCTTTGAAAAAAAATGTTTAAGTGAATGGAAATGAAGAATTATCTAGGTCCATTGTTTCCACTGTAGTCTGACTTCCAATCTAACCAAACGGTTTGGATTGGAATAATTCAGCAACCAAACTTGGTACTCGTTTGATGCAGGAGCGGAACCCTAACACCCGTCTAGAGAAGAAAGAATCAAGGGAAAAAAATAGTCCAGCACAGCCTGGGATCGAACCCGGATCCTCCAACCTCTTTTATCAGATATAATAATATAAAAAATAATCATAACAACTTCACAATCGAAGTAATTAAAATGATTTCGTTGATAAAGTCTTTTTTTCCCGCTATCCTTTTTTTTATGTAAACCAGTCCTATTAGGTGTAATTACATAATTACTCTTGTATTATAGGTGCTGGAAAGAACAACAGCAAGCCTGCATAGGGACATGGCCTAATAGTGAAAGTGACCCATTTGAGGTCAGAAATAGATTAAAGGAGTCATAGTAAGGAATAATGTCTATGGACCCACGTCTCCAGCTCTTACCGCTTCGTAGATAACGCCCATGTCAACTTTGATTGGAAATTGCTCGATTGCAAAAGTAGTAGGTATAGCTCTGGTTTTTGTTGCATTAATCTGCACTGGAGTTACTGGTTCTCACAATATGCCACATGACCCCTCAACTATCCCAGAACCACGTGACCTGGACATGCGCAACTGGTTATGGGCCCATAAGTCAAGATTTTGAGGTAGGTACCTCTTAGGTTTGTATATGGTATAATGGTATATACTGAGATTATATGCATGCCAAGTTTGAAGTTCACAGTGTTTTTCTATGTTGGTATATTTGTCAAGTGAAGTTTTAACTTTGAAGTCGAATTTAAGGATGAAACTTTGAATCGAATTTAAGGGTGAAACCCATGTTTCCGAATATTTGGTGATAGAGGATAAAATGATTCTCTCTTAGAATACTATTGATTGGGTGGATCCAATCTTTCCCACTATTTATTTTGTCTCCACACTATTAGATCACTTTCACTATTAGGCCATGTCCCTATGCAGGCTTTTAGTTTCTCTATACCAACTTAGGAAAACGCTACGAACTTCAAACTTGGCATGCATATAATCTCAATATATACCATTATACCAGGTACAAACCTAAGAGGTACCTACCCCAAAATCTTGACTTATGAGCCCATAACCTGTTGTCCATGTCCAGATCACGTGATTCTGGGATAGTTGGGGGGGGGGGGTCATGTCGCGTACTGTTAGAACCAGTATCTCCAGGGCAGATGAATGCAACAAAACCCAGAGCTTTACCTACTACGATGGCCGAGCAATTTCCAATCAAAATTGTACCCTGACATGGGCGTTCTCTACGAAACGGTAAGAGCTGGAGACGTGGGCCCATAGACATTATTCCTTATTAAGACCTCCTTAATCTATTTCTGACCTGAAATGGGTCACTTTCACTATTAGGCCATGTCCCTATACAAGCTTGCTGTTGTCCTTTGCTCTTTGTCATTAAGATTAATACAAAAAAAATCATTAAAATAAAAAATTAATTTACAAAATTTTAATCTATTATCTCACATTGAAATCACTATGTACATTTAATATTAATATTAAAAATTTAGAAACTCTTTTTAATTTTATTATTTATTATATCATAAACCTTTTAGTTGGTTTTTAATAGTTTTTATGCTATGCCATTTAATTATCCCAGTTGAGGTGACCAAAAAGTTTAGAATAAATAAAGACATTTATTCTAAAACCAAAATTATTTTTAATTTTAAGTATTTCAAAAGCTTTTTACCAATTTTATCTAGTTGAACTATTTGAGATATAATTTCCTTTTATATTTTTATATTTTTAAACATTTTTCTAAAATAAATAATATTATAAATAAATTTTTCTTCAATATTTAAAATTTTATATTCGGTTGTTATTTTTAATTTATTTTCCATAGTTTGATACTTATAATTAAGAAAAATAGTATTAATAATTTTGTATATCAATCTATTGATTATATTTAACTGATGTTTAGTTAGAAAACACCAACATTCCAAACCGAAATTTAAGAGAGATTCAACGAATAATTTATAAATAATAAGCTTTGGTTTAGAGTTATATATTTTTTTTAAGTAATAAAAGTGTGTATATATAAAAGTGTGTAATCTATTGATGATATAATTGTAATGCTTATGCTAATTGTAATTATCATCAATTTAAATCCCTAAACATTTATAATTTTTATTACACTCAATAACATTACAATCGCAAATTTTTAAATTATTATTATTATTATTACTATTAGTTAAATTATTACAATAATCATTATGTAACTTAAAAGATAAAGTTAAATCTAGTTTCTTGTTTGTAGTTTTCATTATCATAATTTTAGTTTTATAGTTTTCATTTAATTTAAAATGTGATTTGACGAAGGAAGATAAAGAAAGAAATTATAAATGTTTAAGGGAATTTTTATGATTGATTTTCATATTACGATAATTCTCGTAAACTTTTATATATGTATTTATTTATTGTGTTTGATATCAATAAAAATATTTCAAGAAAATTTCATGCAAAGTTTTATTTTTAACTAGCTGGATACCGTCGCTTCGCTCCGGAACCCTTGCATATACAGCATTAAAAAAAACCAACTTTATTTATTTAGCAAATTAATGTTGAGATCGTCAGAGAATATACGACTTCCCAGCCTGTGGCTTCTTCGGATTACTCAGGTGTATTGCGGGTTGGTTCCATACACCGAAAATTTAAAGCGAAAAATCACATATTTGCATGTATCATGCAAACGCAGAAACATTTGTAATTGATATATTTTTTTAGATTTGTGAATGAGTGATATATCGTTCGTTAGAACTTTCAAATACAAACGTTTTCCCAACGTAATGTTCTCTTCCAACTTTTATAAGTTACTTTTCGTTATAATTGAGAAAAAGTCAAAATTTTACCATTTAAAAGGCGCCATCTTGGAAACCAAAAACTTTTTTTCGAAAGATTTTTGTAGCATTTAGTTTGTCTTAAAAAGATCTACATTTTATCCATTTGCATGACTAATCTATCTCTTATAGTTTGGTTACAAAATTGGAAAAACTGAAAGTGTTATGTCAGAATGACAGACAGAATAACATTTTGTAATATATAATTTTCGAATTATTTATAAAGGTCATATAAAATTTTAATGTAGATTTTCAAGAAAATTTAAGAAGAAATATCTGTTTTACTAAGAAGAACATTCTAATATTGAAGTAGCAATTAAATAGTAGTTTCTTCGTGACATCACAATTTAAAACATACACGCATCTAGGATTCACTGAACTGTTTTTAGTGTTTTTTAATACCGGGAATCTAGGACAGCTATTTCTGGTTTCCTAACCATCAACAGCTGGATTCGCCCGGTGTCTCAGTGCAACCTTATTATGTGGGTGTTTGTTTTTTATTGTGAAGTCATTATTATTTCCGCACAAAATTTAACGTGCGGAATAGCTTATTTAAAATTGAGTAGTTTATTTAATTCTTTCAGAAATCAGATAACAAGCCTCCTACTAAGCCTCCAATTGAAGTAGAAGCAAACGAAACTTGTGGTAATTTCTTTATTTTTTTTCAATAAATTCTCTTCTTTCCGATAGGTTGATTCTATATTCCTTTATTAATGGTAAATTTACAAAGTACATCAGATATATCTATGTATCTATCTAACGTACACTCATTAACAAAAAAAACGACGAACCTAGAGGGAATTGTCGAATTGTAATGAAATTTCATATGCAAAGACTTTGTGACCGCCCATGCAAATGATTAAACTTTGGTGTCCAATGAATGAATAGCGAGAGCTACAGTGCATCGGAACTGCGCACTCAGCAGGTGTATATAAGAAGCGATTCTCAATCTGATGGTCAAAATTTCTGTTGCATTGCGAGTTACGATACCTTTCAACGACTGAAAAATTGCCTCGCCGCAGGATTCGAGCTCATTACGTGCAACTGTCAGAGTTTGAAAGAAGTCGTATCATTGGATTGAAAGAGGCAAATCGGAGAATCGGTCGTCATATGGGTCGAAGTGATGCGGCGATTAGAAGATGTTGGCAGTAATGGATGGACAATGGCAGATTTCAGCGTCATGAAGGTAGCGGTCGACCTAGGGCCACAGCAGAGCGGGAGGATAGAGTGATTGTGAGATCAGCTGTCACAGCGCCAGAATCATCGTTATGAACCATCAGATGTGCGACCCGCATACGAGTGTCCACCATGACCATTCACAGACGGCTGAGAGAGCGACATCTACGCTCGTACCGACCACTACGCCACCTGCCACTCACGTCTGCACACCGTCGGGCCAGATTACAGTGATGCTTGGCTCTATTCGGTTGGAATGATGCTGACCGGGGACGTATAGTGTTTAGCGACGAATCCCGCTTCCAACTGTGTCCTGAAGATCGTCGCAGACGTGTCTGGAGCGCCCAGGGCAGCATGCCGATCCTGCTTTCACTATTGCACGCCACACAGGCCCTCAACCAGGAGTTATGGTCTGGGGTGCCATTTCCCTTGGTAGCCGGACCCCGTTGGTCATCATTAGCGGCACACTTATAGCACAGCGGTACATCGACGACATTCTGAGACCTATTTTGCTACCCTTCTTTTGCAGTACCCTGGCCTTATTTTTCAGCAAGATAATGCCAGATCATATACGGCACGTGTTGCTATGATCTGTCTTGCAGCTCGTGAAACACTTCCTTGGCCAGCCAGATTCCCAGATCTCTCTCGAATCCAGCATGTCTGGGATATGATGGGAAGACGACTGCATCCACCAGGGAATGTCGATGACCTAGCCCGACAATTGGAGCAAATTTGGCAAGAGGAGACCATCAGGGAGCTTTATCACTCTATGCCACGTCGCGTGGCAGCTTGCATTCAGGGTAGAGGTGGGTCAACACCTTATTGAGCTCGTTACTTTATAACTCTGTAACTCTGAAATAAATCATTCAATTTGTCTGAAAGTTTAATCATTTTCTATTCTGTACATAATCTTCCTCTCCACCAATTTTTGTCTTCATCGGACAACTCCTTCCAGGTGTGTCGTTTTTTTTTGTTAAAGAGTGTATTTGAGTAGTCAAGAACCTAAAGGATTTAAGCTTGAATCTGAATATGATGCATTAAACAGGATTGGATGTAACTCTTTTTTTGGTGGTTTTAAAGTAAGCTGCAAGTGTTTTTTCTTTATACCACCAACATGTTTCGTAGGATTGTTCACACATTCTCAAGTCTTAACATTCAAAATTACACAATTTTGGTTAATAAGTAATGATTAATTTATATAATCTAATATATTGTTAAGCATTGCAGGCATCCTAAACTAAAAAAAAATAGCATTTCTAAGAAACCATAAAATAGTCATATTAAAAATTTCACAATTTCAGCAACTCCTTCTTTCCAATTTAGTAAAATATGAAATTTCTTTCTAAACAACCCCTCCTTAAACATCAATTTTTTTTCTAGAATTACAATTACCGTATCTAGAATTATAATATTGACCATGTTAAGAATGTTACTTATTAACCAGAAATTATCTTTTCTATGTAATTCTTATTTTAAATGTTAAATGTTAGCGATACAAAGAATAAATACTGCGATTGCTACTTCAACTAAATTTTGTTTTTGGCATTTATATATTTTAACAGTCATCGTTCTGATAAATATATTCTGCTTTTTTTTAAATTGCAAAGAATTTATAGTAACCGAGTATAATTCTTGATAATATCCTACGAAATCTCACCTGTGGAATTAGGGCTAATTTAAAATTTTTTCGAAGAAAACGATTCATAAATACATCCTAGGAAAAAAAAGTAATGGAAAACCGCGATTTTTTGGGTTTGTAGTTTTGAAGAAAATTTGAATTTAAAGTGGCACACGTTTTAAACAAAGAAAATGGGGGTCTGTAGTGCAACTTAGTGTTAGTGCAACTTAGTCAACAGTGAAGTGCAACAGTGATTAGTGCAACGTACGTTAAAGTGTTAGTGTTGAGTCTGTTGATTGTTAAGATAGTCTCGACTCGACGCTGATAGCAGAAAACTCTTGTTATCCACGCTGGTGATGAAAAAGGCTTAACTGGTGATAACTTCTGCCTGTAACGTAAGTTATTATATTTAAATGTTTGGGAAGCAAAGTAACTCCTTCCCAACAGTGTGACCCAGACGTGATCTCCGTTACAAGCGTGAATTTCTTTATTCTCACTCGTTGCTGTTAGTATCCACGCTAAAAGAACATTCGACCGCCATTATGGCGGAAGGTGATGCAAATGTGCTATCTCGAGTTTCAGTGAAGATTCCATCGTTTTGGAAAGGGAAGCCAGAGGTCTGGTTTGTCGCCGTTGAATCCAATTTTGTACTGGCAGGAGTCATTAAGACACAAATTTTTTCATGTGGTTGCCGCTTTGGATTCGGAAGTTCTTGATCAGGTTTGCGATGTAGTGACTAACCCACCTGAAATTGGCAAATACGGCGCTCTCAAAATTGCCCTAATTCAACGATTCGGAGAGAGCGAAGAACTTCGATTACGGAAATTACTTACCGCAATGCCACTTGGTGATCAACGTCCTTCACAACTCCTTCGAATGATGCAAGACTTGGCAAAGAACAGTCTAAAAGAGGATGCCCTAAAATCTCCCTGGATGCAGCGATTACCACAAAACATACAAGCAGTACTAACCACGTCAAAAGACAATCTTCCAGATTTGGCAAATATGGCCGATCGTACACTAGAAGTTGTTCAACCGACTTCGGTTTATGCCGTTGCCCCAACGCCTGCCGATACTACAGCTGAGACCAGTTCATTATATCTCTACAGGAAAGTATAGAAAAGCTGAGTGCAGCCGTAGCTGCAATAAGCCAGTCACCTCGACGACGTGAACAACATCGATTCAGGAACCTTTCCAAGTCACTTAATCGGACGCCATCTCGTTCCAGATCGGGTTCACAAGGTCAATGTTGGTACCATAGGCAATTTGGAAGCGCTGCCAGGAAGTGTGTACAACCTTGCAACTCACCGTCATCGGCAGCGGAAAACAGCCATGCTCATCACTAACGGCGAAGTGATGAAGCTATCAGTAATGTCCGCCAACGCTGTCTTTACGTGTACGACAAATCTAGTGGCGTGAGATACCTTGTCGATACAGGAGCCGCAGTCTCAGTCCTCGCACCTTCACCTGCCGAGCGTAGATATGGTCCACATAAAACTACTCTTTTCAACGCTTCAGGAAAACCCATTGCCGTGTTTGGAAGCCGTCTAGTTCTAGTAAATCTAGGATTTCGTTGCGACATGCCTTGGCCCTTTGTTCTAGCAGATGCACCACACCCATCCTGGATGCTGATTTTTTAGCTAAATATAAGCTAGTGGTAGACCTTCACAGACGACAAATGGTTGATGCAATACAAGTCTCTCAACTAATGGTAGAGTAACTCAAGTTCCAACCATAGGTATCCTCCGCATCATACCACCGCAAAGCAGTTACGGAACTTTAACTGAGTTTCAGCAACTCTTTTCTGCTTGCAACACAGTTTCGGAAAAAAAACTCCAATGGCACACACCATCACCACTACGGGACCACCTGTTTTTGGTAAAGCCCGACGTTTACCAGCGGATAAGCTTCAGGATGCTCGGTTAGCCTTCCAAACCATGTGCAACGAAAGGATCTGTAAGCCTTTCAAAAGTCCATGGGCCTCACCAGTTCATTTGATTCGTAAAAAGGACGGCAGCTGGAGACCATGCGGGGATTATAGAACCCTTAATAGGCAGACCATTCCAGATCTCTACCCTGTACCTAATATCCAACATTTCAATGCTGGAATCTGTGGACGATAAATGTTCAGCAAAATTGATCTAGTTCGAGCCTATTACATCATTCCAGTTGCAGAAGAAGATATTCCGAAGACAGCCGTTGTCACACCCTTCGGCCTCATCGAATTCCTTCGCCTTTCTTTTGGTTTACGCAATGCAGCCCAAACATTTATAAGATTTATGCACCACATTTTACAAGAGCTACACTTTGCCTTTGCATATTTAGATGATATCCTCGTACCATCACACGACGAGACAGAGCATCGACAGCATTTACGTCAGCTCTTCACCGTCCTCCAAAAGTTTGGAGTAACTATTAATGTATCCAAATCTACTTTTGGAGTTTCAGAGGTTGATTTCTTAGGGTGGACCGTCAATCAAGAGGGCATTAAACCACAACGTGACCGAGTACAAACCGTCATTGATTACCCAACCCCAAACACAATTCAAGACTTAAGACGCTTCCTAGGCCTTATTAATTTTTATAGGCGGAGCATGTCACGCACAGCAGCCACGCAAAGTGAACTTTTTAATCTTGTACCTGATAATAAAAAGAAGGACAAGAGATCCATTCAAAGGACTGAGGCCACACTTGCAGCCTTTCAGCGACTTAAAAAAGAGCTGGCAAAGACAACCCTCCTGGCACATCCGAATCCAGAGCAACCTCTCCTTTTATCTGTGGATGCCTCCCTTACTGCAATTGGAGCAGCTCTTCAACAACAACAGGGACAACGCCTAGTTCCTCTGGCATTCTTCTCTCGTGGACTTACCCCTGCTCAAAGACAGTACTCCACCTACGATAGAGAATTACTTGCGATACACACTGCAATAAAGTATTTCCGACCATTGGTAGAAGGACGAACGTTCACAGTTTTTATGGATCATCGTCCACTTAGCCATGCATTTGACCAAAATCTTAATAGTGCTTCACCTCGGCAACAAAGACATTTAGACTTTATTAGTCAATTCACTACAGACATTCGATACATTCCAGGAGACAAAAATACTGTCGCCGATGCCTTATCTCGAAACGCTGTCATTGCCACATTGTCACTCACAGACACTGATTTTTATATCAAACTGGCAATAGCTCAGTCGACAGATCAGGAACTCCATAGCTTACGCTCTGGATCCTCCAGTCTAGACTTTCACGAGATACTTATTTTCGGAACGGAATATAAACTTGGTGCGACAAGTCAACTGGACAAGACCGTCCATATATTCCAATCGATTTTCGTCATTTAGTTTTTGAACGCCTTCACAGTCAAGCTCATTCAAGTATATGATCAACATCAAAGCTTGTCGCCAAACGTTATGTCTGGCCGTTTCTGAGGAAAGACGTCAGTCGTTGGACTCGTACCTGTCAAGATTGTCAACGTTCCAAGGTCAGTATACAACTCTGCTCCTTTACAAGCGTTTGCTGTTCCACAAGGACGATTTCTTCACATCCATCTTGATCTAGTAGGTCCGTGCTCTCAAGGTTACCGATACCTGCTAACAATAGTAGACCGATACACCTGATGGATGGAAGCAATTCCCCTATCAGAAATGTCAGCCCCAACAGCGTTTTTCAGAGAATGGATCTCCCGATTTGGTGTACCAGCCACCATTACAACAGATCAAGGTCGCCAATTTGAATCAACCTTATTTCATGAACTCGGATGCATATTCGGATTTCAACGCACCAGGACAACAGCTTATCATCCGCAGGCCAATGGCATAGTAGAGAGGTTTCAGAGAACCTTGAAATCAGCTCTAACAGCCACAATTAACAACTGTAAAGGAGCCTGGACTCTTGCTCTTCCTGCCGTATTATTAGGTCTTCGTACCACAGTTAAAGCTGATTTAGGCGTCGCACCATGCGAACTAGTGTTCGGACAGTCATTACGTTTGCCTGGTGATTTTTTCATACCCACCAAATCACCTCCCTCTTCAACAACACTATTACAGAAATTGAGAGAATACATGGCATCTAGCAGACCAACACCACCTTGTTCTATCAAGAAATCCTGTTTTATAGAACCAGCTCTCAGCACAGCTACACATGTTTTCTTACGCATAGATGCAGTTAAACCACCGCTGACACCACCATATCCAGGACCCTTTAAGATACTGAGCAGAACGGAAAAGACAATAACTTTGGATACCCCCAACCGTCCAATAACAGTTTCCATTGACAGAGTGAAAGCCTGTCATTTACTCCGTTCGTCGGACTTGTCTACCGATTCAACACTTACGGAACCTTATACGACTCGCGCCGGCCGTAAACTGCGTTCTCCAGTCCGTTTCCCCAACTCATTAAAAGGGAGGGAGTAGTGTAATGCAACAGTGTTAGGGCAACTTAGTGTTAGTGCAACTTAGTCAACAGTGAAGTGCAACAGTGATTAGTGCAACGTACGTTAAAGTGTTAGTGTTGAGTCTGTTGATTGTTAAGATACTCTCGACTCGACGCTGTTAGCAGAAAACTCTTGTTCTCCACGCTGGTGATGAAAAAGGCTTAACTGGAATAACTTCTGCCTGTAACGTAAGTCATTATATTTAAATGTTTGGGAAGCGAAGTAACTCCTTCCCAACAGGTCTTAGAAGCATTTCGGAAGCGGCGGGTCATTCCGAAACGGTATGTTTGTTTTTTCAGCTGTTTTTCCAAACGAAACATCCTGGAAACTATGATATTTCACTTAATTTAACCTACAGTTAACTGTACGGAAGATGTTTGCTTTTTTATATGCTTTATTTACAAACAAAAAATCGTTTCCTCCAGGTGTTTTTTAGCCCGTTTCATAACGGCGCTATAACATTTTTGCCTTCAAAATGTGCACATCCGCCGCCCGCAAAAGAGTTCCAAGGAAATCTCGAATTTTCTTAAAAACTATCAAAAAAAGCTGGGGTTTTACATCACATTTATTCCTAAAATGAATTTATGAATCGCTTTCATCCAAAACAATAAAATCAGCCTTAATTCCACAGGTGAGATTTCATAGTAAAACTATCTAATTTTTAATATGTATATTAAATGTATATCGTATATTATCTTTTTTTCAGATTCTATTATCAGTAAATTTGGAATAGAATTAATAACAAATACTACAGATTGGGTCACAGCGAAACAAGGTTGCATTGATAAAGGAAAGCAATTAGTCAAAATAGATTTCGAAAGGAAATTCGAATGCATAACAGAATTTCTTCACGATGTAGACAAATCAGCCTGGATTGGATTAAAATACAACCATGATGAAAAGAGTTACCAGTGGATGGACAATGAAACTCTAAATGAAAACTGTACGTTTTGGGCTGATGGAGAGCCTCGTACAATTGAAGAGGGTGGAGAGTGTATTCAATTGTGGGTTACTAATGGATGGAAATGGGATGATACAATTTGTAGTTATCAACATTATTACATATGTGAAAACTAAATGGCGGATTTCCAATTTTGAGGATAATTTTAATTCGAAATTTACAGGTTATGAAATAATTTGAAGTTGATTTATGTATCAGTCATAATATATTTCAATATTTATTGTTTACTATATTGTACAAGGAATAGACATTTACTTATATACTATTACAATAAAGAATAACAAGAAATTTTAAACGTATTACAAATAATTATCACGAATTTGAATGCAACATAAATACATTTAACAAAAAATGAACTTGAAAATAAAATAAAACAGTATTCAAAAAAATTCCTAGTTACTTTAATTATACTTTCCGATTTCGTTCTTTTTATTTTTAAACCACCCATATGTGATTGGTTTTAAGTAGTACTGTTTCTGTCTCTGTATTTTTTAAATTATGTATAGATATATTTGACTTAAAAGCAAAAGCATGATGGTATGACAGTGTAATTTCTAGGAGAGTGTTAAAATTAACAAGTATACATCTAGACATACTGTTCAGCGAAAGGATTGGAAAGCAGCGGCATTGAACAGTTATTTCGCTAAATGTCGCCAGATTACATATATGATGATCTAAAGAAAACAGCTTTCTTTTTTCGTATTTTCAATATTAATATTAAACTGCGATTTAAATAAAAAAAAACTTATTTTTCGCAGAGAAAATTAACAAAATAAGCACGCAGAACTAAAACATCCAAGTTAATAGAACCCTTTCTTAATCAAATTAAATTTGAATAAACTATAATTAGCCTACAAACTTTTAATACTTGTAACAGTGCAATGAATCAAAATTATAGTTCATATGATTTACTTACAACTAATAATTACGTTATCAAATTATTAAATTTCTGATCAGGATTCACAAGAAAATCCAAAGCAGAATCATATAACAAAAAATAAGTTGGAAATATGAATACTCCAAATCCTTAATTTAGGAAAAGGAAAAAAAATCTAAGAATAATTTAAAAACCAATGAGGGCAGATAAAGAAACTAACAAAAGGAAAAATTATAAGTTAAACTTCCATACTCTCCTCTAATCTTCTTCCTAGAGTTCATAATTATATAAAGAATAACCTCTTCTTATCTCTTCATCTTAATAAGAGAATACGACTTCATAAGATAGACAAATTTTCGGAATGTTTATTTAAGCCATTCCTTTTTCAAGCCTAATGTTTAAGATTATTTATAATGGGATTTACAGGATGATTATAACAAACGAGTGCAATATGTTGCATTACATTATAATAAATAAGCTCAATATGTTGTCTCATATTACATACATCATTGTTATCCAATAAAAGGAAAAATTGCTTATCATAAAGCACATCAGTATTAAAGTACATCAAATCATTGGAAACAAGCCAATCGGATACCCTCTACATTTAAATTATCTATCCGTCTATTACTAATGTTCAATATGTCGACGTAAACTTATCTTCAACCTCTTACTAGAAGTAGCGTGAAATATCGTCTTCATTCGGAATTTAAACTCATCTCTTTTTCTTAACCTTCTAACCTTCCAGTTTAGGAGTTGTGGAAAGGACATAATATACCTTTATTCCAATTATTCTTTCATATTTGTTTAAGTTTCTCCATTACATATCAGAAAATTAAGGATAAAGATGTAAGCAAATTATCTCTCTTATACATTACTTAAATTAGTTTTTAAAGTATTAAATGATTTTTTTTTTCTTTTCAATAAATTCAGCCAACACACAAGACTAGAATAAAACATATATTAAAAAAAATAGAAATATAACCAATGGATCTTTTTCAAGTAATTAATACATAAAATGACAAGAATTTAAATAGAATCCAATGACAGCGGGGTCGCAGAAGAACCAATGGAAAAAGTAAAACCACATCGCATCATCGAGTTCGCTTGAGAACCAATCGAAATCCACATCATCATCATCACATCAAGACCGCGGAAGAACCAATAGGAATCCACATCCTCCTCGCCACAACACTTCGCTCTCATGGTGCCGTCATGGTGATAAGAATGCTCTGGAACCAACTCCATATTGCTGAAGGAAACTATACTTTGAAAATAAATAAGAACAAAGGGAAAAAAATACATATAGCAGTATTTACATACAAATGTAATTCAGATTGCTTAGAAATGAGTTAACCGTTGCATTTTTTTCCCATTCAACATCTTTTGGTTTCTTTTCATAACCATATTCATAAATATTTCTAACAAGAAACACAATCATTATCACAATTAGTGGTAACAATGAACAATGAATCCTTACGTTTTCGTAAAAAATCATTTTTTGCTGTGGACAGAATCCTTACATTATCAATATCTATAACATGCCCGCTAGTATTACAATAACTTGCTGTAAGGTAATTTAAATTATTCTTTCTCATTGCGTTAATATGCTCTGAAATACGAACTTTTACAACTCTTTCTGTTTCTCTCTCAGATATTGGCAAGTACTTAATCTTTTCATAGTATGGTGTAAACAACTTATTTCTGCTCCTTAACTACAGATAACTCTTTTATTCTTCGATTTTAATTCCTAAACACAGTATTATTGCATCAAAATTAACGATAAGATGGCAAAGCCTTAAAATAGCGATTGTAGGAAGGATAACCTATAAGGTGTGGAGAGACGCCACACTTTTCGAAGAACCTTTTTTTTTAAAAAAAAAAGGTTATGAAAAGCTAAATGCGTCTTACGTTGCTTTGAAATTTCTACTTTCAAAACAATTGTAAATATTTTGATATAAAATAAAGCTATCAATGAGTTGAATTTTTTACACCACTGTCTGTGGCGTCTCTCCTAAATTTGTACGGGAGAGATGCCACAAATTTTGGGAAATATGCCACTCGTTTAGGAAGAGATTTTTTTTTGTTCAATTTTTACTAAAAGTATATTAAACTATTTTGAGAATTGAAAGGCATTCGAACTTTTATGTCTATTTTTGGATGTTAACTAATTCCCTAGAGTCAACAGACATAATCGATTTTCTTTTGTTCGTCTGTCTTATTTCTTTCTCCGTTTGCCAGTTAAAAGATCAATTCTGCTTGAACTGATTAAACGACTGAGACGTTGAACTGATTAATAGGTGTTCTGAACTGATTCTTATAAATAGTGACAGATGAAAATACTTTAATTTTTACTTCACAACATTGTGTCAAAGCGTGACAAGGGGGGAAAAGGGGTCGAAAATATCAAAAATTACCGTGACATTCTATAGGCAGTCCCTTTGTGCAAATTCAGTTTTTTCTAAAAATAAAGCCGATTTTGTTCCGTTTTCGAATCAATTTTGTTAAAGATATTGTTTGGTCAAATTTAGTATTAGACATTCTTCATATAAAATAAATCTTAAAACTAAAAGCAAAAATCTATTTGTTAATACATTGCAATATAATGATAAATATTGACATTTTTATCTAAACGTTAATCTCTCGTCTCTGTATCTATCTTCTTCATGAACAGTAACAAATCTGATAAACTGTGAAGAAAACGACTATGAAGAAATAAGATAATAAATTTGATATCCAAAATTTGTCCTAATTGTTATAATGTTTGTTATTGTTATGAATGGTGATACCTACTTATTTATAATTTATAAAAATTAATGAATTTAAATAACGTAGTATTCTCTTCTATAAAACGTAAATTCATTTTTTCCCCTTTCCTTTAAATGTAAATACTCTTTTCTGAAAATATATTTTGAAAAAAATGATTAAATCACAAATTAATGGGTTCATCATCATCATCAGTGTTCTGTCGTAGACAGGTCCAATGGCAAGC
>JAFIDM010001028.1:52657210-52692338 GCA_023159025.1 Thereuonema tuberculata
CTTTCACAGATTGTTCTCATCACTCCAATTGCATCTCTTGTTCCCCTGTTCTTCCTAAAACCAAATTGGTCCTCTCCTAGATAGTATTCCACCTTGCTGTATAGACGTCGTTTGATAATATTTAACATCACCTTAGAGGTATGCGAGATTATACTAATTGTTCTATAGTCACTACATTATGTGTTCATAAAATGTAAATATGTCTCAATTCACTCTTTCTTTTTGTTCACTCGACTTCAATGATACTCGTACAGAGATTATTTTCTTTTCCTCCTGCAAGATAATTAGATGAAGAAAATAGGGCATTATTAGAAATAGAGAATTTGGTCTATATTGTTTCCTTTCGTGAGGCATCACTGAATATGCATTGAATAAATGGCTATATAATCACACTTTCTTTTGTTATCTGGAAAGTCTAAGAAATGACTCATTATCAATTATATCATAATTAAAAATATTTAGGAACTTTTAAAGTTTGTATCGTCTCAATACAGAGAAATTAATGAAAGCAAACTTGATTCGAAGATAAAATGAGATAGATTTTAATTTTGAAAATAGAAGTTTTAGCGAAACTCCTATTAATAACCAAAAATATTTGATTAACAGTCAATAAGAAATTCTCCCGTTTTTCGATGAGCTGTAGACATCATGAATATTTAATATCTATAATATTTTACTATTTTACTGCAAGCCATCTGATTTTTAAATGAAAAGTGAAAAGTATTCCTTTAATTCTTTTGTGTAGAAAATTTACTTTTCTTTTGTTATATATTGAATTATGAATCTATTATTCTTAGCGTGCTACCATTTGATTCGGATTTCTTAGCTGATAAAATGGTAAATTTAAATTTAGGAAGAATAAGTAATGCAGGCGAATTTAGGAATTTACTAACATACCTTATGTATTGGGAGAGTGCAAAAGTTCTACCCGTTTTTATAACCCATAAAGAAGAGCAAATAAACGCAAAATGAACAGTGCCTTTTATTGTGCATAATCCCCATTGCTATCTAAGATCTCTTGCCATCTTTCTGGTAGGAGATGAATCCCATGGCGGTAAAATTCCGACGGTTTCGAGTCAAAAAAGTCTTGGATGGCAGTTTTCACAGCATCAAGATAATCAAACATTTTCTGACTGAAGGAATTGTTCAACGCACGAAATAGATGATAGTCAGTTGGTGCCAAGTCGGGAGAATAGTGATGGTGGGGTAAAACCTCGCCAACCTCCCTGTAACTTTTGGCGAGTGATGACAGCAGCATGTGGCCTCGCGTTATCGTGATGAAGGATAACACCGCAACGATTGATGATACCTGGTCGCTTTGCTACCAAATTTGAATGCAGCCTGTCTAACTGTAGACAGTAGAAGGCAGCATTGATGGTTTGGTTGAGTGGCAGGACCTCCCAGTGAATTATTCCCTGCACATCCCATCACACACTCAATAACACCTTTTTGGGATGAAGTTCAGCATTCGAAGTCGATGCAGGCGGATCAGAAGGGCGACACACAGTCCTACGACGCTTTACCTTACGGTACATAACCAACTTCGCATCTCCTGTCACAATTCGTGTCAAGAATGGGTCATTTTTGTACCGGGAAAGCAAGGAAACACAGGTGATGATTCGGTCATCCCGTTGATTAACTGTCAGATTATGTGGAACCCAACGATCAACTTTCTCGTAAAACCCACTTAACCAGCCGTCTCTCGACCGTTGTCCGGTGAAGGTCTCCGCTAATTCTTGCACGGTTGGGTTCGGGCTATTCCCTATTGCTTGGTCAATATCGTCCTCTGTAACGTGTGATAGCCGTCCACTCCTAGCCTGATTTTGGCAGCTTCTGTCTCCTTCCCTAAATTTACGAAACCATCGACGACATGTGCTTTCGTCTATTGCATCCTCCCCATAAACTTGACAAACATTGCGACATGCTGCGGCTGCCGTACTCTTTTTATCGAACTCGTATAACAAACAATGTCTTATATGCTCCTTCTCGCGTTCCATGTTACAGCCTCTGATATTTTTTTTGAGATGATTATCTTTGTGAGACACGATGCATTTATATGTGAGGCATCAACACGTTTGATTGGCAGACGATTTGCGTCATTACAATGTCATGTGTGAGGGCCATTCCATTTCAAATTTTCATATCCAAAAACGGGTAGAACTTTTGCACTCGCCTACTATTATTGTTGCAAAATTATGCTGACCATCCGTTCTGCAATTAATCCTTAATTAAAAAACACCGCGAGCCTTATCTCCACAATCCCAAGGGTCACAGAGGTCTAATGTAATAGTACGTTTGGTTAAAATTATTAATTAACAAAATAAATCAAGTTTTAAATTAAAATCAAAGCAACGTACAGTCGCATAAGGACATTTTGGTAAGAATGAAATACTGTAGATTACACCCGCCTGTGTGAAATACAGAGGGTTTATTCCTAAGGTAAGCTGGATCCTTAAATATTGTGATGATTTTTTATAGTTGTATCAGTTTTATTTATTCCATTCTATTTTATCCTATCTAATCTTATATTTTACTGTTCTGATCAATCATTATTCAATGTACAGTACATTTTAAATTTTTCCGTTAACGGTCAAATTCTGATTTTTTATTTTTAAATTCTTAGGGTTGGTGTGCTCCCATAATTTCTTTAATTCAAATTCTACAGTTAAAATCAGTTATCAACCATATGTCTTTTAAATCCCTCAATGAATTGTTAAACGCACCAACCAATCACAAATCACTGTACATACATCTACTTAAACCCGTGCTCTCCCGAAAATAAACAGTTGAGTTGAGTTCAGATCCAGCTAGACTCAGAGTACCTTCCTTTATCGGGCCAGTGGCCAGATTAATACACCACGAATTGGTGCCGAAAGAAACGCCACAATATTATACAACTATGTAATCCCCATAACTTTACAAAATAATCTGTTTATTAACAAACAAACAAAAATATAACAGAAAATGACTAGCATTATATTACTGCAACTTTTCCAATAAATTTAAATTCCTGAACAAAAAAAAAAATAAAATAAAAAAAAGAATCTCCAGAGCGACCGTACTTGTTGAAATTGGCTTATTTATAACAAGCCTAAGTTAAATGAATCTCACAGCTTTTACAATAATAAAACGTAAACAAGTTTTGGAGCTTCTAACCTTGTACATACAATTTAAATACTAATTTGGGTTATACGGCTTTTAGAGTCCCTTGTCTCACTCTCGCAGTTCACGGGTGCACTAATATCAGGTCCGGCTGCTGCTATACAGGGGACGTCTAACCGTTGACGTTAATCACCTACAACGGGACATCAAGGCAACACACACCTCGGGTCCACTAACAAAAAGCTCGGCTGCTGCTGTACGGGCGACGTCTAACCGTAAACGTTAATCACTATTCTGGGACATCACGGCCACACATCTCCTATCCTCGGGTCCACTAGCAAAAAGCTCGGCTGCTGCTGCTTCGGGCGACGTCTAACCATATTTCCGCCCCAAGATGATGGAATATTGTACATTGACCACAATCCCAAGGGCAATATTGGGATACTTTAATAATAGCAATATAAACTGTATTATAGATTCTTACACAGTATAAATATATCTATTGTACAATTCATTCAAGTTTATATGGTGCATGGTGTCTCCTCATAATAAGCTCATCGATTGGTTCAAATTTCTTTGTTTTCTTTCCTTATTTTATTTAGAAACTTCTTAAAGCTTTTGAATCTTCACTTAGAAATTAAAAAATGAAAATATGAATCGTTTGAGAAAATGTCTGCCTATTCTTTGTTTAAGCAACCCAAGTGTTTCGAGATTCTTCCCACCTCTATCTTTTGAAAATGTGATTGGCCTGCCGCTGATTTCGCTGCCGTGTAGGTTTACTGTAGTTTGCGGCATCAGACTCCTGCGAACTTTGACGTCATAAACTGCCGCTGAAGTCCGAAGAAGTCCGTTCTTCCTTGGTATAAGCTCGCCGGCCTTGGTAGAAGCTTCCTAATCTGTAAGGAATTTGGGGAGAGACGCCACTTTTCGAAGAACTTTTTTTTTACCTTAAAAAAAAAAAGGTTACGAAAAGCTAAATGCGTCTTACGTTGCTTTGACATTTCTCCTTCAAAACAATTATAAATATTTTGATATAAAATAAAGCTATCAACGAGAAAAATTGAAGTTTTTACACCACTGTCTGTGGCGTCTCTCCCAAATATGTACAGGAGAGATGCCACAAATTTTAGGAAATATGCCACTAGTTTAGGTAGAGATTTTTTTTTACAATTAACAATATGTAAAAAAACGGATACAAAATCATTTAATTTTAGAAGTGTTTTATGTATAATATCAATTATTAAGATATAATCTTTATAGAAAAAATTACTAAACATGTAATACATTTACTAAAGTATGTTAAATTATTTTGAGAATTGAAAGGCATTCAAACTTTTATTTCTATTTTTTTTGGGTGTTAACTAATTGCCTACAGATCAACAGACATAATCGATTTTCTTTTGTTCCTCTGTCTTATTTATCCGTTTGCCAGTTAAAAGATCAATTCTGCTTGAACTGATTAAACGACGGAGACGTTGAACTGATTAATAGGTGTTCTGAAATGATTCTTATATATAGTTACAGATAAAAATACTTTAATTTTTACCTACAATATTGTGTCAAAGCGTGACAAGAGCGGAAAAATGGTGGAAAATATCAAAAATTACCGGGACATTTTATTGGCAGTCCCTTTGTGCAAATTCAGTTTTTTCTAAAACTAAAGCCGGTTTTGTTCCGTTTTCGAATCAATTTTGTTAAAGATATTGTTTGGTCAAATTTAGTGTTAGACATTCTTCATATAAAATAAATCTTATAACTTAAAGCAAAAATCTATTTGTTAATACATTGCAATATAATGATGCACTGAATTTTTTATCTAAAGGATAATCGTCTCTATATCTATCTTCTTCATGAACAATAACAAATATGATAAACTGTGAAGAAAACGACTATGAAGAAGTAAGACAATAAATTTGATATCCAAAATTTGTCCTAATCGTTATAATGGGTATATGACTGTTAAAGCCTACTTAATTATAATTTAATTTATAAAAATTAATGAATTTAAAATAACGTAGCATTCTGTACTACAAAACGTAAATTCCTTTTTTTTCCTTTTCTTTAAATGTAAATAATCTTTCCTGAAAATATATTTTGAAAAAAATGATTAAATCACAAATTAATGTGTTGATAATTTTATCCTCCCCAATAATTGAATCAGAAAAGGCGATTCTATTCATGTGCTGAAACTTTATGTTCATTTTCGATTGATATCACAGCACGTTAAATTTTTTATTTTAGATTTCTACTATTATTGTTGCAAAATTGTGCTAACCATCCGAACTCAAATTAATACCTTTGAATAAGAAACACCGCGAGCCTTACTTCCACAATCACAAGGGTCATATAGGCCTAATATAATAGTATGTTTGGTTGAAATGATTAATTAAACTAAATAAATAAATAAATTTTTAAGTTAAAATCAACGGTCGCATAAGATTTCAGTAAGAAATTGATTATACCTGCCTATGGGAAATTTTTAGTTTTACAGGTGGTTTGGTCGATTTGTTTTTACAGGTTTAGTGTAAACTGCTTTAAGATATTTCACGAAATTTCTTAATTTTTTTAGGGAATAAGTTTTTAATTTTTCACAATTTTTGACTAAGAAATTTTTCTACTTCCTTACTTTCTTCAGTTATGCTTTTAATATCTTAATTTATTTAACTTCCAGATTCTATTATCAAAGATTTTGGTATAGATTTAATAAAAGAAAATGCAGATTGGGATACAGCCAAGCAGAAATGCACCGACAACGGAAAGAAATTGATAACTATTGATTTTAAAAGGAAATTCGAGTGCTTAAATGAACTTACGAAAGGAATGAAACAATGTTTCTGGATAGGATTAAAGTATAACCATACTAAAAAAGCTACTAGTGGATCATCAATCAAAATCTAGACGAAAATTGTGCCTTTTGGGCTGATAGGGAACCTTCTGGAACTGAACAACAAGTGATGTTCATCTGTGGCACGGTGCTAATTGGAAATGGGATGATGCACTGTGTAGCGGTAAGCGGTTTTATTTTTGTGAAAAGTAATTCACTCAAATTATTCATAATTATGTTTTAGTTAAAGTTGAGGTTACCTTTTTAGCTCCTCGAAGTGGCCTTCTACAAAATCAACACCATAACGCTACAAACTTTCCAAGTATTTGGGTTCTTGACTGGAATCTACTTCAGCATAATACTAAAGCTTGTTTCTTTCATAACCGCCACGAAGAGTTTCAAGATTTTTATTCTAAAGAAAATGATTTAGTTTATTGAATGGATGTACTTGATCTTGGACAAAAAAACAATACAGTGGAAACTGTTCATTTACTCTTCGAAAAATAGTTTGTAGGCTGACCTTCAGAACAATGGAAACAAATTTAAATGGTAATATAAAAATCCTGATGGAAGAAATTCAGTATAAAAGTATAATTGGAGTATATGTTGCGATTTAAAAGTGATTGCGATATTTAACAGGTTTGCAGCTGGGCTGAACTAAATTTTTCTTGTTTCTTGTGGGAATGGAGAAGCAGTGACAAAAAAAATACATCAGGAAGGAATGGCGTAAATCAATTACTCCGGAGAGATGCTAAAATAAAGAAGAAATTTTTATGGGCACCAAATTAAGATTAATTGGAGTTGGAAAATTCTCAGATATGTTAAGACTAATGACATCTGAATTCAGGCAGCCAATACCAACATGAGTCAGTTGGACTATTGATTATCTCAGGTGTTTTTTTTGAAAAAAATTACAATAGTTACTTCTACTTAGAATATAAGATCTTCCATAATGCGAATTATTAAAAAAAAAAAACATTTTTTAAAAAATCTGAAAATTTGGAATAATATTCTCTTATTAGTAAGTAGTACAGTGGTGAAGACAGTATAGTGGATTTTTGCCTATAAGTTTTCCCATAAGTTTTTTTGAAAGTACCTTTTTTTCATTGTCAGTGGGTCTTTTTTTAAAGGTTGATTTTTCAAAAAGCTAAGAGAAAATCTGTCTTATGGAACAGCATGTCGGTACCAGTGTCAATTGGACATTGTAGCATCCTTCTCTAGTCTTTATTGATGGTTGTGCATTTCTGTGGATTGTAAACTGGCCGGTCACAGGAACTGTGAGGGACTTTCTAAAACCGTTTTATGATAAAAATCATTGTAAAGATAAAAGAAGCAAATGTTAACTTAATTTTTTATAGATATAATGAACTTAGCATCAAGCCGTGTGCTAGAGTATCTCGAGGAATGGAAGGAGATTTATTTTAATAGCAGTTAAAATACTCCCTCCAATCAAGTCCTCCCTCCACAGAGTGTAACGTTGACAAACAGCGAATATAAGAAGCTGTTAATTGAACTGATGTGCGAGTTCCTTATTGAAAGTGTGAAGGAGTTGTGCCTCGAAAACACTCTGATCAGCACTGGGCAAGATCCTGAGTCTGTATAGATTGTCACGGTCTGCACACCATCATGGAAACACAGGCATGATCTGGAAACCATCAGGAAGAGACAAGCATTATAATGCCGCAATGCTGTTAGTAAGAGAACACGATCATCAAACAGTCCATGTCATCTGTGATGTCTTTGTTCTGTTTTGCTCTACTGTATCTATGAAAAACGCGATCTACATGGTGACACTGAGGGCAAAAAGGAGTACTGTGTACATAAAGGCATCAGTTAAAAATCATGAGGATATCCTTTCAAGCCAACCTGCAGCACTTGCTCACTCAGGCTGTGACTCTGGGGCCACCTACTATGGAATAGGAAAAAACAGACATTTTAAATTGTCTTAATTTAGGATATACTCTTCGCAAGCTCGGCTACATCAGAGATATACGAGACATAATAGAAGAGTAAAAGTTTGTTACTGGCTACAATGGCCTTGGGTCCAATGATACGAATGAGGCAAGAACCGTGCTGTGGGCAAGGAAAACGGGGAAAGCCAGCTTCGTGCTCTAATCTTTTTTTCAATTGAACCAACAACGAAAGGTTTTGTGGAAAAAGTGAAAAGAATTTACTTCAAACAGCTGTAAACTCAAACTTGCCAAACAAGAACCCAACATCTAAGTAATGGGAACATATAACGTGCGTGAGATTGTTAGAAAGGAAAAAGTAAAGATAAAAACGCGCACACAACGCAAACAGATTCATTGAGTTATTAAAAGATTCAATGATTCCAAAAATAGTTCAGTAAATCTTTTAATTACGTATTTTTTCATCTTTACTTTTTTCTTATTTACAAACTCACTCACGTTAAATTTTCCCATTATGTAAATTTTTAATTTATAAATTAATCCTTTACAAGCTAAACGTTCTGCTAGCGGGGATTGATTTACTGCCCTTTTTATTCTTAATTTGTATTTTGATGATTTTTTTTTTCATTGAAAGGCCTTTGTTTTGTTTATTTGTGCTTTGTTTATGCTTTTTTTTTATTCCACTGAGCTATTGAGTGCTGGGCGAATTTAACTGATTGAGCGTGAAACAGTCTGTTTTGTATTCACAGTACGAAATTTCCAAAATAGCTCCGTGAATCTTTTAATTGTGTGCGTTTTTATCGTTACTGTTTTCTTAATAACCCAACATCGTTTTGATAGTATAAAGATGATATCGTTGGCTGTCTCTTAGAATGCTCAGTAACCTTTCTGATAGAAGTTCAACAAAAAGAAAACCACACTCTCAATGATGCGATTGGTTGGGTTTTTTTTTTTATTATTATTTAAAATATTTGCTAAGTTTGCTTAACGAAAATTCGGCGTTTTGTTGAATTATAGCTGCCGGAGCAATATGTCTGATGATTTGGCCTTTTTATTCTGCCACATCATAATCGCTTCAAAATGCATAGAAAAAAAGTTATGCAGCTTCTAATGCTGGGCGAACACGTACCAATATGCGGCAATATTGGTGGACAATATTGGTCATTATTGATATTGGCAGTTGGTATTGTGCGCGAACACACAGGTTTTCCTTTACGAGTATTGGCCTGGTTACGGCGTTGCTCACTAGGGAGAGCTAGAGAGAGCGTGTTTCCGTACAGAATTGCTATAGTATTAAACGCCGTCCCTCAGTAGAAATCAATTAAAATTCTTTCATTATCAATTGACAAAATATTGTTGTTTGAATTATCTGTTTTGGGCCGACCCATTTTGCTGATTTTAAGCTTTGTTTCTCAAACAAAATGGCCGGCGTGAGTTAGTGATTTTCCGATTTTCAAAGTCCCGCCTTCCTTCTATTTCACCATTGTCACGTGATTTCATCCGTTCATGTGATTCGGTCGCTCACCAGCAATATTTCTCGCCAAGTAAAATTGTTCCTTTTTTTTCCGACAATCGGCAAGGGGCAATATTGGGCAATATTGTTCATTTTTATTGCTGCAAACGGTTGGTACCAATAAAAATGACCAATATTGTCCACCAATATTGCCGCATATTGATACGTGTTCGCCCAGCATAACTCTTTACAAATATAACGAATTAAAAAAGTTATTTCAGTACAAAGAAACTCACAAACACCATTTTCAGTATAAAAACCTCTTTAACTCAATATTTGAAGCTCCTCAGCGGAGATTTTCTTCAGGAAAATAGGAAAAGAGAAAACCAAACATTCTGTTCTATTCCAAAAAACAGAACCAAAGCAATAACAATCATTAATCATTACAATCATGATATTACTCACTACAAATTTAATCTTTCTTAACAACAGATATGTTAAACATTATAACCATGAAATTACTCGTTCAATCATTCTCACAAACAACAATGTTAAACATTTCAGTACCCACATAATAGGAATAAAAATAATTTATATCGACAAAAAAAAAAAAAAAAAATTAACCTGGACGGTTTCGGCTTGTTTTAGATGCACAAGGGCTTCATTAGCAGAAAAGAAGTTTAAAATATAACAATGACAAAATGAAAGAATTACACTTTAACAAAAGAAATGTTTATTTATCTTAAGTAAATTAACTAAATCGTAAGCAGGTAATAGACACATTTAATTGCCAAGAAAGGCAGGAAGCTGTAAGAAAACTACCATAGGAATTAAAATTTTAATTTGAGATCATATTTGCTTGTCCTTTTTCAGAAAAATATTGACTATTTTATCGGTATAGTAGCTTCGATAGTTTCACATATCTCTTCATTTTCAAATTAGCAGAAATCCCTCAGTCAATTCGTTCTAGGAACACTATCAATCCATTAAAAAGTGTATCAAACCATTTCGTTTTCATGAGGCTTTCGATTAGTATCATTAATCATCAATAAAAAATATTAACTACAATCTCTTTTATTTTTTGTATTTGTATTTTATTTTTTGAAAACTACTACTAATTTTCTGAAAAAATGGTAACAATTATTGTCATGTAAAAAAAAAAAACATTGTCTTGTAAATTACTAAATACATTGAAATAATTAATGTATAACTACAACAATACGATCTTGCCGGTTTCGTTATTGAAGTTAATGCTTTATAACTTAACATCCCTTCAAAACTGAGAAGTTTTCATGATTTGGAAATTTACATTTAATCTCAAGAATTTTCAAAGTAATATTTGTGTCAATTGTTTAGTATGTATAAAGCCTGAGTTCATGGCAAAATTTATTAGAAATAAACAAGAAATGTGAATAATTTACCTTTGTAAATGTTGTTTAGTTTGCTGATTTAAAATTGTTGAACTACGGAAAAAGTTTTGATGGTAGTTGGGTATTTAAAATTTGGACCCAAACAGTCATAAAATATCAATATATTGAAAATGTTTTCACCAACTACTCATTAACACAAGATAAGTTCTATTACCAAATTATATTCTGTGAACTCAATAAATGAGATAATAACAATTTTTTCAATGGTTTTGTTTATAGATAAATTGTAAAGAAGAAAATAAAATTACTGTATATTAAAGGGTATCACATTTCAATAAAGATAATATTAAAAAAGAGTCTATGTTGAAAAAAAAAAACGTAGATTCTGAATAAAGCCTGATTGTAATCAACTTCTAATCTCTTAAATGCCATAATATCAAAATACAACATAGAACAACAACTTAAAACTCTCCTGGCAATATTTCGTCTTTATTATAAGACTTTGTCGAGCCATTTTGGGATGAGAATAACATCTCTTCCTTCCCAAACCTTGTAAATGGTGAAAAAGTTACAGCGGTGAGTAAATTATTTTCGAATTTTCGAAGATAGAGGAAGAAAAGGGAAGAATGGTGTATATCAAGATCCTATAAAAGCTAAGAGAGGTTATGGAAGTTTGGATATTTTTAATACCTTTGAAGATTTTCTAAAGACTTTTTACAAAAATTAGGACTATTAGGAAAGAAACATTTTAAACGAATTGTATATTTAATCTTTAAAGAAAATGTATGTTGAATATTTAATTTTTAAAGAAATGTGAATATTTGTAAAGAAAAATTGAATATTTGTAAAGAAAAATTGAAATTATCAAACAATGTACTTGAAATTTAGACACGAAATTTGATATCACGTTTTCTTTGTTTGAATTCTTGTTTTGTTATATTATTAGTTTAGGTTTGGGAAGAATGAGATGTTATTCTCATCCCAAAATGGCTCGACAAAGTCTTATAATAAAGACGAAATATGAAGTTGTTGTTCTATGTTGTATTCTGAAGCCTGATTGTAGCTATTGATATCTTTGCAAGACAGTGCTGACTTATGAATAATATCCAAAATGCTTAACTAATTGATAATAAGAATCCGTTTTTATCTAGATGTATAAAAACTAGATCAGTTTAAATGAATAATCAATAATTGATATTCTACAAAAGAGTTCAATGGCTGTTGTACGTTACTGAGCCAACGAAAGCAAATTAAATGAGCTGTTTTTGAAAGGATAAAATTCTTAGATTTCTTTAATAGTTCTTCAATAGGAATTTCAAATTAGATTTGATTAAGAAATAAAAAGTATAACGTTTACATTTTTTTGTAAACTAATATTTTTAAAAGAAAATGATAAAAAAAGTAAGAAGAATTTATATTTACATAGGTTTTGCTATTTTGTATATATTAGAACTTTGGGCCTACCCAGCCCTCTGTAGAATGGGTACCGGGTTTCTTTCCCGGGAGTTAAAGGCGGGCGGGCGTCAGGCTGACCTCACGACCTCAACCTAGTCCCGTTGGTCAAGTAACGCCGGGACCTTACCTCCCGCGAGCCCTTGGGCCTGCATAGGCCTGTTGTGGCATCCTTTAACTTTAACTATATATTAGAACTTTAGTTTGTAATGAGATTCTAACATATTTAAATCAGTTTTTAACTTCCCCATTAGTTTTTCGATGTATTGAAATTCAATTAAAGATAAATATTATAGTCTTGATGTTTTCAAGTTTTTTTTTCACTGTAGGCCTAATTCATTTAATTTTGATATGGCAGAAATATGTCAGTAGAGAAAGTGAACCCAAAATCACCTTAATTTGGGTATTGCAGCAATTCTGAATGGAGAATATGCACTAAATGAGTGTTCCAACAAGAAATGCTCTCATGATCTCCAAGTCTGCAGTTTCAACAATGGAATGGAATATGCTTCCTTCTGCTGAGAATACAAAAGATCGAAGAGACCATTCGATGACTGGTTCTGTGAAATCTGTAATGAATATAGAGCAGATGAGATGATTAGTTATTTGAAATGTAAAACATAGGTTCATTCAAAATGTGCAGGAGTGAGAAAATCATTAAAAAGTTCTGTTGTACATATTCCAAGTGAAAGTACTGTGCAGTCTAAGGGTGGGGCCAGACCGAAGCTCCAACGCATACCAAGGCACATGTGGAGAGATATTGGGGGATCCGTTGGAATTGATGTGTACAAGCGGTGGCGAACGCACGCCAATGCATTCCAATGGTTACCAAGGCGATTGTTGGCGTTGGCCTGCGTTGGTCGGTGTAGATGAGTTAAAACGTTTTCAGCAATTATGTAAATTGTATAGACTGATCCTGTCAATCTTATGACTTTTTTCTACTGGATACTCTTCCCAACTTAATAATGTCTAACAGATGGATGTTGACGATCACATTTGCGCGAGAATTACGAAAAACACGAGATCTCGCCATTAGCCTCTTCAGCAGGTCTCAAGGAATTTGGTATTTTTAATGTCTGTCACTAGGAAAATGCTACATAATGAATTTATTGTTTATTTATTGACTGTTTTCAATTTATTAAAACTATATTAAAATTTATTAAAAGTCTCATGCATTTCCCCATAATATAATTCATTTAAATGTTTCAATATTTTGTGAGAAGACATGGATAGAGACTATTCTCGCGTAATTTACGTGAAATCACGAAAATACGGGATCGTCAACATCCATCTATTAGACATTAGAGATTAATACTTTATTTTTAACAAAAACTTTAAACTCATCATTAAATTTGTAGCAAGTGAATATAATTTTGTTCGAAAGCATAAATTTAAGGGCGACCCATAATAAAAAAAAAGAAATACATTAACAATATAAGGAAAAATAAAAAAAAAAGTTAGGAAAATGAGAAAAGCAAAAAAAAGAACGCACTTAGACATTCAGTAAAGAAAGATTAATAAAAAAAAAAATAAAAAAAAAAAAAAAAAAAAAAAGCAGATACATGCATTCGAACCGACAACCTCATCACATCAGTACGAAACCTTATCTCTCATACTATAGCTGACACCTGAAATCTGTTAATTGCATTTCTAATCATTTAAGCTAATAGCGGAAATTCAAAGAAAACAATACCAAATATCTCGAACATGGGGGAGGGGGGTTGTGTAGTAAATAGTAAAATGGTACAATATGAAGTTCGTGAGAATCTTAAATATATTGTAAGATAAGAAACAATTGCTACGCTGGCATTGTTTAGAGGAAGTTCTGCAGCGTTTGTTAAAGGCTGATTGTTAGTGAAGGAACTTGGTTACTATGCAACATGGACGTTGTGTGCGAAGTTTTGGAAAAATGGCGATAATAGGAACAACACGTTAATGCACAAGTTTAGGGAAGTAGAAGATAAATACTGCTTTTAAGAAATAATGAGTATCCTCCTTTATTTGTTGATTTGTGCAGTTGTGACTAAAATATGATTGATTAATGTAAACTAAAGAGAGATTTTACTTTAATAAAACTAATCTGTTCTTTACTATGTTCTTATTCCCATCGATAGTAGGAATTGGAACGTTCTACCAGTTCGAAGATGTTGCGAGTCCTGTCAACGTTCTTCATGAGTAATTGGCGGAATCATATAACATGATATCGTGGAATCTACAATGGAACAGGTGCAGTTAAATCGGTAATCCAAACGCAGATATTTGTAAGTTTGTTTTAAGAAGAAGATAACGTAAGTGACTCTTCGATTATCCTAATATACAGAACACTGGGGTTTTATTATATACTACAATTAAAACCTTGAAGATAAAAAATAATTTTGCGAGAATGAACTACGATATTTTAAAGAGATATTATCGCCAACAGGATAGCAACTAATGGATTTTATTCCAAGGGAAATTCAAGCGTGATTACACATTTGTTAATCTGGTGAATTGCAAATTAACTTTTAATAAAAGAAACTATTAAAAAGTTAATTATAGAGATAAAGGATTATATAAGAAACGTTAATATTTCACATATGGTGATTAACCATATTGAAGATGAGTAGAGAAAATAATTTATTCACATAAGGTGATTAAGCTTATTGACAATGATTATAGATATTAATATTTTCACAGAAGGTGATAAAGCATATTAATTGCACATAAGGTGATAAAGCTTTTAGACATTGATAAACGTTTAGAATTTAGAACATTAATAGAGTTAAAGTACAACCAAAGTGAATTTTATTGAACTTTACTGTTTTTCATCGAAAGGATAGAAGATATTAATGTTCCTCCACTATATAAAACTGTAATACTTAATTTACAATTTTATGATATAAACTTTACAGGTTTAATAGTTGAAGATGAGTGTTGGGTCCAGTTGTTATTAAACAACATTACCTATAGTTTTACTATTATTATTAACTACAGGTCAAAGATTATCATTAAATGCAGCATCTCTGTTATACCAATATTATAATTATATACCAAATATCAATATACTCCTACAGGTTGGCCCCTGAAAATTCCCCATTCCTACGGTGTTTCGGCCTCTGAAAACGATTTGCCGATCCGATCTTCAGTTCGGGAGTTGTTAAGAGGGACAGACACGGACGGACGGACAGGACAAACGCAATAGCTACCGATTTTGGTCGCTAAAACAGAAATCATGAAAAATGATACAATTTAGGCAATCTTCTCCTATTTGCGATTAGTCGATATCTTCGAATGATACAAATGCTAGACAAAAGAAACCATTTATGTTGATTGTCATGCAACATAAGTAATGCAATAGTGAACGTCTTTTTTTATTTCCATCTTCATTCAATTTTTTTTTTCGTTTCTTCTTTCCCTTAGCTTCGTCAGTGTTTTCTTCTTTATTGTGTTCTTTTGAAGTTTTATTACAATAGGTGCATTCAGTGCCATTCACTGATTTTTTTTGTCAAATAGACAAAAGGAATGCTGATTTTTTTTTTTTTTTGCCTCTGGATTCACATTGTTTTGATATATTGAAATCAAAGTAGTTTTAGCAATTCCAAGTTAGCAAGAACATCTTTAAGTAGCAGTGTGGTAAGATCTAAGTTTTAGATGATCTGTTAACTGTAATAGTAAGAATCCAAATATATTTAAAACTCAAATATCAAAGAATTGAGGCCGATAGCCAAGTGTTATGGCGCTTTCGCTGCAGTGGGGTTCAATTCCCAAGCCTGGAGGAGTTAGAGGAGTTTTCCACATAGAATTTTCCTACATATGGGTCTTAGGTCCCATCCAATCTTCGGTAGAATGGATATCGGCTAATTTACTCCCGATATCCTTATTAGGATACCTCAACTTAACTGCCACAGAACCAATGTTGATTATGCTTAGTTAAAATTGATAAATTAAAGGTTAAGTATAATATTGCAAATATTACCAAATTATTATTAAAATTTCTATTTTGTAGTTAATATAATATACGATAGAACTTTTACTGTACTTTATCTATCTTCGGAGATATACGGAGATTGAGTCGCGACGGTTATAAAAAAAATATAATTCTTCTCGAGTACAATTTAGGCAATCTAAATAAACTATAATTTAAATAAACAATTTAAATAAACTATAAAGCCTGACAAGAGAATATCTTCATAAATCAATTTACAATTTACCGCCTTTATCAGCCATCTTATCTATTATCATAATACCTATAAATACAGCTTTTGTTTCAATTCTATCTTCAGTAGTTATATTTGAAGCAGTAATCCTGTCAAAAAAAAAACTTTCTCAGAACGGGAGAAATCTTCACCATTTGAATGTGATTTGATCCTAAAAACTCTGCACGAATATCTTTCTCTTTACGATTTTTCCTTATTGTTATTAATTTTTTTTTCATTTTTGATGTTGAAATTACTCTCCTACTTTATCTATTATTGTAACATTTTCTCAATCAATTTCCACTTTTCTTACTTCATCTATTTTTATTATCGTTTTAATTTTAGGTTTATATAATGAGTGAGTAAAAGGAGCTTTAGAATGAAAATCTTCTAATAGGAGTCATCTGGACGCTTCTTATTAGGTAATGATGTAGATATAAATTACTAAGATATATAGCTATCGGAACGAAGTATCTATCTAAATACTTAACAACTTAATGTGAAACGAACTCTATGCACGTTAACCAGTCATAATATTTAAAACTATTTTTTTAAATACTGAGTGTAATTGAAAATATTTCATTTATTTTTATGAATATACTAGCCAGATTCCGCAAAATGACAATATTTCAAAAGCTATGTCAGCTTTTGGAGCATCAAGCTCCCCATAAATAAAATAATATAAAATAAAATAAAATAAAATAAAATAAAATGGAAAAGATATCCAATATAGTCTTGCCCAAAATTCCAAAAAACATAAATATATCAAAAGCTATATCAGCTTTCTTTATCAAATAAACAAAAGAAAATAACAAGGTAAAAGATATCCAACATCTTCTTCCCCCAAACTACAAAAATGAAGTAAATTTAACAACAATCATGAAGTTAATTTAAAGAGTATTACATTCTTCGTGCCCTTCGAGACATTACTACGCTTATTACAATGCGCATTACAACGCTCCATACTTTAAAGTCCAAAACTCAATGTCCAAAATTTAAAGTTCACATTCATATCCATAATTTTTTATGTTGGGAGAAATTATGTTCATGTTTTATAAAGAAGTTTGATTTATTTCAAGAGGAGTTGGTTATAACTTAATATATTTTTTTAGCATCATTATTTTAATGAGGAATCCGTCGGTGTGAAGCAAATGCGATCGATCGGCGACACCCTGTATCTGTAACAAAAATGTGATTTTATATAAAATTTTAAATATATATTACTATTATATATATTACTATCTTTTAATTATTATCGATATTATATATTTTATTACAATATACTCCATCCCCCACTTTATCTTCATTAAAAGAAGGTACCGCTTTAAAATGTGATTTCTGATTTTTTTTCTTTTTATTTATTTTTAAATAGTGATAAAAAACGATTGAAAACGATAAAAACTAAAAGCCTACATTTGTATTCAAATTATATCTACTGAATACAGAAGTTACAATTTTTGTGAAAAAAAAAATGAATTTAATCCGTGCTATTCACTAACCATGCCTAATAGATTAGCTGGAATGTTATTTAAGATAATGAGATATCAAGAGAAATAGGGAAGAAATTCATTCTTTAACTCCAATGCGAATGTTCTTTTCGCCTTCTCGTGCTATGCAACGAAACCATTTCAAATGTAAAATTTAGACCTGTATTCTCATTGAATAGATATATAATTTTTAATGATGTCATTCATACAAAAGCTTTTCATATTGTTTACATGACACTTGCTTTCCTATTGGAAATATGATCTGTATCAATAAATTAGTTTATTATATAATATAAAATTCATGTAAATGACTTTTTTTATAAGTCTAATAGAAATGTCAGGGGAAAATTGTTATTTTGACTCATCACTTTGTCAGATAATGAATGAGAATTAAATATTATTAGTAAATTGTAGCTAAATAAAGTGCAAATTTAGAGCGTAACAAAAAATCTTTCAACAAAAACATAAGGAACATTTTGAAATCTTCTATTGTTCACTTGTCATTCCAATTGAGTTGGCGTGTAGTGATGATGCTTATTGAGGAAAACAAAAAATATGACAATAGAACCTAAAAGGACAATAGATAAAGTAAAAGAGAAAGATTTTTCATTAAATATTAATGATGGATAGTATATAAAAGCTTTATACAAAAGCTTGATAAAAATCAAGAAAGTTATACATTAAATATTCATGGTGGAATGTCTACAGCTCATCCGCAAGAAGACAATTACTGACTGTCTGCTTTGTTTTTGTAATTATTAACAGATTTATGAAAATTTAGTTTTTTTCTAAAATAATATCGATATCCTTGTGTATTAATAGTATTACTGTCTGTTGGAATTAATCATTAAAAGATTACATATACTCTTTAAAATGGGATAAAGGAGGATATTTAAAACACAAATCTATTTGTTTATATATTGCGATATATGTTCTCTATATTTTTCAATTAGTTTAACTGCTTCATAGCCTTAACATAAATAATAATTTGCTTATTTAATGGAAAAACTGCCCACACAATGATAAGAAGTAGTATATGTATTATTTAAATTTAGGGTCTATGACAATTTTGCGATATAAGTTAATAACAAATCACCCTTAAATAAATATAACATTTATTCGGCAAATTATCGAAAAGATATATATGTAAATATGAATTATTTTGAAACCACTATAATAAGACATAAAAAAACTATAGTTATGCTAAAGATATATTAATTATATGGTATGGAACTATCAGACAATTTGATAAGTTTTTTTAGAAAGTTTAATACATATATTATATACGTACATTAATGAAATAAAATTTAAAAAAGGAAAAAGAAGATAATAAATTGTCATTTCTGATGTTTGTTTCTAGCAGAAAGGAAACAAATTAACGATAAGTCACCATAGGAAATAATTCAGAAGTCAACAACATACTTAATTTTTAATCTGACCATCATATAAGTACAAAAAGGAACACTGTGGAAAATTATATACGCAGAATTGACAGATGTATACTGTACCAGGCTGTATGGATAGGGCCTTTGGCCCCAATAATACGTTGATTATTAGCACGTTTTGTTTACCATTTTTTCACATGATTACTAACAACAGTACATGGACAACGGATACGAGGCTTTTGTTCCAGTTGACCTTATAAAGCAATTAGAGACTACTACGAATTTTAATTCTACAAAATTATAATAAACTACAGAAAAGTGAATGAAAAGAAATACATTTAAGTTGCTTCATTAAAATATTAATAGATGAGAGAGAAATCAAAACTAAAGCCACCAAAAGTAATTCTAGTACTCATGAAATCACCCAAACATGAAATATGAACTGGACGATGCTTTCTGCGGACAGTGAAATAGACAAGACCAGGAAATATTTTCATATTTCTTGAAACATCCAACAATTGAAGTTACACGGATATTTATATTTTACTTGAGAAATCAAAAAAGAACAGCCTATCTTGAACCAATTATTATTGTATTTATCATTTTCTAAAGTCAATTTTCTCTATAAGAAAATAATTATTGCATCAGTTATCATTTGGTTACCGGAAATTCCTCTATTTAATTCCCATTAAACAAAAAAAAATTTAAATTACAGTTTGAATCGTAAATAGTAAAGAATCTATAAATAGAAAGTTGAAGCTTTGATAGAAAACAATAGATGCTCTATTGTTTCTTAAGGTACCAGTACAAATGGAGAAGTAAAAGGTCTAAAAGTTAACAATTTCACGTTTAAAAATCGCCATTGTTGCTTTAAATACGGAATTGTTAACAAGAATAATAAGTAACACCAAGTTTGTATGTATGTATGTATGTATGTATGTATGTATGTATGCATGTATGTATGTATGTTAGTGAAGGTGGGTGGCAGAAGCCAAGCACTGCGACCAGAGGTCTATTGTACTATCCCACGGAAATATGGACAGATGGAGAGAAAGACTGAGAAAGTATGGTGGGAGAAGTGCAGGGGAAACGGGAGAACCCCGAGAAAACCTGCCCAGCGCGGATCGTCCACCATCACGAAACCCACATGAGAACCGAACTCGGGACTCACAGGTGAGAGGCCGATGTCTTTGCAACAACGCCAACCGCGCGGCGTAGCACCAAGTTTAATAGTATGATTTATTAGTAAGATTTTATTTATATTTAATCTTACCAATAAGTAAATGGGTTACTAAGAATTTCCGACGGTATAATTTAGATGTTTTCTTCATTGTTGCTAAGGCGCCACGCCGGGCAGAAATCCCTACAACAGAGTAAGAGAAGAATGATCCCGTTCAGTCATGAACTTGTACGGTTGATTCTACCATAATGAATCCAGCTAGATTCACAAGGCAGGACTAAGGACGAGTATTTAGAGAAGAGAAACTTTGAATATGTCGGGAAAAAACTTGCAGACGTCTGGCTTTCTGTATGAATTGATGGCTACGCAATGGAGGAGGAATATGTCCAGCCACTAGCGAATGATTCTAGCAATATTAAAGTAATGGTAGATCAATGGTACAACAACCACATTCGCGAGTCACAGTATCTACTATAAATTGTAAAGTGTGCATCAAAATAAAGTTGCAGCAATACTAGGAGCTGCTTTGCAATATTTATTCCGAAATGGATTTCTACCTCGGCCAATGAAAATTGAGCAAACTAAACGAAGCTTAGCTGTAGTACAATTTGATGATGATGAAATATCTCTCGCTTTACTTGGCCGTTTCTCATTACGTATCCAGACGGAAGACAAAGATTTCCATCAGGTGCCATACGGATGATTTTTCTATTTGTAACCAATAAATTGGATGACAGAATTTGCCAAAAAAATGTGGTCTATATCCTACTACAAATAGATTATGTTAAAACACTTAAAACATAATCACACCAAAGAAAAATTAGACATCTCACGGTGTGCCACATCGTAAAAGACCAGTCCGTGTCGCAATACATCGAGCCCGCGAATTCCCATGCGACGATTACACTGGTGTCCGGACATACTGACTCATTACACGAAAGTGAAATAGACGATGTAATTTCTCCATATGAATCAATACCAGTCCCGGTACCAGTAATTGAAATTAATAAATATGTGATAACTGCTCCTTGTGCGAGGCCTTGTCTCTGAATACGAAAGTTCGAAGTACAATTGCGAATTTTACACGAATTTCCCTATGGAAGAAAAGACTTAATCCAAATTAAAAAGGTTTCCGGAAATACCGTATTGGCCCATCTTATGTAAAAGCATGGGTCGCACACTGTGTCATAAGCGGCCTTGAAATCGACCATGACTTTCAGTGTCGACATTTACCTAAGAAAACCATCTTTTACATGTTGGGAGAAATTCCTAACATGGTCCATAGTGCCTCTATGTTTCCTAAAGCAAGCCTGGGCATGGTCAAGGATACCTCGGGATTCAAAAAAGAGCTTAAGGCGTCTAATTATCATCTTCTCTGCAACTTTGCAGCAAGAACTCTATTCAATGATGAAACTGTTGATAAAAATTATGACAGTAGCAAACCACACGATCAAAGAGCTTCAATGATTACGTCAATGATCAGAACAGTGACGAAAATTATGATCTTGGGATGTGGTCATAAGTTTGTCATTCGACAAATAGGGGGAATGTACCTTTATTAACCATATCTTGGCAATCCATTTAACTTCTTCAATGTAGAATGGAACAATGTTGTGTATAGTGTTCTTTCATGGAAAAAAATAAGTGGAATTAGTTGGGACCAAATTCGGTTTCGGGATCGATATTAAAAGAATTCTTAATTCAATTTTGGCCAGGATTTAGCTGGCGCTAACAGAGTTCCAACTGGAACAATTATTTAATGTTCCATTAATTGTGTGTCGTCATTCTTTTGGGACGTCAGGAAGCTTTCTTTATTTAATAGCAATTGAAAATATTGGGCTCACATTGGACGCAGTGGAGGTTTATATTACTTCATTTGGTGGGATTGGGCATATCCTTCCCAATAATTTCTTTTCATTATCATACAAATGGTAATGAAATTAGTATCATTATTACCTTTGAAAAATCGAATTTTCTCATTAAAAAAGAAATAAAATGTAATACAAATTATCTACAAAATAGAATATACCAACCAAAAAGGAAGAAAGAAGATCTTTCCCATTTGCATGTTATCTCTATCTAACCAAAATATTGAGTAAATTATTACCTCACTGCCAACAATATTAGCACAAACAATTGAATAAAGAAGACATTCAAAATAAATACACGACATACGTTTCAGAATCTCACAGCATCAGATTCTCTTTTCAAGGGTATTAAAGAATAAAACTAAAAATAGAAATAAAAACAAACGCCCCTCTCCAATGGATTTAGGCCTATAACCTCGGTGTTTACGACCTATACAACCCTAGTGGCCTTATTAGAAAATATTAAAATATTAGAAAAGCGCTACAACATAGGATTACAAACCATATTTCTGAACATTTCTAGTTGAAAGGTCCTGATTGTAACTATGTACAGTTCTAATCCCACCCAAAACATTTCATGTGAATTAGTTGCCAAGACTCACATGCTCATAACGCTTTCACTGTTCAAAAGATATGAGATCTCATGTAGAGCCAAGCCCCTAACTCTATAAGGCCTAACTCTACAAGCCCTAACTCTAAAAACCCTATATCTTGGTCAAAAAGTATGGGTTGGCCGTTTCGTGGCTGTCGCACAGACAATCCCATGTAGTTATGTGAAGGATTTGGAGTATGCCAAGGCATACTTTTTGACCAAGGTAGTAAGGTTTTTAGAGTTAGGCCTTGTAGAGTGAGGGGCTTGGCTCTACATGAGATCTGATAACTTTTTAACAGTGAAAGCGTTATGAGCATCTTGGCAACGTATTTTACATGAAATGTTTTGGGCGGGATGAAATAGTTCCATGAAACGGCCAAGCCATACTTTTTGACCAAGATATAGGGTTTTTAGAGTTAGGGCTTGTAGAGTTAGGCCTTGTAGAGTTAGGGGCTTGGCTCTACATGAGATCCCATATCTTTTTAACACTGAAAGCGTTATGAGCATGTGAGTCTTGGCAACTTATTTTACATGAAATGTTTTGGGTGGGATTTCATTTCTTTTTGTAAGATGAGATCTGATAACTCTTTAACAGTGAAAGTGTTATGAGCAAGGGAGTCTTCGCAACTTATTTTACATGAAATGTTTTGGGTGGGATATACCTATCAGAAATTGTTATATAATAAAGAACCGGAACCCCCTTTATGAGGGGTTGGAGGGTGAAAATTACAGATTTCTTAATTTGTTTGTTGTTTGTGTGTTAAACCTAGCCTGCATACCAAATTTGAGCTTTCTAGGACTTCAGGAAATAGCTTAGAAGTTTTGATGATCATGAGTCAGTCAGTGAATCATGGAGGAAATCGACGTATTTTAGATATTAATAAAATCCAAAGTATAAGAGCTAGATAAATGAAATGTGGCGTATTTCATTGTCTGCTAACTGCATCTTATCCTGAAAATTTGAGCTCTAGTATTATTCAGGCCGAAGTTATAAGGGTTCGATAATACATAACCAGACCCCCCCCCCCCTTTATGAGGGGTTGCAGGGTGAAAGTTACGGATTTCTTAATTTTTTTGTTGTTTGTGTGCTAATCCTAGCCTGCATATCAAATTTCAGCTTTCTAGGACTTCAGGAAGTACCCTAGAGGTTTTGATGATCATGAGTCAGTCAGTCAATCAGTCAGTCAGTCAGTCAATCAGTGACGGAATCGACGTATTTTAGGTATTAATAAAATCCAAAGTATAAAAGCTAAATAAATGAAACTTAGTGTATTTCATTAGTCTGCTAACTGCATCTTATCTTAAAAATTTGAGCTCTCTAGTATTATCCAGGCCGAAGCTATGAGCGTTCGAAAATACGATGAAACGCTTCCAGAAAAGGTACGTAGTGCCCTTCCTGCCTTCGGCTCGTCTTGGCGGGGGCACTGCCGTGCCCCCAGATTACACATGATTCATAAATTCATGTTTCGATTTCCTTTTTCCAAAAATAATTACATATTTGAATTTAATTGGTACCCTGTATTTTTACAATGAATGGCAGTGCCATAGTTTTCATTTGCGTTTTTAACTGCACTTAAGTGCTCTTTCACATGCGTACCTAATTCGCGTTTGGAATTTCCCACATAAATGCAATTCTTGGTTTCACCAGTGTTTGGTATACATTTTATGCCATAAATAGTTCCTTGCAATTTTAATTTGTACTCATTAGTGTGTTTGTCACATTTTTTATTTAAAAAGGAACCTATGATATTAAATGGTTTGCAAGCTACTCCAATGTCTGCATTTGCTAACTTTGTGACACTTAAATATGACGAAGCTATTTTAAAAAGGATAAAACCTGTATAATGTAACTATTGCAGTTTTGAGCTCCAACTGTGACAAATTTACTCTACTCTATGTTTGGAAAGGATATTACTTTCTGTAAAGCAAACCGGTTAGGAGATATTGTGGAAAAACATAGAAAAGGTCAAAAATTATATATATAGTATATATATATATATAGTATAAAATTCTTAACGTGTGCCAAATAACGTGTTGTTGAAGGTCCAGCCCGCACACAATGATTAAAAATTAAAACATTAAAATTTTAAAAAGTTAAAAACACAAGTCTCTAGCTTTCGCCATTAGGGGGACATGGCTTCATCAGGAGAGATGGTTAGACAGTCCTTCAGCTCTTCTATTTAAACGAAACCGGACCAATGAAAATAATTGTATATTTCATTGGTCGCTGCAAACAGCAATGAGATCCAAGTGGAAGGCGGAGACATCTGGTGGCGATCAAAAATTATGTTGATTTGTTGTTACCATGTGGCGCGCCATGGCGAGCGGAGATCGGAAACTTGAATTTTATGGAATAAGCCCATCACTGACAACATATCGAAAAATCAAAACTATTCGACCTTTTGCAATGCAAACCCCTATTTTTTGACGGATTTACTGGACTAATACTGTATAGCTTATACTTAATGAAGCGGATATATTTTTGATCAGACCGCATACTGGGTTTAGCAGAGTTATTTTAAAATATAATACGCCCAACGCTTGTGAAAATTTTAAAACACAATCTTTAATTTTGAAACACATTCAAAATTTGTCTTTACAATATTCTTTGAGTTTTACTTCACTCCTAACAATCTTGAATAGCAATGTGTTCTTACATAAAAAAAAAACTTTAACTTAATTTTACTAATCTTAATTTCAAAACATATTATGTAATTGTCTAGGCCCATAAGGTTTTACTAGAAATACTCTCTATATTCTAATAAATGTTTCTTTGCTAAACTAAACACTTTACAATATAATAATCTATTTCAAACTCATATACAATAATGCCATAAATATATTCTTCAATTATTCTAATCAAGAGTTCTAAATCTTATGTCTGGTTTTTCACCAATGTGAGTTTTACTAACATGTTATTTACAAATAACCAATATCTCATTTTCTCTTAACATATGCATTACTCTTACTCATATTCATTAATTGCTTAACCTTCTTAATCTTATTATTTATAATGAGATTTTATCACCTCTGTGAATATCTACGTATTGTGTATCTTTAACAATACAATTTTATTAACAATTCCTTATTCGTTATTTTCTTCAAAACGAAACAATAATCAACCCTCGTGATTATTTTAAACTTCTAATTAGCTTATAGTTCCAATAGTTGACATCTTCCAAATTTCTTATTTCCAAAATATAAATAAAGATAGTACTTACAGGAAGTTGACTTCTTACGTTTTCTCCCGGTAACAATTCGATGACTTCAAATCACTAAAGCACACACACACATATAACTTCAACTATTTGAAGTTTTTACTTGATTCAAATATTTCACTTGTATGATTACTTTCGAAATATATTCACTATTATTTCTCTTCGTAGCTCAAGCACTTTAGTTAGTGTTGTCTTCTTTTAACTTTTCTCCTTTCCGTCTTCTACTCGTTTGGCTCTTTCACTATCGTTAACTCCTAAGGAATGGCGTCCGTTTTTTTTTTTCTCAACGGTCCCTTGTATAGGTTTGACTTTCCTCTTCTTCCTTCGTCAGTTATACGGATAGGAAATCTTCTCTTCTGGAATTCTCTGTAGAAGTCGTCTCGGGTTTTAGTAAAGTCCACTATTTTACTTTTCGTTATTCGTACCTCGAATAATTTCTTTCTCCTTAATTATAATTGGCAATATAACTTAATGTTCAAAATAATTTCCGTTGCTTAATTGCGGCTTGCAATTCGTAACTTATCCCCTTCTATTCTTAATGGTTCGGTCCGGCTTAATTACTGGATTTTATTTTCTTCTAACGATATCCATTATCGCTCGAAAAACTTCGTTCCGGTTAATTTAATCTTCTTACGAAATATTTATTTCGCCAGTCCACATCTACTCGTAATCCTTAGAAGTATTTATCTTGAATATTCATAGTATCTCCCTTTCGAAGTTCACCTTCGTTGTAATGGAATGTTCTGACTGTTAATACGTTAATGTTGAACGCATTAATTTTAATTTCCTGAATCACCTCGATTCAACTGGGAAAGAATATTCTTACTATTCTCACTTCGGCTTTTAGTATAATATAATTTCTAGAGTTACAGACTTACGCCAAATTCCATCTGTGGCTGCCGGTTCCATTCTTCTAGGGTTTTCTTAGCTCCATCGGCTAACCTATTCATATCCGCCGCTCTCAGCGACTCCACGAGTTCGATGTTCTCGTTCCAATCACAGTCAATTTACTCCCACGTCACACACCTTACTGTCAAGTGTTCTCTTTCATCACGTCACACTTTCATTTGCATAATTAGTGACGAATTATAATTTAAATTATTTACATCAAATAATAAAATATTAATTAAATTTCTTTTCAAGCACCACAATAAAATTAATAATTAAATTTCCACTCCAACTAATTTAAATTTTATTAAGGGAGAAAAATAAAATTTAATATTCCTATCACTTAAGTTTCTAAATCACTATTAATATCCATTTTAATTTTCTAATTTCGACAGTACATTAATTTACGTGAATTCAATTCATGTCGATATTATTTTTATACACTTCAATTTTTATTTTCCTTCAAATTTTTCAACTCAGCTAAGTTGAATTTGCTTCATTTTTAATAGATTATTAAAAGAAAGGTTTCAAAAAGTTTCTCTCACTTTCGAAAGAATTTCGACTTTTATCAATAATTAAGAATTCATGAATGCCCATTCAGACAATTACTTTTATTTTCATTTTCACATTCTGAACTTCAACGCAGACTTACAACCACCAATTATTAGTTTCAAGTTAAAAATTCATGACTAGGTTGATTTAAATGACAATATCAATGAACAGAAACATTAACTCTTTCTCTTTGTCTTATCATAATATTCAGTGTATACCAAGTGTTTATCATAATATTCAGTTTAACCAGAATCGCAGTCCTTTAGTTGAGAATGGCAAGTTGTATTATGGTAAGTTCTCTCTTAATTTTCTTAAATCCTTTCAGTATGATAATAATTTCTTTTATCGAAATTACTTATAATAATAAACTGATTATCATTTTAGATAAATCAAATAACCATATTTCAGTTTATTTTATGCAATAAACCACCTTCCTGATTCTACTTATTCGTCTATCTTTCTTGATAAGAAAAATACCATATAGTGGCAATATTTTATTGAAAGTTTTCCGTTTTAATATGGACAATCGGAGTGATGTACCAGTACTGTTCATTTACATAATTAACATGACATTCTTGAAAGAACTTGAAATCTAGTTTTATTAAAACTTTTTAGACTTCTCAAACAAGTATCAGACGCCTTATATTCCCCGTTTGTCCGTCCGTTTGTGAACAAGAATCATTAAAATCTCATTAAATTCTCATTAGCTCAACAATCACAACAATCGCAACAATTGAGCCTTTTGCATTCGCAACAATTACATTTATAACAAAGCTCATCAACAATCGCCACAATCACAACAGCTACGTCTTTTGCATTCGGAGCAATCACATTTATAATAATAAGGAAATTAAAGCAATAACTCAACATAAATTACGTATCAGAAGCCGTTGCGAAGCATTGTGATTGGTTTACTAATCGCTATACCATCCTTGTTTATTTTATATAGTTTTCATTGTTTTTGCAAATCGTGAAATTTAAACAAATAAAAAATATCCAGTTATTTTAAATTATAAAGTTTTTCCCAATCCGGGATGAGGTTTACTCAAAATATCGGTTCGATTCCTTGAACCTTTTTCAGGAGATGATGAGAATTACAAAGATTTTTTAACGTCCACTTTATCTATGTCTCGGACAAGCTGTATGAGTGACCTTCTTCCTACAGTATACAGTGTCCTCTCAACCTCTCTAGGAAGAAGGCTACGGAAATAGCTTGTCCGAGACACGTACAAAGTGCAAGTGGCAAAATCCATGTAATTCTCATCAAATCATGAAGAAGGTTCAACGAATCGATCTGAAATATTCAGAAAACCTTACCCCGGAGTTGAAAAAATCACTAAAACAGGGATCCATCCAGTATCATGTTCAACCAACCAGCGCCCGCTCTAGGGGCTGGCAACCCGGACATTTGTCCGGGGCGCCAAAATTTGGGGGCGGCATTTTGGCCGTAAGTGTGAGAAAAATATTGATGTGTTAAATACCCAATTAATAGAAAATTTCACATATCGATTTTTTTTCGTTCGCTAAAACTTTACAGTGCATAGTGTATTTATATTGTGCATGTCTAAAAGCTAAAAATATTTACAATTCTTGATTCTAAAGAAAACAATCATAAAAGAGCGGTATGTTTAATTAAATTACCGTTCTTCCGTTTCAGGAGAACGGAAAATCTCAGCATTAATTTAATTTCGTGAGATTGTGATACAATGTATCAGTGATACTATCACAATATAGTAGAGACCCGATTATCCGCGGGATTGGGTGGCAAGGGCTTCGCGGATAACCCGAAAAAAGACTAAAAATGAGGTGTAAACACGAAAAAAAATATTTCACCATTAAAAATACGTTTTATTGTACGAAAAACATAATATGTAAAAGTTTTAAAATATGTACAGTAAAGCAGAAACCTTTGCATCCACAAATCCGAGAAGGCCTGTAGGATATCGGTGCACAATAAACCTGTCAGTAATTTTCGACCTTCGGCCTGTTGTATTTTCCCTGTTGTTGGCTTGGATTAAAATTGCTTTTTTGAGGTTCGTAATAAAAAATTTTTTCGCGGCACTCGCATATAAACGGGGTTCTACTGTATTTATATACTAATAATTCTACTAATGCATATACTTCTCTGAACAGAATAGCACGCGAGCAGAGCGCTGCTTCAACTTGAGTTTGAACATGGATAGACTTGCTTTTTACCTCTAATTATAAAAGACTCTTAGAGATAATTATAATTACCTATAATGAAAGCGCTCTAATTTTAAAGAGCGGTTTCATTACACAATAGCGTTATTCTTGCTATTACGTCGGTAGTGACAACAAGTGGAAGTTCATAAAATTTACTTCAGTGCGATTTCTTAATTTTTAAAGGTAAGTGTATCAGATAATTAAGCTGTTGTTTAGTTTTGATAGATACTACTTTATCATAAATCGATTATCGAATCGAAACAATGAAAGCGTTTTTATATAAAATAAATATTTTATTTATCCAAAAAGGCTGTTTATTGAATCAATAAAATATTGTATCAAATTGGAATGATTTATATTTTTGTTTTATGAAAATAATTATTTGAATCAATAATATAAGACATTTATTAAGTTCATTGCTTCGATAAAACGCGTTTTATAATAATATATTTGAATAATGGAACAGAATAAAATCTCAAAATCAAGAATTATAAAATTGTTTTTAATGACTATTTATGATTTGCTGAAATATTGTTATTATAAAATACATATTTAATTGCACTAGACTTTCTTTACGTTCATAGGATATGAAAAATATTTTGGTAGCGCATAGAATAAATATTTTTTATGTCGGTTGACGGAATGTAATTTTAAAGTTCTGTTAATTACGGTTTTAGCTTATTTAGAACAAAGATAAATCTTTATTTTTAATTATTATTTTATAGTTTACATTGTTTAATTTGAGTTATGTGCGTGCCTCTGCCAGAATGTCTGACCGTCTAATAAAACTGTCTGGTTACTAGTTCAAAAAAAAAACCTTTTTACGTTCAACTACTACACAAAATCATCTTAATAATTTGGTCATTTTGGCAATTGAGCATGAAATTGCTGATCAAGTAAATTTAAAAGATGTAATAAAACAGTTTGCAGAACTGAAAGTGAGAAAAAAGTTTTTTTGTGATTTTAGCGTAGTTGATGTTATCTTGTTTTATTTTCAAAATAATGGCATTTTGTTTGATTGTGCAATGATACACATTTTTAATAGCATTTAAAAATGTAAAAAATTATATGGTTAACAATTTGTGGCTAGATTCTTTGATCTTCTTCCCCCCTCCGTCGGTAAAATGGCATCGGACTTATGCGCTTCACGATTATTGGTTCGCCTCAAACGAGCAGAGCCAATCAAAAGTTGGTGTTCGTTTTTGGGTTTTTTTTTGAATAAATCCTTCTCCTTCATTCCGTCTGAGGATGATTAGCGGAAGCTAATTGAAACATGTCACGGTTTTTTTAAAGTTTTTTTAAGTTTTTATAATTATTTTAAAGTGTGTTGTAGTTTTATATATCAATTGTTTGATTTCACACACGTAAAACCCTTTAAATATTATTATTATTATTATTAGTAGTAGTAGTAGTAGTAGTAGTAGTAGTATATAAAAGTTTCAAACCTTGGGTTTTCCCAGCAAACACAACATGGTGGGTCAAGGACCAAAGCACATATTGTCAAGTGTAAAGACGTGTCCATAAATTTAATAACTACACGTGTTGTTGATTACCACAAACCTTCTGGAGATGTGCATAAGTGTTTTTGTGAAATCCTAGTGTACTGAGGCTGTGGTGCGATGCGTGAAGCACCAGACCAGTAACGGGCAGGACGATGGGTACAACACGTCATCAGTCCTGCCTCCACTGGAGCTCGTGTGCTCGGTCGGTGTATTTACTAATCTTGTCTGCGGGAGTTTTCTGCATGTTGTTGCTGATAGGCACTGCAATATCAATGAGATAGATCTGCTTGTTGACTTTATCAACAAGTGTGATGTCAGGTCTGTTGTGATGTACGGTTTTGCCTGTATGAATGAAGCAGGCCCAGTATAGCTTATGTGAGGGTGACTCTAGTATGCTTTGTGGTATGTACTTGAAGTAAGGAAACGTGTTCTTAGTAAGTGAGTGTTTGTGTGCTAGCTGTTGATGAACGATCGGGTTCTTATGTCATTTTTCTGTGAGAAGACATTAATGGTAGAGAAGAAATTCTATTCTCCCTCCTCTAAATTCGTTATGAAAACATTTGAATACATTTTGAAAAATAACAATAAACACAAATAATAATAATAACTCATTATATATTCTCTATTATAAATAAATTTTGCCCTAAATGGGTATTTATAACAGAGGATATCGAATGGTTGGTTTGAAAGGAATAAAAAGTATTGTAATAGATGATATCTCATGAATCATTATTTGTGTTTATAATTTTTCAAAATGTATTCAAAATGTATTCATAACGAATTTAGAGATGGGAAAAGAGAATTTCTTCTCCAGTAATGTCCTGAAGAAGTCTTGCACAGAAACATGAAATATAGACGGAAAGTAAAGTAGTGGCTAATTTTTACAAAAGATTGTGGTGTATGTATTTGATATTTCGATATTTACGTAATAGCTTGAAGGTTTATCTATTTCCTAGGTTTCTGAGTTTTAAAAGACTGATTTTCATTGAATATTATCTTATTTAGATATCAAATTAACGTGCGGGAACGAACAGTAAGCAAACTGTTCTAATAACATACAAAAAACATGATAAAAACACATTTAATGCATTGACATGTGTTTTCTATCATGTATTTTGTTCAGTAATGGCCATTAGTTTATTTAGAAAAACCTTTAGGAATTTTCTTTGGGAACTTTATTTATATGTTATTGTTAACGATGGTGGATTTGTTTTTACAGATTTAATGTAAACTGCTTTAAGATAGTCCAGGAACTTTCTTAATTTTTAAGGAATAAGTTCTTAATTCTCAATTTTTGACGCAGAAATTTTTCTACTTCCTTATTTTCTTCAGTTGTGCTTTTAATAATTTATTTATCAAAAAGATTCTATTATTAAAGATTTTGGTATAGATTTAATAGAAGAAAATGCAGATTGGAATATAGCCAAGCAAAAATGCACCGACAACGGAAAGAAATTGATAATTATTGATTTTAAATAGAAATTCGAGTGCTTAAAAGAACTTGCGAATGGAAAGAAACAATGTTTCTGGATAGGATTAAAGTCAACCATGACGAAAAAAGTTACCAGTGGATAAATAATCAAAATCTAGACGAAAATTGTGCGTTTTGGGCTGATAGGGAACCTTCTGGAACTGGACTACAAGGGATGGAATGTATTCATCTCTGGGACGGTGATAATTGGAATTGGGATGATGCACAGTGTAGCTGTAAGCGGCTTTATTTTTGTGAAAAGTAAGTTACTTAAACTTAAAATATAAAAGATGACCTATTATAAAAAAAATACTTGCTTTCTAATATAGTCTTAAATCCATCAAAAGTTGGCAAATTTTATCACGTTATAGCTTTTTTGAAATAAAACAAATCTGTAGAGTTATTATAATTCCTCACTCTTTTAAATATTATTGAATTGAAATCATAAGCAAATTAATGTAAAAGATTCAGTAACAAAGGATTTTATAAATAAGATAATTTGAGAAACAAATTACTTTAATGTTAATTTGTCAGTAATTGAGTTGGAAAATGGATTTTATAAAACAGTATTACTGTCAATCAAGTAATTGTAAGAATGTTCTCAGTTAGAACCATCAAATCTGTATCATGCCCCTTTTGAAAAAATACTTAATTTTAATTGTGCATTATAATTGTATAATATATTGTAAGATATAAACCATAACTGTTAAATTGTTAGTTTTTTTGTTATATAAATTTAAAAGCATAAACTTTCAATGTTAATTTTAAAATCCATCAATAATAGTGTAATTTAAGAATCTATAAACTATTTTGACATTTCTTGTAACATTAATTGAAGCTTTCATTAATGACTTTTTCTATCATAAATTGTAAAAAATTGCTTACTGGTTAGTATGGAAGCCACTGTATTCTGAATGTTCATTAGATGCTAATAAATAACTCATTATAATAACTAAAGCAATGCTATTTATAGCACTAATTTTTTTAATAATTTTTATTACAACTAATAATTTTTAAAATCAAAGAATTTTGAATGCAATAGTTCCTTGTGGTGGTATTTAAACTGAATAAACAATATCATTATTAAATAAAATATGAAATTATAGCAAATTATTGTAAGTATTACGATAGGGGAGAAAATAAAAATAAAGTATGTTTGGATTGGCAGAAATTCTAAATATCAAAAGTTACAAAAATTTGTAACTTTTTAAAGTGTAGGTAAACACTTCAAGAAGAAGTGTTCAAGAAGAATTCAAGAAGAACACTTTTAAAAAAATGCGTTGATAAAAAAGGAATTCAAACATTTTTTCACAATAATGTCTTGTTGCCAGAGGACTATCAACATACTGAATCTATATTCCTACTTAGTGTAGGTCATTTCATAACTAATTTATGCACACCCTGAGCTATAATGTCGGAATTAGAGACAGATGTTTCAGACTTGTCAGACGTCTTCAGCCAGAGTAATCCTCGATGATACCTCAGAGTGTGAGTTAAAGTTGAGGCTACCTTTTTAGCTCCCCGAAGTGGCCTCTTACAAAATCAACCCAACAATGATACTTACAAATGCCGAGAATTTGTGTTCTTGACTTAGGCTGGAATCTATTTCAGCGTGATAATAAAGTTTGTGTCTTTTGTAACCGCCACGAAAAGTTTCAAGATCTTAATACTAAAGAAAAGATTTAGTTTATTGAAATAATATTGCTTTCTGATGGATGTACTTGATCTTGGACAAAACAACAGAATGGAAACTGTTTATTTACTCTTCGAAAAGTAGTTTGAAGGCTGTCCTTTTGCACAATGGAATCAAATTTAAACGGAAACATATGAAATATGATAATTCTCTATAAACGTCCCATATTTCTTCTTCAACTCCTTTCTTTTGCAATGTATATTAAATGTATATTAAATGTATATATTAATGTATATTAAACATCTTTTACGACACAAGAAACAAATGTTTAAATACCACATTTATTTCAAAACAGCAAATTTTCAAGAAATAAACGCTCCCTTTTTTCAAGCCTTTCTACATATAGTATTATATGTAAAAAGGCTTGAAAAAGGGGAGACATTTATTTCTCCTTCAAAATTTGCTGTTTTGAAGTAAATGTGGTATTTAAACATTTGTTTCTTGTATCGTAGAAGATGTTTAATGAATTGAGAATTTTGTTGGAAAATTCAGTATAAAACTAAAATTGTGGTATATGTTGCGATTTAAAAGTCGTTGCGTTGTTAAGGGGTTTGCAGTTTGCAAAAATTACTAAATTTTTTGTTGATAAAGACCAATTCCATCTTAATTCAGGCAGCCAATAGCAACATGTGTCAGTTGGACTATTTCAGGTTTTTTTTTTTTTTATATTCTACTTAGAATATAAGATAAATGCGAATTAGTCAAAAATCCCATTTTTTAAAAATCTGAAAAGTTGGCATAAAATTCTCTTATTAGTCAGCATATAGTGATGAAGACAGAATGATTTTTGCCCCATAAGTTTCCTATTACTTTTGAAAGTGA
>JAFIDM010001028.1:52692348-52727801 GCA_023159025.1 Thereuonema tuberculata
ACGCACACAATTAACAGATTCATTCAGTTATTAAAAGATCAATGATTCCAAAAATAGCTCAGTGAATCGTTCGAATGCGTATGTTTTTATTTTAACGTTTTCCTTAATAACAATCTCACGCATGTTAAATTTTCCCATTATGTATATTGTTATTTTATAAATTAATCCTTTCAAAGCTCAGCGTTCTGCTAGCTGGGATTGATTTACTGCCCTTTTTATTCTTAATTTGTATTTTGATATTTTTTTGACTGAAAGTTTATTCTGTTTATTGGTGCTTAGTTTATGTTTCTTTGAAGCCACTGAGCTATTGAGTGCTGGGCGACTTTAACTGATGATCGTTAGGAAGCGTAAAACAATCTGTTTTGGATTCACAGTATGAAAATTGCTCGTGAATCTTTTAATTGTGTGCGTTTTTATCTTTACTTTTTCCTTAAGAACCCAACATCGGTTTGGTGGTATAAATATAATATCGTCGACTGTATCTTACCCTTTCTGATTGAAGTTCAACAAAATGAAAACCAGGGTCTGAAGGGGATTGATACTTTTTTTTTTTAAATATTTGCTAAGTTTGATTAACGAAAATTCGGCGTTTTGTGGAATTGTAACTACCGGAGCAATGCAATGTCTGATGATTTGGCCTTTTTATTCTGCTTCATCACACTCGCTTCAAAATGCATAGAAAAAAACTTATGCAGCTTCTAACTCTTTATAATGTAACGAATTAAAAAATTATTTCAATACGCACATAATTGGAATAAAAATAAATTATATTTACAATATAAAAAAAATAAAAACCTGGAGAGTTTCGGATTGTTTTTAAACTCCACAGAGGCGTCATCAGCGCAATATAAGTTTTAAATATACCAATATTTAACAATGCAATGGAAGAATTACACTTTAACAAAAGAAATGTTTATTTATCTTAAGTAAATTGTTTGAATCGTGAACAGGTACTAAACACACTTAATTGCCAATACATTCAGGAAACTGAATGAAAACTATTACCATAGGTATTAAAATTTCAATTTGAGATCATATTTCCTTAACAGTTTTTAGAAAAATATTTACTACTTTATCAGTATAGTAGCTTTGATAGTTTCACATATCTCTTCATTTTAAAATCAACAGAAATCTCTCAGTCAATTTGTTCTAGGAAAACTAAATAATTAAATGTTATCAATCCATTAAAAAGTGTATCAAACCATCTCGTTTTCATAAGGATTTCGATTATTATCATTATACCGTACATAATGCTAGTTTTCAAATGATACCAAGAACATTTTCATCTCTGAATCGCCTGTCCAGACAAATAATGATGTTTCCTATGTGGGAACACTTTTCGATCATCCCTTCCCGGACGGAGAAAACCTCGAATATCTTGATAAAATAGACTGTACGTCCAACCAAAACAAGTTATGTAACTTTTTTGCATCATTATTTTAATGAGGAATCTGTTGGTGTGAAGCAAATGCCATCGATCGACGACATCCTTTATATATAACTAAAACACATTTTACATAAAAATTTTAAATATATATATTAACTTTAATTATTATCCAAATTATATATTTTATTACAATATAATTCATCCCTCACTTTGTTATCTTCATTAAAAGAAGGTAACGCTTTAAAACGTGATTTCTGATTTTTTTTTTCTTTTTATATATTTTTAAACAATGATAAAAACAACGATAGAAAACAATAAAAACTAAAAGCCTACCTTTGTATTCAAATTATATCTACCGAATACAGAAGTTACAGTTTTTCTGAAAAGAAAAAATGAATTAAATCCGTGTTATTCACTAGCCATGCATAATAGATTAGCTGGAAGGATTTAAAAAAAAATTGTTTAAGATAATGAGATATCAACAGAAATAGATAGAAATTCATTCTTTAACATCAATGCGAATTTTTTTTCGCCTTCTCGTGCTATGAAACGAAACCATTTCAAATGTAAAATTTAGATCTGTATTCTCATTGAATAGATATATAATTTTTAATGATGCCATTCATACAAAAGCTTTTCATATTGATTACATGACACCTGCTTTCCAATTGGAAATATGACATGTATCAATAAATTAGTATATTATATAATATAGAATTCGTGTAAATGACTTATTTTTTTAAGTCTAATAGAAATATTAGGGGAAAATTGTTATTTTGACTCATTACGTAGTCAGATAATGAATCAGAAGAAAATATTATTTATGAAGTGTAGCTAAATAAAGTGCAAATTTCAAATTAATTTTGGGCTTAACAAAAAAAAAGCAATCTTTCAGCAAAAAGATGTAGAACATTTTAAAATCTTCTATTGTTCACTTGTCATTCCAATTGAGTTGGCGTGTAGTGAGGATGGTTATTGAGGAAAACAAAAATATGATAAGAGAAACCAAAAAGGACAATAGACTAAGTAAAAGAGAAAGATTATTCATTAAATATTAATGATGGATAGTGTACAAAAAGATTATACAAAAGCTTTTCAAAAATCAAGAAAGTTATACATTCAATATTTATGGTGGAATGTCTACAGCTCATCTGAAACAAGACAATTAGTGATTGTCTGCTTTTTTTTTTAATTATTAGCATATTTGGCAAAATTTAGTTTTTCTAAAATAAAATCATTATCCTGTATATCAATAACATTACTGTATATTATGTTAATCCCATCGGGCGCCTCCCCGGGTGGCGGATAGGGGAAAGCCTCCTAGATATAGGTGGCACTGGGGAAATGAAATACCCAGGGCGGACCAAAAACTAACACACCACAAACCCATTGGCGTCTGTTCGGTATCCGACGGCCAGTGGTCAGCGTCTGTTCTTCTAGTTGAGGCGGCTGCACTAAAATCTTCTCGACCTCAAAAATCGAGTCGAACACCTGTGGTCTCAACCGAGATCACCACAAAAACCAAAACTCAACTTGAACGCATGATGGAAAAGACGATCATAGAATCACTACCCCAGGCACCAGTCGATAGACTGGACTCACCTGATCATCGGATTCTGGGGGATCAGGGACACCATGCGGAGAAGAATCGGAGCTTCTCAGGAACTCTTCGCACTTTCAAACCCAGACGTAAAAACTTTATTGGCACAATTAACGTGAACACCCTCACTAAAACAGGCAAATTAAAACAATTCACCAATACCCTGGAAAAATTTGACATAAAAATCACTGCACTCCAAGAGACACGATTCACGGACGAAGGACACTTTAACACAGAGAATTTCAGAATTTACAAGGGCAAACCGGCCATAAAAGTTAGAGACAAACTACCACTCCTGGGAACCGGATTCGCCATACACAATTCCGTACTCGACTCAGTCATCGACTTCACTTCTCCCAACGAAAGGGTCTCTCTGCTTTCAGTAAAATCAGCTAATAGAGCGTACACACTGATCAATGTTCACGCCCCCACAAATCACCATAACAAAACCGACCCTGAAACCGTGGACGATTTCTGGGAAACCCTAGAAGAAACAACCAACAAAATTCCAAGGCACCATGTTAAAATCCTACTAGGCGATTTCAACGCACAGTTAGGTAGAGAAAGAAAATTCAGAGATACTACAGGCCCCCATACCAAACACAAACGTACCAACAAAAATGGTGAAAAATTAATTGGTTTTTGCAGAAACTTCGGACTTAAAATCATGAGTACCCAATTTCAAAAACCCACACACAAATTAACCACTTGGAGGTCACGCAATCTTAGACAGGATGAATACCAAATTGACCATGTCGCAATTTCTAAAAAAAATATAAAAGAAATTTAAACGTCAGAACGCGCAAAGGCGCCTTCGAATCAGACCATCTTCTTCTCCAAATAAAGACAAAATTCCAACCCAATAGACGGCAAAAATGCCCACCCAAAAATATCAAACCAGATCCCGAATACCTGAAAATCAACAAAGAAAAAATCATCATGCTAATTAATCAGGAGAAATCAACAGACTGGAAGAAACTAACAGAGAAAATTCAACACGCCATGAAACTAGGACAACCCCCTCGCACTAGGAAACATTGCTGGTGGAACGCAATCTGTGATCAGGCAGTCGACAACCGAATAACTGCTTGGAAAAAGTTTAACAGTCACAAAACGGAGGAAAACTGGGTGAACTTTCTTAAAACTCAAAAAGAGGCCTCAAAAATAATTAGAAAAGAGAAACGAGGATATGACAACAACAGACTCCACGAAATCCAGCAAGACTTCACTAAAAACAATACAAGAAATTTCTATAAGACTTTCAGAGAAAACCTACAGGGTTACCAAACACCCAGCCTGTGTTTCAAAAAACCCGACGGCTCGTTGGAAACTAACCCAAAAAATAACTGCAAAATTTTAGCCCAATATTTCAACTCCCTTCTCAACTGCAAGCCACCCCAAGAAAAATCTGACTTCACCCCGCCAGTATTCACGCACCCAGACTCACAAGCCCCAGATCTCGAAGAAATTACGGAGATAATCAAACAGTTCAAAAACAACAAAGCACCAGGAGAAGATGGGATTATCGCTGAACTCTGGAAACTGAACGACCATACATTAATGCAGAAACTTCATCACATAATCTCAGACACATGGACAACGGAGCAAATACCAGATGACTGGAAATGCGCCCTGATTTACCCGTTACACAAAAAGGGTGATAAGACGGACATCAACAACTACAGAGGAATCTCCCTACTCCCAGTTGCTTACAAAATCCTCTCCAAAGCACTTTTAAACAGGATAGAATCCCAAGCGAATCCACTAATTGGCGAGTACCAGGCCGGATTCAGAAAAGGGAGATCATGTGCTGAACAGGTCTGGAGCTTAAAAACGATATTACAAATGAGGAAATGCAGAAATTCAGTAATTACATTCATCGACTTCAGAAAAGCGTATGATTCAGACCGCGAAACCCTCTTCAAAATCATGGAAGAATTCGGGATCGACCGAAAAACCCGAAAAATCACAGAACAGACACTTACAGGAACAACGTCCAAAGTGAAATTCATGGGCGAAATATCAGAGCCCTTCTAAATCAAAACTGGAGTCCGACAGGGGGACGGACTATCCCCAATCCTCTTCAATATTGTTCTAGAAAAGATCATAAGGGAATGGGAACCTCACGTAAAGGGCATCCAAATTGGTATCAAGAAAGGGAATCGATTTAAAATCAAATGCGTCGCGTTCGCGGACGATATTACGCAATTATCACAAACAACAGAACTGAAGCAATTCACGCAGTGGAAAAATTACATGAAATTGCACAAAAAAACCGGACTGCAAATCTCTTACGAGAAAACCCAATATATGGAAAGGCGGCCAGAAAATAAATCTCCTTTAATCACAAAATACGGTAAAATCGCACAAGTTCGCCATTTTAAATACCTTGGTGAAACCATACAATCCTCAGGGCTAAACCGAATCGCCAATGAACATGGACTCACTATAATAAGAAATGCATTTCGACAGACGCAAAATTAAGGCACTTCAAAACAGTGATCCTTCCTGAAGCAACCTATGCAGCTGAAACTATGGTAATCGACGGTCATTCCAAAATTACGGAAATAGAAAAGCAGGAACGAAAAATTCTCAGGAAGATTTACGGGGCAATTAATAAAAACAGCATTTGGATGAAGAGACCTCAGAGCGAACTCTATCAAAAGACCAACACAATAACAGAAGAAATCAGGAAACGCCGAGCAAAATTCTACACACATATCTATAGAATGGAAAACTCCAGAGTGGCAAAGAAACTACTCGATATCATAACAGAGAGTAAATGTGGCACAGAATGGCTGAAAGAGGTCCAGAGAGACCTACAACAGATTAACATAGAGAATCTCGATGACCGCACGGAGTGCCGGAATAAAATCATGAATGTAAAATTTAAGCAAGGAACATCGTGACAACCTGGGAAAAAATGGACGGAGGAACGGAAGAAAGAGTATTCCGAGAGGATGAAGAGATTCTGGGAGGAAAAGAGGAACAACAAGCAGAGATGAAATCATGAACTCAAGTTCAATCGCTCTCCTGAAGGGGAACAATTTTTTTTTATTTTTTTTATTCATTAATTATTTTAAATTACATTTCAGTCCCGTTAGGAATAAGAATCCCTATCAATCACTAAAAGATTACATATATGATAAAGGATGATATTTAAAACACAAATCAATTTGTTCATATATTGCGATGTACATTATCGAAATTTTTCAATTATTTTAACTTCTTCATAGTCTTTACATGAATAATAATTTACATATTTAATGGAAAATTGCTCACACAATGATAAGAAGTAGTATATGTATTATTTAAATTTAGGTGTATGAAAATTTTGCGCTGTAAATTAATAACAAATCACGCTAAAATAAATACAACATATATTCGGCAAATTTTCGAAAAGATATTATGTATATGAATTATGTTGAAAGCACTGTATTAAGACATAAGCATTCTATAGTTGTGCTAAAGATATATTAATTTTTTGGAATGGTATTCTCAGACAATTGAGACGTTTTTTAGAGAGGTTAATAAGTAGATTTCTCGTTTCAACTCATAGCCAGAATCATGCGGAGGTTGTTTTTTGTTCGAAAGTGGACGTTGATTATTAGTACGTATCAGTTTTGTTTACCATTTTCTCACATGATTACTAACAACAGTACATGGAAAATGAGTGCCAGGCTTTTGTTCCAGTTGATCTTAGAGACTACTCGTAAGGAGCAGCCTATCTTGAGCCAATTATTTTTTTTTTTTATTGTTATCTGAAGTTTAATTTTCTCTAAGAAATTAATTATTGGATTAGTTGTCATTTGGTTACACGGAAATTCCTATATTTAATAGCAAACTTAATTCCCATTAAATAAAAACAAAACAGGTTCAAAATATAATTTGAATCGTATATAGTAAAGAATCTATCGATAGAAAGTTGAAGTTTCGATAGAAGACAATAGATGCAAATACAGATAAAAGATAAAGAAGGGTCGGCTAACCACCATTACTCACTCAGACCTCATAAAATGTACAAATACAGAAGGTCTAAATGTTAAAATTTCACTTTTAAAACTCTTCATTGTTGTTATAAATAAGGAACTATTAACAAGAATAATAAGTGAAGAAATAAGTATCAGCCAACACACAAATCACTTTAAAAAATAACAAATTATAATTAACAATATAAAAAACATATATCTGGTACATACAATGGAGCTTTCGAGCTGCCTTTGCGGAGCTCATTTTCAACCAAAAAATTGAAAAGGAATTTTTTGAACAAGGAATTTGTTGAAAATGAGCTCCGCAAAGGCAGATCGAAATAGAATTAGAATATGTATGATTGTTTTTTATATTGTTAATTATAATTAGTTTTTTTTTTAAAGTTATTTGTGTTTTGGCTGATAGTCATTTCTTCAGTATGAATTAATGAGCACATGTAAAACTTTCTCCTTCAAGAATAATAAGTAACACTAAATTTAATAGTATGTTTATTTTAAATCTTAACTATAAGTAAATAGGTTAAAAGTTATAATTTTTTACATTACTAAGAATTTCCGACGATGTAATTTAGATGTTTTCTTCACTGTTACTAAGACGCCATGCCGGACAGAATGCCTGCAACAGAGAGAAGAATGATCCCGTTGAGTCATGAATTTGCACGGTTGATTCTACCATAATGAACGTTATGCATCCCGTAATCCTTGATATTACATATTCTTGATATTACATATTCTTTGGTTAAGACCTTGTTATCTCGAAAACTCGCTATCTCGAATTTTTTTTTTAGCATCCCTTCGACATCGAGATATCGAGAGTATACAGTAAAAGGTTATGAAAAGCTGAATGCGTCTTACGTTCCTTTGACATTTCTACTTCAAATATTTTTATTTAAAATAAAGCGATCAATGAGTAAAATTCAAGTTTTTACGTTACAGATATGTGGTGTCTCTCAAAATATGTATGGGAGAGATGGAACAAATTTTGGGAAATATGCCACACTAATAGGAAGAGATTTTTTTATAATTCATAAATTGTAAAAAAATAGCATACAAAATCATTTAATTTTAGATGTGATTAGATTATTTGAGTTTTATAATAAAATTTTATAATAAAATCTATCCATTTATATATAAAAAATATTTAAAATTTATTTTTTATGTATAATATCAATTGTTAACATAAAATAAAATAAAATCCGCACCTGAACAAGAGAAAGCAAGAAGAAATTGCCTTTCTGATTTTTGATTATGGGGAGGAGTTGGGAACGGCCGTTTCGTCCTTCTACGGACTCATCAGCCCAACCCAGCCTCACCCTATCCAAATCAGAAAGGCAAGATCATCTTGGTGAAAACCACTGTCAACCTGGCAGTGGTTCCACCCACAATAAAAAACAAGAAATCAAATTGCTGCATCATCCGATGCCAACAACACCTTTTCCTACGAACTGTGTAGGCAAAAAGGATTTAATAAAAGAATAAAAGATTCAAAATAAGATATATTAATATGAAAACAAAGCTTAACGTGCAGCGAAGTAAGTAATAAAATAAAAAGAAAAACCGCACCTGAACAAGAGAAAACAAGAAAGAAAGAAAAGAAAAGAAAAAAAGAAAGAAAACAATTTCTTCTTGTTTTCTCTTGTTCAGGTGCGATTTTCTTTTATTTTATTACTTACTTTGCTGCACGTTAAGCTTTGTTTTCATATTAATATGTCTTATGTTGAATCTTTTATTCTTTCATTAAATCCTTTTTGCCTACACAGGTCGTAGGAAAAGGTGTTGTTGGCATCGGATGATGCAGCAATTGATTTCTTGTTTTTTATTGTGGGTGGAACAATTGCCAGGTGGACAGTGGTTTTCACCAAGAAGATCTTGCCTTTCTGATTTGGTTAGGGTAAGGCTGGGTTGGGCTGATGAGTCCGTAGAAGGACGAAATGGCCGTTCCCAACTCCTCCCTATAATCAAAAATCAGAAAGGCAATTTCTTCTTGTTTTCTCTTGTTCAGATGCGGATTTTATTTTATTTTATTACTTACTTCGCTGCACGTTAAGCTTTGTTTTCAATTATTAACATGTAAACTTTATAGGAAAAATTACTAAATAGTTAATATATGTACTAATAGTATATTAAACGTTTTTGAGAATTAACATGCGTTCAGACTTTTATTTTTATTTTTGGGTGTTAACTAATTGACTACAACAGATATAATCGATTACACTGTCTGATTTAACCGTTTGCCAGTTAAAAGATCAATTCTGCTTGAACTGATTAAACGACTGAAACGTTCAACTGATTAATAGGTGTGATTCTTATAAATAGTTACAGATAAAAATACTTTAATTTTTAATTTAAATAAGGGGGAGGGGGCGTGATATTGTAACATAAAACTAGGGAGGGGCTCACAATATTGTGACAAAGCGTGACAAGGGGGAGGAAAGCGGTCGAAATTATCAAAAATACTGTTTGATCAAATTTAGTATTAGACATTCTTTATATAAAATAAATCTTAAAACATAAAGCAAAAATCTTGTTAATACATTGCAATATAATGATAAATATTGACATTTTTATCTAAACTTTCTCTCTCGCCTCTATATCTATCTTCTTCATGAACAATAACAAATATATTTTATGGTTAACTGTGAAGAAAACGACTATAAAGAAGTAACATAATCCGTTTGATATCCAAAATTTGTCCTAATTGTTATAATGTTTATATGATAAGAGTAGAATGGCGATACCTACTTATTTAAAATTTAAGTTATAAAAATTAATGATTTTAAAATAACGTAGTATTCTCTACTACAAAACGTAATTTCCATTTTTTCTCCTTTTCTTTAAATGTAAATAATCTTTTCGAAAATATATTTAGAATAAAATGATTAAATTACAAATTAATGTGTTCATAAAATGTAAAAATGTTTTTAACTCATATCAATTAACTCTATTTTTCGGTACACTCGACTTCAATGATACTCGTATACAGATTATTTTCTTTCCCTACTACAAGATAATTCGATCACGAAAATAATGCAGCATTAGAAATAGAGAATTTGGTCTATATTGTTTCCTTTCGTGAGGCGTCACTGAATATGCATTGAATAAATGACTGCATAATCACACATTCTTTTGTTAGTTGGGAAGTCTAAGAAATGACTCGTTATCAATTACATCATAATTAAATACTTAAGAACTTTTAAACTTTATATCGTCTCGGTACAAAGAAATTACTGTAAACAAACGAAGATGATTCGAAGATAAAATGAGATAGAAGTTTTCGCGAAACTGATGATTGTTTACTAACCGGAAATATTTGATTAACAGTCAATGCTCCCATCTTTGGATGAGCTGTAGACATCATGCATACTTAGATTAATTGAAAGTGAGTGGCATGACTGCCGAGCACGATCTTCATGAATACTTAATATCTCTATTATTTTTCTATTTCATGTTTCTATTTCACTGCACGACATCTGATTTTAAAATGACATGTGAACAAAAAAGAAGATTTTCAATAGAAGATTTTAACGAATTCCTTTAATTCCTTTGTGTAGAAAATTTATATTTTCTTTTGTTATATATTGAATTTAGCATCTATTACTCTTAGCGTGCTACCATTTGATTCGGGCTCTTTAGCTGTTAACATGGTAAGTCAAAATAGTAAATTTGAATTTAGGAAGAACAAGTAATGCATGCGAATTCACTAATATATCTTAAGTAATTTCTCAAATATGTATTTTCTCTATTATTGTTGCAAAATTGTGCTTAACATTCTTCGTGTAATAGTTCCGTTGATTAAGAAACACCGCAAGCCTTACCTCCACAATCCCAAGGGTCACATAGTCCTAATGTAATAGTATGTTTGTTTAAAATTATTAATTAAACTAAGTAAATTAATTTTTAAATTAAAATCAAACCGACGCACAGTGGGGTATTTGCATCAGAAAACCGGTTAAAAGTCGATTTCGCCAAAATGACCCTAACCAAAAAAGAATCTCTGCCTGAGTTACTTTAATAGTTGGGGGATAATGGGACGACTTACTTTTCCTCCCTCCGCGCCACAATGAGCATGCGCTGTCATTCCAAAGTCCATCATGTGATGACGTGCACTATTTTTTCAGTTTCGGCGTTTGCTTTTCAATAGCAATTTTGGGAGTGTTTTTCCTGGGTTTAAGAAGCAGTGTCAAGTTTTTTAATATGGAAGTGCCTGAAGCAGTTATATACTGATATTTATGAACTTATTTTACTTTCATTACATTAATATTTATTCAATTATTACAGTTTGAATGTAGACGTACTAATTGTAAATTTGCAAACGAATTTTTGTGGAACTCGAAGATATTTGTTATATTTCAGGGTGAGTCCCGATATTTCTTTTTACATAAATATAAAGAGGAAAGCTTTAACTTCATAGTACAAAAAGAATTAGGCGCGGAATAGCGCAGATGTTAATGTTAAAAATAAATACTTACCTACTGCCATACCTATTTTTTCGAGCGCTTTTAATTCTGATTGTTTTTATGTTTAATAGCTCCATCTGGGATCAAAGTTATGACCCGAAAACAGTTTTAGGATACTACGCAACATCGTAAAAATGAAGACATGAGTAAAAAATTAGAATACTTAGAATTTTTTTTGCTAAGTCGAGAGAATTACGCTGAAGAAGAAGAAAAACAGTTTAAGCACAAACAATCTTATATAAAGTCAGAGTATAAGCGCAGATGGACCGCTGCACATAAGAAAAATGACATCTTTTTAAAAAACAATGAAAATTGGTTTCAAGGTGCTTTTGAAATACCCACAGCAACAGCTCGATCTGGCGGCCAAGGAAGTTATTTGATGATTTAAGCGATCAAAGTAAAAGACGGAAGACCGAAGAACGCCGCAGTACTGTTGAGACAGAGCAATTGTTTTTTTCTACTCATGTGAAGTTGCGAGCTGAAGGCAAAACAGGTGCATTCAAAGTATTAAAAGAAATTATTGTATCTCCTATGAAAGGGACGAAATATAGGAAGGCCTACAAGCGTGTACAACAAGAAAGACCATTACAAGCACTAACGATGTTCGTTGAAGCTGGGCTTTCGAGAAAACAATATGAAATTATTAGAAACACTGACCAAAAATTATACCCATGCTACTCAATTTTACAACAGGCTAAAAAAGACTGCTATCCAATTCCTGAATCATACAGAGTGACAGCCATATGTGCTGAAATAAATTTACAGAATTTATTGGACCATACAGCAAAAAGATTATTGACATATTTGCAAGAAGTAGTGCAAACTCTTTAACAATGAAAATAGTAACCCACTGATATTAACTAGCAAGTGGGGATGTAATGGATCACAGCAAACTCAGTGTAAACAAAAATTTGAAAGCGAGTCCGATTCCAATGAAAACATTTTCCAACGTTCGTTTGTACCTTTACAAATAACTTATGGCACGAACAATAAAAATATTATTTGGCATAATCCAACACCCTCCTCGCCGCGATATTGCCGGCCTATAAGAATAAGTTTTGTTAAAGAAAGTGCAGACATCACTAATGAAGAAATTCATTATACACAAAATAAAATAAGTGTATTAAAAAAAACAAACGTCACAGTAGCAGGCAAGAACTTCTCCGTACAACATACAATGGTTCTATCAATGATCGATGCCAAGGTGTGCAATCCTGTCTCCCATACTACATCAATAATGAAGTGTTGTATCTGCGGAGCCACATCTAAAGATTTCAATAACTTATCAAAGGTGAAAGAAATTAAGCAAGACACATTGAGATTTGGCTTGTCAATATTGCATGCCAGAATACGATTGTTTGAGAGCTTGCTCCATTTGTCCTATAAATTGACATTTAAAAAATGGCAATTAAGAGCAGAAAATGACAAAAATGTTGTAAAACATAAACAAAATAGCATTCAAGAAGAGTTCAGAAGACAAATGGGACTAATCGTAGATGTTCCTAAGCCTGGATTCGGCAACTCCAATGATGGGAACACCAGCAGAAGGTTTTTCGCCGATCCAAAAATATCAGCCTAAATAACAGGTGTCGATTTCAATCTAATTTATCGTTTAAAAGTGATTCTGGATGTTTTGTCAAGTGGCCACAAAATAGACACCGAAAAATTTGCATATTATGCGATGGATACTGTACATTCAGCTACATCCGTGGTATCCAATGACACCTACAATGCACAAAATTCTCATACATGGTTCTACAGTTATAAAGAATGCTTTGTTGCCAATAGGACACCTATCAGAAGAAGCAGCTAAAAGCCCGGAACAAAGTTTCGCAAGGAAATATTCCAGAGAAGCATGCAACTTAGACATAATAAATCGACTGCTTCTAGGTTCAGATCCACTTTTAACAAGCATGAGGCCTATGCCTAGAAAAAATACGAAACCGTTTCTGAAGGAATTTATGCAAATGCTAGTGCCATCTGAACCTAACATATCTGTAGAGGAAAAAGCTGACACTTTGTCTTCAGACGAAGCTTTATGGTTCTCATCTTCTGATTAAAATTAAAAATTGTATTTTTTTTCTCTCTAAAACTGTCAAAATAGCCTTAGAAATCGTTCAATTTGTTTGTTAGCTCACTTTAAGTAGATTAAGTGCAAAAAACAATTTTGACCGGTTTTTTGGTACAAATACCCCACTGTGCGACGTACTGTAAGGAGATTTTAGTAAGAATGAAATAGATTATACCCGACTGTGGGAAATTTAAAAATTACACGGGCTTTACTCCTAAGGTTAGCAGGATCCTTAAATATTATAAAACTACGTAATCCGTATAACTTTACAAAATAATCTCTTTTTTAACAAACAAACAAAAATTTAACACAAAATGACTAGCATTATATTACTACAACTTTCCAATAAACTTAAATTTCTGAACAAAAAAAAAAAACTAAAAAAATAGGAATCCCCAGAGCGACCAGACTTGTCGAAATTAGCTTATTTGTAACAAGCCCTAATTAAATTAATCCCACAACTTTTACAATAATAAAACCTAAACAAGTCTTGGAGCTTCTAATCTTGTACATTCAATTTAAACACTAATTTGGCTTATATTGCTTTTAGAGTTCCTTGTCCGACTCACTCTCGCAGTTCACGGGTCCACTAATATCAGACTTGGCTGTTGCCATATAGGGGACGTCTAACCATAGACGTTAATCACCTACAACGGGACATCAAGGCAACACACCTTCTATCTCGGGTCCATAAACAACATGCTTTGTACGGGCGACGTCTAACCATATTTCCGTCCCAACTCCGATGGTCCGATTTTCCATCTGAACTGATTTTATTAAGTGAAAGTTTCCCCAGTCTTCTTCTTTACATAAATAAATAGCGTAAAAAGAAAAGAGAAAATCTCTTTTTCTCATATAAAATAAATACAACAAATCAAATATGTTAAACGAACCAGATAACATGTAACAATTAATATAAGCCATAAGGGGAGCCATAATCAATTAATGAAAAACACAAATATTGAACCTAACAATGATTCATAATAATGATACATAACACAAATAACAAACGGACTTACACTAATTTTAATAACCTATTCAATCTGTTGTTATATTTTAGAACTTTTCTGAATATCCCTAAAGAAATTTCATTGACTTTTAGCAATTTATCTTTGTTCATACATTTATAGCAATTGATAATGCATGATTCTAATATCAATCTTATGGACTCATCTTGAGTCTCATAAATAATGTCTGTAACAGGATCCGGATCGTGGCTTAAACGGAAACAATGATCCGCCCATTCTGAAACATCTGTTCTTTTATTTCTAAACGCCCTCGTATGCTCTTGTATACGCTCCTTCAAAGCCCTATCCGTACTTCCTATATAACTTTCCTGACAAATCCTGCACTTCAACAAATATACCACTCTCATTCTATGTAATTTCTCTCCTTCCAATCTATCTTTTCTAAACAATTTGTTACCTTTCTAATGCACCATCCGAATCTCGTTTTCATTACACACTTTATTAATACTTTCATTCAATTGAATTCCAATTGATAAACTTAAAAATTTATATTTTTCTGTTAATAAATCTACATTTCTTTTTGAAAAACTCTCTAAATGTACTCATAATAAAACTTATTGGGTATTCATTAATTAATAGCCTTCTTTCTAGACACATAATTTTATTGTTCATTATTTTTATCCTCTGGATAAAAAACATTGTACTCTGTTAATCTCCTTAATTTATGAAAAATGATGGCTTTTTTAATAGATAATTTGTGATTGGATAAGAAATTTAAGATGTGGTTGCTCTTGTACTCTTTGCCAAAATGCTCAAAACTTAAACCTGATTCATCATTTTTTCTCAAAACATTTAGAAAATGTAATCTACCACAATTTTCTTTTTCAAATTTGAAATTAATATCTTGGTGGAATTCATTAATATAATTAAGAAATCTGGAGAATTGTCTCTCAGATCCCTCCCAAATTATAATAATTTTGTAATAAATTGTTTAGAAAAGATAGATTGGAAGGAAAGAAATTACATAGAATGGGAGTGGTATATTTGTGGAAGTGCAGGATTTGTCAGGAAAGTTATATAGGAAGTACGGTTAGGGCTTTGAAGGAGCGTATACTAGAGCATACGAGGACATTTAGAAATAAAACGAAAGGTGTTTCAGAATGGGCGGACCATTGTCTCCGTTTAAGCCACGATCCGGATCCTATTTTAGACGTTATTTATGAGACTCAAGATGAGTCCATAAGATAGATATTAGAATCATGCATTATCAATTGCTGTAAATGTATGAACAAAGATAAATCGCTGAAAGTCAATGAAATTTCTTTAGGGATATACAGAAAATTTCTAAAATATTAGAAAGATTGAACAGATTATTAAAATTGGTATAAGTCTGTTTGTTATTTGTTTTATATATTATGAATTATTGTTAGGTTCATTTTTGTGTTTTTCATCATTTGATTATGGCTCAGAGGTTGTATTAATTGTTACATGTTATCTGGTTCGTTTAACTTATTTGCTTTGCTGCATTTATTTTGTAAGAGAAAAGAGATTTTCTCTTTTCTTTTTATGTTATTTATTTATTTATGTAAAGAAGAAGACCCTGAAAAAAGTCTTTAGATACTAAAGACGAAATATTGGTTATCGAGTTTGGTGTCCTGTTTATTTTTAGGATTAGCAGATTTATTCCAATAGAGATTGTGTAAGATGTTTTAGTAAGAAAAAAGAAGTTTATTTTAAACGTCCAGGGACTGCATCTACTTTTACTCCTAGGGAAGGGAGTGTTCACGAATGAAGTACATCTGCAGCAGTAATTAAAATTCGGATTTGCATATTTATAGGAATGATTGTTCGGTTATCAACATCTAGAAGTCGAAATGAGTTTGAGGATATTTAGTTTTGAGGTACTACGTAGGAGTCAAATTCTACATTTTTGAAATCTCAATATTCATAAGATCAGTTTCATTGATGACCAATAGTCTTTAAAGTTAGGGTAGGAAAATTAAACGAAGTGATGGAAGAGCAATAAAAATTAAAGTGCTGGCTGGAATAATTGTTCAAATTGTTTCAAATTCTTGATCTTCCATAAGTTGACGATTGGAGAATTTATTTAACATTATTATGGGTAGCATAAGTAGTTACTAAGGTCAAAACGATCATGTTATGTTCATGGAAAAGATTAATTGTTCTATTGGGGGAGAATTAGCATCCTGAAAAGAATATAGATCTTGAGGTTATTAATTATTTAATAGTAAGTTATTTCAGCATTTCCAATTACTTCCATTACATTACGACCTTGGAAAAATATTTTCTTATGATAAGTCTATATGTTAGAAAATATAACAACAGAACGGCATTAAACTAAAAAAATAAAATTTCAAGCTTTCAATTTTTAATTAAATAATAACTTTATTTCTTGTATTCATTCATTAATGTACATCTGAATATTTTTAAGTTTAAAGAACTATAAAGTTTAAACTATTTGTAGTTTTTTTTAGTTACTTCATCGTTATAATTAATACGAATAAATACGTTTCTAAAACTAAGTTTATACTATTTTTTTTCTATGTAAGAAGATTTAATGTGCATTAAATGTAATATGAAAATGGAAAAATGTAGAGAATGCACAAATTCGTTTGTTTTCACGCATTGAGCTATCATCGACGGCAATGTGGGACAGCTGTTTCGCCCTTATTAGGACTCATCAGCCATATTCGTGGGATCCGGCAAAAAAAGCAAACAACAATAGAAAAAACGCTATAACCAATACGGCATAAGTACTTTAGCCCGCTAAGCGCTGGGCACAAACGACATTTAATAAAGGGATAAGCCAAACGCAAAGGCGAAAAATTATTATTTAGGAAGGTTTAACATGCACTAAATGTAATAAGAAAACAGAAACATATAGAGAATATACAAATTCGTTTGCTTCTATTGTTGTTTGCTTTTTGCCGAGTTCCACTTCCGAGAGCCGGAGAAGGAACCATAGGCTTTCACACGTTCTGAGCTTGATCATCGAGGCTAAATCTGGCTGATGAGTCCTAATAACGACGAAACAGATGTCCCAGGTTGCCGTCGATGATAGCTCAATGCGTGAAAGCAAACAAATTTGTGCATTCTCTATATTTTTCCGTTTTCACTATTTTTTTCTGAATTCAAAAACTAATTCTACTTTTTCTAACCTTGCAGCAAAACAAACTGGTATCTCTTGGTGTAATTCTGTGTTGTTCGGTAGTAATTGGAGAGCAGCACATTGTAAGTTCTGTCTTTACTAAAGGTAGATCAGATGCTATTGCTAATGCAAGATCCATTGCAACTAATGAGGCGCCTGCTTTGATGGTTTGCTTAGCACAGTGCTCTGCTGATTATCAATGCAATTCAGTTAATTATGGAGAAAATAAATGTGTGCTCTTTCCTAATAAATATAAATCTGAATCAGATATCTGGAAAGATGCAGATGGATACCGATATTATATGAAGGTCAGTTCTTTTCCTTTAAATGAATCTTTTAAGCTAAGAAGCTTTATTAAACTTATATATTATATAAACTTAAACAAGAATATATCTTAATGTAGTCTAAAAGCCGCTTTACATATACCATTTCACAGGCATCCTCGCGCCATGGCGGTGTGGAAAGCACATTGCCCATTTAGAACGTGCTGTAATTTCAAAGAGATGATATGCCATCTCTAAGCAGCCATGTGACACTAGCGCTCCTGGTGGTGAATTTTAGAACTTGAAATCCAATCGATTTGTATCTATTTATTCGAAATTACCGATTAAAAAAATATTATGTACAAACGGAGGTCATCTTTTCCTTATGTTTTCGTGGATGCTTCTAGAAACTCTACATTATTAACCAAAATTATTACATAATTTCGACCTGAAAATTTGAATCGACGAGCGATTGGAATCTCGAAAACACATCGTGGTTGGTCGAGATTTAATGAGTAATATCGAAACTGAAAACAAAGAAATACAGAACGATGATAAAAATGACTGCTTTCTAGATTAATTATATAAAACGATCCTTTTGCCTATTCGATGGATTGAATAAATGAGTTTTATGTAAATCAATCTTAAAATTTAAAAAAAACAAAAAAAACCATAGATAAGATGACTTAGGAAAACGTAGGAAGTTGAACAATTTTCCACCAATTCAGATCTTTCACAATCTTTTCTTCTAAAATATCCTCCGTGTTCAAAAACATGTTCTGAAATATAACGGGAGGTCTCCCCCACATACGAACGTTTCTTAAAATGGGCATAATTGATCTTATATACAACACCTTTTGGGTTTTAGTTTGAATTATTTTTTAGCAACAAATGATAATGTGGAAAGTAAGTTTAAAAATGACATTAAAACCAAATGGATGAAGAAGATTTCTAATACGTTCAAAGTAAGTAAAATTAACAGGTAAAATTAATAGATTTCCGATAATCAGCATTTTTTATTTACTTAATATTACAACAACTCTAATTACCATAAAACTTCTGAAAAAACATTTGAAACATCTCCTTAATCTTCTTATTGTAGAATTCTTGTTTACTAGTAGTAGCACCAATTCTTCTTATAAAATTTTTAGCAATATCTTTTTCAATATTCTTAATGTAGAATTCCAAAGTATTTTGTAATTATTTAGCCTGAATACATTTTAGTCTGCTTAGTTCAGTATGTAATGTCTTATTAGTAATTTTTATTGTAATAAATTTAAATTTATGGAATGACTTGCTCCAGTTTTTGAATTAATAATGCATGGATTTTAACTGCAATTTTTACCTATCTGAATATCAGTTGAGGTCTATTGGTTAAACATAGTGCAATATTCTATAGAACGTTCTTGATTTTACGACTTCCGAGTATTTTTCAGATCATCTTTCATTAAAAAAGTTCCATTTAAAAAAGTATATCCAAGAGTGAAGAACATTACACCAAAACGCCTTAAGAATAAATTTTAAAAAAAGTTAAAAGAAAATGGGTTCGAATCCCGGAGTTGGCATGTATGTTTCAAAAAAACATACTTTCATCTTTCTCTTCAGGTCTGGAGTCATTCCTTAATGATCCCGTACTGAGGAAGGCAACGGGAAACCACCTCAGTATCTACACCCTGGAAATTCAATGGCTTCTTTTATGTGCTCGCCATGATAGAAATCTTAGAGATACGTTGTAAACGGACACTTCGAACACGAAATTTGCACTTCATGTGCACCGTGAGACTGGAGAGCTTGATGAACAGGAATTTACGTGAAAACCCTGCAGTGCATGTAAATAATTGTAATGATGATACTGAAAATTCTTTTCTTTGTTACGGCAATCATTGTAGAAAATCAAAATTTAATATCACTAGAAAGCGAATGGAAATTCATCATAGTTTTTGAAAATAAATGCTTCAATTACTCATAGATAACAATTATTCAAATAAATAATTAACAAATTAAGACTTCTGGATTTTTAAAAATTTATATACGTGTAGAATTATTAAGCAATTCTAAACAAATAAGATACCAAGAGGGCATAATTAAACGGGAGGTGTTTGCAGCGCGTTAAGCAAAAAACTGTTGAGCCAAAAAAGGCAAAATTTGGTGTATATACTATTTAGACTATGGGATTACGATTTCGCAGAATTTTTTTTACTTCGAATGCCGTCACCAGTGGGGAAACTGGCGCTGTACACTGTACAGCCACCCAGTGACAGACGACAGAGGTCATCCGGTACGCGGATATAAGCTTCAATGTGAGTGGCATCGATCAGTTCGACCTGCTTGACGGTGCTGTGAATGTTACTATACGCAATGCTGTGTTTACTTGATCGTCCTTTGCTTATAAAGTTTTATTATCAAAAATACCAGAACTGCGTCCTTTGTACTACGATTATTCCAAACAACGAAGGGCCTACGGAAAATACAATATCTTTACAAGTGCAACGAGGACCCAGACGCAAACCAGTATCAAATGACGAAGTTGAAACTGTTGCAATGTCCGTAGTGGAAGTGAATACTGCCACGGATCTAGCAGTACTCGGGCAGTATCCAGGCAATTGGATAAGCCATATTCAACTGTATGGAAAGGCAAATGCAAATTGCTGATGTTTGACCCTTACAGGAATACCCAAGTCCAAGAAACGGAAATGTGCGGAAACGTGCCTGCATTTCTCTCATCTATTCCTAGCTCAGACGGAGATGGACGATGCATGGCCTTGGAATATTCTAAGGAGTGATGAGGGCATTTTTATCCCAGCAGCACTGTCAATACACACAACTGTCGGATTAGGGCTACTGAGAACCCTCACGCTATTGCATGATGCCACTGTATCTATTGAAGGTCACAGTGTGGTGTGTCTTTATCGCCTCCTTCATAATTGGTCTGTACTTTTTCGAAGAAGTGCAACCTATAGGATTTCAACAGTGCAGTGCGATTTCAACAAATGCTGCTAAATTTCTTTATTCCAGAACTTCAACAGCGTGGATATTTGTCATGATGTGACTCTGCTCATGCAGGATGGAGCGCCCTCTCACATAAGCTTGACAGTGTAGCAAGTCCTACGTCAACATTTCACCGACAAATAATTAGTCGAGCATTTCCGACGACGTAGCCCGCACGTTGTATGATCTTATGCCATGTGACTTTTGGTTGTGGGGTTATTTGAAAGCATTGTTTTCCAAGGACACATTGATAGTTTGGCAAATTAAAGGATTGAATACTGCTTCACCTGAGACAAATCTCTGGAGATTTGCTGCGGTTCGCAGTAGAATCTACGATTCATAGAATGCAGATTTTGGACAACGTACAAGGACAACATATTGAACCGTATGTGTAACTGACTAACAATAAAACCTATTGTCAACTGTACATCTATTGTCAACTTATTGTCAACAATAGAATCTATTGTCAACAATAAAACCTATTGTCAACCTATTGTCAACCTATTGTCAACTATTTTGTTTCCTATGTCTGATTAGCTTACCATACAGCACCAGTTACCCGCTGCGACACCGTTCGGAACTAATTTTTTTTGCGAAATCGTAATCCCATGGTCTGAATAGTATATGCATCAAAATTGGCCATTTTTGGTCCTACAGTTTTTTGCCTATCGCGCTCCAAACACCTCCTGTTTAATTATGGCCACCCGGTATATTAATCAAATACCTTTAATTTGAAATGGAAATGAATTTAATGTTAACTCTATTATAGGAAACTGTGAATGGCGTTATGACAGTTGATCCATGTGATGTAGGAGTAGATGAAACATGTGGTAAGTATTCATAAAATATTGTTGTTAAAAGGAAAAAAAAAATGTAAGTTATTTATTATTTTGAATTACGACTTTAACAATCTTTGAAATCCTAGAAAGATCTATATTACTAGATATGATATTACTCTTTATACTTCATTCTGCTTCTTCATATCTAGTAAAGAAGGAATTATGAATTGAAGGATTTCTCACTGAGAATGTTCAAATAAACACTAGGTTCTCTTTTAATGTGATTACATTTTTTTAGGCGATTAATTTGATGCCTACAAAAAATCCATTTACGGCCAGCGGAGTCTGGCATATGGTTTTCTATTCTTTTTAATGTGTTTTCTTATTTCTTGTTTTTATGCTTGGAGGTTAAACTCTTGCTCTCTCGTTAACCAATATCCACCTCCGTAATGGGACCTAGGGGTTTTATGCTGTGCTTCCCGCTGATGATCGCCATATTAGCGTGAAACAGCTGTTCGGGAATGGTGCTTTGCACAAATAAACACTAGGTCCTCTTTTAAGGAATTATGAATTGAAGGATTTCTCATTGAGAATGTTCTTAAGGCCTGCATAATTATATATAGTAAATCGTGCGATTCTTTTAAGTTAAAATATTAGGAGTATTTAAAAGAAATTAGATTTTCCAGCAAAAATTAAAATGAATTATAAGGAGCTTGTTTCAGGATATATTACATGGATAATGACATTTTCCAAAATATGATAGAAAATACATTAATGTTTGTGAGAACTGCAAAATCATGAAGGGGTGATGGCATTAGTTTGAAACTTACCGAAAGTATACATCCGACTACGACACGCAAATGATTATGATGAATGGTGAGACGAACATCGCATCAATGGATGGAGGAAGTCATACGCACAGAAATCTAGGAACTGGACAGCAATATCGCACGACTGCAAGGGATGATAGAGACTTCTATCTCATGGCAGTGACCGATCAAATAGCGATATCCATGCTTTTAGCAGTGGAGGACTGTCACAGTTGAAGTATTTGCCCTACAGCATAGTTCGACTTCATCATTAGTGGACTCATCATTAGTGGATTCACTCCCATTGCTATGAATTTATTTGACCCTCATCCACAGAAGCCTCAGGTTGCAATAGTGTATTGAAAACAGACAATCACAAAATCTGATTGGTATACATCGTGTTTCTGACGATTAATGATTCAACTTGTTGCAACATGATGGTTGCATATGTGTTCGAATACATGTGGGAAAGGCTAGCTTGTAGCGTGCATTCTGGAGAGTCATACCGGCCCAACGCAAAGTATCATGGTTGGGGGGCCATTGGACTCAATTCGCGACCTAGCCTGATAAGAATTCAGGAAACCCTCAGTAGCCAGTGATATATCAGGAATGTATTAGAGGCAGACGTTATACTTTTCTTTCAGCGTTGTCCTGACACTATATTCCAGATGAAACTTGACATGCGTATGTAAGGACTAGAGAGGAGCTAACATTCATTTTTAAATACTTTACCAAATTCAAGGAACTGGCACCAGAAGGAGAGTAAAATTCCCACAGAAGGCATTAGAATCTAAACAATGAGTTGCCTATATTCAACAATGAATATTAATCCCTTTAGTTACGTCATTAACCTGCATGTAATTGATTTATAGTAAATATTACAATCTAAGAATCATCGTAGCCTTTTCATTTATGTAACTCATTAAAAAAAAAAAAGATATAAAATAACGTAAAATACTTGTTCCGGACGTCCAAGACAGTGCACTAGATAAGAGGTTTCTTTGAGCATCAGAAAAGCATGAAAGATCCTATTGCTTCCTTGTCCAATATCCAGCTACACATGGCAGGATCACAAGGATGGTCCTTCTCTGCAAGAACCATTTCCATACACGAAGCAGAGACAAATCTACATTTTAGACGCGCCTTCCGTTTTGTGCCTTTAACACCTCAACATGGTCGGCTTCGTATGCAATGGTGTGAGCAGAGAGAGCAACAGAGCAGAGAGCGACTTATCATCTTTATCGAAGAATTCCCACTTTCGATGGGAACGGATGATCACCGTGTCAGGGTTTGGAGAATCACGGGAGAGCCCTACGATCCCAATCCCACTTTACAGCGGCATACAGCCCCCACTACAGGCGTGATGGTCTGGGATGCTATCGAATATGATAGTCGTTCGTCACAAGTAGTGCTATGACGGACAATGATGTTGAGGAGATTCCGTGGCCCCATATGCTGCCTTTCCTGGCTGGACGCCCAGGAGGAAATTTTCCAACAAGAAAACTGTGTGCGGATGACACAGGATTGTCTCTGTCATTTTGCGACATTTCGTTCTTTTTATACTAAACTACCTTCTAAGTCTGTGAGGTTTATTTCATTATTTCTTCTGAATTGGCGATTTATCAGCCCTTTCTCCACTCCACTAGCACAGGGCTGGCCTAGCTAAAACCGGAAGTGGTTTTTCAATGATAGCTAATCCCTTTCCCTGTTGATTTGCACTTTTTCTGTAAGTTTTGACGCCTGTTCCCCACTGTTTCTACTTTGTATGATGACTTTGAACGGTCACCTTTCGTTTTTGCTGTCATCTATATTTTTTGGAAGCCCATATTTGAATCGGCAGCCATGGGGCTTGTCCACAACCGGAAGTGGACTTTGCACTACCTCTTCTCTCTGTTACACTTCGTTTTGGGCTCTCTTCTCTGCTTTTTGGCACCGTCTTCCTCTTTTCTGAGTCTCTCTTAAGGGTTGTAAGGTTTTTAATCACTTCATCTCAGCCTTTTCAGCTTTTACTCAGATGTGGTGCCCAAGTGGCTAGGCCTTATCCCACGTGGCTCACAACCACTGGAAGTCCCCGTTTTCCCCTTTTTTCCTACTGTTTTTCGTGTCTGCTCCTTTTATCCGATTTCTAATACTATTTTAACTTCATTCCTTTGTTTCTATTAATTCCTGGCTTGTTTAGGGGCTTTTACTGCCTTTACTCTGCTCAACCACTCGGTATCACTAAAAGGTGAATACCGGAAGTAAGATTTCCTTCCTAGCTGTCCACCTCTGAGCTGCCCAGCCGTGGTTCTCGGCTCTCCCAGCCTATTTTAGGCTTCTCTGTTGATTCTCCTCCCTGTTTTGAACTCTGTTTCCCTGCCCTTCACTCGGCTGCTTCCCTTCTCTGGCTGTCACAGGGTGCCACTAAAAGGTGACTCTCTGGCTATTCTCCTTCGTTATTTTCTGGATATCTTTTCTGGCATTTCACTTCCATACATAAGTAAGGCCAACTATCCTGCCTTATTGTTTGTATGTAGGTCTATTCTCGCTTTAGCTTTTCTATGGATTATGACTCTGACATTGATTCCTCTGGTACTTAGGGTAACCTACTCCGGAGAGTAAAGGTAAAGAAACGAAAAACAGGATCCATTATAGATAAAAAATGTCTTCTAAAACTAACTAAGCTGGACGATCCAACCTATCCCAGTCACCGGAAAGAAGATGGAAAGGACGGAAAAAAGAACAACAAACACAAGACATCGAAGAGGAAATCACATTCCAATACAGGCAGTAGCCGTAATGCGTTCACTGAACCTGAAATCAGTGACCCAGATGATCACCAAGGCCCGTCTACTCTGGCAGAAACTGGCAGTAGACCAGGTAGGTTCCCAGACGGCTTAACACTACCACATGAAAACATCACCGTCACGACGGAGATCAACACGGAGGATCTGCATATCAACAGGAACGAAGAGGAGCCCATCATCAACCCAGACGAAGAGGAGTTCCAATCGACTGACCGTATAGTATCTGGAACTCAAACCAGCGACCAACAGGACCCACAATCTGATGACGCACACAATTCCAAAGAACCACAGGAATGCCAAGTCCTTAGAAAGTTTTTCAAACTGACCAACCAGATCAGACAATCGATATCGAGACCAAGGTGTTCACAGTAACTACTTCCAACTGATGATTGCCAATTTAGCGAGAAACAGCTGTTTTGGGATGTTACTTGTGATCACGGTCTCACCCTTTTAATGTGTTTACATATTTTAGGCGCTTATTTCTTTCTTTACAATGCGCATCGAAAATTCTTAGAGGCTGCCGGAGGGCAGCACAAGAATTTCTTTTACTTTATTTTTAATGTGTATTTTGCTTTTTTAGTTTAGTTTTCTGGAGGTGCCATTTCCATTCCTCAGAGAAACCGCGAGTTTCAAAATAGCATTCAACAAGACAGACCAAAGAGATATACAAAACTGTCTCCTGGAGGCTATGGAGCTTTTTTCGACGCTCTCAGCTAAGGAGCAAAGAGCTGAAAAAGATAAACTAGAGGCTGAGAAGCAAACTGCCACTCTACAACTCCAGTTCTTGAAATTACAACAACAATCATCGGATCTAACCAGACAAAAACAAAAGAACAGATCCTATGCTGAGGTCACTGCACCCAACACTTCCAACTCTGATCGTATCGGTGATGCTACCTGTAGACAATACATGACTAACCACCTGGAAACACCCAACTCTCTACAGCAACGGCGACATGAGTTCAATGTTATCATCTCCAAAAAGACTGAGGGACAGCCGGTAGAATCAATAGAAAAGATCTTGCAATCGAACTTGCACCCGCAACACATTGGAGATGGACTTAGGGCTAAGGTGCGCAAACCCGATGGTGAGATCCTTTTGAAGTGCTTCTCAAGGGAGCAGCAACTGAAAGCTGCAGAGAAATTGCTGTCGGTAGAGTCTATTCGTACCAAGACGATTGAACCGAGATTTCCTGTCTTCCGCCTCAATGGTGTCCGATGTTGAAATCCTTAATGTCTTTACGCAGGCCAACTGCCACATGTGTCCTGACATAGATCCGGACACAATGCTTCAGAGCATGAGGGTGCTCACCAGTAGACCCTGCAGGGATAATACCAAGAAGAATCTTGTAATCTGGGTCCAACCAAAACTACATGCGGCACTTAGCAAGATCGGCTTCGTCAACATGGGATTCCTTAGAATCCCATACATTGAGGATACACAGCTTATTCGCTGCTTCCGCTGCAACGGCTTCGGCCACTTTGCCAAAGCGTGCAAACGTGAGAATGCCTGCTTACACTGTGGAGAAGATCATCTTATAAAAGAGTGCAAGGCAGAAACACCACGTTGTGTTAACTGTGTTCGAGCAAAGCTAACAACTACCGACCACAGAGCCAACGATCCAAATTGTCCAGCCATACAGAAAGCCATCATGGAGGCACGTAAACATATCTATTATGGCAATTGGTCAATTCAACTCTGGAAAGGGTCGCACTCCCTGGTCCCTTCTGCAGAGGGACAGCAGTAACTACGATATCTTGTGTCTGCAGGAACCCTACACTCTGAACAATGGCTCCGTCCCGGCGTTTGGCAACCGTTCCAGGGTCCACCAAATTGCGAATCCCACTCGTCGGGTAAGAGCGTTCGTGGTTATCACCAACCCGGGAATCATCACCCATATCCTGGACCAATGGATCACTGAAGACGTGACAGCTGTTTGCTTCAAAGGCTGCAACACAGAATTAGTGATTGTTAGTGCAGATGCACATAAATATGACAACAATGACACTACGCTTCACATTGTCAAACGCATCACCAATAGGTTCAGACACGTTCTGGTCACTGGTGACTTCAACGCCAGGAATGATACTTGGGGAGACCACCTTACCGACAGGCGTGGCGTGGTGGTGGAAGAAATGGTGCTGGAGCTTGGGCTGGCCATTGTTAACGACCCCATGCCCCCCCTCCCCCCCACGTTTCACACCAGCAATGGTGAAAGCTGGGTAGACCTTACCCTTGCGAAGGGCTGCAACGTTGCGGACTGGGAAATCACCTCCGACGAGTACGGCAGTGATCACTCGCTCATCAGTCTCACAGTGGATTTTGACCATACGCAGAATCTCGACATTAGGTTCCAGCTCCACAAAGCTGACTGGCCGAGGTTCACTAGTTATCTCGAAGTTCAAACAGACCGGCTCATCAACGCCATCGATATCCTCTCTTGTGACGAAGCAGGAAGGGTACTGCAAGATATGTGTATTGAGGCTTGCAACATGTCCGAAGCAACAACCCACAGTACACCGGCATTGGACTCCACCGTGGTGGAATGACCGGCTACGCACCCTCAGGGCCAGGATGAGAGCGGCCAAGAACCGGATACGGCACAGCAGTGATGATAATAGGCAACGGGTAATTGACTCCTGGAGGCAGGCACGTACGGACTACCGCAGTGAAATGAGAGGGGCAAAGTGACTCTCATGGCGCACCTTCTGCGAGGACTCTTCCAAGAAGGACCCGTACGGGATCGCCATGAAGCTCCTCCAAGGCAAAAGGAAAAATACCTGTCCCCTGAGACCTATGCGGAAAGATGACGGCACCTGGACCAGGGATGAACAGGAAACGGCCAAATACCTTCTGTCACTCTCATTATAATTGAGAAAAGTCGTAACAAAGTAGGTGTATTGGAAAATGTGCCTGGAAAGATGGAGTTAGGAATAATATTTTATTTACAATAAAAATGGTATCTGTGTAACTCAGGTCATCTTTATAATTGAATTGATAGTTTTTGGATAAAGTAATTAATATTAAGTAGATTTTAACGAATATTTTATTTTTTTAGTACTGTGAGGGTAAGATAATTAAAGTGAAGGAATATGATTATTGTACCTTGTGTATTAGGGGTTAACAATAAATGATTATGAATTTAATTATCCCGAATTGTTTTGGGCTGTAATAATAATATATTAACGTTTTAAAGTTGGTTAGAATTTTATTATAGAAATGAAATGTTAGTCGAAAAATAGGATATCTGGTTACCTAGGAATATAATTTAATTATGTGTTCTGTAAGGATAACAATTTTTTAAGGGATTAGCTTTGAAATTTTAATATTATTTCAATTTTTTTATTGATTAGATGCTTATAATCAGCAATTTCTTTAGAGTTAGTTATATAACATAAAAATTGTATCAGGATTTTTTATTAATTTATTTTATATTAAGTAGGAACTGTAATTATAAAGTTTAAATATCATGTTGATATAAGTAGATGAGAATTAAAAAATAAGGAAAGTAAAAATAAAATTTAAGAATTCGGCAATAAGTTATTCGCCTGTTTATCAAAAATATAGTTTCTTGAAGGTGATAAGAAATCTTTATTTTCCTGATGATGATATGGACATTAATCAACAGGCTGCCTTACTTGAACAGGAGCTCGGGACTGTCACTACTCCGGATGACAATCCGTTCACTCGTGACGAGCTTCATCAGGCTGTGTTACGTATTAATATCAACTCCGCTCCTGGGCCGGATGGCTTTCCAGCTAGGGGCCTCTCTTTCCTCTTTGCTGCGATCGGCGACGTTTGGCTCAGTCTACTCAACCGCTGTCTCAGGGAGGGCTCCTTTCCCAAAGTGTGAAAAACGACGAAAGGCGCGCTCATCCCTAAAGGTGATGGGAAATTCCGGCCCATCTGCCTCTTGCCCATTATTGGCAAAGTTCTTGATCGCCTGTGCAATCAAAGGCTGATCTACCATCTGGAGAGTGGGTGCAATTATGCGAATCAACAATTTGGCTTCCGGAAGGGAAGGGGTGCCATCCAGGTTGTTGACGAGATCCTCGGTTTCCTGCAGTCTGCTAAAATGGCCGGCCGAGGCTCAGTGATGGTCTCCATCGACATCACTAACGCCTTCAACTGCGCCAACCATCATGCCATCCTACGCACTCTTCGCACCAAGAAGTGCCCTGCCAACATTTACTGGCGCGTTCGGGACTTTCTCAAGCACAGGAAGGTTTTCATCGGCGACACTTCCAAGCCCATGACAAAGGGAACCCCCCCAAGGTAGCGTTGTTGGTCCTGCCCTGTGGAATACGATTATGGAGCAGCTCATCGCCTCTTGGAACGAACACTGCCGCATTAACGACCTGGAACGGCAGATCAAAGTGCAGGTATACGTCGACGACACGACTATACTTTTTAGTGCCTCGTCTCGTGCGCGTTTGGAGAGTCTATGGAAAGATATTTGGCGCATTGTCAAACAGTGGGCCCTTCTTAACAGGCTTCATATCAACACACAGAAAACACGAGCCGTTCATTTCCCCTTCCGCCCGACCAACAGACCTCCGATCTTTTATATAGATGACGACAGGCTCACTCTGTACCCTACTGTCACCTACTTGGGGATAGTGATTAGTTACAAACTAGAATACTTGCCGTCCTCAGTGGGATTCCATCTCTTTGGATTCAGGCCAAGACGGCCACCGACCACCACCAGCATATCCAGAGTGCGGCATGTAAACAACGTGCGCCTGCCCACCTTCTCCCTCACCCTTCGACCACCAGGTTCTTCCCTATCTTCACGTGGAAGGAGGGTGCTGATAATCACCCACAGGAACACGAAACTCTCATCTTTACTGATGGCTCTAAAGATGAAGCCCACACCGGAAATGCCTTTGTGATTAGGACTCCCTTCAACGAGACGGTCACAACAATAAAACACAGGATCCCGGATGGGGCCTCTGTCTTCCAGGCCGAGGTGGCAGCCATTCACAGTGCCCTCACTTGGGTCTCCGAGTAGAACAGGCCTGGGAATTAACGCGCTGCTATCATCTCTGACTCTTTGGCCGCATTAAAAGTTATCTGCAACTCGGACCATAGGACAATGCATATCAGGGATACACACCTGGCCCTTCGGAGGGTGGAAGACTTGGGCATCAGGTGCGATCTGTTCTGGACTAAGGCTCATGTCGGTACTGTTGGGAACGAGTTAGCGGATGCTGCAGCAAAGGAAGCTATCTCTTTGCCCCAAGTGACTCAGCATCTGCCCCTGCCAAGGTCCCACTCGGTCAAACTTCGTAAAGGGAACCAGCTTCAGCTCTGGCAGGAGCACTGGAACAATAGCAGTAAAGGTCGCAAGACCTTTCGTTTTATTCCCAGGGTTGCCACGGGACGGTTATTCGATGACAGGCACTTGAACCAGATTGTCACTGGTCATGGCAACCTTCGGGAATACTTGATCAGACACGGGCTTGCTGACGATCCGAGTTGCGAGAAGTGTCTCTCTGGTTTAGATGAAAGTGTAGAGCATGTCCTGTGGAGTTGCCATGACACCAACCGGCTCAGACAACGACATCTGTTGGAGAGGGTGCTCCTCACCAATGGCTACCATGTTACCTGCAATGACCATCACGTGCTGGAAGCCGGCGAGAATCTTACAGCCTTTGCGAAGGTCGCCTTAGACTCCGCTACATAAGCTGCTTTTTTTTTTTTTTTTGCTGATTGAGACGCATACACCTTGATTATCCCCCCCCCCCCCCCCCCCCTTTTTTTTCTCTTCTCCTCTCTCTTTGACCGTGCGTTATGGATTGCTTTCTGCGGTTCTTCTTCAGGATCTCGACGACGACGAGTCAAATGATGATACTTTCACCTGTTCCCTCGTGTACATCCTTCCAAGCGATTGCTTTTTGGATGCCCATTTTTATCGCCTGGACTTGCTTCCTGCCCTCCTGGTTCAGCTTCCGGCGAGGGCCTCCTGCCGAGGCCGATCCCTTTGCGGGTTTCTTGTTCTTAACCAGCTTAGACCCATTTAATTAGGTAATAGCATCTCTCCCCTTTATGTCGCCATGTAGCACTATTCCTGATTGGAACAGAGCGTATTGGAGCGTAATTTGCAAGAACTGTGGACAAATCAAGACAATAGACGGCGTCTGTTTGACTCTATCATCCGTATCATCGCATGTATCCAGCCACGACTTGGTCCAACAAGATTCTAATGGTAACCTTAATGTGTACCGAACCCAGCGGGATATTGTCCTGCTACTGCGGCATTGTAATCATTCCTGTCCTTTGTATCTACTATTATACTAATAAAATTTCATTTGAATCCAACGCTTCCTTCATGGTGTATAAATTTTTTTTCAATGAGTATTTCAAAGACATTCATTCTCATTACCAAATTCAAAATATTTGAATATAACTATGTTGTTGTTTCTTTTTACCATAGTTACAGTCTGAGAAAAATTTTTTTTCGTAGATTAGAATTAAAGCTTTCTTGGATTATATGAGCATTTATAATTATGATTATTTATGTATTTATTAAAATAAATTAATACAGACCATATATAAAATACTGATTATTCTTAATGTTTTATCATTAATTCGATTACTTATTTTATTACATTTTTCTTTAAAAATCTCTTTAGATTCGATATTAGGCAAATACAATATAGAATTGGTAAGAACAAAAAAGAATTGGGAGGACGCCAAACAAGACTGTAGTAACAAAGGAAAGAGATTAGCTGTGATGGATTCAAGGAAGAAATATGACTGTTTAGTGGAAATGCTTAAACAGAATAATTGCGATGATGATCCATGGATAGGCCTCAAGTATAACCGTGACAAAACCAATTTTCAGTGGAGCAACAACGTAATGCTAAATGAAAATTGTGAGTTTTGGGTTGATGGTGAACCTGGTCAAAAAGATAGAATAGGTCATGAGTGTGTTATCATATGGAGAGAACCAGGATGGAAATGGGATGATTATATTTGTAGTTACACAAAGTATTTTGTGTGTGAATTAGAGAAATGAGGTATTAACTATTATAGTAGTATTCAAAGTAACTGAATCACTTTACAATGTCACAGTTTAAGCCTTTCGACAATCACAAGATGCATTAATGACAAGAAACACACATAAAAATGTTGCAGAATTTATTAACATTAAATTATGAATGATGAAAGCTGAACTTGTTATACAGATTAAAAATTAAAAATAAAGAATGCACATAAGTTTCTTCCGCACCTCATCATCGACGGAATCAATCTACGGGAATCTGGGACAGGTTTTAGGAATCATCAGCAATATTTACCCTCGATGAAAGGCCCAGAAAAGCTCGAAAAGTTACGAATCCCTTTCACGCTCCCGCAAGTAGGACTTCACGAAAGCAAACAACAATAAAAAAAAATTACTGTACTACAACTTCAAAGTCTTGGTCTGCAAACTGAAGGATCAAAAGGAATTACATAAAAGAATAAAAACGACACAGATCAAATAGTACAAATTAGAAAAGCTTTAATGTCCAAACAATGTAACATTAAAAACGTAAAATAGAGAATGCACAGAAGTTTGCTTCCGCATCTTGAACCATCATCGACGGGAATCTGGGGGCACCTGTCTTGTTCTGATTAGAACTCCGCAGCCAGGTTTATCTTCGATTTTAGGTCAGAAAAATGATCCCTCTTACGCTCCCTAGAATCTACATATAAAATTTCTTTCAGCATCTTGTCGGTGATGGCTGTAGCCTCGGAAGCAAACTTATGTGCATTCTCTATTTTTCGTTTTTAATGTTGTATTGTATGTACCTTAAAAGTTCCCGAACGCTTAACAGATGTCTGTAATGAATTAGTAAGAATTCTTTTAAGTTGTAACTTTGTGTACGCCTAAACACTATTTAATGCGAGAATCGATCAGAAAACAGTTTGCAACTCCTAGAAATTAAATTTATGAGTTTGTCAATATCGACGGTTGCTGAAATTTCCGGTAGAGGGCTATTCTGCTCTTTACCGTGTGATCTTTCTCTTGTGTATTATTGAAGGTGCATGCTGCTATTAAAAATACTGACGATCCAATTGGATAACTGGTCTCTTATTTAAGCCTTCAGAAATTGCGCAACAACATGAGCAAGAAATTTCCTGGTCTTAAGAACGACGGTGTGATCCTCCTTCATGATAATGCCTGACCACATATTGCACATAATATACAGCATTTGCCGTAAGATTTGTATTGGGAAATTTTGGGACAACGGCCTTACAATCAGGATTTTGCTCCCCTGATATTCATCTGTTCCCTGTTCGCTGTCACATGTTAGTTCAACGCTTTTACGTACAATGAAGAAATCCAACGTGATACAAGAAGTCCAACGTAGGCTTTAATGGATAAACATATCAAACGTTGTGACAAATGCCTCAATCGTCAAGATATCTGTATTGAAAAATACTGTATATGTGCCACTTTTTCAGTTTGTTCCAATAAAGGTTTCATTCTTAAACAATTTTTGTAAACCTTTTTTTTGATCGATCTTCGTAATTTCGCTGAAATGTGAAAGACATTTTGATGAAAAAAAACTTTTAGACGGAAACTTTCCAAAATTCGTTTTGATTTCAATGATGAAGGCTTAGTTTATTAAATTGATTGTAAAACTTTCGGAATGATCTACACAGGAGAGACCAAAAGGACCTACTAGAACGGGTTTCTGAATACGGAGGAGCCCTAAAAATGCCTTCTGAAATAGCTTACCATTGTTTGAAAAAAGGACATGTCATGAACAAGAACGTACAGTGCAAGCGCTCAGAGTTGAAATTCTCAGAATGCAAAACAGATTATAGATTGTTCTTTCCTGGCATTTCGCTAACATTGAAATAGAAGAGAAGCGACCTCTTCTATTCATTGCTAGCGAACTGCCAGGAAAGGACAGTGTATAATCTGCTTTGCATTCTGGGGGTTTCAACTCTGAGCGCTAGCACTGTAAAAATTCTTTATAAACAAACAGACTTAAAATTAAGGAAAAATTTGGAAAGTTTTCTATTCTTAAAAATACTAAAAGTAAAAACTTTAATAGATACGAAGGAGCCTCCTTAGATCCTAATACCATTATGTTAAAAAGAAATTTTTAAATATTGATGTTAAAAAAATAATCACTTTCGATGTTTTAAATTATTAACAATATATTTTGTTAGAATAATTAGAAATTGATGTTTATTTTGCTTATCATAATTGGTACTCATTTGAGTTAGCATATCATTGTAAAAACAACTGTCTTTGTTGACATTTCATGCCCTTAAACCTTTGTTATGTCCATATTCCCGTTCTTGATTTGTTATTTTTATTCTAATCATTATATTCTGTCTTGATAAATTTGCTGCTAATAAAAATAAAATATATTATTTAAATACTTGTGTAAGGTGTTGAAGATTTTATTTTCAATTATTGTATTTTATAAAATTATATTTTAAGCATAGGATTTTTTTGAACTGAATGTTTCATTCGTAGTAAATATCCGTTACCCAAAGAATATTAGCAAAATTACAAGATGTTGTATGGAGAACGTAAGAGTATTTAATATAAAGCTTTGCTAACATCATGAGGGACCAGAATTTCAAGCTTTGTTGAAATTTATTGGATCTATCATTCTTTAGAAGTAAAGATCTAATGAATAATGAATAATAGATAATAAAAGTAAACAGGCTATGCAAATGTTAAAGACATTTTAAATGTAGATAAGAAATTGATATAATTCGCAGCAAATGAGCTATTCACATAATTTCGTCAAATTTTTATAATTCTTATTTTGAAGAAGTTGCTGATAGATGCTTTACAGCAATTTTTCTCCCGATGTAAATCAGAATCATATCCTTCAGTGTCTATTAAGAAGGATATCAAATCGAAAAGAATATTCTTGAATTAGTTGTATTGTTTTTGCTTTCTTGATTTTTAAATATTTGAGTTATCTAACAGAGAGTAAAATCTTTGTTAGTCTTTGAGATAAAGAGTTCTGAAACTATAAAATAACACTCGTTGAAACAACAGCGAATAGATAGTGATATTACTTAATATTCTACATAACACGAGTAAATTGAAAATGTTAAAATTTAGAAATATCTGAGGTGTAGTTTTAAACAAATACAAGTAGTCTGGGTTGTAAAAAAAGTGATTTTCTATTTACTTCTCAGTTATGTATTCCCAACAGAATCTAAG
>JAFIDM010001028.1:52752801-52783233 GCA_023159025.1 Thereuonema tuberculata
ATATAATATAAAAAATTATAATAACTTTTTGTTAACTTCGTCTTTCCAACGTGATAATGATGTTTCTAATAAAGCACACACTATATCTTAAACATCAGGATTCATATTTAAAACAGCACAGCACTGCGAAACAGGCGCGATCCCAAAGAACTTCATATTGGAAGAAGAGAGCATATTTCTCAGTTGTAACTTCACCTATACGATGCTATGCAGCGGGTGACGTCATGGTTGTCATTGCAACCATCGCTTCGGTTATACAGCTAAGCTCCAACTCTGAGGTTGCGAAACTTCGTATAAAAGCCTGCTTCACTTGGCTCTGTGCCAGAACAAAGTCCCGCACCAACGCAACGGCGCGGGACTTACAAAATTCAAAAATACGTTTCTATTAAAACCAACATACGTGAGAAGGAAAATAAATTTTTCCTTATAATAATTGTTAGATTACAAATAAATAATATTGTATTATAAATAATTGGTGAAGTGCCACTTCACATACTTCCCCTGAATAGCCGCAACTGTCTGTTCGACGCTTCCATGTCGATATGAGGCTTGCTGGGTTCGTAGCGATGTTTGATATGAATTTCCTAACGAGCCCATAATTCGCGTAGCTGCTGAGTGTTGGTGTCGGGAGTGGTGAGTGTTTGAGAATGGTTTTTGAGGTACAGAGTCGTGAGGTGTGTGGAGTGAGGAGTATTGTACTCTTTGGTATTGTGCTCCCTAAGTGTGTGGAGTTAGTTTTTCGTGTAGGGTGATGAGATTGATAAGTCCTTGGCCTCCCTCCTTGCGGGAAAGAGTCTTCCTTTCCTTGGCGGACTTGGGATGGTGCACGTTGTGTTTCGTGAATGTAGTGCATGTTGTGCGTTGTAGTGCTTCGAGTTCGTTGTTTGCCCTTAAAATTATGCCGAACGAATATGCTGATGTAGGGACGGCAAAAATGTTGATGACTTTAATTTTGTTTCTAGCACTGATTTGTGTTTTGAGGAAGTTGTGAATGCGAGCACAGTATGTGTTCTTGAGTGAGTTTTTGATGTTTGCGTTGTCAGTGACACGCGCTTCCTGGAAACCCACGTACTTCCATGGATTGGATGGCCCACCCCCGATCCAGTTCAAAACCCTCTAAATTCGTAGTCTTTCTGCGCGTTATGTGTAGCTTGCAGCATTTGTCGATTCCAAATTCCACCCCAATGTCTTTGGTGAACTGTATGGTGATTTATAATTAGTAAGTTGTGCGTTGTTTGTGGCGTAGAGTTTAATATTGTGTTTGTGTGGAAGGAAATAGTAATTTATCTTTCAATATTTCACACTGAAGGCCTACGTAAAAAGAATTCCTTAATCCGTGTTCTTAAGACGGCAGCGCCCATTGCTGATTTAGGATTCGGACATAATATCTCGTGAGTGATTGTTAGACAATGCTAAGTGCGCGAGCAACTCATTGTTGCGTAATTAACGAGAACGTGCGGAGTGCAAGTACGAGCAAAAAAGACACGCTTTGGATCGTGTGTTCTCTCCCAAGTTCCGAGCGGTAAGGATGTGTTCCTAATCGCTGCAGTGCAGTTCTCTCCCAGGTTCCCAGTGATAAAGATGTGTTCCTTATCGCTGCAGTTTAGATTGCCGCTAAGTGCCCAGCTGTAATGATGTGTTCGTTACCGCAATTCGGAGTTCAGAGTTCCGTACTTCAGATCTCCAATTCTTAGTGAAAAGTTGTGTTTTAGTGCTTCGTTATTGAGAATAAATCCAGATTGATTTATTCCAATGAAATTTGTGAAATACTTACGTCAGAGATGTATTTTCGGTGAAAAGCTACTCGACGAAGATTGCTGTTCCAATTTCGAACGTAGGTCGCCATTTTGAATTCTGTGTGAATTACCAATTTGCGACGTGGATTTCCGAAGAAGACTTCGTGACTCCTGATCGACGGAAAACCGTGATATTACCCCGTGAGTACAGTTTTATTTTCCCCCGAGTTTCGTACTCTCTTCGTCCATGCCCAGAAGTTTTAAAATTAACTTCTGATCGAAGCATTTAGGCCCAGTTTAGCGAGCCGAAGAACGAACTTTAATTTAACTTGCTTAAGTAGTTTTGGACTTTAAAGCATTCGATAATTAACGTTAAAGAAATAGATATGTTATTCTAGTTGATTATCTGTTGGAATTCTCTGTGTGAGAATGTATTTAAGTTTTAAAAGAAGATAACATTGTTTTATTAAATGTTTTTGTTTGTTACACTTTCACCTTAGTTTATTTTACCTCCTTTTTAAGCCTTGTAAAGTCGTAATTTTAATACCTTACCAGTTAAGGAAAAATCTCCTCGATAACTTATTGGCCCAGTAAACGTAAAAAAACCCTACAGACAGTTGATGGTTGGGGTCATCACAAATATCATCCATGTAGAGTAAGTGTGTGATTTTATATGATGTCAGAGTGCCTGAGTGCTTATAACCGTGTTTTGTGTAGTCTAACATGTGGCTTAACGGATTCAAGGCAACTATAGAATTCTTGCAACTTGCAGAATGATAGATTATATCCATCTATTATGTGTGTTAAGATTTAGTCTCATAAGATTTCAATTGTTGAAGTTATTAAATTTTAAAATAAAAAAAGTTTATATCTGAACATTCTGATACATTTGGCAATACATAAAATAAAATTTGAAATCCTGGACTAATACTACTACTACTACTACTACTACTAATTTTTTTTTTATTAAGATAACACACTAGTCCCGTTAGGGAGGTGTCCCTATCAACGGGTTCTGATATTTACATAATTTTTTTTTCTTTTTACAATACATATTTACATAGTATACATTTGAAAAATATATAACTTACAAGTCTACAACATTGTAAAAATAAGAAAAAAAAATAACAATAGTTGAGTATAGATGAGTTGACATATATAAATAAATGATTAAGTATTAGTATTGAAGGTTTTCTTCGAATTAATTTAACGTAATTGAAATGTCTTGATAACTATTAATAAAACTAATATAAGTAAGCTAAAGTTAAAGACTCGATCTGGCCCTGAGGACCGCACGAAGCCACAACCAGCCTGTGCAAGCCGAAGAGGCTCCAGTGTTTATATAATAATACCATTTATCAAAACATCTGAAATTTTAGTCTTTTGTTTCACTTTGGTGTTTTTTTTTTCTTTTCATTTCTCCATTTTAAAGTTTCAATTCTTCCAAAGAGAGATATTTAGAGGAAAGAAAGACAGATAAATAATTAATAATACATTTACTTTACTTACTACTACTACTACTAATAATAATAATCCAACACCTAGAACATATGCCTCTTTTCCTCACACAGGGTGTCACTTACCTACTGAGCAAGAACACTGAAACAGCACACCCTGCAAACTACCGTCCAATCACTTGCCTCCCCACTCTTAACAAACTCCTCACCTCCTGACTCGCAGACAAAATTTAAACACACATCGAGACACATAACATTCTTTCCGAATAGCAGAAGGGCTGTCGCAGGAATTCTCAGGATTGTAAGGAGCAACTCCTTATTGACTCGGTAATCCTGCGGCAGGAGCGCGCGAAGAATAGGAACTTACACATCGCGTACATCGACTACAAGAAGGCATTTGACTCAGTCCCCCATTCCTGGCTTTTGCACACTTTTCATATCTACAAAATACACCCCAAGATCACGGCATTCTTGAATGCCACGATGAAGAGTTGGAACACACCATTACACATACACACCTCCAAAACCTCCATCACTACAGTCCCCATTCCCATAAGGAGAGGTATTTTCCAGGGAGACTCATTGAGTCCTCTTTGGTTCGGCCTCGCTTTGAATCCATTAGGCTACATGCTAGACAACACAAAACACGGTTATAGGCTTACCTTAGGCACTCTTGACACCTTACAAAATCACACTTTAAAAAAAAGTGTACATAGATGATATCAAACTCTACGCCACAAACACCGCAAACTTACTAATTTACTACAAGTCACAACACAGTTCACCAAAGACATTGGGATGGAGTTTGGAATCGACAAATGCTGCAAGCTACATATAACACGTGGGAAGACTTCGAATTTGAAGTGTTTTGAACTTGACCATGGGTTGGCCATCCAATCCATGGAAGAGGGAGAGACCTACAAGTAATTGGACTTCCAGCAAGCGCATGTCATTGACAACGCAAACATCAAAAACGCACTCAAGAAAACATACTGTTCTCGTGTTCACAACATCCTCAAAACACAACTCAATGCCAGAAATAAAATTAAAGCCATCAACACTTTTGCCGTCCCGACACTAACATATTCGTTCGGCATAATTTTAAGGGCAAACACTGAACTCGAAGCACTACAACGCACAACACGCACTACATTCACGAAACACAACATGCACCCCCCCAAGTCCGCTACGGAAAGGATGACTCTTCCACGCAAGGAGGGAGGCCGAGGACTCATCAATCTCATCACCCTACACGAAAAACAAGTACACACACTTAGGGAACACTTCCACCAAAGAGCACAACACTCCTCACTCCACTTAGCCATTGTCAAGGCTGAAATACATCTCTCACCCCTGGACCTCGCAAACCCATCTCTAACACTCACCACCCCCGACACCCACACACAGCAGGTCAGTTAATCATGGGCTCGTAAGGAACTCCATGGCAGACATCGCCACGAACTCAGCCAGCCTCATGTCGATATGGAAGCGTCGAACAGATGGCTGACGAGTGGTGAGCTGTTTGGGAAGACCGAAGGGTTCATGATAGCGATACAGGAACAAGGCATCCCCACACTGAACTACAAGAAACACATTCTACACGACGCAAACACACACGACGACAGATGCAGGAAATGCAACACTACACATGAGACGGTCGACCACATAATATCAGGCTGTCCCCTTCTCTCCCAAACAGACTACCTCCACCGACACAATCAGGTTTTTCTTTTCTTTTTCTTTTTCTTTTGTTTTCTTTTTCTTTTTCTTTTCTTTTTTACCTTTCTTGGCGCAGCTTAGCCGCAGCTGCTTTTGCGCCATTAAACACCAACCAACCAACCAACCAACCAACCAAATCAGGTAACCTTGATCGTTCATCAACAGCTAGCACACAAACACTCCCTTATTAAGATCACGGTCCATACTACAATTACACACCACAAAGCGTACTAGAGTCAACCTCACACAAGCTGTACTGAGACCGTCCCTTTCACACAGACAAAACTATACATCACAACAGACCTGACATCACACTTGTTGATAACGTCAACAAACAGACCTATCTCATTGATATTGCAATGCCTATCAGTAAGAACATGCAGAAAACTCATGCTGACAAGATAAGTAAATACACAGACCTAGCACACGAGCTCCAGAAGCAGTGGAGGCAGGACCGAGTACTTGTTGTACCCTCATCCTGTCCGCTACTGGTCTGGCGCCTCACACATTGCACCACAGCCTCAGCATACTAGGACTTCATAAAAATACTTATGCACAACTCCAGAAGGCTGTGGTACTCAACACAACACGCATAGTTCGGAAATTTATGGACACATGCACACATCCCTAACTATTCTTCCAAACCTTTTTTTTATTTGTTTTTTTACATTCAGCAATATGTGTTTTGGTCCTGACCCGCCATATTGTCTTAGCTGGGAAAACCCATGGTTCGAAACTTTTTTCGATACAATAATAATAACAACAACAACTGAAAATGATAGCTTAAAATAATGACCTAAATGCAGATTATGTAGTTATTTCAGCATTTCCAATTACTTCCATTACATTATGAGCTTGGAATATTTCAGGAAATATAACAATAGAACAGCAATAAACTAAACAAATGAAAATGTCAAGCTTTCACTTTTTAATTAAGTGACAACTTTATTTATTGCATTCATGTATTTCTTGTTAAATATTTGAATATTTCTAAAGATATCAAAGTTAAAAGTAAGTTTAAAGAACCATAAATAGTTTAAGCTATTTGTATTTGTTTTTTAGTTACTTCATCGTTATAATTAACACAAATAATTGCATTCTAAAACTAAGTTTATAATATTTTTTCTAAATACTATACTTTTTCTATCCTTGCAGCAAAAGAAAATCGTTTTTCTTGGTGTAATTCTGTGTTGTTTGGTAGTAAATGGAGAGCAGCAGATTGTAAGTTCTGTCTTTACTAAAGGTAGATCAAATGCTATTGCTGATGCAAGATCCATTGCAACTAATGAGGCGCCTGCTTTGATGGATTGCTTAGCACAGTGCTCTGCTGATTCTCAATGCCATTCAGTTAATTATGGAAAAAATAAATGTGTGCTCTTTCCTAATAAATATAAATCTGAATCAGATATCTGGAAAGACGCAGATGGATACCGATATTTTATGAAGGTCAGTTCTTTTCCTTTAAATGAATCTTTTAAGCTAAGAAATCCAATTGATTTGTATCTATTTATTCGAAATTATCGATTACAAAAATGATATGCACGAACGGAGGTCATCCTTTTCTTTATGTTTTCGTGGATGCTTTCAGAAAACGCTTCACTATTAACTAAAATCATTACATAATTTCGGCCTGAAAATTTGAATCGACGAGCGATTGGAATCTCGAAAACATATCGTGTTGGTCGAGATTTAACGAGAAACATCAAAACTGAAAACAAAGAAATACAAAAAGAATATTTTACAATATTAATTATATAAGACCATCCACACAAATAAGAAAGATATCATTTATAAATCAAGATATAATCAGTGACATGTTTCGAAATTCATCGTCAGACTATAAAATTAAATATAAAACGGAAAAAAATATAGGCTTATAACAGCCGCACAATACAGAACAATACATGATTGTTTATTACTTACGATGTTCTGTATTGTGTTTTTTCCCGTTTTATATTTATTTTTTATAGTCTTACGATGAATTTCGAAACATGTCACTGTGATTATATCTTGATTTATAAATGATATCTTTCTTATTTGTGTGGATGGTCTTATATAATTAATGATATTATTACACACACTATGAATACTAAGAATAAATTTTACAATATTCTTTTGCAAATTAATATACAAAATGAATATTTTCTATTTTAATTAATTAAAAAAATTATTAATTAAAAACATTCTTTCGGCCATTCGAAACATTGAATAAATTATTTTTATGTAAATCAATCCTATGTTTGTGGTAAAAAAATGTAGGTATGATGACAATTGAGATTCCGAATGATTGAAGGCGATAGCGAACATGTAAAGCAAGAGTTTTAAAGTTTTTTATTCCTTGGCAATCTACCCTGACGCTCTCATTGATATAGCTTACTCAAATGGCACATTTAAAGTGGCCTTTACAGTCAAGGTTTAAGTATTTCGATTCTAAAACTTAAGTGATAGTATATAAATTTCACATTAAGAACTTTGTTATCAGAGATATCTATTTTAAACTAGAATCGAAAGTTATGTTATATACACTATAGAGTAAAGGTTAAGTTAAAATTATATATATGTGTAATATATTTCTTCACATATATCAGCTCTCCAGCTATCTGGACTAAGATCCTCTTTTAGTAAACTTATATATAAATACTTAATTCAGAACAATTCATAGCCTAAAATACCATACTTTAGAAATGTTGTGCTATAGAGATTCCCAATATTAAGTTTATTTTTTATGTTTTTTTTATTATTTTTTTATTTTTTCTTTCCATACAGATTCCTTATAGGTTTTTAGAAAGTATGCTGAGAAAACAATATATAAAAAGTTAATTAATACAAGAGAATAATTGTAATTTACAAAAGGCAATAATGGGAAAAAAAGGCTAAAATTCAAAATTTAACAAGATATATATATGTATTCATGGACCCCCTCCAGCTGTGAATATAGATTACATAAAATAGGGTTTCCTAACGATGCTGTCTGGAAGACATTCATATTGCCATGATGATGACGTTTTCCAGTGCTAATATATATGCATAAGAACATGTATGTATATTAGATATATGTATGCATATACATACATCAACATTGATTAAAAATTTTGTATACAATTCTATCTGTATCTCTCCTACTATAATTATTTTTAGAAAATCTAAACGAACTTGATTAGCCAAACCTTTCTTGTATTTCATAAATCAATATTATATTTAAACTTTAGTCAAAAAAAGATAATATTACAAAGGGGTAAATTTTCAAAGTCTGTTTTTAATTCAAAATAAAAATAACAAAAAAAAAGACAACCTGAATGCATAACAAAACAAAGGACATGGTATTAACGAGAAATGCAAGCACAATTATTTTAATGGAAAATTAAATAATAATGAAATTCTTACAAATTATTATAAAACGTAGCTGCCTAATAAAACTTATTACAACATTATTATTTTAATTGTTATTTTAATGACGAGTTGTCTTTCTTTGTCAAAGATACAAAGATATTATCAATGGTAAAACTTTGATTTCCATTGATGCATCTAAAATCCGAATACATAGACCTTCTATAATATTCCTCTTTTTATCATCAGAATCAAAATATAAAGAATTTGAACTTTCTTTACAGGATTACGATAAAAGGTTGAACAATGTTCCCCCAATTAAGATCTTTCACAATCTTTTCTTCTAAAATATCCTCCGTGTTCAGAAAGATGTTCTTTCGTGAGGTCTCCCCAACATATGAACCGTTCTTAAAATTGACACAATTGATTTTATACACAATATCTTTGGGATGTTGAAAGTATGTTTAAAAATGACATTATAACCAAATGGATGAAGAAGGTCCCTAACATTTTCAAAGTAAGATTAACAGGTAGAATAACAGATTTCCTATAATCAGTATCTTTTATTTCCTTAATATTAAAACAGCTCTAAGCCGTTCCGGCATGGCCGAGCGGTCTAGACGGTGGTCTGCTGCTGTGGTCGATGTGTCGGATCTCGGTTCGAATCCCGGCGTTGACATGGTTGTTTCTTTCTTCTTCTGTGTTTCGTCCGTTTCTCCCCTGGGACTTACTATCTCAGGGTTATTTCTGGACGGGATGTGAATCTCGTCCCCCTTCTGGAATTTCCTAGCCTCACCCTGACTTTGTCAGGTAGGGCTAGCTCATGGTCCTTAATGGCCAAAGTCGATGAAAGGAAGGAAAACAACTCTAATTACCATAATAGTTCTGAAGAAAACATTTGAAACATTTCCTCAATCTTTAGATGTAGAAATTTAACATGTGTGAAATTAATGGTATAGTTCTAAAAAAGGTGAGTCATACAATAATTAAAAACACAACACCACATGTGAGTCAATCAATAATTAAAAACATAACACCACATTAAAATATCGACCAGGTCCGATCGAAACTTGGTCGAGATTTTAATGCGTTGTTATGTTTTTTAATTATTGTATACCTGGCCTTTTATAAAACTACACCATCTCAATCTTCTTATTGTAGATTTCTTGTTTACTAGGAGTAGCATCAATTCTTTTTATAAAACTTTGAACAATACCTTTTTCAAACTCTTCTTAAGCCATTATAAATAATTCTTTTAATAATAACTTCTTTAAAACTCCATTACATCAATCATCGCGTTATTTCGTGGGCCTCATCGGCTCCAGCGTTTTTGTCAAGCGTTTTTTTAAAATTATTTTACAATTGGAGGTAATAGTTTATAAGAAGACAGCTTAACGTTTAAAAAAGAAGAAAGTTTATTAAAAAGAAGTTTTAAAAATTTCAGAGTGAATATTTGAATTATTTTAATTGAACTATGATTTGGACTTGAGAGGTGAATGTGATTAATTCCACGGTTTTCTTTGTTGAGACATTTGACGTTTTTGGAATTCTTGTTTGTATTTTATTATTGATTAGAAATTGGGAAAAAGGGAGATATTCTCTCTTCCTATAATTTTTTTTTTAAAAAAGGCTTGACAAAGTGGAGCCGGTGAGGCACACGAAATATCGGCATGATTGATGTAATGGAGTTTTAAAGAAGTTAGTATGAAAAAAATACCTTTTTTAGAATTGAGTAAGCAAATGAAGGCACAACGCTACAAGGAAGGATTCGCACCCTGAGTTGTCACCGGGAAGGGACTGGAACGGACCGTTTTGTCGTTTTTAGGACTCATCAGCCAGCCAAACTCTACCGATGACAATATGATCAATGCCATATTTAAATTCCTTTTGCGCATAGCATATTGCATATTGCCTACTGCATATTGAATATTTGTTTTTTGTTTTTTATTTAATTTTTGGTTAGGATTTTTTCGAGGGGAAATTCCCGCTCTCGGGAAGGTAACCCCTCGCACCTTCTGAGTCTATCATCAGAGGAGTTTGGCTGGCTGATGACTCCTAAAAAGGACGAAACGGTCCGTCCCAGTCTCTTCCCAGTGACAACTCAGGGTACGAATCCTTTCTTGTAGCGTTGTGCCTTCGTTTACTTACTCAATTCTTTGAATAAACGAGCACGTTAAATTCTTTTAATACCTTTTTTAGTTTTCATAATATAGCACTCCAAAGTCTTTTGTTAGTAGTATTTTGCCTGAAAGCAAAAGACATCCGAAAGCTTGGATGAAACTTTCAATTGTTTTGATTATTTTTTAAATTAAGTTGGCCCAATTCAGTGTGTAATGTCAATTATTAGTAATTTTTAATGTAATAACTTCAAATGATTTCCTCCAGTATTTGAATTAATAATGTATGGATATTTACTGCAATTTTCCTCCCGTATATCATCTGAGGTCTCTTGGTTAAACATATTGCAATATTCTAGGTAATGTTATTACTTTATACCTAGGTTGACTTTATAACTTATCGAGTATTTTCAGATCATCTTCCATTAAAAAAAGGACCATTTCAAAAGGCTAATCCAAGACTGAAGAACATTACCCCAAAAAGCATTAAGAATAAACTCTATGGAAAAAAAATGTCACAGAAATGTGGGTTTGAATCTCGGAATCGGCATGAATGTTTGAAAAAAAAATTCTTTCCTATGTTGTCTGTTTCTTCATCTTTCCCTTCAGGTCTGTTCTCTGGAAATTCAGTGGCTTTTTCTAGCGATTTGTCATGATAGCAACATTAGAGAATCGTTGTAAACAATGAACACGATGTTTGACCGCGATGTTCGAACACGATGTTTGACCTTTATGTGGACCTTGGACGACTGTAAATGCATTCCCAGTAATGAAAGGATTCCAAGAATAGAATTATTTTTTGGATAACTAGGAAAAAGACTGGAAAGCATAAAGAAAAAAAAAATACGAGAAAACCCTTTAGTCAGCAGAGCGTGTAAATAATTATCATGATGATACTGAAAATTCTGTTTGGTACGGCAATCATTATAGAAATTCGAAATGTAATATCGCTAGAAAGTGAATGGAAATCATCATAATCTTTGAAAGTAAATTTGAATTACTCATAGATTACAATTATTCAAATAAATAATTAACAAAATTAAGATAGTCTTTTGGATTTTTAGACTTACTAAGACAATTCTAAACAAATACGACACTTAATTTTAATCAAATTCCTTTAATTTAAACGGAAATGAATGATCTTATATATATTTATTACAGGAAACTGTTAATGGTGTTATGACAGTTGACCCATGTGGTAAGTATTCCATAAAATACTGTTCTTAAAGTAAAAATAATAAGTTATTTATTATTATGAATTACTACTTTAACTATCTTTGAAATCCTAGAAAGATAATATATTACTAGATATGACATTACTCATTTAAAATTCATTCTGCTTCTTTCATATCTACGTAAAGATATGAATTTTTGAAGGATTTCTCATTAACAATGTTCTTAAGGCATGTGTAATTATAGAAAGTATTTCGTACCATGTCTTGTTTTAAGTTTAACTATTAAGAATATTTAAGAGGAATTAGATTTCCCAGCAAGATTTAAAAAAAGTAATAAGGATCATATTTCGAGAGAAATTGTTCACAAGGATAATGGCATTATAGGTAAGTGATAAGTGGACATAAAATGCACTAGTGTTTATAAGAATTGCAACATCGTAAAGGGCTTATGGCATTAGCATAAACTTACATCAGAATGAACATGCAAATGATTTTAATACAGTGAAACTGTAGTTATACTATAACGTATAGTACAAAGTAACAAGTTGCGGGGCCAACTCACACCAAAGGCATCGCATCTAGTATCTGAAAGTATCTCTCCGCGCCCACATGATTCTTTTTGCGACGTAAAGAAGGCGTCGTAATGTTTTTATTTGTATAATGTATTTATTAAATGTAATTATTTCACATTTAATTTATTTAGTTGTATTCTTTCTCTTTATTTAATATGTGAAGTACACGTCTTCTTTGCGTTTTGTCAGGTAAACGACCAGATGATAATAAAAAGGAACGATTCTTTAATCTTGAAACGCAACGTCTCTATTTCATTGAGTTCAATGTTTCTGGTTACGAACGTTTCAGGTTACGAACCGACTTCTGGAACTAATGAAGTTCGTAACCCGAAGTACCACTGTATCAGTGAAAATCAGCATGAGGTTACTGAGCGGTGTCCTCTGAACTTTCTGATCTTGGATATAAATAGGTGTTTCAAATGAATTGCTGCAATTTGAAAAGAGCCGACATTGGGTCGAAAAGGTGTTTCTAATCTCACTACGTCCCGTCACTAAAGAAAGCCACATGATGAATACCTGACGGAAATTGAGAGAGGAAAATTTTTTGCGATAACAGAAGCTGGATATTCTGAAGTCGAAATTACCATTGATACAGGACGAAAAGCCAGTGTAGTGATGAGAAAGTGGCATCAATGAATAGATAAGACTAAGACGCACAGAAACCAGGAGACTGGACACCAAAATCGCACGACTATATGGGATGCCAGATAGCCTATCTCTATTTCATGGCAGTGATCGATTACACAGCGATATCAATGCTGTAACAGTGGAACACTGTCACAGCTCACGCTTTGTTCTCCAGCACAGTTCGATGTCATCATTAGAGGACTGGCTGATCTCAGCCAATTGCTGGAAATTCCTTTCATCCTCAATCACAGACAAATCAGGTTGCAATAGTGCCTCGAAAGCAGACATGCGTAAATGCTGATTGGCATCACATCGTGGTTTCTGACGAGTCATGATTCAACGTGATGCAACATAATGGTTGCATATGTGTTCGAATACTTTATGGGAAACGCCAGCTTGTACCATACATTCTGGAGAGTTATACAGCCCCAACGCCAAGGATCATGGTTTGGGATTCTTTGGGCTCAATTCGCAACCTAGTCTGATACGAATTCAGGAAACCTCATTGGCCATCGAAATATCATGAATGTATTGGAGGCAGAGGTGATACCTTTGATTCAGAGTTGTGCTGGCATTATATTCCAGCAGGAAAATGCTCGCCCACATATGTCTCGGAATGTCCAATATCTGGTTCTTGACCGGCAGATTCTGCTTTTTCCGTAGCCTATACGTTTTCGTGATGTATCCCAGATCAAACATATCTTATGATATGTAAGAAACTGTCCGTCAAGCGCCTCGTCCTCCACCCCAAATGATCTCTCCATTCGCAAAGAAACAGACTAGCAAGTTATGCATAGGACGATATCAAAAGAGGAGTCTATCTCTCCCCTCTTTTGAAATGCTAGATGAAACTTGGCATGAATATATAAGGACGAGAGAGAAGCTAACATTTAGTTTTGAATACTTTACCAAATTGAAGAGATCGCCGCCAGAAGGAGAGTAAAATTCCTACAGAAAGAATTAGAATCTAAACAGTGAGTTGCTAGTTATATTCAACAAAGAATATTAATCACTTTACCTATTCATTAATTTGCATGTAAGTTGACTTGTTGAAAATAAATCAACACTTTGAAAAAAAAACGCTTTTAAAATAAAATAATGTAAAATATAAAGAAATTGAATAAAAAAGTATAATTTTTTTTTCTTTTCACGGCGAACCTGCTCTGAACAACCCAAACAGACCACCAGGAAAAAGGTTCTTTTGATTATCAGAGGCACGAAAGATCCAATGGCTTCCTTGTCCAATATCCAGCTGTACATGGCAGGGTCACAAGGGAGCTCTTTCCCTGCAAGAACCATTTCCAGACACGAAGCAGAGACAAATCTGCATTTTAGATACCCCTTCCGTTTTGTGCCTGTAACACCTCAACATGGTCAGCTTCGTTTGCAGCGGTGTCAGCAGAGAGCAACTTGGAATGCCAAGGACTGGCGACATATCAACTTTAGCGAAGAATCCCGCTTTCTTTCGGAACGGATGACCACCATGTCAGGGTTTAGAAAACTACAGGTGAGCGCTACAATCCCAACCCCACTTCACAGCGACGTACAGTCCCCACTGCAGGCGTGATGGGGTGCGATCGAATATGATAGTCGTTCGTCACTAGTAGTGCTACGCGGGACATCGACGTTCTGTGGCCGATGTGCAGCCTTTCCTGGGCAACCAGGAGCAATTTCTAACAAGATAACTGTCGTCCGCACACAGTTAGGTTTCACACGATTGTCTATGTTATGTTGCAACATTTCCTTGGCCTGGTTTGTCTCCAATCGACCATGTCTAGGATCAGATGGGATGCCAACTGTCACCATGTAGCAGTGTTCGTGATTACGAGCGTAATTTGTAAGAACTGTGGAGAAATCAAGACAACATATGGCGTCTGTTTGACACTATGCCCGACCGTATCACTATATTTATCCAGCCACGAAGTGGTCCAACAAGATGCTAAAGATGACCTTATTGTGTACCGCAGCTCCACGGGACATCGTCCTGCTACTGTGATATTGTGATATTCCTGTCCTTTATCTCTACCATCACACTAATAAAATTTCATTTGAATGCAACGATTCCTTCATGGTGTGCAAATTTTGTTGTCAATGAGTATATCAAAGACATTCATTCTCATTATCAAATTAAGAATATTTGATTACAGTCGGACCTCTATAATGAAGTCGCTAAATCCCGAAAAAAAGTGCGATATATAGAGAATTCGTTAAATAGAGATTCACCTTTTAAATTACTTTAAACTACATAAAGCAGATTTAAAATACATAAACAATAAATATTATTAAAAAAGTAATAATTTTATTGACTTAAAGCATACTTAAATTTTACTAATAAAGTCTGTTAATTTCGTCTGAATTTTTTTTGAAAAAGTGTTTTTGCCCATAGTATGTGTCGCATCTTTGAAATGCACCAAAAACCCCTTCAGGCACATTTTCTTTAAATTGTAATCCGCGTCGGATTTTTTCAAATGATTTTAGCATTTCATCATACGAAGGTTTTTTGATTTCTTCATTATGATCATTTCCAATTTCATCATCTTCATCGCAATTAATTGCTTTATTGTTTTTATTTTTCACACTGTCCAAAATATCCGATTCAGTTAGTGTTTCCGAGGTTTTCAATTCAAAATCAAGTGAAAGATAATCATCAATCAGCACATCATCGTTAATTTCTATCTTTTCCCTCAGCTGTATCCTCGAGAAAGCTCGATAAATAGAAAATGCACTTTGCTATTTGGAGGTTATTTTACGAAGAAATTAGCAAAATGTTCTTGGTTCCAAAGAAAAGTTCGCAAAATAAAGGTTCGCAAAATGGAGATTCGTTAAATAGAGGTCCGACTGTATAACTATGCTGTTGTTTCTCTTTACCAAAATTTGCAATCTAACAAAAAAAAATTCAGAGATTAGAATTAAAGCTTTATTGGATTATATGTGTATTTAAAATTACGATTATAACTGTATTTATTAAAATAAATTAATACAGAACATCTTTAAAATACTGATTATTCTTAATGTTTTATCATTAATTCTGTTATTTAATTTATTAAATTTTTCTTTAAAAATTTTCTTTAGATTCTCTATTAGGCAAATACAATGTAGAATTGATAAGAACAAAAAAGAATTGGGAAGAAGCCAAACAGGGATGTATTGACAAAGGAAAGAGATTAGCTGTGATGGATTCAATGAAGAAATATGACTGTTTAGTAGAAAGGCTTAAACAGAATGATTGCGATGATGATCCATGGATAGGCCTCAAATATAACCACGACGAAAAAAAATATCAGTGGATCAACAACATAATGTTAAATGAAAACTGGGAGTTTTGGGCTAGTGGTCAACCTGACCAAAAAGGCGATCAAGGTTATGAGTGTGTTCACATCTGGAGACAACGTGGATGGAAATTCGACGATGATGTTTGTACAATAGAATACTATTTTGTTTGTGAATTAGAGAAATGAGGTATTAACTATTACGGTGGTGTTCAAAGAAACCATATCAACTAGTTTCACAGTTCAAAACCTATTGGCAATCACAAGTTACGTCAATGACAAGAAACGAACCTTAAAATGTTAAAAAGTTATTTAAATTAGATTATTAATGATAAAAGCATAACGAAATAATTGTTTGGGCAGCTTCTCACCCAATATTTCAAAATTATTAAAAAGAGGATGATTTTTTTTTAAGTATTTTAGCTTAAAAATTTTGATTTGTCCATTTGATTTGTTCTTTGCATCATTCCAATCACGCCTTTTTCATTTTTGATTTGAAGAGGGACTTCTTCGGACGACGAAAAAAAAATTTTCTGACGTTTATTGCACTTTCTACCTCTTCCGTATATTCTTCGCATACATTTCTTAAGGTATAATTTCTTGAAAAAAAGTTCCTGTTTGTCTTAGAGACTGGTTTATGTGTCAATTCCTTTATTTTTCTATCAACAGATCCAGTATTGTTGACTTTGGAAAGATATCCAAAGACAGTCGACTGATTCCAAGACTGATTACAAGATTAGCAATATCATGTTTGGATAATCCTTTCTTCTTTAAAAGAAGAGTAGCACGCGTTTATCATGGCATCAATTGCAGGTAACTTCTCATGATGATACATGCATGATATGACTGCAACACCTGCAAAGGGTTATTCTGAAATTGAAAAAAAACCAGCTGATGCAATAATACCTATATTTCATAACGACATACGATTGGTTATCATATCCAATGCAATAACTACCAAATACTTGGGTTTGAAAAGACAAAAAAAAATTATAATTTTATGAAGTGATATAGTTTCTTTCGACACCACTATATTTTGATTAAGAATTTTGATTTTTTTGCTTTGTCAATAAGATAAGTTTGTATCTTTCAATCTCACTTCTCAATTGATGAGATGTAAATATTTTATTGTATGTATTTTTTGAAAAATAGTTTTGACTAATGAATAACTTAAGAAGTTGTTGAATTTGAATAAAATCCATAAATTATTGCTTCACTTTCTTTCACTCCTTAATCAAATACTAAATTGCTTAAGACATTGCCTTCTGGTTCACTCTGCTTCATAAAGAAATGTTAAACTGAACTGTCAAAGAAATTTCAGTGTTTCGAAAAACCAAACTTTTTGAAAATAAAATAAAATGTAGCTTCATAAATATCTGAAAAAAACCAGGTTGGCTGTTCTGAACAGTGAGCAACCTAAGTAAATCATTAAAAGATGGGCGTGATGTGATGGATGAAGGTGATGAAGATGGATATAACAATATTTCAAAGCAACCTTGCCTGGAATTTGTTCTTAATAACAACTAAGATTTTAAATTATAGGTTCTAAATAAGTAAGAGTGTGAGAAAGTTATTTTTCCTTTGTGGTAAATTTAAATTAAAATTAGCTTCAAGGCTTTGAAATATTTTTTATTTGAAACTGAAAGTTAAAGTATGTTCATTGTTATGTGACGGCACGAACTGAAACAATGGAAGTCTTGGATACAGAACGAATGCGTGCGTTCAGTTGTTTAAAAAGATTGCAAGGAAAAAAATGGCGTTACGAAAACAAACGGATATTAGCGTAGATGCTAAGTTTGTGTAATGGAAAATCGGATGAGTCCAAATCCGATATTGCAATGGATTAAACTTGAGTTAATAGATTATCTTACATTCGATTAAGAGGTTGATAGCCTTTAGAATTAAACGAGTTAGAATTACTTAATGATTTAAAGTTAATTCTTGATATTGGTAACCGGCTAAACCTAAACGATGGAATCCCAGAGAAAGGACTTAACTTATGGAGCGACCAAAGTAACCGATGACCTGTTGACTGAAAGGAAATCCAGTAAGGTAGTATCATCGATGTTAACGTTAGCTGATGAATAAACTGACGAATCGACGCTCACAGGTTAATGTAAGTAACTTTTCATTTTACCTCATCCATCCCGGAATTTGGAAGACAGCCAATTCACAAGAATGGAATACTTAAGATGAAGAATTTTAAGAACAAGCTCAAATGAATGTTAAAGAACTTTAGTATTAAAACAGAAGACACATATGGGTATATTGTTCGTACATTGCAGAATCGATTATGTTATTTATTACAAGGAAAATAAATGACGCTAGGATTTACTGAACCCGAAAGGTATTCAACTTAAGATTAGTGAAAGATAGTTTCGACGAAAGTAATTAACTATTAAGTTAAAGCGTTTTAAGTTTTTTTTTTTGTGCAAGATTATTTATGATAATTTATAAGGAATTTTACTATTAAAGACAATTTCAACGAGAGCAAAGAACTATTAAGTTAAAGTGTTCGAGTTTTCATACAAGACTATTTAAGATGATTAGTAAAGAATTTTACTATTAAAGTGTTAAGTTAAAATGAATCAAAAGAAGTTAATTTAACTTAGTGATTTATTCCAACGTGATCCAGTGAACACATACATGGGTAATATGGTACATAATTACTTCCATACAAGTGTAAGGACAAATTGAACACTAGAAAATTCAGTGCATTGAAGTATTTATGCAGTATGTTGAATTTCAGTAAATTTCACATTTGGTGGAAAACCATTTAATCAAACGTTTGTAACTTTGATAGTTAAAGATAAGAGAACTTTTGAATGAACTTCTAAGCATTAAAAGGAATGAACTTTAGTTAATGGGAAATCCATCTAAATGAACTTTAAACTATTTGAAACAACTGTTTCAAGTTTTGTAGTTATTTGATTTTATAAAACATGTTAATTCTATTTCAGTTTACCGCTTCTTTATTTCTTACCTCAGGTTGCCTAACCTTGCTCTGCTAAAACCAGTACATGCAAATAATTTTATTAAACGCTACTTGAAATCTGTTGTGAGGAACCAAGATAACTACTACTATTATTTTATCCCACAATGTTATTTAGGTTATGGGCCCACCACGCTTCCACTGCGCGTGCACATGAGTACGAAAGTAAGAAAGTAAAAGATTAAACTGGTAAACGTGTCTAATATAAAGATGGTTCAAAGTGAGAATAAGATCACTTTATTCAACGGTAGGAATTACACCGTTTGGAGATTATACATGAAAAACTCTTTAATGAAAGATGGCTTATGGAAAGCTGCAAATCTTTCCAAGGAGGAAATAGAGAAAATTGAAGACAAAGTAGATAAGAGAAAGATTAAAGATAAATCAGAAAAGGCATATGGAGCCATAGTTAATTTGTTAGAGGACAGGTACAAATTACTAATTAAAGAAGAAAGTGATCCTTTCGCTTTTTTTACGTGAACTAGAAATAAAGTATAATAAAGTGGACAAATTGAGCATAACTAGATTAAAGGGAAAGGTCTATGAAATAGCCAATTCTAAGAATGATCACAATATTGAAGAAATAATCATGAATATTAAATTATCTGTTAGAGAACTGGAGCAGATCGGTGGATCAATTCCAGAAGATGAAATCTGTTGGATACTTTTATCTGGTTTACCTCCACAATATGACACGACAGCCCAAGGGTTAATGTTGTTGGAGGATACTCCTAAGTTTACATTTGATGTCCTGGTAGACAAAATATTGCACGATGTTGAAAGAAAGAACAAAGACAAAAGTGAAACAAGTGAAGCAGACATGTGCAGTTATAAATCAGAAACCAACAGAAATCAAGATAAAAGAAAATGTTTCGTCTATAACGAGCATGGTCATATTGCAAGGAATTGCAAATTTAAGAAATCTAGTACTAAGAAAGGAAAAGTTGAGTATAAATAAAAGAAAGGTGATCAGAAAGACAATAAGTATGCAGGCGTAGTGACCGTGGCAACGGAGCCACAATGTATGTTGGCGAACATGAAAGATCATGTTTGGTTATTAGATAGCGGGACTACGAACCACATTTGCTGCAAACAAGATGACTTTGAAAATTACGTTAAGCTACCTGAACCAATCAGTATTTATGGAGCTTCCATGAGTCCTATCAAAGCAGTAGGAAAAGGGACTGTAACTTTATCCTGTTATATAAATCGCCATAGGATTGTAACATTGTCACTGCATAACACTTACCATGTTCCTGAGTTAGGGGTAAATCTGATCTGCTCCTCGCAACTGGCTACTAAGGGTTTTATCCAAACTATAAAAGATAAGCAAGGAAATAAAGTTGTTAAAGGATATCTCAACAACAGACTATTTCATGCCAAAGTGAGAGTTAAACACGAGGAACACAAAGCCTATGTAAAATTAGATGACAATAGAGATACCTTGTGGCACGAAAGGTTGGGACACTTATCTTATCAGAAGTTAAATAAAATAGTGAAAAACAAACCTTTGCGAGGATTGGATATCAGAACTGTAAATGTTAAAACTGTATCCGAGTCTTGTAAATTAGGAAAGATAACAGTAGCACATCACCATAGATTAAACGAGATTCGAACGAGTGAAACCATGGAATTATTTCACACTGATGTATGTGACACCATATATATCAATAATATTTATGGATCACAATACATACTGACATTTGTTGATGATTTCTCACGAAGAAGTTTTGTCTACTTGATAAAGTCAAAGACTGAAGTGCCAGAGAAAATAAAGAACTTTATAGACTTCATCGAGAACCACATGAATAAGAAAGTCAAGCGTCTCATGTCAGATCAAGGCAATGAGTATGTCAACGATGATATCCGAGAATACCTGAGAAGAAAGGGCATTAAACATTCTCAATCCAGTCCATACAGTCCACAGAGTAATGGAATTGTGAAGTTTTTCAATCGCACTTTGCTAGACACCGCAAGGACACTGCTAATTGCATCGAAGCTACATCTGAGTTTTTGGATATTTGCCATCGAGTGTTCAAACTATTTGATTAACCGAACACCCTGCAAAACACTTAAAGATAAGATCCCTTTGATGGTATGGAACGACAATAAATACTGTCCCAGTGTGAAACATCTGAAGAAATTCGGAAGCGTGGCGTATGTAAAAGTTCCGAAGATTAAACGGAAATCTAAATTTCACGAAAGAGGAATTAAAGGAATATTCGTTGGATATTCTCCTAAGGTGAGGGGATATAAAATTTGATCCCCGGGAAGCGTAGCATTGAAGAAACGAGAAATGCGTACGTGAACGAAAATTCATTAGGAATGGATATTCTCAAAGCAAAAGAGATAACATCAGAAGAATATGTAGAAGCTTTCTCATCACTAAAGACTAAAACGGATGAATCAAGTGATTCAGATGACGAAGAAAAGGAAACAGAACAAGTTCCTGAATCAGAAGATAAATCGGATGAATCCAACCTCAGTGAAGACACTGGTATGAAGCTAATGTCGGATAAAACTACAGGACGACATGCGACTAGTATTTCTACTTACCACATTGAGATTACAGAACCCAAAAGTTATCATGAAGCACTTAACTGTGACCAATGCGATCAATGGAAAGAAGCAATTGATGCCGAATTGAAAAGCTTGGACGAGCATGATACTTGGAAATTTGTTAAAGTCCCTCAGTATGCCCAACCACTATCAACACAATGGATCTTTCGAATTAAAAGGCACCAAAATGGTAAGATCAACAAATTCAAGGCCAGACTTGTTGTGAACGGTTATACACAAAGAAGGTATTTAGACTACAACCAGACATATACTGCAACACCTAGCATGAGTAACATCAGATTAATTCTAGCTGTTGCTACAGACCAGAGCTGGTTCATACAGCAGTGTGAGGTCAATACCGCATACCTTTATGGGAAGCTGGATGAAGAGATTTACTTGTCATTACCAGAGGGAGTCGTCTGTGATAAAATGAAATATGATGGTGTAATGCTCCAAAAGGCTTTCTATGGCCTGAAACAAGCGGGAAGACAATGGTTTAAAGAAATACGTGATACTCTATCCAAGATCGGATTCAAGGCTCTTAAATCTGAACCGTGTGTATATATTAACATCAAAGGAACCTCCAGTCATTTTCATAGTATACATAGATGACATCCTTATTCTAGGGAAAAACGAGGAAGATGTCAAAGTCACACTAGAGAGATTGGAATCCATATACAAGATAAAGAAGTTAGGAAACATCAAAGAGTTTCTTGGTATGAACATTGTATACAATCAAGAGGCCGGAACAATGGATATAAGTCAAAACAAGTTTATCACTGATCTTTTGAGCACCAACCAAATGCTAGAATGTAAAAGCGTCTCTACACCTTTAGAAGATGACAGAAAGCTTCGCGAGAACCAAGTAAAGAGTTAAACAGGCAAGAACAACTACCTATAGAAGCATCACAGGCAGTCTCAATTATTTACGAAACACCAGTAGACCCGACATTAATTATGCGGTAAACCAATTGTCAAGGAATCTGACTAATCCCACAGAAGCAGATAAGATACGTATGAAACTGTGTATTAAGATACCTTCAGAGATCCAAAGATTTGAAGTTGAGATATGTGAAATCTGAAGACCAGATGAAAACATTTAGTGATGCATCGTGGGCGGATGACCCTACTGACCGTAAGTCAGTAGTGACAGAGGTACCGAAAGCAGGGACTACTTCTATCAAACCTCTTCACGTACTGCTTCATAATTCCCAATTTAATAGGTAAAGGGGACAATAACGCACTTTGAGGATCAATTAATGGACGATTTACAATGTTTTTTTCTCCAGACACGAACTGTTTCCTCTTGGGCCACTCAGACACTAAACAGTGACGATCCCTGTCCCGAGAGTCCCACTCACACAGAAAACATGGGAACTTTATATATCCTCTTTGCTGACCTAATATGATACCGCACACTTTTAAATCACAGCACAGGAACCATCTGTGTTCATTGTAGTTCAGTTTCTGCAGCACCATAGATAAATTGTGATAGTTTTCACGAAGAGATGTTGAATGGGCGACTGGCACTGAAGCAAGTTTATTTCCATTGTGCAGAAGAACACCTTTGAGACTTCTTTTACTGGCATCAATAAATAGACGCCAGTCCTTTGCTTGGTAAATAGTTCCAAGACGACGAATCAAGCCAGGGATATCACAGCAAAACACAAGTTCGTCTTCGTGAACAAAAAACTGCCGGAATTCTTTCCCCCGATTTCTGTAACAATATGAATTTGTCGCAGGAAGTATAAGATTTCTCTCTTTAAATCTTGATCCTAAAAGTTCACTTTTTTTTTTGTGAGGCCTAGGTCACGCACCAAATCTTTTAAGTCCCACTGATTATAAAGATGTGGAGCTTTATCCTAAACATCCGGTAGAAAGGTATCATCATCACCATCCTCCGCACTTGAAGATGACGAAGACACACTCTCTGGTAACTGTATTGGTGTTTTGGGACAGGAATATCGGGTCCATGTGGTACAGGGGTTATGGCAGATGGAAGGCAGGGATACACAATGTGCTTTTTGTTTTTCGTATTGAACCCGGACACTTTACATACACAAAAATAACAGTCGTCAAAGTGATTTGTTTGTTCCCGCCAAACCATTGGGATTCCGAATGGCATTGATCGCAACAACCCTTTGTACCATTGCCGCAGGTTTTCTACACACGTTTTACACACAATATGGGGTGCGAAATTCTTGTCCTGATCACCTAACATCATGTTAAAATATGCCTAGTACAGGCTTTTTATAAATTTTATATTTCGCTTCTGGCCTTTACTTGTATATTGGCCATATATATAACAGAAAGAGTTGGGATTGTTGACACATTTTCGCCTCCGAACATCTCTGCCACTTGCCATTTTAACACAAACTAACTCACTTATTCACTCAATCGACTTCAAGTGCACGTTGTAACATATAGACAAAGGCATGTCACACGTTCTCAGACTCTCCTCTCAGACTACGGAGGAACGCGATCTTGGCGTTTTTACCTTGTCTGACACTGCACATGCGCCAACTGCAACTGTTCTATTTGTTGTTCCGGTGATCCTATATGATTACCTACTCCTCTCCAAAACACAGCACATACAATATTTTCTTTCAGACATGTCCATACCTGCATTCCATACAATCAAGCCAAACCTCATTTACAACAACGAAGCTCAATTAGCATACACATGAGACACATGCAGATTATGACAAATAATCAACTGATACGAAACAACTGATATTATTTTTTACATAAGGACACTAAATGTAACGTATATCACATACAATTACTTTTGCCTGAAAATCTTCGCAGGCCGGTGTAATTCATTTGAAACGTATTTTCCTCTTCATCAATTCAGTCAATCAGTGTGTATACAGTGGATACAGCGGCTATCAGACCAACGGTTAAACTGGGCAGTCGTTTATTTGGGACAAAGCTCAAAGAACAGAACCTAATTAAAAAAAAATAGCACTAATTTTCTTCTTTTAAATGGGTCAAGATGTCGTTTATTTGGTGCATGTTTATTAATAATAATATTTGGTTTATTATTGTTAATACTGAGCTAATATTAGAGTACTGTAGGCAAGTTAGAGTACTGTACTTTTACAGTGTTGTAAGTTTTAGAAATTGTTTTTCTTTTAAATTTTTCAAATTTTGGATTCTCAACATATGTAAAGACCTATCACTAGCAGATAGTTTTTGTTGTATTGGACAAAATAACATACTATATCAGTCATCGTCCTCCCCATATCAGTCATTGTAGTTTGTCGGAATGCCGAAATCTACAATTGCACGTCTGATACACCAACAGGATAAACTACGAGAAGAATGGACACCCGCAATGGAAAACAGGGAGTAGCCCCCAAAACGTAAACTTCAAGGTAAATATCCTGATGTTGACGATGTCCTGCATCGGAAGTTTTCCATTCTAAGTGGACGAGGAGTGTCCATCAGTGGTCCAATTTCGAAAAAAGAAGAAAATATTTAAATAAACACTTCTTTGCTCATCTCCACTGTAGTTTGTCTTTTTTTTATCATTTTAACTACCTATATATTTACCTAAGTGATATTTCACGTAGTTGGGGAATAAAGCCTAATCGGCGTAATTGGGGTATAAAGTCCCAATGTTTCCCAAATAACCGAACTCCACTGTTTATATATTTGTGAACTTCAGCTGAATGGTTCCTCTTCAAACTTGGTATGCTTATTTAAGGACTAGTTACGAACTAAATTTTATATTTTCAATGTATTCCAAATGAGTCGTTGTAAAGAAATTAGCGCGAGAAGGCGATAAGAATTTCTACTGAAAACCTTTCGAATCTAAACAATAGATTTCTATTTTACTTTTGTTAATATCTCGATGCCTTAAACAAGGAGTATTAAATCTTAGCTACTCCATTGCACATGGGTTGATCCAATAAAACCTAACCTGATTTATATAATTCAAGTAAATGCTGCTGATTTACTCTATTTTTTTTCCGAAAATCAAAAATTTGCAATGTTTGCATTCAGAAGATATTATAATTGAAACAAATGTACATTTTCTTTTTGTCGTTTTCACAACTTTTTTATATACGAATGCATCTTCATTGGATAGGCACACCGCCTGTTAGCCATCCGTATTAAAGAACACACTAAATCCATCCAAAGAATAATGTTTTTTTTTGGAAGGTTTTATAATACAGCAACGCACTCATGAAGAACAGGACATTCATTGGATCTTGAACGGCCTATGAAGTATGACACAACAGCAAATACATATATTAGGAGATACAAAGAGTCCATACATATATTCACCAATAATCATTCCTATAACGACTCCCTTTCTGTTAAAATCATCGCCAATTCCGGATTAAGTTCCCTTTGATCTTTTGAATCCCTTTTCATTTCCATTTTTTCTTTTTTTTTATCCCCCCCCCCCTCTCGGATTTTTAATCAGTCATTCTACAATTTATTTTTGTTAATATAGGCCTAATAATATTTTTATCGTTTTTTTTCTTGCCTATCAGCGCAAATTTAATTCTTTGTTTTAGGTTGCTTTTGATATATTTTTTTTTTTCTTTCATTCATTGGCCATCTCCGAGATTTTGAATTATTAACACTCCAAAGTTTTATGTAATATTTCCGTATTCCACTCCAGTCTCTCTCTAGAGTTCATAATTATTTATTATATCATCTTCTTACTTTCTTCAATGATTTTATCAAATAAAGATAAACGCTTCGTCATGTAAAGATAAACGTTAATTTTCGGAAAGTTTATTATCCGTCTTTCCTTCGTCAAGCCTAATTTCCAAACTAATTACAAAGGGATAACATACTAAGAATTACAAATTATTACAATAATGTTACATTATACCATTATTAACCTAATAGATCTTAATAGATCGTGAAATCTTTAATATTGAGAAAACTCTTTAAAGAATACTTTGTTTTTGGTTTGTTGCAATAACAAATTTGCTTTCTTATCAGCTAACTTTACAAATCTTGAATCTAAGTCTAAGCCATCTTTCCTATTTATGTTTTTTCCTTTTGAGTTTCTAATAATTAGACTTTCGATCATTTTTCTTGATTTAGTGTCTTTTTCGTTTCATAAAATTTAAACTTCATTGCTGATACTGTGGCCCAATTTAATACTACGTTCTGCAAATTTAATTAGGCAGTTTAATATTTTCTATGGATTATTAAATAAAGAAAAAGGATTTAAAATTTAAAAAGGAAGAGGAATGTAATAATAAATTAGATTTTTTAGACATGACTTTGATCAAAATAGGTAATAATAAATAGGTAAACGAAAAAGACACAAAAAAGACGCTGATAGATGCTTTACAGACATTTTTCTCCTGATGTAAATCAGAATCATATCCTTGAGTGTCTATTAAATCGAAAAGAATATTCTTGAATTAGTCATACTGTTTTTGCTTTCTTGATTTTTAAATATTTGAGTTAATAACAGAGAGTAAAATCTTCGTTAGTCTTTGAGATAAAGAGTTCTGAAACTATAAAATAACAGCTCGTTGAAACAACAGTGCATAGATAGTGATATTACTTAATATTCTACATAACACGAGTAAATTGAAAATGTTAACAATTTAGAAATATCTGAGGTGTAGATTTAAAGAAATACAAGTAATTTGGGCTGAAAAAGAAATGATTTTCTATTTACTTCTCAGTTATGTATTACCAACTGAATCTAAGTAATCGAAATACCTTGTTGGCGAACTTCACCGGTTGCTATGCACAGATTTCTGGGATCACAGCTTCGCCCTCCCTGACTAATGCTCACTGAATGATCTTTCATTGAAATTTGCTGAATTTTAGAGAAAGTTCTATTTAATGATCTTCTTCTTCTTACCCAACGCCCACCCTTGGCTGTTGAGCCATTTGGTGACGCACTGACCAGTAAAGATAGGCCTCTTCAAAAAGATTATTACAATAGTTTTGGTTATAAACCACAGCAGGGCATATTTGCAGATGTTCAGCATTTATAATGTCATAGCCACACAAGAGACACTCTGGTGACGACAGGACATTAATCCGATGGAGATGTGTTGCAAGATAATCATGTTCCGTTCTGAAGCGGAAGGTTGCCACACTTACCGCCCGAGGAAGGTTGTGATCAAGGGTACGTCCGATAACGAGACTTTCTTATTGTTTACCCAAAGTTATCCTCCTAAGTCTTTGACAATTTCATCTCTCTAGTGCCACTTTTATTTCAGATCTAACGGAGTGGAGGGTAATCGGAAGTCTAGCCTGAAGAAGGTTGTGTCCTCTATTCTGCCAATTTGTCAGCGATATCATTACCGCTAATATCAATATTGCTCGGTATCCATTGGAATTTAATAATCTACCCTAGACCTAGAAGAAAGTTCAATTTTTTCCTACAGTCAATAGTTCTCTCACAATCCGTTTGGGATTTACTAGAATGATTTCGGATGGCTACCTGGAATCAACCAGAAGAACCACCTTTGCGGGAGTCCCATACCTTTCAATTCAGCTATAGCATATAGCAGCTACCTCTCCGTCGTAGTTGTAAGAGAGGCTCCCACAGCGAAGAAGCCCTGACAATCTTGACAATAATAAGCAGCACCTGTTTCAGCGTCTTCTTCAGCGGAGAGGCCATCCCTGTAAATATGCAAACAATCGGGTCGACGATACTTTTCATTGATCGTATGGAGGGCTGCATTTCTTAATTCTGGTTTCAACGACACAAGTTTAGACAAAGTATGGTTTATTAAGCAATAATCTGCTTCAGATAAAGGTTGGAAGAAATCCCAGTAAGCACACAAAGAGCTGGTTCTCCTGGGGTAATGCCATACTTAACATAGAGTTCCTGATAACAGGATATGGGAGTTTATTGAGTCTTCAGGCGGTCAGGGGCTCTAAGATAACCTTCCCAGTATTTATTAATAAGTCTAGTGCGTTCCCCAAAATACAATGCGGATCCTTCTCTATATATCTCCAATGGTACAATTTGTGACTGAGCCTCCATTACAGCAATTGGGGTAGATTTTGCTGCACCAGTTATCGTCCTTAGAGCAATATTTTGTACACGGTTAACTATATCAGTAGTACATTTGCTAGCTGTAAAAGTAACTTCGCTTCCAAACTCAAGAATCGGTCTAATATACGTCTTATAAGTAATTCCATGCACATCTTGATTTGCTCCCCAAGTTGTAGCTGTCAATTTTTTAATGATTCCTGTTCTTTTTAAAGCTTTCTCAGCCCAATACTGAATATGAGGTTTCCTGGACAGAGGTCGATCTAATGAAACTCCTAGATAATGGGAGATATCGCTACTCACTAGGCTTATATCACGGGTGCCCACGCGGGGGAGTCAACGAAAATTATAATTTTGGGATCTGGTCATAAGTTTGTCATTTGACAAGTAGAGGGAATGTACCTTTTTAGCCAAAGCCTGGCAATCCATTTAACTTCTTCAATGTAGAACGAAACAATGCTGTGTGTAGTGGTCTTTCATGGAAAGAAATAAGTGGAAGTAGTTTGGAACAAATCCGGTTTCGGCATCGATGACTTGGATTTTTCGCATTAGGTCTGTTGTGCAGTGACTCACATTTGCTTTATAAACATTCTCAAGAAATATCACAACCAATATCATGCAGTACAAATGACTTGACCGTGAATACTATCAGGCTTAAATATAAGAAGCTGATATGTTTATAACGAATTAAAGTTTTGCAGTCGAAAATTTATTATTTTTTTTTATTATTTCTGGAATAGATCTTCATGCAAAAGCGAGTAAAAGAACTATACAAAATATTTCAGTTAAGAATCAAAACTTTTATTATAAAAAGTATATTTCACCAATTCAATAATTAAATACAAAATCTTTAGATTATCATATTAAATCATATTGAATCTGAGCGCATGCGTCAACTGAGGTTGACGTGCAGTCGTCTCGCTCCGCATCAACTGTACAAATACTTAAGTATTATCCTATATTTCTACTTTATTTTGTGTCTCAATCTATACAATTAATAAAGAATAATTACACTAAACATATGATAAAATGTAATGAATGTGATATTATAATGAAAAAGGTGGAATCGCGCTGCAAGTCATGTGGAGTTGAACAACATGAAAAATGTGTAAATGGAGAAGAAGGAATAGATATATCCACTCCGCATAGAAAAAGTTTGTGGAAATGCGTTAAATGTAGAAACATAATTGTTAGAAATAAAAAAGATATTCTTGTCCTAAACAGAAATGTAATGGAAAAAAACAGAAGTGATTCGTCGTTTGACTTAACATCCCTTACGAAAGATATGGAACAGCCCATCACTCCAATAGATTCTGGACTGCCACAAACCATTCTAAAAGAATTAACAGAAATCAAAGAATCTATGCAATTCCTCAATAAAAAATATGAGGATATCGTCGAAAAGTTAAACATATTCAACAAAAACCAAAAATTAATCGAAGAAAGACAACAGAGATTAGAAAATGAAAATAAAATTCTCAAGGAATCCATTTTGATTATCGAAGAAAATGTTAACAAATTGGAATTACAGATGCGAAAAAACAATATTGAAATATCTGGAATACAAGAGAGTGAGAATGAGAATCTCTCAGATATTATAGTTAAACTAGCTGAAGTTCTACAAGTTGAAAATCCAACACATAAGGTGGAAGCTGCCCATAGATTTGGACGATTCCAAAAACAGAAATATAGACCAATTATAATAAAATTTGAGAGTAGAAAAGACAGGGACAAATGGTTAAAATCTTTCAAAACGAAAAAAAACATAACAAATGATGATTTATTTGAAAATAAGAATAATTCAAAGATATACATAAATGAGAACTTAACAAAAAAAATTAAAAATCTATTTTGGAAAACAAAACAAGAAGCAAAATTGAAGGGTTTT
>JAFIDM010001028.1:52788233-52840265 GCA_023159025.1 Thereuonema tuberculata
CACAGGCACAGACCCCACACTCAGGCCGCCACTCCCCAAAGTACACACATCAAAACAACTCGCCAAAGTCATATACCATCTCAACACACACACTATCCCACAACACCTTGACAACATCCAAACATTAGAAGACATACATACAACACTATACTGTGCTGCACAGGGAACCATTCGGGCACTTGGAATCAAACAACACAACATACCTCCCACTGCACGGACACAAGAATACATCCCCCCTTGGAGACGTCGCCTTGAGGGCCGCATCAGCGACTTTAGAGGAGACATAGCCAGGCTCACACAATACTGTGCAGGAAACAAAACAAAGAAACTTACGTCCCAGGTTAGAAAGATATTCAAGTACATAAATACTCGCCCTTCACATTCAAATCATCATAACCAGGTTCAGGAACATCTCGACACACTAAAACAAAAACTCAGTGCACTTGCAAAAAGATTACAGAGATACAAACAGTGCACTCTGCGCAAACAACAGAACAACACTTTCCAATACAATGAGAAAAAATTCTACAGATCCCTTACATCTTCCTCTACTGCAACTAACACAAACACTCCCAACAGCGAGGCTTTACATGAATACTGGTCGTCTCTGTGGTCAAGCCCTATCCCCACAATGATAAAGCACCATGGATAACAGAGGAACAGCAACTCACTGAACACTTACCCTGCATGTCCTTCCATGAGATTACTCTCGCAGACATACAGACAGCACTAAAACATGCACACAACTGGAAGGCTCCTGGTGCAGACGGAGTCCAGAACTTCTGGATCAAGAGGTTCACGTCCCTGCATGGAAAACTAGCGCTTACACTCACTGACATAATCCAACACCCAGAACATATGCCTCGTTTCCTCACACAGGGTGTCACATACCTACAGAGCAAGAACACTGAAACAGCGCAACCTGTAAACTACCGCCCAATCACTTGCCTCCCCACACTTTACAAACTCCTCACCTCCTGCCTCGCAGACAACATCTACACACACATCGAGACATATAACATTCTTTCCGAACAGCAGAAGGGCTGTCGCAGGAATTCCCAGGGTTGTAAGGAGCAACTCCTTATTGACTCTGTAATCCTGCGCCAGGCACGCGCGAAGAATAGGAGCTTACATATCGCATACATCGATTACAAGAAGGCATTTGATTCTGTCCCTCATTCCTGGCTCCTACACACTCTTCATATCTACAAAATACACCCCAAGATCACTGCATTCTTAGCTGCCACGATGAAGAGTTGGAACACAACATTACACCTACGCACCTCTAACACCTCCATCACTACAGATCCCATTCCCATAAGGAGAGGTATTTTCCAGGGAGACTCATTGAGTCCTCTTTGGTTCTGCCTCGCCTTGAATCCACTGAGCCATATACTAGATAACACAAAACACGGTTATAGGCTTACCACAGGCACTGTGACACCATATAAAATCACACACTTACTCTACATGGATGACATTAAACTCTATGCCACAAACAATGCACAACTTACTAATTTACTACAAGCCACCACACAGTTCACGAAAGACATTGGGATGGAATTTGGAATTGACAAATGCCGCAAGTTACACATAATACGTGGGAAGACTTCGAATTTGGAGGGTTTTGAACTGGACCATGGTTTGGCCATCCAATCCATGGAAGAGGGAGAGACGTACAAGTACCTGGGCTTCCAGCAAGCGCGCGTCATTGACAACGCAAACATCAAAAATGCACTGAAGAACACATACCTTGCTCGAGTTCACAAAATCCTCAAAACACAACTCAACGCCAGAAATAAAATTAAAGCTATCAACACTTTTGCCGTTCCCACACTAACATATTCGTTCGGCATAATTCCATGGACAAACACCGAACTCGAAGCACTACAACGCGCAACACGCACTACATTCACGAAACACAACATGCACCACCCCAAGTCCGCTACGGAAAGGATGACTCTTCCCCGCAAGGAGGGAGGCCGAGGACTCATCAACCTCATCACCCTACACGAAAAACAAGTACATACACTTAGGGAACATTTCCACCAAAGAGCAGAAGACTCCTCACTTCACTCAGCCATTGTCAAGGCTGACACACACCTCACACCCCTGAACCTCGAAAACTCTTCTCCAACACTCACCACCCCTGACACCCACACTCAGCAGCTGCGTGAATCATGGGCTCGTAAGGAACTCCATGGCAGACATCATCACGAACTCAGTCAGCCTCATGTCGACATGGAAGCGTCGAACAGATGGCTGACGAGTAGTGAGCTGTTTGGGGGGACCGAAGGGTTCATGATCGCAATACAGGACCAAGTCATCTCCACACGCAACTACAAGAAACACATTCTACACGATGCAAACACACATGACGACAAATGCAGGAAATGCCACACTACGCATGAGACGATCGACCACGTAATATCAGGCTGTCCCCTTCTCTCTCAAACAGACTACCTCCACCGACACAATCAGGTAGCATCGATCGTTCATCAACAACTAGCACACAAACATTCACTTATTAAGAGCACGGTCCCGTACTACAAGTACAAACCACAAAGCGTATTAGAATCACCCTCATATAAACTATACTGGGACCGCCCCATTCACACAGACAAAACCAACACATCACAACAGACCAGACATCACACTTGTTGATAAGGTCAACAAACAGACCTATCTAATTGATATTGCAGTGCCTATCAGCAAGAACATGCAGAAAACTCACGCAGACAAGATCAGTAAATACACTGATCTAGCACACGAGCTCCAGAAGCAGTGGAGGCAGGATCGAGTACGTGTTGTACCCATCGTTCTGTCTGTCACTGGTCTGGTGCCTTACACATTGCACCACAGTCTCAGCACACTAGGACTTCACAAAAACACTTATACACAACTGCAGAAGGCTGTGGTACTCAACACTACACGCATAGTTAGGAAATTTATGGACACAAGCACACATCCCTAATCATTCTTGCACACATCTTTACACTTGGCAGTATGTGCTTTGGTCCTTGACCCGCCATATTGTTTTTGCTGGGGAAACCCAAGGTTTGAAACATACAAACATAATTATAATAATATAACCAATTCGTATCTAAAAAATTTTTACAATCAAAAATCAAATATACAAAACAACAAGAAATTTTGCAACAAATAATCAAACTTCAAAAACTTGCATTGATCACTGTTTTACTCACACAAACAGTTATAATATGAAATCTAATGTAATCCAAAGGGACATTTCTGATCATTTTGGAATCTTAATAGAATTTGATGAAGAAAATAATCAGAATGATAAAAATAAAGAAAACGATGTTAGAAAAAATTCTGGACTAATACAGATTACCTAAATGAGAAATCATCAAATCTAACTATTGAAATTCAAAGAGAGTACAATAAGGATCCTAATACATACATAAAAAAATTCAATAAAATCATTAAAGATTCTAGACAAGAAATTAAACAAGAAAATGAAAAAGAGTACAATTAAAGAAAATAAAAAGGAAAAAAAATACTATACATTCAAGCAGCCCTGGATGAATAATGATATTATTAAACACATTAAAGAAAAAGATATTTTATTTTTTAAATATAAAAATAACAGAACAAACAAAATTTATAAAGAAAATTAAGAAAATGAAAAGAAACTGGCTAAAAAATTATATACATAAAATAAAAAATAATTATATTAATGTTATAAAAAATAGCAACGATAATAATAAGAAAATGTGGAATTTGATAAAAAATGATATTAACTACAAAAAAGAAAATAATAATTTAGAAATACAAAACTTAATATTAAAATACGATAGTAACTGTGTTTTCAAAAACTTACGTAATACATTTGTACAGAAAAGCAAAACTACAGATGTTAATAATAATCAATGTATCATAAATAAAAATAAAAATTTAAACTCTATTGCTTTTTTCTTACCAAACCAAAATGATGTTTTAAATATCATCAAGTATCTAAAAAATACCAAGTCAACTGGCGTAGATAATATCACAATAAAGGATATAAAAGACAACAAAGAAAAAATTTCGCTTTTCATAGTCGAGCTTTTTAGAAATATATATGAAACCAATATTTATCCGAATCTGTGGAAAATCGCTTATATCATACCTATTTACAAAGGTGGTAACTTAGAAGATTATTCGAATTATAGACCAATCTCTATCTTATCAAATTTATCCAAAATAATTGAGAGCTATCTTTCAAAATCTATCAATGATTTTATTATTAAATTTGAAATCCTAAAAAAAAGCCAATATGCATATCAAAAAAATATAGGTACAAAAGATCTGTTAAATAAAATAAATAATAATATAAACAATAATTTAAATAATAGCCAAATAATATACGTTGCATTTATTGATTTTAGTAAAGCCTTCGACTGCATAAACCATAGTATTTTATTGAAAAAATTACAAAATTATGGTATTCGTGGCGACTTGTGTAATTTAATTAAAAATTATTTGAAAAATAGAAAATTTAAAATTAAAATAAATAATTTAATTAGTAAAACTTATAATATTAAGTGTGGTGTCCCACAAGGATCAAACTTGGATCATCTATTTTTTATTCTATACATAAACTCTATTTGTGATACAATAAAAAATTATAGAATTTTTATATATCCAGATGATGTTTTACTGATTAGCAATAATCATGATCAGAACCTGGCTTTCATGTATCTACAACAAGACATAAATAATATCTCAAAATGGGCTTCAGAAAATAAAATGACAATCAATCAGAAGGAAAATAATGATAATTAAAACTAAAAACAAAAAAATTAATTGAAATTTACATTTTAAATTTCATTTTAATTCTTGTAGTAATAGTCTATGTAGTAATAACATTTTAAATAATAACTAGGCCATCTCCCGTGTACAGATTGTTCGTTATAGATATTTGAAGAAGAGATTTATTTAGATGGACGTTGGTTGATATAGATGTTAAATGAAGATCATAGCTTATATACGATACTCCTGGCGACGAATTGATTGTGACTATTCTTTCGAGTGAAGATAACCAAATTCTGATGACTTGTGAATCTAGACAAATTTTCCTCTATGGCGGAGACTTCAGACAAATTTTACCAGTAGTCAAGAATGGCCGAGATAAGCGAGATTACGACATTATTAACAGTTCTTTGAAAAGATCTCATCCTTTCTCTCGTTGTCCATTTCGATACTAATTGATTATCGATGATAAAACGATGGTTTATATGAGATAATCCAAGAATAATCGATTCCAATGAAAGGGGTTAAAGCAACATTTTAAAGTTTTGAAGACTCTTTTCAAGCCATCTATTTTTCAAGCATAATAAAATTGGAATAAGTACAACAAAACAAAATAGTTGGAAGCTTAAACAAATTTCAAAAACACGTGAATCAATAAGTTTAGTTGTTTTTACAAAAATATATTAATAAGATACAATTCAATTATTAAAAGTAATAATAAGAAGAAAATAAAATCTAAGATAATCTAACAAAACTCGATTCCAACGAAAGCAGTTAACGCAACATTTTGAAGTTCAATAATGCTCATTTTGAATTTGTCGACTTCCTCGTGACAATAAAAAATGAAAAACCGTTTTCCATTGTTGCACTAACATTGGGGCACAACAACAACACAACAAATGCGGAGATGTAAGTCAAAAAACAATATAAAAAGAGTTGTAGTCCCTATGGCCTAATGGATAACACATCCGACTTCGGATCAGAAGGTTGCAGGTTCAATTCCCGTCGCGGAAATTTCATTGTAAAAATTATATCTATTTTCCATTCGCATAGAAAATTGCGCCGGACAGACAGACACACAGACAGACAGAGAAATAAAAGATTTTAGTAATATAGATTGCAACTGTCCTCATTTAGATTTTGTCAATAATTACAAATATTTAGGTATATATATATATATATATAGATGATAACTATAATTGGAACAATCATTACAACTATGTGATCAAACGATTACATACTTTCACTTTTATGTTTTATCATCTAAGAAATAAGTATCAATTCAAACAAAAACTTATTGTATGTAAATCACTTGTTGATTCGGTATTAAATTATGGTTTGTATTGTTGGCATTGCTTAACAAAACAACAGAAAAATAACATAAATAAACTAATATATAGAATTTTTTATAATATCTACATAAATTACAAAGATCAAATAAAATAAAAATAAGAGCAAAGTATAGAATTTTGAATACAGAAGAAAAAAATATATATAACATCACTTTAAGAATTTCTTTATGTATAAAAAGGTCAAAGACAATTATAACTCCAACATAGATACTAGACTATTTTGGTTGAGAAACTTTAAAATTCCAAAGATGAAAAATAATTTTGGCTTAAGAATAGATGAATATATTAATTTCAAAGTTTTTAGTCAGATAAATTGGGAAAGTTACAATAGCAATAGTTTTAAATTATCAAGACCCAATTAATATATGATATATTAAACAAAAATATAGTAAATAACTAAATTGGTCAGTACTTTTTGAAAAAAAATTTTCTATTTATTATTATTTAACTAACCATATTGACACATATTAAATATTCCAGCATCTATAATACAGGAGTAATTTTCTAATTACACCTAATAGGACTGGCAAAAATTAAAAAAAAATTAAAGAAGGACCAAACACACACAATAAGTAAAAATAAATATAAACACTTCATTATGAAAACTTCATGACATGTTTCGAGGATCTTAATCCTCCTCCTCAGATGATAAACATAATATTAAGAAAAACTCTATGGCTCCGAACATAATATTGAAGCCAGAAAAGAATTTCAACAAATCAATACAAAGTAATAATCCAATAGTTTACAGTAATTGTTACCAAATTAATAAAGATGTTGTGCAACATTATTATATGAACTATCAATACAAACAGTAAATGGTCATATTAGTTATATTGTAGGGCATTAGTCACCGAAATTTCGGTGTTATAGCATCTCATTGTTTTTATTAACAAAGTCTCCATGAATTTTTTTAGATATGTGTCCTTCTCATTAGCATAAAAAATAGGTTCATTGGTGAGTAGCGTATGTCCCGTTTGTTGATGATGCAGAGCTGTTTGGTACCGCTTATTTTTCCTTCTGACTGCTCCTTCGTGTTCCTTTATACGAATTTGTAGCTGGCGTTTCGTTTCGCTAATATATAGGCATTTATCACCCCCTTCTGCACATTTTATCCCGTAAACTACATCAGTTCTGTCTAAATTACGTACATGTTTATAACACCGAAATTTCGGTAATTAATGCCCTAGAATATAACTTAATATGATCATTTACTATTTGTTTTGATAGTTCATATAATAATGTTGCACAACATCTTTATTAATTTGGTAACAATTACTGTAAACTATTGGATTAGTACTTTGTATTCATTTGTTGAAATTCTTTTCAGGCTTCAATATTATGTTCGGAGCCATAGAGTTTTTCTTAATATTATGTTTATCATCTGAGGAGGAGGATTAAGATCCTCGAAACATGTCATGAAGTTTTCATAATGAAGTGTTTATGTTTATTTTTACTTATTGTGTGTGTTTGGTCCTTCTTTAATATAATTACGCACATCATGTCTGATAACTATTAAAAAAAAATTCTTAATTAAATTTTGGTCAGCATTTAGGTGGCGCTAACAGAGTTACAACTGGAACAATTAATTAATGTTCCATTAATTGTAAGTCGTCATTCTTTTGTGACGTCAGGCAACTTTCTTTATTTAATAGCAATTGTGAATATTGGGCTCACATTGGACGCAGGGGCAGGCAACGGGAAACCACCCCCAGTATCTTTCCTCAGGTGTTTCTAGGAGATCCATGTGAGACCTCCATAGAACTGGACCTGTCTTCGGACAGAAAACTATGGATGGATGGATTGGACGCAGTGGAGGTTTACATTAGGCTACTTGATTTGGTGGGATTGGAGCTGGAACTGCAAATTCTTCCCAATAATTTCTTTTCATTATCATACAAATGGTAATGAAATTATTACTTTGAAAAATCGAATTTTCTCATTAAAAAAAATATAAAATGTAATACTAAATTGTCTACAAAATAAAATATACCAATCAAAAAGGAAGAAAGAAGATCTTGTTTCCAATTTACATGTTTTCTCTATCTGGTTAGATAGATTGGTTAAAATATTGAGTAAATTATTACCTGTTTAACTTTATGACTGAAAGTTGTTAGCGCGCCACGTGATATCAACAAAACAACAAAATTTTTGACCTTTCCTATGTTTTTCCACAATATCTCCTGAATGGTTTAAAGAATATATTATCCTTTCCAAATGTAGAGTACAGCAAATTTGTCACAGTTTGATACCAAAACCAGCTCTGTAGCCGAGGAGATATTCAGTCTTCCCAAAGATCACGATTTTCGCAGAAGTGAACGAAAATTGTGATTGTTCGGCAATTTCCGTGGAATAACGCCGAAACCAATAATATAGAGCAAACGTCACAAAGAACAAGTTTAAAGACTAGGAAATTTCCTGTAAATAAACTACAATCGGATGTTCTACGACATATATTAAAAGATATACAGTTGTTCAACGTTTTAAGGGTTTAAAAAGTTTGACATCATAAAACAAGAGGCTAAACAAATGAACGAAGATTCTATAACAAAAGGGAAACCTGGACAGTAATTGTTAGACAGAAATCATAAAATAAATCGTATTTAACGTTTTTGCATTTTTGACGGGCCAGGACGGACATCTTCAACGCCCTGTTTGCTGCTCCCTGTCCTCTTCATCCAGCTGAAGTTGTAAATCGTCTATAACGTCGTAAGGAAAGTCTTCATCTTCACTGCTGTCCTCAAGTAGAGTGATGTCTGACACGTTTTTGCAAGCTTCTCCCAGAGAACAAGTGCACAGAGAAGAACATATAAGACCTGCTTTCCGGCAACCACAAGCATTCTGGCATCCTTTCTTGCAATTGGATCATTTTCAGGAGGGATTCAGGAGCTGCGTCCTTCTCCATTTTGCGTGGGGAAAGCCGAATCGGGTATGTACCCAGCCCCACTCAAGAGGATTTTTCGGATGGCCTAATCACTGCTATATCTGAAGGTAAGATTGTAAGGCATGAAAACGTGCTGCATCTACGGTTGGGGGTAAACATGCTATACTGGACCTGGCTTTCGTTGCTGATTGGGTAAAGAGCGTGTAGAGTAAGTGATTTAGATCATATGTAGAGGTTACCTCCATATGGGGTTACCTCCATATAAAGTATCATAAACGTTTCACCTGCCTTAGCCACTTGGTCAATGGTAGCGTTAGGGTTTAAAAATACCTGCAATTGTTCTTCCAGGTGTCGGTGTTTTTCCAAAAGAGAGCAACATTTTAATTTCCCAAGGCCGAATATTGCACTTGTCGTATCACACCCACTGAAAGCATGTATGAACAAAATCATTCTTCCGAATTTGTATTTAAAAGACGCTGTGGAGTATAACACGTCAGACGTCCTCCCTCTTCCACATGTTCGGAAGTATAAGTTCGCTGTCGTTGGAGGTAACCTCGTTAGAAGAACCAAAAGGTCAATGTCGTCACCAACTACGAAAATATTGTCATACTGAGATCTAACAGAAGCAGCAGTTTCAACAATTAGTACGTCTGCATCCTCTACTGCCTGTTAACTGTTATATTTGCGTTTTGGAGTAACTTTGTCATAAGGTCAATGAAACGTTTTTTTTTATTCGCCAAAAATTGTTCTTGAGAAGTTTCGAGACATGTGGCTGCATTGAAGATTATCTAATGGGTTGAATGTAAGTTTATTCGTCGAATGTGTTCTGCACGTTTGGTGCTGATTTCAGTCACATCAGACGGATATCCATCAAACACTACGGCTACGTTCGAGCCATAATGTTTTTGTAAGTATGGCAGATAACTCTTAGCAATGTTTTCGAAATTCCTGTTCCGCTGCCAAACATCTCTGTGAAAGTAGGTGTCCTCCATTTTTCACATTTGAACTGTCACCATTCCCTTTGTCACTTTAGCGTTCACACCAACCAAAGTTGATGATGTCCAAACAAACAATAATTTTTTAGTGATGGATGATCACTAAAAAATTATTATTTCTTTGGACATCATCAACTTTGGTTGGTGTGAACGCTGAAAGTGACAAAGGGAAGGGTGACAGTTTAAAATGTGAAAAACGTTTTCAAGTCCTCATCTGACTGTCAAACTTTTTAAATCTTTCGTTGAACAACTGTATATCTTTCAATATATGTCGTAGAAACATTTTATTGTGCTTTATGTGTAGGAAATTTCCTAGCCTTTAAATTTGTTCCTTATGAAGTTTGCTCTATTTTGTGGTTTCGGTGTTATTCCACAGAAATTTCCGAACAATCACAATTTCCGTATATTTTTGCGAAAATCGTGCTTTTGGGAAGCCTGTGTCTCGGTCACTATTGCAGCTACAGAGCTGGTTTTGGCCTCAAACTGTGACAAATTTTCTCTACTCTACATTTGGAATGGATTTTATTTTCTGCAAAGCAAACCGTTTGGAGATATTGTGGAAAAACATAGAAATGGTCAAAAATTATGTTGATTTGTTATTAACATGTGGCGCCATGGAGCTAGGAAACTTGAATTTTATGGAATAAGCCCACCACTGACAACATATCCAAAAATCAAAATTACCTGACCTTTTGCCATGCAAACCCCTATTTTCTGACGATTTACTGGACTAATAGTGAATAGCTTACAAATTAGTTTCACAATCACTATTAATATTCATTTTAATTTTCTAATTTCCGCAATACATTAATTTACGTGAATTCAATTCATGTCGATATTATTTTTATACACTTCAGTTTCTATTTTCCTCCAAATTTTTCAACTCAGCTAATTTGAATTTGCTTCATTTTTAATAGACTATTCTGATTTTGTTAAGGGAAGGCGAGGATTGGGCTGAGGAGTCCGTAGAAGTATGAAACGGCCGTCCCCAATTCCTTCCCGTAATCGAATCAGAAAAGCAATTTCTTTTTCTTTTTCTATACATGTGCTGAATCTTCCTTTCTTGTTTACTTTATTCTATTAAAAGAAAGTTTTCAAAAAGTTTCTCTCACTTTCGAAAGAATTTCGACTTTTATAAATAATTAAGAATTCATGAATGCACATTCAGACAATTACTTTTATTTTCATTTTCACATTCTGAACTTCAACGTAGACTTACAACCACCAATTATTAGTTTCAAGTTAAAAATTCATGACTAGGTTGATTTAAATGACAATATCAATGAACAGAAACATTAACTCTTTCTCTTTGTCTTAGTTACCAAGTGTTTATCGTAATATTCAGTTTAACCAGAATCGCAGTCCTTTAGTTGAGAATGGCAAGTTGCATTATGGTAAGTTCTCTCTTAATTTTCTTAAATCCTTTCAGTATAATAATAATTTCTTTTATCGAAATTATTTATAATAACAAACTGAATATCATTTTAGGTAAATAAAATAACCGTATTTCAGTTTATTTTATGCAATAAATCCCCCTACTGATTTCACTTATTCGTCTATCTTTCAGAAAAATACCTTAATGTGGCAACATTTTATTGAAAGTTTTCCGTTTTAATATGAACAATCGGAATGATGTACCAGTACTGTTCATTGTTATAATTAACATAACATTCTTGAATGAACTTGAAAGCTAGTTTAATTAAAACTTTTTAGGCTTCTCGCACAAGTATCAGACACCTTACATTCCCCGTTTGTCCGTGCGTTTGTGAACAACAATCATTAAAATCTCATTAAATTCTCATAGCTCAACAATCACAACAATCGCAACAATTGTGCCGTTTGCATTCGCAACAATCACATTTATAACAAAGCTCATCAACAATCGCAACAATCACAATTATAATAATAAGGAAATTAAAGCAATAATTCAACATAAATTACGTATCAGAAGCCGTTGCGAAGCATTGTTATTGGTTTACTAATCCCAATTGGTTTATTTTATATAGTTTTCATTGTTTTTGCAAATCGTGAAATTTAAACAAATAAAAAATATCCATTTATTTTAAATTATAAAGTTTTTCCCAATCCGGGATGAGGTTTACTCAAAATTTTCGACTCGGTTCCTTGAGCCTTTCTCAGGAGATGATGAGAATTACATAGATTTTTTAACTTCCACTTTATCTATGTCTCGGACAAGCTGTATGAGTGGCCTTCTTCCCACACTATACAGTGTCCTCTCAACCTCTCTAGGAAGAAGGCTACGGAAATAGCTTGTCCGAGACAGGGACAAATTGCAAGTGGCAAAATCTATATAATTCTCATCAAATCATAAAGAAGGTTTAACGAATCGATCTGAAATATTGAGAAAACCTTATCCCAGAGTTGAAAAAATCACTAAAAACAGGGATCCATCCAGTATCATGTTCCACCCGACTTCAGAAGCAAACTATAGATAAATATTGATTGTTAAAAAATTTCGATTCTAATGATTTGCTATGAGAATTCTCAAGAAGGACCTCCTCATAGACACAAAAAAATTCAAATGCAAAAGTTAGATCTTGTAGTAATTGTCTATGCGAAATTCAAGAGGATCGATCAAGTGATTCGAAAGGTAATGCAAAGAATATACATATATACTTACACACAGACTGAGTGATATAATGACTCAATTTCCTAGAAAAGTAGGCTTACAATGACATTTGTAAAGGAATTATTCTCTTGGAATTGATTAATAAACTATTATTATTATTATTAGTAGTAGTAGTAGTAGTAGTAGTAGTAGTATATAAAAGTTTCAAACCATGGGTTTCCCCAGCAAACACAACATGGTGGGTCAAGAACCAAAGCACAGATTGTCAAGTGTAAAGACGTGTGCAGGAATGATTAGGGATGTATGGTGGTGTCCATAAATTTAATTTAACTATACGTGTTGTGTTGAGTACCACAATCCTTCTGGAAATGTGCATAAGTGTTTTTGTGAAATCCTAGTGTACTGAGGCTGTGGTGCAATGCGTGAAGCACCAGACCAGTAACGTGCAGGACGATGGGTATAACACGTACTCAGTCCTGCCTCCACTGCTTCTGAAGCTCGTGTGCTAGGTCGGTGTATTTACTAATCTTGTCTGCGGGAGTTTTCTGCATGTTCTTGCTGATAGGCACTGCAATATCAATGAGATAGATCTGCTTGTTGACTTTATCAACAAGTGTGATGTCAGGTCTGTTGTGATGTACGGTTTTGCCTGTGTGAATGAAGAAGGCCCAATATAGCTTATGTGAGGGTGACTCTAGTATGCTTTGTGGTATGTACTTGAAGTAAGGAAACGTGTTCTTAACAAGTGAGTGTTTGTGTGCTAGCTGTTGATGAACGATCGACACTACGCTATCTGATTGTGTCGGAGGAGCTAGTCTGTTTGGGAGAGAAGGGAACAGCCTGATATTATGTTGTCGATCATCTCATGCATAGTGTGGCACTTCCTGCATCTGTCATCATGTGTTTTTGCATCGTGTAGAATGTGTTTCCTGTAGTTGCGTATGGGGATGACTTGGTCCTGTATCACGATCATAAACCCTTCGGTCTCCCGAAACAGCTCATCACTCGTCAGCCATCTGTTCGTCGCTTCCATAACGATATGAGGCTTGCTGGGTTCGTAGCGATGTCTGCCATGAATTTCCTAACGAGCCCATAATTCACATAGCTGCTGAGTGTGGTTGGCGGGAGTGGTGAGTGTTGGAGAATGGTTTTTGAGGTACAGGGTCGTGAGGTGTGTGGAGTGAGGAGTGTTGTGCTCTTTGGTGTTGTCCTCCCTAAGTATGTGGACTTGTTTTTCGTGTAGGGTGATGAGATTGATAAGTCCTCGGCCTCCCTCCTTGCGGGAAAGAGTCTTCCTTTCCGTGGCGGACTTCGGAATACGTTGTGTTTCGTGAATGTAGTGCGTGTTGTGCGTTGTAATGCTTCGAGTTCGGTGTTTGTCCATGGAATTATGCCGCAGGTGTTCGTCCATGGAATTATGCCGGTGGAATATGTTAATGTATTGACGGCAAAAAAGTTGATGGCTTTAATTTTGTTTCTGGCATTGAATTGTGTTTTGAGGATGTTGTGAATGCGAGCACAGTATGTGTTCTTGAGTGGGTTTTTGATGTTTGCGTTGTCAGTGACACGTGCTGGCTGGAAACCGACATCTTCTAAGGATTTGATGGCCAATCCCCGGTCCAGTTCAAAACCCTCCAAATTCGTAGTCTTCCCGCGCGTTATGTGTAGCTTGCAGCATTTGTCGATTCCAAATTCCACTCGAATGTCTTTGGTGAACTGTATGGTGACTTGTAGTAAATTAGTAAGTTGTGCGTTGTTTGTGGCGTAGAGTTTAATATCATTCATGTAAAGTAAGTGTGTGATTTTGTATGATGTCAGAGTGCGTGAGTGCTCATAACCATGTTTTGTATTGTCTAACATGTGGCTTAATGGATTCAAGGCAACTACAGAATTCTTGCAACTTGCAGAATGATAGATTATATCCATCTATTAATGTGTGTTAAGATTTATTCTCATAAGATTTCAATTGTTGAAGTTATTAAATTTTGAATTAAAAAAAGTTTATATCTGACCATTCTGATACATTTGGCAATACATAAAATAAAATTTTAAATCCTGGACTAATAACAATAATAATAATAATAATAATAATAACAACTGAAAATGATAGCTTAAAATAATGTCCTAAATACTGATTATGTAGTTATTTCAGCATTTCCAATTACTTCCATTACATTATGAGCTTGGAATATTTCAGGAAATATAACAATAGAACAGCAATAAACTAAACAAATTAAAATGTCAAGCTTTCACTTTTTAATTAAGTGACAACTTTATTTATTGTAATCATGTATTTCTTGTGTAATATTTGAATATTTCTAAATATATCAAAGTTAAAAGAAAGTTTAAAGAACTCTAAATGGTTTAAGCTATTTGTGTTTGTTTTTTAGTTACTTCATCGTTATAATTAACACAAATAATTGCATTCTAAAACTAAGTTTATAATATTTTTTCTAAATACTATATTTTTTCTATCCTTGCAGCAAAAGAAAATCGTTTCTCTTGGTGTAATTCTGTGTTGTTTGGTAGTAAATGGAGAGCAGCAGATTGTAAGTTCTGTCTTTACTAAAGGTAGATCAAATGCTATTGCTGATGCAAGATCCATTGCAACTAACGAGGCGCCTGCTTTGATGGATTGCTTAGCACAGTGCTCTGCTCATTCTCAATGCCATTCAGTTAATTATGGAAAAAATAAATGTGTTCTCTTTCCTAATAAATACAAATCTGAATCAGATATCTGGAAAGATGCAGATGGATACCGATATTTTATGAAGGTCAGTTCTTTTCCTTTAAATGAATCTTTTAAGCTAAGAAGCTTCATTAATAAACAAGAATATATCTTAATATAGTATAGAAGTTGCTTTCATGTACCATTTCACAGGCAATCTGCGCGCCATCATAGCGCCAAGGCGGGATGAAAGGCACATTGTCCCTTTTAGAACCAAAGACATGATATGCCATCTGTAAGGAGCCATCTGACACTAGCGCTGTGGTGGCGAATTTTAGAACTTGAAATCCAATCGATTTGCATCTATTTATTCGAAATTATCGATTACAAAAATGATATGCAGGAAGGTCATCTTTTCCTTTTGTTTTCGCGGATGCTTTCAGAAAACGCTACACTGTTAACTAAAATCATTACATAATTTCGGCAGGAAAATTTGAATCGACGAGCGATTGGAATCTCGAAAATATATCGTGGTTGGTCGAGATTTAACGAGAAACATCAAAACTGAAAACAAAGAAATACAAAAAGATGAAAAAAATTAATATTTCCTATTTTAATTAATTAAAAAAATTATTAATTAAAAACATTCTTTGGCCTATTCGAAGCATTGAATAAATTATTTTTATGTAAATCAATCCTATGTTTATCGTAAATAAAATGTAGGTATGATGACAATTGTGAAGTGTAAATTTTCCGTGTGATTGAAGGCGATATAACATGTAAGGCAAGAGTTTTAAAGCTTTTTATTCCCTGGCAATCTACTCTGACGTTGCCATTGATATAGCCTACTCAAATGGCACATCTAAAGCGGCCTTTACAGTCAAGGTTTGAAGTATTTCGATTCTAAAATCTAAGTGATAGTATATAAATTTCACATTAAGAATTTTGTTATCAGAGATATTGATTTTAAATTAGAATCGAAAGTTATGTTATAGACACTGGAGTGTAAAGATTAAGTTAAAATCTGTGTAATTATATATATATTTATCTTCACATATCTCAGCTCTCCAGCTATCTGGACTAAGATCTTTCTTTTAGTAAACTTATATATAAATACTTAATTCAGAACAATTCACTGTAAAAAAAAACATACTTTAGAATTGTTGTGCTATAATTGAGATTCCCAATATTAAGCTTATTTTTTATTTCTAAACAGATTCCTTATAGGTTTTTAGAAAGTATGCTGAGAAAACAATATTTAAAAAGTTAATTAATACGAAGAAAGTAATTTACGTAAGGCAATAATGATAAAAAATGCTAAAATTCAAAATTTAACAAGTTATACGTATCTATTCGCAGGCGGATCAGAGGGGGACTAGTGGGGGCTGTAGCCCCCCTCCCCGCTTCAGCTGTGAATATAGATTGTATAAAATAGGGTTTCCTAAGGATGGTGTCTGATAGACATTCATATAGCCATGATGACGATTTCCATTCCTAATATAAATGTTTAAGAACATGTATGTATATTAGATATAGATATGCATATACATATATCAACATTATCAAATATAAGTTTAATTTAAAATATATTGGATTAAAAGTTGGTTGATTAAAAATTTTGTGTAACATTCTATCTTTATCTCTCATAACATAATTATTTTTCGAAAATCTAAACGAACTTGTTTAGCCCAAACCTTTCTTGTATTTCATAAATCAATATTATATTTAAACTTTACTTCAGCCAAAAAAAGTTAATATTACAAAGGGGTAAATTTTCAAAGTCTCTACGGCGATTACTTTTTCAAGCCAAAATTCAAAATAAAAATAAAAAAAAGAAAAAGAAAACATGAATACGTAACAAAACAAAGGACTTAGTATTCACGAGAAATACAAGCACAATTATTTTAATGGAAAATTAAATAATAATGAAATTCTTACAAATTATTATAAAACGTAGCTGCCTACTAAAACTAATTACAACATTGCGTGTTATTTTAATGACGAGTTATCTTTCTTTGCCAAAGATACAAAGATATTATCAATGGCAAAACCTTGATTTCCATTGATGCAATCTAAAATCCGAATACATAGACCTTCTATAATATTCCTCTTTTTATCATCAGATTCAAAATATAAAGAATTTGAGCTTCCTTTACAGGATTACGATAAACAGTTGAGCAATGTCCCACCAATTCAGATCTGTAGAAATTCCTGGTTTGAATTTTTAGTCCTAAAATTTCTAACTCTAAATTTTACGGAGAGACAATTTAATTTTCTTATTTAGGATAATTAGTTTATCTCCGAAGTTCAGCATTATTTTGTGTTCCTGATATGCAGTCAGCGCATTGTTGTCGCGCGAATGGCTTAAGACATCCTCGAGCTAAATCCATTGTTAGTTTGACTGTTGCATGAGACGCGTGAGGATAATTCACGAGACGATGGTCAGTTTCTGAGTGCCTGCAAGCAGTTAGGATCTCTCCCTCACGGAGTAAAGACGTGAGGGAGAAAGTGAGTTAAGATCGCTCTCTCACAGAGTAAAGTTGTGAGGGAGGTTGCTGTTCGGATAGCTCCCGCACGGCGACAAGACGTGAGGGATGCAGCAGTTCGGGTCGTTCCCTCAAGGAGTAAAGACGTGGGGGAGGACACAGTCCAGTTTGATCTCTCACCGACTAAGATGTGAGAGAAATAGTTCACGTCCTCGCGAAGAAAAGCGTGGTGCCCACAGATTTTACGAGTTTCTGCAAAACGAAGGCGAAGGAAACTGTGAAGATTTATTTTGCCAAGATACGGAGCCAAAAGGCATAGACGTAATTGCTCGGGATACCAGTAGCTGTTCGACAGATGAATGTGACGAACTATCGTAAGTAGAACTTATCTTTGAGCAATTTCATTTAGTTAGGCGGCAGTATTAGATAGAAAAGGATTTTGAGAAATATAATCTTTCAGTGTCTAAGTTAGGATACTAGATAGTATTCAGAGTCTCGAAGACAGTAGGCCGAATTAGATAGAAAGAATTTTGAGAAATATAATTCTTAGATGCCTAGGTTAGCGACGGACATTTGTTCGATGTGTTTCTTGAGAAAAATAGTGAGATTAATTCTAATAATATTAATGAGTTATAGAATTTAATGTAAGCTTGAGTTTAACAAGCCAGTTATATATTTTGACATCGAATTAAATTTGTAAAACATTACCATGTTTTGATGTTATTTGATAAGAGATAGTGAGCACTAATATTTACTCTGCTGATTTCCACATATAATTTAATATAAAAACATTACAAATTCTTTCACAATCTTTTCTTCTAAAATATCCTCCGTGTTCAGAAAGATGTTCTTTCGTGAGGTCTCCCCAACATATGAACCTTTCTTAAAATTGGCACAATTGATTTTATACACAATACCTTTGGGATGTTGAAAGTATGCTTAAAAATGACATTATAACCAAATGGATGAAGAAGGTTCCTAATATTTTCAAAGTAAGATTAAAAAGTAGAATAACAGATTTCCTATAATCAGTATCTTTTATTTCCTTAATATTAAAACAACTCTAATTACCATAAAAGTTCTGGAGAAAACATTTGAAACATTTTCTCAATCTTTAGATGTAGAAATTTAACATGTGTGAAATTAATGGTGTAGTTCTAAAAAAGGTCAGTCACACAATAACTAAAATAATATTTAAATATTTTATGCGTTGTTATTTTTTTTTTAATTATTGTGTACCTGACCTTTTATAAAACTACACCATCTCCTCAATCTTCTTAATGTTGATTTCTTGTTTACTAGTAGTAGCATCAATCCATCGTACACAATTTTGAACATACCTTTTTTAAACTCTTCTTAAGCCATTATAAATAACCTTTTAATAATAACTTCTTTAAAACTCCATTACATCAATCATGGCGATATTTCGCGTGTCAAGCCTCCACTTTGTCAAGCATTTTTTTTTAATTATTTTACGATTGGAGGTAATAGTTTCTAAGAAGACAGCTTAACGTTTTGACATTTAAAAAGGAAGAAATTTTATTAAAAAGAAGTTTTAAAGGTTTAAAAGTGAACATTTGAATTATTTTAATTGAACAATGTTTTGGACTTGAGAAGTGAACGTGATTAATTTCACGTTTGTGTTTGTTGAGATATTTAACGTTTTTGGAATTCTTGTTTGTATTTTATTATTGATTAGAAATTGGGAAAGAGGGAGATATTCTCTCTTCCTAAAATTTTTTTTTAAAAAAAAGGCTTGACAAAGTGGAGCCGGTGAAGCACACGAAATATCGGCATGATTGATGTAATGAAGTTTTAAAGAAGTTATTATTAAAAAAATACCTTTTTTTAGAATTGAGTAAGCAAACGAAGGCCCAACGCTACAAGAAAGGATTCGCACCCTGAATTGTCACCGGGATGAGACTGGGACGGACCGTTTCGTCCTTTTTGGGACTCATCAGCCAGCCAAACTGCACCGATGACAATATGACCAATGAGATATTTAAATTCTTTTTGCGCCTGGCAGATTGCAGGACAAGGTTTTTTGTTTGTTATTTAATTTTTGGTTAGGATTTCTTCGGGGGAAATCCCGCTCTTGGGAAAGTTAATTCCTCGCACCTTCTGAGTCTGTCATCGGTGGAGTTTAGCTGGCTAATGAGTCCTAAAAAGGACGAAACGGTCCTTCCCAGTTTCTTCCCGGTGACAACTCAAGGTGCGAATCCTTTCCTGTAACGTTGTGTCTTCGTTTGCTTACTCAAATCTTTAAATCATCGGGTACGTTAATTTTTTTTTCATTTTAAAACCTTGTTTAGTTTTCATAATATAGCACTCGAAAGTCTTTTGTAAGTAGTATTTAGCCTGAAGGCATCCGAATGCTTGGATGAAACTTTCAATTGTTTTGGTTATTTTTTAAATTAGTTGGCTTAATTCAGTGTGTAATGTCAATTATTGATAATTTTTAATATAATAAGTTTAAATGACTTCCTCCAGCATTTGAATTAATAATGCTTGGATTTTACTGCAATTTTTGCCTCGCCGTACATCATCTGAGGTCTCTTGGTTAAACATATTGCAATATTCTAGGTAACGTTATAACTTCATAAATCGGTTGACTTTATAACTTACCAAGTATTTTCAGATCATCTTCCATTAAAAAAAGTAGGGGAGACCGGGGCTAGTTGGCATAGATTTTGGTTTTTGATTTTTCTATTTTTTTGGGCATTACTTAGAGGGATTCTGGTGAATGCAGCGGATAGCTTAACTTTTTGGCTACAAAATTATTTAGGACCAATTAATTAATCCGTGTTTAGATAATCCCAAAAGCACTTTTCCTAAAAGCTTGCAACTATGCCAACTAACCCCGGGTGTAGTGTTAGTTGGTAAACCCCTAGGGGTGAGTTGGCAGAACATGATGTAGATAGGGGTACTTGAGCAGAATACAGCAATTTATGAGAAAAAAAAATTATTTTAATAATACTTGAACAAAAAACAACTTTATGATAAATTAAATTAAATGTATGAACAAACAATGAATTCTTAGCTACCTATAGTTGCTGTTTGATATCAAACACGAATGTAGGGGTTGGGCGGTGGCTTATTTGAACAGGTGGGTTCAATTTTCGAAGAACTTTAGTTTGGTCGTACCAAATTGAGTCTTCCTCGTCTGGCCATCTCCAATTTTTCCCCTTTTTTACCATTTGTCATAGATATATCAACTGACCCCTACCTAACTGACAACTAGCCCCACAGGGATTTCCAAAACAAAATGGATACCACTCAATCCCAAACATCAGAAACAAATGTCTATGATACATGCATGCAACCACAGTTATCCACTCTTTCGAAAACCGTCATCAGCAGCACCTAAATTAGATCTACATGTTCACCAGAACAAAAAAAATTACGATGAAAACAGTTACTCATCAGTCAGAAAAACGATAAAACTGGGGTCGTTCCTTCGTGACACTTCCAAGCAAACTAAAGTCACAGTGGATGGTGCATCTTTACATATATTTCCCACTATCAAGATGTCAGCGCTCTAGCTACACGGTGGCAGGAAATAGAAGCTGTGTGCCAACTAGCACATTATGCCAACTGACCTCGGTCTCTCCTACCATTTAATAAAGCTAATCCAAGACTGAAGAACATTACACCAAAAAGCATCAAGATAATCTCTAGGGAAAAAAATGTCACAGAAATGTGGTTTTGAATCTCGGAATCGGCATGAATGTTTGAAAAAAATTTCTTTCCTATGTTGCTTGTTTCTTCATCTTTCTCTTCAGGTCTGGAATCATAACCATCTCAGTTTCTGTTCTCTGGAAATTCAATGACTTCTTCTAGCGATTCGTCATGATAGCAACCTTAGAGATTCGTTGTAAACAATGAACACGATGTTTGACCACGATGTTCGAACACGAGGTTTGACCTTGATGTGGACCTTGGACGACTGTGACTGCATTCCCAGTAATGAAAGGATTCCAAGAATAGAATTATTTTTTTGATAACTAGAAAAAACACTGGAAAGCATAAAGAAAAAAAATACGAGAAAACCTTTTATTCAGCAGAGCGTGTAAATAATTGTCATGATGATCCTGAAAATTCTGTTTGGTACGGCAATCATTAAAGAAATTCAAAATGTAATATCGCTAGAAAGTGAATGGAAATCATGATAATCTTTGAAAGTAAATTTGAGTTACTCATAGATTACAATTATTCTAATAAATAATTAACAAAGTAAAGATATTCTTTTGGATTTTTAGAATTATTAAGACAATTGTAAACAAATACGACAATTCATATTAATCAAAATCCTTTAATTTAAATGGAAATGAATGTGATGTTAATGCTCTTATATATATTTATTACAGGAAACTGTTAATGGTGTAATGACAGTTGATCCATGTGATGTAGGAGCAGATGAAACATGTGGTAAGTATTCCAGAAAAAAGTGTCGTTAAAAGTAAAAAGTATAAGTTATTTATTATTCTGAATTACGACTTCAACTATCTTTGGAATCCTAGAAAGATAATATATTACTAAATATGACATTATTCATTTAAAATTCATTCTACGTCTTTCACATCTACGTAAAGATATGAATTTTTGAAGGATTTCTCGTTAACAATGTTCTTAAGGCGTATGTAATTATTTAAAGTAATGTACCATGTCCTGTTTTAAGTTTGAATATTAAGAGCATTTAAGAGGAATAAGATTTCCCAGCAAGATTTAAAAAAAAATTATAAGGAACATATTTCGAGAGAAATTGTTCACATTTATCACCTGGATAATGGCATATTCACAATTGGACATAAAATACACTAGTGTTTATAAGAATTGCAACGTCCTAAAGGGCTTATGGCATTTGCATAAACTTACAGAAAATGAACATCAGATTGGAACATGCAAATTATTTTAATACAGTGAAACCTCGGATTACGAAGGAATAAGGTCACGAACATTTCGGGTTACGAACAACAACTTCGAAAACTTTTTGTCTCAGTTAACGAACAGTGCCTCGAATTGCGAACGAAGATGAGAGAGAGAGCATGGTTTAACGTTGGAGGCCAACGATATACACTCATTAACAAAAAAAACGACCCACCTAAAAGGAGTTGTCCGATAAAGACAAAAATTGGTGGAGAGGAAGATTATGTACAGAATAGAAAATGATTAAAAATTCAGATAAATTGAATGATTTATTTCAGAGTTACAGACTTACGAAGTAACGAGCTCAATAAGGTGTTGACCCACCACTACCCTGAATGCAAGCTGCCACACGACGTGGCGTAGAGTGATAAAGCTCCCTGATGGTCTCCTGCGGTTTTCTTGCCAAATTTGCTCCAATTGTCGGGCTAGGTCAGCCACATTCCCACGTGGATGCAGTCGCCTTCCCATCATATCCCAGACATGCTCGATTGGAGAGAGATCTGTGTATCTGGCTGGCCAAGGAAGTGTTTCACAAGCTGCAAGACAAGTCATAGCAACACTTGCCGTATGTGGTCTGGCATTATCTTGCTGAAAAATAAGGCCAGGGTACTGCAAAAGGAAGGGTAGCAAAACAGGTCTCAGAATGTCATCGACGTACCACCGTACTGTTAGTGTGCCGCTAATGACGACCAAAGGGGTCCGGCTATCAAGGGAAATGGCACCCCAGACCATAACTCCTGGTTGAGGGCCTGTGTGGCATGCAATAGTGAAAGCAGGATCGGCACGCTGCCCTCGGCGTCTCCAGACACGTCTGCGACTATCGTAAGGACACAGTTGGAAGCTGGATTCGTCGCTATCACTATACGTCCCCAGTCAGCATCATTCCAACCGGATCGAGCCAAGCACCACTGTAATCTGGCCCGATGGTGTGCAGACGTGAGTGGCAGGTGGCGTAGCGGTCGGTACGAGCGTAGATATCGCTCTCTCAGCCGTCTGTGAATGGTCATGTGGAGACTCGTGTGTGGGTCGCACGTCTGATGGTTGATAACGATGATTCAGGCGCTGTGACAGCTGATCTGACAATCACTGTATCCCCCGTTCTGCTGTGGCCCTAGGGCGACCGCTACCTTCATGACGCTGAAATCTGCCATTAGTATTCACCCGTTCCTGCCAGCATCTTCTAATCGCCGCATCACTTCGACATATACGACGAGCGATTCTCCGATTTGCCCAACCTGACTCTTTCAATCCAATGATACGACCTCTTTCAAACTCTCACAGTTCCACTTAATGAGCTCGAATCCTGCGGCGAGGCATTTTTTCAATCGTTGAAAAATATCCTAATTCGCAATGCAACAGAAATTTTGACCATCAGATTGAGAATCGCTTCTTATATACACCTGCTGAGTGCGCAGTTCCGATGTGCTGTAGCTCTTGCTATTCATTCATTGGAAATCCAAGTTTAATCATTTGCTTGGGCGGTCCCAATGTCTTTGCATACGAAATTTCATTACAATCGGACAACTCCTTCTAGGTGCGTCGTTTTTTTGGTAAATATACTATAACGTATAGCACAAAGTAACAAGTTACAGGGCCAAATCAAACTAAAGGCATCTCACCTAGTATCTGAAAGTATCTCTCCGTGCCCACATGATTCTTTTTCCGATGTAAACAAGACATCGTAATGTTTTTATTTGTATAATGTATTATTAAATATAATTATTTCACATTTAATTTATTTGGTTATATTCTTTCTCTTTATTTAAAACGAATCGTCTCTAATTCATTGATTTCAATGTTTCTGGTTAGAAACGTTTCAGGTTACGAACCAACTTCTTGAACTAATGAAGTTCGTAACCCGAAGTACCACTGTATCAGTGAAAATCATCATGAGGTTACTGAGCGGTGTCCTCTGAACTTTCTGATCTTGGATATTTATAAATAGGTGTTTCAAATGAAATGTTGCAATTTGAAAAGAGCCGATATTGGGTCGAAAAGGTGTTTCTTGTCCTACTACGTCCCGTCACTAAACAAAGCCACATGATGAACACCTGACGGAAATTGAGAGAGGAAAATTTTTGGCGATAACAGAAGCTGGATTTTCTGAAATCGAAATTACCACTCATACAAAACGAACAGCCAGTATAGTGATGAGAAAGTAGCATCAATGTATGGAAAAGCCTCAGACGCACAGAAACCCGGAGACTGGACAGCAAAATCGCACGACTATATGGATAGCTTATCTCCATTTCATGGCAGTGATCGATTACACAGCGATATCAATGCTGTAACAATAGAACACTGACATAGCTCAAGCTTTGTTTTCCACCACAATTCGTCATCATTACAGATTGGCTGATCTCAGCCAATTGCTGCCAATTCCTTTCACCCTCAATCCCAGACACCTCATGTTGCAATAGTGTCTCGAAAACAAACATGCGTAAAAGCTGATTGGCATCACATCGTGGTTTCTGACGAATCATGATTCAACGTGATGCAACATGATGGTTGCATATGTGTTCGAATACTTTATGGGAAACGCCAGCTTGTACCGTACATTCTGGAGAGTTATACAGCCCCAACGCCAAGTATCATCGTTTGGGGTTCATTGGGCTCAATTAGCAACCTAACTTGATACGAATTCAGGAAACCTCATTAGCCATCGAAATATCATGAATGTATTGGAGGCAGAGGTGATACCTTTGCTTCAGAGTTGTCCTGGCACTATATTCCAGCAGGACAATGCTGCCCACAATGGCTCGGAATGTCCAATATCTGTTTCGTGACCGGCAGATTCTGCTTTTTCCGTAACCTACACGTTTTCCTGATGTGTCCCACATGCCTTATGATAAGTGATAAGAAACTGTCCCGTCAAGCGCCTAGCCGTCCACCCCAAATGATCTCTCCATTCGCAAGAAACAGACTAGCAGGCTATCCCATAGGACGATATCAAAAGAGGAGTCTATCTCTTCCGTCTTTTAAAATCCTAGATGAAACTTGGCATGCATATGTAAGGACTAGAGAGAAGCTAACATTTAGTTTTGAATACTTTACCAAATTCAAGAAATGCCGCCAGAAGGAGAGTAAAATTCCTACAGAAAGCATTAGAATCTAAACAGTGAGTTGCTAGGTATATTCAACAAAGAATGTTTATCCCTTTACCTATTTAATAATTTGCATGTAAGTTGACTTGTTGAAATTAAATCAACACTTTCAAAAAAGAGCTTTAAAAAAAATAAAATAATGTAAAATATAAAGAAATTTAATAAAAAAGTAGATTTTTTTTTCTTTTCACGGCGAACCTGCTCTGAACAGCCCAAACAGACCGCTAGGAGAGAGGTTCTTTTCATCATCAGAGGCACGAAAGATCCAATGGCTTCCTTGTCCAATATCCAGCTGTACATGGCAGGGTTACAAGGGAACCCTTTCCCTGCAAGAACCATTTCCAGACACTAAGCAGAGACGAATCTGTATTTTAGACGCCCCTTCCGTTTTGTGCCTGTAACACCTCAACATGGTCAGCTTCGTTTGCAGCGGTGTCAGCAGAGAGCAACTTGGAATGCCAAGGACTGGCGACATATCATCTTTAGCGAAGAATCCCGCTTTCTTTCGGAACGGATGACTTCCATGTCAGGGTTTAGAGAAACACAAGGAGCGCTACAATCCCAACCCCACTTCACAGCGACGTACAGTCCCCACTGCAGGCGTGATGGTCTGGGATGCGATCGAATATGATAGTCGTTCGTCACTTGTAGTGATACGCGGGACATTGACGTTCCGTGGCCCATGTGCTGCCTTTTCTGGGCGCCCATGAGCAATTTCCAACAAGATAACTGTCGTCCGCAGTTAGGTCACACGATTGTGTATGTCATGTTGCAACATTTCCTTGGCCTGGTTTGTCTCCAATCGACCATGTCTGGGATCGGATGGGACGCCAACTGTCACCATGTAGCAGTGTTCGTGATTTCGAGCGTAATTTGCAAGAACTGTGGAGAAATCAAGACAACATATGGCGTCTGTTTGACTCTATGCCCGACAGTATCACCGTATTTATCCAGCTACGAAGTGGTCCAACAAGATACTAAAGGTGACTTTATTGTGTACCGCTGCTCTACGGGACATCTTCCTTCTGCTGTGATATTGTAATCACTCCTGTCCTTTGTCTACCAGCACACCATCAAAATTTCATTTGAATCCAACGCTTCCTTCATGGTGTGCAAATTTTGTTGTCAATGAGTATATCAAAGACATTCATTCTCATTATCAAATTAAAAATATTTTAATACAGTCGGACCTCTACTTAATGAAGTCATTAAATCCCGAAAAAAAGTGCGATATATAGAGAATTCGTTAAATAGAGATTCACCTTTTAAATTACTTTAAACTACATGAAACAGATTTAAAATACATAAACAATAAATATTATTAAAAAAGTAATAATTTTATTTTTCATAAAGCATACATTACCATATGCGTAAATTTTACTAATAAAGTCTGTTTATTTCGTGTGAATTTTTTTTTTTTTGAAAAAGTGTTTTTGCTCATAATATGTCTCGCATCTTTGCAATGCACCAAAAACCCTTTCGTCATACATTTCATCATACTAATAGTTTTTTGCTTTCTTCATCATGATCCTATTTTCATCATTTTCACCTTCATCGCAATTCATTCCTATATTGTTTTTATTTTTCACACTGTCCAAAATACCCGATTCAGTTAGTGTTTCCGAGGTCTCAACTTTAAAATCAAGTGAAAGATAATCATCAATCAGCACATAATCGTTAATTTCTTCTTTTTCCCTCAGCTGTATCATCGAGAAAGTTCGTTAAATAGAAAATGCACTTTGCTATTTGGAGGTTATTTTACGAAGAAATTAGCAAAATGTTCTTGGTTTCAAAGAAAAGTCTGCAAAATAGAGAAATTCGCAAAATAGAGATTCGTTAAATAGAGGTCGGACTGTAAAGCTATGCTGTTGTTTCTCTCTCAAAGTTGCAATCTGAACAAAAAAAAATTCAGAGATTACAATTGAAGCTTTCTTGGATTATATGTGTATTTATAATTAAGATTATCACTGTATTATATAAATTCTTCACAACACATTATCTTTAAAAAACTTTCTATATTCGTGATATTTCGCATTCTTTTATAAAGATTGATTCATCGGACGTTAGGGATAAGCTTTAAAAACTCATTCCCTAATATACAGAATTCATGACAATGATAGAATTTTACAGTGATATAGTACATTATTTGTAAAAAACAAAGGTAAGGTAATACATCAATAATGCCACGTCTCTACCAAAATACAATATAATGTACATTACATTTTTGATAAATGAACAAAGGGAATGTAATGCATCATTATTATTACTTCAAAACAATTTTGAGAGAAAAGGAAGGTAATACATCATTATTACTTCAATACAATTGTTAAAACTAATAAGATTTTACAGGAATTTATCAACATTTTTAATACTTTTTTTGAATTTGTGCAAGGTGTAGTTATTAACCTTTAGAAATTTATCTTTATTTATGCACGGGAAAGTATTGATAACACAGGATTCAATCTTGAATCTATCTTTTTCTTCATCAGTTTTGAATAAAATGTTAACTATAGGATCGGGATTGTGTTTCGTTTGCAGGCAGTGGTCTCTCAGTCTGATATGCCTTCGCTATTGTTAGTAAAAGCTTGTATGTGTTCTCATACTCCTTCTTTAAGTGTACGGCCAGTACTTCTAAAGTACACAGAACCACAATCCCTACATTTTAATTTATATGTAATCCCCATGGTGTGCATAAAATTGTGGTTGGCTTCTTTCCTATTTTTCTTTATGATGAAAAACCATGATGAAAAAAGTTATCAATGGAGTAACAATGAAAAGCTAAATGAAAACTGTGAGTTTTGGGCTAGGGGTGAACCTGCTCAAAAAGGCAAACGAGGTAAAGAATGTGTTCAAATGTGGATAAAAAAGGGTGGAAATGGGATGATGAAATTTGTGCTACTGAACGTTATTTTATGTGTGAATTAGAGAAATAAGGTATTAACTATTACAGTGGTATTCAAAGAAACTGAATCACTTTACAATGTCACAGTTCTAAGCCTTTCGACAATCACAAGTTACATTAATGACAAGAAACACACATAAAAATGTTACAAAATTTAATTATAATCATTTATTAATGATGAAAGCATAACTAAATAATTATTTTATCAGCAAACGATCCAACATTATAGATGTATTAATAGCATTTTACATTTAACTACAAGTCAAACAAAGATACAAAATTATTGAGAAATCCTCTTGTTGCTTCAGCGTATCATGGAAATGCAAAAAAAAAATTACCAGATTCCAAACTCTAATATTTTGTTCAGTCATCTCTTGCCTTGATTACAAACTCAAGTTCTGAATGTAGTCAAGCGACCCCTGAGGATCTTTGGTTCTTTTTTTTGAACTGCAGATCATACATGATCTAACATTTCTCTATACGATTAAGATCAGGGCTGTTCCCTGGAGCAGCTAAAAGTTGTAATTATCTTCTTTACTAATCGCTTTTTTACATTTAAGAAATGTAAAAGCATTATTGTAAAACCTCTGCGGTGGAAATAAATTTAAAGTAGTTGAAAAGTGTTTACAGACACTTTTAGCGCGTCACAAGGTTAAGAGTCTGTGGATTTAAACTTAATCTATGTAGGCTAGAGTATATGAGAACTGTTCCGACTTATGATATGCCGATATTATCTCAATTATTGGACACCTTGACTAATGAGAGCAGCACAGTTGGAAGACAACTTGAAAATTAAATTAATTTGGCAAACCGCACGAAGTGGGCCCGGTAGCCGAGTGGTCAGCGCGCTTGGCTGCGGGTTGGAGGTCGCGGGTTCGATTCCCGGCCTCGGCGGAGGCGGGAATTTTTCCACGCTCCATTCTCCTCCAAACGGGTCCTAGGGTCTACCCAGCCCTCTGTAGAATGGGTACCGGGTTTCTTTCCCGGGAGTTAAAGGCGGGCGGGCGTCGGGCTGACCCCCCGGCCCCAACTTCGTCCGGTTGGTCGAGCTGCGGGAGCCTGACCTCCCGCGATCCCACAGGCCAGCCATGGCCTATCGAAGGGAGAAACTTTAACTTAAACCGCACGAAACTTTAAATAATCTTTAATAAATGTAAGTGTATATGGAATTAGCGCATGAATATCAAATTCTATAATCAGCTATTCGTTGAGGTCTTCAGTGTCTTTTGGTGAATTCGTTAACAACAGTCTCTTAGCTTCCTCTTGATATTCCCGTCCAATCTTCACTTGTTTAACTGGGTTCAGTATTTCTTTCTTGTACTGGTCCAACTCCAGTCCCATTAATAGCCCGTTAAACTTGATCTGCAGTCTGAAATCTGGATCATCTTTATTCCTATTTCCGTTGGCTTGACGATTAAAGCAGGATCAGGATCCACAATTTTCGTAGAATTAATTCCACATTATTCAGTGATCATTTGGCACTGATTATCTTAGCATCAAGAAGCACTAATAATCGATGAAAAAATATATGATAAATGATATTACTTTGGAAATTTGCATTCTTCTTATATTATCCAATTGTGCTTCGTTCTTCAGCTCCATATCACCGATTCTTTTTTTGTTATCTCCATCGCAAAACGCTTAACAATCGCGAAGCACAAGCTTTCACCGCTTCATTACTACCATGAATAAATCTTGATATCTCACATTTGATATTTCAAAATCAACACTAAATTATTACTGAAATTAATCACCAAATTTTATGACACAGAGTCGTCCTAAATAAATGCAGTTACATGCCAGTTTGAAATTACCACTAATTTCTGGCAGCGAGTTTCTTTCCACTGCTGTCTTGTAAGCTTTGACAATTTTTTAATAAAATGCTTTTTTAATAAAATATACGTTCCTACTCCACAACGTTTCTACGAGATGCATTCCCAGATAATTCTGACTGGTAGGGAATTTCATTGTAGACGTCATGCAGTCTGATTAGTATTCTTTACCCAGTCTTCCAGCAACAAGTATTCTGCTGTCACAACAATCCTGAATTTTTTCTTGTCAGTGAAATTAACTGACTTCCATTGATCTTGTTTTTTGATATGATCCGTGCTCCATTCCAATCAAGCCTTTTTCATTTCTGGTGTGAAGAGAGACTTCTTTTTCGGACGACGAAAAAAAAAAGTATTCTTCCGACCGTTATTGCTCTTTCTACCTCTTCCGTAAGTTCTTCACATACATGTTTCAGCTCAGCAGAAGAAACTTTATTGTAATTGTGGTTGAAGCGCTTCAAACACGCTCCCGTTTTGCCGTACAGACGGGTTTGTGACTAGTTTCATTTTTCCTATCAGCACATTCAGTATTGTTAACTTTGGAAAGAAATCCATTCACAGTCGACTGATTACAAGATTTATGATTTGCGGTACCAAGTCTGCAAAATCCTTCCTTCTTTGAAAGAAGAGTAACATGCTTTTCAAAGGCATTTACTGCACAAAACTTGTCATGATGACACGCACGATATGATATCAACATCTGCAGAGGGTTATTCTCTAGTTGAAAAAAACAAAACAACAAAAAAAAACAAAAAACAAACAGCTGATGCATTATTTCTTATATTTGATCACGACATATGCGTTACTGATGCAGGAACTACCAAATAGTTACAAACGACCAAAATTACAATTTTTTAGAAAAGTTTCGTTATAAATAATAAAAAATTACAAATTTGCGACGTGATGCAGTTCTTTCTACATAGCATAGGGGAATTCAGAAGAATCGTGCACTTTTATGCCAAGTCTTTGAAATTTTGTATAGTCTTAGGTATGGTCTTAAGGTTTTAGGAAACCAACGCAAACAACTCGTGCGCGACCTCTGGTGGCCTGTTTCCTACAAATCCAATATGGCCGCCATCTGTTGTGATATGTTTAATAGATGGGCTTCTGTTAGACACAAAATGTTGAATAATACCACTTTTTATAGGTTCTAGGATGCGAGGAATTCATTTCTGAGGTCTAATGTATGTTTCAAAATCAATTACAAGATCATTACATATTTTGATATGACAGAATAGACATTACAATTTAGTTTAAAGAACCATTTTTTTATTAAGTAAATATAATTTATTAATTAAAAAATATAAAGAAACATGAATGGTTGACACAAATACGATAGAATCTGACGTAAATTACAGCTTTGCAGCATGATATGATTACTTGTTACTTCATGTGTTATATGATTTGTTTGTGCAACCTTCTTGGCACTTGCATAATAGGGTGCAGCGAATTCCGGCTCGATAACATTTACATCTGCCTGTGATGAGACGAAGCAACAACAATTAAGTAGCAATGAACAGCCATGGCTTGCATCTGGAAGATCAGACCAGTAGGGTACCCATTCTTTGGTTCTGTTATTCCATTCCCAACCCCATTGTCTGTGATAAGGAATATCAGGCAATTTGGACAATGACATCTTCCAAATGTATGCGATAGTGAATAGTGCTCGCTTTGTATGCTGAAATAAAGCAGGTTGTGATGGTGGTATAGATTCAAGAAACTTCAGGCCTTGGATAAACATCAACTTCCTTGCATCATTGACTGAATCTGCACCAGTTTTTGCTGTACATCAGAACTGTAAAGCGTTCAAGATGGGACATGTGCTGTGATTCCAACGTATTCGGTGTATTCGGTGTATTTGTGATGGCAATAAACGTGTCAGTGACCTCAGGATAAGCAGCCCGTGTATTCCATGCCATCTTTTTACCTATTCCAAACATCGATGATGTTAGATCATACCCCGTAAATGCATGCGAAAAGAGAGGGCTTCGGAGCGTTCAGGTCCAAGCTTTTGACAGATGTGATGGATTGGAATCTCTTCAGAGGTCTTTTTCGATCCAAAACCTATCCATAATTCTGACACATTCAACTGTTTGAAGTGATAGATGGCCAGAAAACAACGTCTGTGTCCACTGTGATGAGGTAAGCTTTGGCATGTCCTTGCTCAGCTGTGTGTTTCAAGTGCAACATCATTCTGGTGTCTGCTTCTTCTTGCTGGCTTGGAGACATGGTTGATATATCATTCGTTCTGTTGCTTAACATCTGATTATCCTTTGTGGTGAACAGTTGATACCGAGCACCAGTGGTAAGTTCAGCCAATTTCTCGCTGAGGAAGTTAAATAAGTCATGTTTATTGTTGGAGTTGGATAATGTTACTTCAGCTCTAGGCTGTGTTGGCAAAGGAGATTTCACTCGAGCACCCCTCGTTTTGTTCTCAAGGGTTCAGATGCTGACAGTGTTCCAAGCTTCCACAGCAAACGTTGTCTTTAAGCTTACAACTGAATGGACTTGGTTAAATTTTAGTTGTGACACTTTAGCGTACGGTACATTACAATACTGAAACTGCTTTGAATACATCGAGTAATTTTTAAAATGTGCAGACTTCATCTGGATGATTTTGAAGGTTGCCGTCGCTTTGCCTTTTTCAACACTCTTAAGAAAGAAATTGGTGAAAAGAATTCAGCCGGCAGCATATAGCGTTCTATTATGCTCTGCATGTTATTCTTGAATGCATGAGTGGCCTGGAACTGAAAACTTCATTTCAATGCTTTCGATGTTTGGATGATTCCGCAGAAAGTCTGTTATTGCAAGAAGACATGTGGGAGTTTCTGTTTTGTGGAAAGCAGCTGTCGCTCCATAATGTTAGACATACTACATGCGGATGATATTGAAGTATCTTTTTCAAAATTTGCACCACGGCACTAGAAATGACATTACCAGTATGTCCTCCCATCACTTCTGTCCAAATGGCACAGTAATCTTGCCCTATATATGATGAGTGAGCAGTCATATTGTATAAGTTGAGTTTGCGTATATAAAAAAAAAACTGCTGGTACCACATTTCGGCAACGTGATTACATTCCATGTCAAAACATTCTACCAGCTGAGTTTTGTCTTCTCTATCTTTCTGTCTGTGGTGTCTCATTAAATTCTTCTGTTGGATGTGCGAATGGTATTTTGTCTGTAGACTCTCTAGTACCTGCCCAATTGAAGATTCAATTTTATGTTCCTCACATAAGTCGTAGCGATCTTTTTTGGGTACATAGAATGCCAGGTTAAATTCGGTGTTAAATATAGTTTGGTAGTAAGAGAGCTTGACTGGTTCATTTCCCGTGTCACTGCACTTTTCTTTGTACTGCTCGTACATGATGCTTACGTTCAATGACGATTCAAGGTACTCCTTTTTACTACTTGCACGACAATAGTGCGACTCAACCCTTGGGAATAAGTTTATGTGGAGAATTACATTTTGTCTAGTTGCAGCAAAGAAATGTTTATGCGGGTGCTTCCCTCTTTGGTCTGTTGGCGGGGTATTTGTAATCAAATGTTTCTTGCTATGGTAATTGTACACAGGCTTTTGGCTAATAGCCAAAGTTCCCCCAAAAAATCCTTGCAAACACGTATTGCTTCATTTCCGATGTATACATGATAAAAAAAATGAATTTGCGTCTGGAAGGTTTTTTGATGTGCGACGGTGCACTACTTCCCTGTGTGTAGTTTTACTAATGTAGTGCAACTTTTCATTAGGGCTCAAAGAATGGTATACTTTAAATATTGCTTCTCGTTCCGTATTTGTCACTGCTGAAAAGCAAGGAAATTTACAACTCTTCAAACAGTCAATTTTTTTAGCAGGTACCGTTTTCCGTACCTGCTAACGTATTTTTCTCCCTTCTGGCACTTGGTTTTCCTAATGTTGGCTGCCCATGTTTCGGGGCGTCTCTGTCTCTTTCTTGTAAGTTTTAGGAGTAGCTAGCGATGCTTCACTATTTCCTGGAGATGGTTCGATAATTGCTGTGTCAGTGTTTATTTGAACTTCACTGGAAACATTAAGATTGGCAATCTCTTGCCTAAAACAAAGTAAAAAAATATTTTGTCTTAGGAAAATCAAGATTTTTTTTTTTTACTAAAATCAAATAAAATCACCCTACCAACTTTACAATTTTAGACTTCTGACAAAATTTCCTCTCCTATTCCTACTTTTTCAAACTAAAATTAGTTTGTGCAGCCAATTAGTGGGTGCAGCCAAGCACGACAATTGGCTGTTGTACATAGAACTCTTTAATTCTGAGTTGTAGTGTGATAGTGTAGATAGAACCTTGTAATTTTACTATTTTTGGCAGTTCTAGTCAGAAATTTTACAAAATGAAGTTATAAAGTGTTAAATAATGGTAGATAGAACCTTGACACACTCGTAACACAGTTTTCATAAAAATGTTAGATAGAACCCTGTAATTCTGAGGTAGCGAGATGAAGATCGTACCTTGTTTACGATATTCTTGGCGACGAATTGATTGTGACTACTCTTTCGAGTGAAAATAACCAAATTCTGATGACTTGTGACTCTAGACATACAATTGTCCGTGAGTGAAGACATCGTTCTCCAAATAGATGGCAATTTTATTTAGAGTCTGTCGTTGAGCTTTATTGATAGACATCGCATAAGAAGGTCTGATCGGAAATTGCCTTGTTGTGAAAGTGAATGAAAGTAGATTATCACTTTCTTGGTTGCGTAGTCATCCTATGGATGAAAACAAAGTCTCCTTTGTGAGTTCCTGTTATAATCTCGGTTTCTCTAAGATGATTATAGAATGAATGGCATTTAAGTTGAGTTCCGTTGCAGAGTCCAAAACTTGGGATTGATGTTTCCAAAAACATTATTGGCGATCAAATCTTCAACGACAAACAATGTGGAGGAATACTGCTGATATTCAATGAGTTCAGATACTCAGGTGGATAGAGAAGTTCGTGTTGTGGATTATCAGAAGTATTCACAACACTTTCATGTCAACTTTATCCGCACTTGAGTACTGTACAGACTCTCCTTGTATTCTTTGACTTATCATTCGATTGATGTTATCGACACTCTCGTTACAAATAGGGATTTTTCAGTAATCTACCTAATAGAAATAGTGCTTCTTTCATTCTTGATTCATTTTTTTTATTCCAATTGATACTTTTCAGTGGTTTTTGAGTTATAAATAGTGATAGTTTTTGAGTTAAAAATAGTGATTTTTTTCAGTAATCTACCTAAAAGAAATAGTGCTTCTTTCATTCTTGACTCTCTTTTTTTTATCAGTTTTTTTTAAACTCTTCTTTATTTTTGTGATCTTTTTTTTTATATTTTTTCTTTTAAAAAAATGTTTAAAATTTTTATCAATAAAAATAATTTTTTGTTTTGTTTGATGGGCTTGAAACAAAAAATTAAGATTCATAAGACTGATTACCCAATTAGACCAATCATAAATTCCTTTGGATCACCCCTACAAACTTTGGGTAGATTCCTTAATTCGATTTTGAAAGATATGTCACTGGACTTCCCTGAGATAATAATGAAAAACACTCAAGAAGTCATCAACTTGATTAAAGAATATCTTCTTCTTCTAGTTCCTTATCCTTATTGGATGTTGGAGATCAATTGTTTCCAGTACACTCTGTCTTTGGCTTTGTGGAAGATTTCCTCCGAATTTATATTGATGTCGTCCATCCACTTCTTTCTTGGACGTCCTCTTCCTTTTTCACCGATGATTTTCCCTTCCAGAATAAGTCTTTGTAGCTCAAACTTTGGACCTCTAATCAAATGTCCGCAGTATGCTGTCTTTCGTTTTTGAATTGTTCTTAGAAGGGATCTCTTTTGGCCAGCTCTTTGTAGGACTTCTTCATTAGTTGTGTGTGTTATCCAGCTAACTCTAAGCATTTTTCTTAATATCCACATTTCAAAAGCATTAATTCTGTCTTCAACATCTTTTTTTAATGTCCATGTTTCGCATCCATAAAGCAAAGTAGACCAAACGTAACATTTCATCATTCTTATTCTGAGGTTGAAGCCTATTCTGCTATCAATTTCATCATTCTTATTCTGAGGTTGAAGCCTATTCTGCTATCACAGAGAAACTTTTTAAGATCAGTGAATGATTTTTTGGCTTGTCCTATTCTTCGCTTGATTTCTGATATATTATCATTGTCTTCTGTAAATGTTTTTCCTAAATATTGGAAAGACTGTACTTGACGTATTATTTCACCATTGCATTGGATTTTTATTGGAACTTTGATTTGTTTCTGTTTCTTTATTACCATCGTTACTTTTTTCTTTGTGTTGATTTCTAAACCCATTTTATTGCTTTGTATGTGTACTCTATTAAGTAGATTTTGTAGATCTTGTTCTGATGTTGCAATTAGTGCAGTATCATCCGCATATCTAATATTATTTATTAATATTCCATTGACTTTAATGCCTTCTTTGGCATTCTCAAGTGCTTCTTGCATAATTTTTTCTGAGTATAGATTGTATAGATCTGGGGAGAGTACACAACCTTGCCTCTTCCCACGCTTTATTTGTATCCAATTGCTGAGTTCTCCTTTAATCTTTATAGTAGCTTCTTGTTCCCAGTAAAGAGTCTTTAATAGCCGTAAAATCTTCTTGTCAGTAACCAGCTGTTCTAGTAATTCAAAAAGTTTTTCATGTTGTACTCTATCGAATGCTTTGCAGTAGTCTATAAAGCACACATATATAGTCTGTTTCATCTCTATTGCTCTTTCTGCTAAAATGTTAAGACTCAGAATTGCTTCTCTTGTTCCTATACCTTTTTAAATCCCATTTGTTGTGGACTTATTATTGAATTTATCTTTGGTTTTAGTCTACACTGTAGGATTTTCAGAAGTACTTTCATTGCAAGACTCATTAAACTGATAGTTCTGAAATCCGAGCAGTCTACTGCATTTTTCTTTTTGGGTAATGGTATAAAAGTAGATCTTAGCCAGTCTTTTGGTATGATTCCAGTTTGGTAGCTTTCATTGAAAACTTCCAGTAATCTCTTTTTTCCGGTTTCTCCCATATTCTGCAATAGTTCTATACAAATTTCATCTTCCCCAGGAGATTTACCAGTGCTTAGTAGCGTTAAGGTATTTTAAAGAATATAGAGAGGATAAAATTAATAAAAAATGTAAATTATACACATTAGACATTGTATCTATGTACACAAACATTCTTCTTCCAGATACTATGAAAATAATTGAGTCTAAATACAATGTTAATTTACAAAATAAGTTCAATATAGAAAAAGATCATTTTGTAAGGTTATTGAATTTAATTATTGAAAATAGTTATTTTAAATATAAAGACAAAGTTTATAAACAGATAAATAGTTTTCCGATGGGTAGTCCGGTTTCGGGAACATTATGTAATATTTACATGAATTGGATTGAAGCTAATTATATTATGAAATGGACAGAAGCAAAATTTCTATAGAAATTATAGAAGATTCGTAGATGACATATTGATTATATGGGAAGGTAAAAGCAGACAATTTTCCAGATTTCTAAATTATATAAACGAATTCCGTAAGGACATAAAATTCAAAAGTGAAGAAGAAATAGAAAATAAAATCAATTATTTAGACATTACATTGAAAAATGAAATTACAGGTTTAACATTTGAACATTACAGGAAATCTTTTCAAAGTAACCATATTCTCAATTTCACTTCAAACCATCACATCACGAAATAGGAAATTATTAAGTCACTTAAGAAAAATTACAGAATTTACAGAAGACAAAAAACTATGGAAAGAAAAGATTATTAATTTAAAAGAAAGATTACTAATGAATGAATACCCTTTGGATTTTATTGAAAAAAAAATTTAAGGATTTTTTTTAAAAGAAAAAATATAAAAAAAGATCACAAAAATAAAGAAGAGTTTAAAAAGTGCATGGTATTCCCCATTGGTTTGAAAATTAATAACTGTGTAAAAAAAGAATGTAAAGAAAATAAAATCAATATAGTATATTTCAAAAATAATGTTTTATTTAAATTCAAAAGAGAAAGAGGGAATACAGATCTACACAATATACAGGGGTGGTTTATGCTCTCCAATGTAGAGATTGTCAGAGGGTCTACATTGGAAGCACAGGTCGCACAGTTAAAGAACGGGTGGATGAACATGTACGGGCATTCCGTAATAAGCATGAGAAAATATCTGAATGGGCAGACCACTGTTTTCGATTTGGTCACAACCCAGATCCTCTAATGAATATCATTTACAAAATTCAGGATGAGTATAAACGATATGCATTAGAATCTTGTTTAATAAATTGATGCATATGTTTTAACAGGGATAAATCACAGAAAGTGAATAACATGTCTTTGAGCATTTTCAGAGAATCTTTGATAAAAAACAAAAGATTAAGTAGAAAGAAAGTAAAAACAAAAGATTTTAAAATTTAATTAGTATTGTTTTAAATAACAGTAAGTTAGTAGCATTTAATGTAATAATAAGTTTCAAATCTTTTGATTGTTTTCAAAATATTTTGAATGTTTTATTGTTAAATGACAATAGTATTATTTGATGTACTTATTGCCATAGAATTTATTTATTGATTTGTCAAAGGTTTGAGAAGGTTATTTCTCATTCCATTTTGATCTTTATTTTTTATTTTATTTATTTGTTTATTATGTTACCAAAAAACCTTGAGGAAGTCTTTGAAAAATAAGACGAAATATTGGTCTGTGGTGCAGTATTTTGGAGTTTTAATAAAGATTTGTGATATTTTATTAACACATGTTTAAAATTTAATTGATATTGAGTCTTTTTTTATTCCAATTGATACCTTTCAGTGGTTTTTGAGTTACAAATAGTGATTTTTCAGTATTCTACTTAATAGAAATTGTGCTTCTTTCTTTGTTGACTCTCTTTTTTTTTATTCCAACATCCCCCGTGTACAAGCGTTTGTTTTTCTATATCACATAGAATTTGGTGAAGTAAGAATATTATATTTAAAATATTGCAACGTTTCGGCAATTATAGTTCTAATTGTCAATTTCGAATCACAAATAAACAGACGGATCGGAAATGAATAAGCAATGTTGAGATTCAAAACAAAGGCTGAACAAATACATTATTGATGGGGGAAAGGGGAAGGACATATGGGTCAAAAAACAATATAAATTTTGTAGTAGTCCCCGTGGCCTAATGGATAAGACGTCTGACTTTGGATCAGAAGGTTGCAGGTTCGATTCCTGCCGCGGACGTTTCATTGTAAAAATTGAAAGAAAATAATAATTTGTAATTTGAAATACTTCACAAAGAAATGCTTAAAATTTATTAAATAAATACAGATAAGGTTCATAAGAACATTTAACTCCTCAGATAACTACCACAAACCTTTTATGGCTTACTTCAATGAATAAGAATTGGCTACATAAATTATGATTATTCTTAATGTTTGGTCACTAATTCTATAATTTAATTTTTCACATTTTTCTTCTTTCTTTTTTTTTCCTTTTTTTCCCTTTAGCTTCTCTATTAGGCAAATACGGTATAGAATTGATAAAAACAAAAAAGAACTGGAAGGACGCCATACAAGGATGCATTGACAACGGGAAGAGATTAGCTGTGATGGATTCAGTAAAGAAATATGACTGTTTAATAGAAAGGCTTAAAGAGAATGATTGCGATGATGATCCATGGATAGGCCTCAAGTATAACCATGACGAAAAAAATTATCAGTGGATCAACAACGTGATGTTAAATGAAAACTGTGAGTTTTGGGCTAGTGGTCAACCTGCACAAAAAGGCGATCAAGGTTATGAGTGTGTTCACATCTGGAGACAACGTGGATGGAAATGGGACGATGATGTTTGTACAAAAGAATACTATTTTGTGTGTGAATTAGAGAAATAAGATATTAACAATTACGGTGGTGTACAAAGAAACCATATCATCTAGTTTCACAGTTCAAAACCCATTGGCAATCACAAGTTACGTTAATGACAAGAAACGCACCTATAAATGTTAAAAAAGTTATTTACATTAGCTTATTAATGGTAAAAGCATAACGAAGAAATTATTTGGGCAGCTTCTCACCCAATATTCCAAAATTATTAAAAAGAGGATGATTTTTTTAAAGTATCTTAGCTTAAAAATTTTCAGGCAGAAAATTAATTACAAGTCTCTCTGTTATTCAGCTAATTATGTGAAATGCAAAAAGATGTTACTACTGTAGATCCAAATTCTAAGATTTTGTTCAGTCATCTCTTGTCTTGATGACGTCAGCCCATTGTCGAGGCATTGACAAACTCAAGTTCTGAATGTAGTCAACCAATAGTTCAAGGGTCCAAATACGAATTATGGCTTCCTGAATTTCGGTGAGGATCTTTGGATTTTTTTTCTTTTCAATAGCAGATTCTACGTGATCCAACAGTTACTTGTAAGATTCTGGAGCAACTAAGAGTTGTGATTATCCTATCTGTTAGCCATTTTTTCCAACTGTAAGAAATGTAACAGATTTAATTGCAGAACCTTTACGGTGGAAATGAATCTAAAGTATTTGTCAAGTGCGAACTAGCAATTTTGAATTGCCCTGAAAAATGCTATTACTTACCGGTTTGAATTTATCTCTGATTGTTGGCAGAGATTTTCTTTCCCCTACTATCTTTTAACTTCGGCAATTTTTAATAAAATACTCGTTTTTACTCCTTATTACAAAATGCATTTGTCAAATCATTCTGACTGGTAGGGAATTTCGTTGTTGACGTCTTGCAGTCTAGTTAGTATTCTTCGGTATGTCTGGGCGAATAGTGTGCTTGCTGTCAGCGCCATTGTAGATTGATTTTTTTTTTCGCCAGAGAAATTAACTGATTTCCATTGTTCTAGTGTCCAATTGATTTGATCTTTGCATCATTCCAATCACGTCTTTTTCATTTTTGATTTGAAGAGGGACTTCTTCTTCGGACGACGAAAAAAAAAATATTCTGACGTTTATTGCACTTTCTATCTCTTCCGTATATTCTTCGCATACATTTCTTAGTTATAAATTCTTGAAAGAAAGTTCCTGTTTGTCATAGAGACTGGTTTATGTGTCAATTCTTTCTTTTCTATCAGCAGATCCAGTATTGTTGACTTTGGAAAGAAATTCAAAGACAGTCTACTGATTCCAAGACTGATTAAAAGATTAGCAATATCACGTTTGGAAAATCTTTCCTCTTTAAAAAAAAGAGTAGCACGCGTTTATTATGGCATCAATTACAGGTAACTTCTCATGATGATATATGCATGATATGATTGCAACACCTGCAGAGGGTTATTCTGAAGCAGAAAAAACACAGCTGTAGCAATAATACCTACATTTCATAACGACATACGATTGGTTATCATATCCAATGCAATAACTACCAAATACTTGGGTTTGAAAAGACAAAAAAAAATTATAATTTTAAGAAGTGATATAGTTTCTTTCGACACCACTACATTTTGATTAAGAATTTCGATTTTTTGCTTTGTCAATCAGATAAGTTTGTATCTTTCAATCTCACTTATCAATTGATGAGATGTAAATATTTTAATGTATGTATTTTTTGAAAAATTATTTTCACTAATAAATAACTTAAGAAGTTGTTAAATTTGAATAAAATCCACAAATTACTGCTTCAATTTCTTTTACTCCTTAATCAAATGCTAAATTGCTTAAGAAATTGCCTTCTGGTTCACTTTGCTTCATAACGAAATGTTAAACTGAACTGTCAAAGAAATTTCAGTGTTTCAAAAAACCAAACTTTTTGAAAATAAAAGAAGATGTAGCTTCACAAATATCTGAAAAAAACCAGGTTGGCTGTTCTGAACAGTGAGCAACCTAAGGAAATCATTAAAAGATGGACGTGATGTGATGAAGATGGATGTAACAAAATTACAAAGGAACCTTGCTTGGGATTTGTTCTTAATAACAAGTAAGATTTTAAATTATAGGTTCTAAATAAGTAAGAGTTGTTCTGATTAGCTATCTTATAAATTGTACTAAATTATTCTACGATCAGCCAATTTATCTATAATGAATCTGAAACTGTGAGGTGTAATGTTGTGGCACTTCTGAACATGTTTTAATGATTAAAAACTACTGTTTAATACGAACAGTACGTAAATACTCAGTTGAGACGTAGTTAAAAAGGAAATCTATTTTAAGTAAAGAGCAGTTTTCGTTTGCTTTTTCTTTATTAAAAGTCGTTTACGATCAAAGCAAATTAAATTGTAAATCTATTGAACTCCGAAATATAAGAATATCCATTCAAATTGCTGAATTGGTGAAAGATTAAGTTTACATGTAAATTAAAAAAAAAGTATCTTTTCATTAATGCTTCGAAGCATTTAATGGTGCAACCGAAAACATATTAATAATGTTTTAGTTTGTAGAATTTATGGAGATGTAAAAACAAAATTAAATCAGAGTTTCATTTTAAATCTGAACTTCCTGTACTTCATTTTTACATTTCAACTACCTACCCATGCCTCAGATACTATCTATCTCAATTCAGGAGCAATATGTTGAGAATTACCAATGGCAGCCACTGATTTTTTTCCTGAATCATCCGTCTCTCTAACTTTGTTTGAATACAAAAATTTCAAATGATATTAATGATATTTTTGAAAAATTGTTTTGACCAATGACTAACTTAAGTAGTTGTTGAATTTGAATAAAATCTACACTGCTCACAACATTTAGAGGATATTGCGACATGAATATAATACACCCAAAAAACAGAAGTATTTGAGTTTATTTATTAAAGAACATCATCAGAGAAGCAAATTTGATGCTAAACGTTAATTTGCATGTTTGCCCACAACTGTATTCAGAGCCTGGCGCTGCTGGGTTACCTCCACTTTCCTGGATCAACAACAAGTGCTAGAATCGTTGAGTGTCACGTGTAAACATCCCTGCAACGTGAGTTTCCCGAATCTGAAGCATGGAGACTCATAGGTCGTCTTGAAGCTGACCAAACATGGATGACAGCGGTTGGAACCTCCCAAATTGTGATAAGCAGACTCTGGAATCGCGTCAGAGACACACAGAACGAAGAAGATCAGGGCAGGGCCGCGCACGTGCCACCACTCCAAGAAATGATCGCTACTTGAAGCTAATAGAACTAAGGAACTGGCGAAGCAATGCGACTGAGCTGCGGGGACAGTTTCTCGCTGCTACTGGACGACGACAAATCGACTCCATCACGGTGGACTGTATGCCCGGCAACCAATGATTATGCATTCCGTTAGCTGCTGAACATCGCAGAACCCGCAGAAGGTATGCTGAAAAGCATCTTCCTTGGACCCGTAAAGAGAGGTCTACGGTTCTTTTCCGTGACGAGTCAAGATTCAGCCTGGAGCCTGATAATCGCCGGGCCCTGATCTGGCGTGAACGTTTCGTGCAAGAAAGACATTCCGTTGGTGGAGGTGGAATCTTGATGTGGGCAGGCATCAGCAGTTGTGGTCATACTCTATATTCCTCTGTTTCTTGGGTGTATTATATTCATTGAGCAATATCCCCTGAATTTTGTGAGCAGTATACTTGAGGATCGGGATTATGCTTCATTTTTGGGCAATGATCTGCCCAATCTGATATGTTGCTCTTATTGTATTGAAAGGCTCTTAAAGTAGTGTCTATTTAAGTAGTGTTCCGCTACTCGTTTCTTCAAGGTTCTACCTGTAGCACCGTAGTATACTCATTAACAAAAAAAAACGACGAGCCTAGAGGGAGTTGTCCGATGGCGACAAAAATTGGTGGAGAGGAAGATTATGTACAGAATAGAAAATGATTAAGATTTCAGACAAATTAAATGATTTATTACAGAGTTACAGACTTACAAAGTAACGAGCTCAATAAGGTGTTGACCCACCTCCACCCTGAATGCAAGCTGCCACACGACGTGGCATAGAGTGATAAAGCTCCCTGATGGTCTCCTGCGGTATTTCTTGCCAAATTTGCTCCAATTGTCGGGCTAGGTCATCCACATTCCCTGGTGGATGCAATCGCCTTCCCATCATATTCCAAACATGCTCGATTGGAGAGAGATCTGGGGATCTGGCTGGTCAAGGAAGTGTCTCACAAGCTGCAAGACAGGTCATAGCAACACGTGCCGTATGTGGACTGGCAATATTTTGCTGAAAAATAAGGCCAGGGTACTTCAAAAGGAAGGGTAGCAAAACAGGTCTCAGAATGTCGTCGACGTACAGCTGTGCTGTAAGTGTGCCGCTAATGACGACCAAAGAGGCCCGGCTGTCAAGGGAAATGGCACCCCAGACCGTAACTTCTGGTTGAGGGCCTGTGTGGCGTTCAGTAGTCAAAGCAGGATCGGCACCTTGCCCTTGGCGTCTCCAGACACGTCTGCGACCTTCGTCAGGACACAGTTGGATGCGGGATTCGTCGCTATACACTGTACGTCCCCAGTCAGCTTCATTCCAACCGGATCGAGCCAAGCACCACTGTAATCTGGCCCTACGGTGTGCAGACGTGAGTGGCAGGTGGCAGGTGGCGTAGCGGTTGGTACGAGTGTAGCTCTCTCAGCCGGTCTGTGAATGGTCATGGTGGACACTCGTGTGCGGGTCGCACATCTGATGGTTGATAACGATGATTCAGGCGCTGTGACAGCTGATCTAGAGTGAATCACTCTATCCTCCCGCTCTGCTGTGGCCCTAGGTCGACCGCTACCTTCATGACCCAGAAATCTGCCACAGGCCAGCATCTTCTAATCGCCGCATCACTTCGAACCATACGACGAGCGATTCTCCGATTTGCGCAACCTGCCTCTTTCAATCCAATGATACGATCTCTTTCAAACACTGACAGTTGCACGCAATGAATCCTGCGGCGAGGTATTTTTTCAGTCGTTGAAAGGCATCCTACCTCGCAATGCAACAGACCTTTTTACCATCAGATTGAGAATCGCTTCTTATATACACCTGCTGAGTGAGGAGTTCCGATGCGCTGTAGCTCTCGCTATTCATTCATTGGACACTAAAGTTTAATCATTTGCATGGGCGGTCCCAATGTCTTTGCATACGAAATTTCATTACAATCGGACAATTCCTTCTAGGTTTGTGGTTTTTTTTTTGGTAATGAGTGTATTTTTGTACACTTCAATTTCTATTTTCCTCCAAGTTTTTCAACTCAGCTAAGTTGAATTTGCTTCATTTTTAATAGCTTATTAAAAGAAAGTTTTCAAAAAGTTTCTCTTAATTTCGACTTTTATCAATAATTAAAAATTCAGGAATGCACATTCAGGCAATTATTTTTATTTTGATTTTCACATTCTGAACTTCAACATAGACTTACAAACACCAATTATTAGATTCAAGTTAAAAATTCATGACTCGGCTGATTGAAATGAAAATACAGTAAACAGAAACATTAATTCTTTTCTTTGTCTTAGTTACCAAGTGTTTATCATAATATTTAGTTTAACCAGAATCGCAGTCCTTTAGTTGAGAATGGCAAGGTGCATTATGGTAAGTTCCCTCTTAATTTTCTTAAATCCTTTCAGTATAGTAATAATTTCTTTTATCGAAATTACTTATAATAATAAACTGATTATCTTATTATTTAAATCAAATAACCATATTTCAGTTTATTTTATGCAATAAACCATCTTCTTGATTCTACTTATTCGTCTATCTTTCTTGATCAGAAAATACCGTATAGTGGCAATATTTTGAAAATGTCCGTAAAGCCCAGCACAGAATAAACAAAAACACAATTGGCTTTCTGATTCATTTTACGGGGAGAATTAGGGGAGGATTAAAGAATAAGAAAGGCAATTGTGTTTTTGTTTATTCTGTGCTGGGCTTTACGGACATTTTCAATCAATTTGTCAGCACATTAAACCCATTTTCTTTGGCAATATTTTATTGAAAGTTTCAGCTTCTGCAATTACTTGTTTCGTTGAAAGAATATCGTTCAATGCAGTCCTGGGAATATGATGTTCTTTGGCAAAAGCTGTTTTCGAAACATTTCATTTTTCAAAAAGGGCAATTATGCCTTTTTTTTCTTTAAAAGATAACGAGGTAAGTTTTCGTTTTCCTGACATGTTACAAATGTAATCAAACCACGAAATTGCAAGATAAAAAATAGCCCTTATAGCGGAGCTTTTTTGCTATGAAATGAAATCACACTCAGTAGCGGTCGAGAAAAGCGTTTACACTTGACAAGAGTCGCAGCGAGAAGTGTGTAATTTCCCAAGTGAATTTCCCACGTGAAAATCCCCGTAAAGGCTAGGCTTTCTTAGAGTGAAGGGGCGGAGCTGAAAAGATAGAAGGCAAAATTGAGAAAAAAGATGCTTTTCGCCATTTTTGAGGGTGACGAGTTATCCGGAGTAGAATTAAATTTGGTGACGAGTAAAAGAGGGTTATTTTACATTATTGTCTATGGGACTTTGTCGGGACCAAAGGAAAAGGACGACTTAAACGGAGTGACAACTTATCCGGGTGATGACTTAACGAGGTTTTACTGCAGCGTTTCTCAGCCTGTGGGGCCCGAGTATATCGAGAAAAAAATGTTATTAAAAAACTATGAAATATTCTGAGGGTTTTTTTTTTGTTTATTGGTTGAACAGATAAGTTTGGAGGTTTTTTTTTTTTTTTTGGTTGAACAGATAGGTTCGGAGGTTGTTTTGTTTTGTTTTTTTTGCGGGGAGCGCGATGACAATTATGATTGAAAATTAGGTCGCAAGTACTAAAAGGTTGAGAAACACTGTTTTACTGTATTAGATGACTCAATATATTTTATAATGAAGTGTTTGCTGGCATGTCCAAAAATTATAGCATTTTCAAAATCCATTTATGATTAGTCTCAGTTACATGTGTGGCAGTCGCATATGTGAAAATCCCATTTTTATAGCTCTAACATATTCTTTGTTAAATTCCAAGTTTACTTCGAGTTTCTCTAATGTATATGCATTTTTTATCTACGCATCGAATACCATATACAATAATACGATCTTTTACGATTTGGTCTTTATTGCTATGTTTAATAGTGTACTTAAAGATAGTATTATCAGCCCTAGTGATGGTAGTAATATTACATTTGGCTAATAATCTCTATATTTCAAAAGATTTCTTAGGTTCGAAAGGAATGGACACATATGCATAAGACATCACATTATCTAGTTTTATATTATTGTATGAGCCGTGCCGGCATGGCCGAGCGGTCTCGACGGCGGTCTGCCGTTGCGGCCAGTATGCCGGTACCCAGGTTCGAATCCCGGTTATGGTATGGATGTTTCTTTCTTCTTCTGTTTCTGTACGTTCCTGCGGGTATCACTTGATGCTGCCTCCCTTGGCGTACCCTGGGCAACGATTGGTCGGTTAAAGGCATCATATCTCGCCCCTTGTTGTTGGCCTAAAGAAAACCGATCAGTCTACGAGCCGGGCATTTGTAAAAAAAAACAAAAAAAAAACATATTATTGTACGAGTGAGAGTCAACTGAAAACCTTAAATATTTTTTGAAATTTACTTTACTGAACAAAAGTGGAACACAAGTGTACCATTTTTCGACATAGTCCCCAAGACATTCAACACACTTCCTCCAGCGCATAGGAAAGGCCTGGATTCCTCTGGAAAAAAATCTTTTGATCGTTTGAGCAGCCACTCGTGCACCACCTCTCGTACTTCTTCATCAGACCGAAATTTCTTTCCTCCCATCGCCTCTTTGAGTGGCCCAAACACGTGATAATCACTTGGGGTGAGCTCTTGTGAGTATGGTGGATGTGGAAGAGTCACAAAGTGAAGGTCAGTTATGGTCGCAACTGTTGCACTGGCAGTATGCGTTGCACGTCCACGTCGCTTTGATCTGATTGTAGGCCGAAGATGATGTTTTAACATATTGGAATATGACGCACTAGTGATGGTGTCTTCCCTAGGCGTGTAGTGTTCCAAAATAGCGCCTCGTTCATCCCAAAAGAGAGTCAGCATAACCTTTCCTACAGATGGCTGCGTCCGGAACTTCTTGGGTTTCGGTGATGAGGAATCGCATCATTCCTTGCTTGCTCGCTTTGTTTCAGATTGGTGGTAGTGTATCCAGGTTTCGTCCCCTGTAACGATTCTCGCAAGGAAGCCATCACCTTCTGCTTCAAAGCGCCGCAAAAGTTCTTCACAGGCATGAACGCGTCGTACTTTCAGTTCTTCAGTGAGCTGCCGTGGCACCCATCTTGCGGACAGTTTGTGAAACTTGAGCACGTCATTAATGATATAATGTGCTGAGCAATGACTAATGTTCAGATTTGCGGCTATTTCATCTATGGTCACACGGCGATTTTCGATCACAATGGCTTCAACAGCTGCAATAGACTCTGGTGTCACAACACGGTCTGCTTGACCCGGGCGCTGACCCTCTGCCACAGAAGTCACCACATTCGTGAACTTCCTACTCCATTTATATACTTGCTGCAGTGATAAACATGCATCACCATACTGGACCTTCATTCGCCGATGGACAATAGGTTTCACATCTTCACTGCTCAGAAAATGTATGACAAAAGGTTGTTCTTCCTTGGTGCATGTCGCAAGCGGAGCAGTCATTTTGCACTGGTCATGTGGCAACGTTTCACCTCTCTCTAGTATTCTGCTACCTGTCGGGCAAATCTTTAACCCTTCTACCGCAACACCAATGTTTTTCCTGGATGTGGATGCATTATTCACCTCCATCTCTCTAGATTTAATCCAAAGATCCTAAATGTTGTTTAATGACAAGATCTACACTAAATTTCATGATTGCCCCCCTATATTTAATCTTCTCAAGTTAATTCAAGCCATGTACCGCATGCAAATTTTCATGTTCCTTGATAAAGCATACATCCAATCCTCAGGGCTATTCATGGGTATCTCTGCCTCAGCTCTCATTGCGGAGATTTGCATGTCCTACGTCGGGGAAAGTTTTTTCACATTTTTCGACCACAAAAAAATCACCACACCATTTTACACTCGGTACGTAGATGACCTACTATTTTATGCACACCCAACATGCAAACAAGCATTTATAATATCATGGACTGTATGCACAACAATATCCACACCAAGGTTTCCAATGATAAGGCCAAAGCGATAGTGTACATATTACAGTGCATTGACAATACCTGTGTATATATTGGCGAGTCCCGCCGATGCCTCCTTGTCCGAGTTTCTGAGCACAATAGGACTGTCCGGAACAAAAATCCAGAATATCTAACTTTCCAGCAGGCCAGGAAGTTTCAGCACACAGAAAATGGAGAAATGCGGAGAAAATGGAGAAAATTCACAGAAATTAGAGAAAATCACTAGAGCATGAGAGGATATCATCTTAGAGAGGTTCGGAAGGGCATCGTTTCTTGGAAGAAACGATTGAGAGAAGTTTGCGAGCAGTTCGAGTGATAATTAAACTAATGATTTAAAAAACAAATATGTAAGATTGCAGCATTCCATATTATTCTATCGAATTTTGAAATTTGAAATTCATGTTTCTTTAATTTTTAGCTGTAACAAAACTATTGGCTCTGCTATAGAATTCTTGCAACTTGCAGAATATATATTCATCTATTAATGTGTGCCAAAATTCAGTCTCATAAGTAGGGCAAGGAATTTGATGACTTTGCATCTTTTTTTCAATGAAGGTTGAAACATGGCTCTCATATAGTAAAATGTGTAACAATAAATAATTGATTAAATAAAGGCAATTCGTAACGGCATTTTTTTGCATTTCTCATTCAAGCCAACAATTTTTCCAGAAAACGAGTAGATTTTTTTTTTTTTGGTTGTCAAAGTTAATAAAGATTTACTGTAATAAATTCAAATGTTCTATTGGTCATTTTTTTTTCTGTCATTTTTTTACTATTTTTAGGTCATAAAAGCATTTTTTATTTGTCATTTTTTAGCAAATTGTAGGTCATCTTTTTCCTTGCCCTACTCATAAGATTTCAATTGTTGAAGTTATTAAATTTTGAATTAAAAAAAAGCTTATATCTGACCATTCTGATAGATTTGATGATACATAAAATAAAATTTCAAATCCTGGACTAATAATAATAATAATAATAATAACAACCACTGGAAATCATAGCTTAAAATAATGCTCTAAATGCAGATTATGTAGTTATTTCAGCATTTCCAATTACTTCCATTACATTATGAGCTTGGAATATTTCACGAAATATAACAGTGGAACAGCAATCAACTAAACAAATTAAAATGTCAAGATTTTACTTAACAACTTTATTTATTGTATTCATATATTTTTTAATTAAATATTTGAATATTTCTAATGATAACAAAATTAAAAGAAAAGTTTAAAGAACTGTAAATAGTTTAAACTATTTGTATTTGTTTTTTAGTTACTTCATCGTTATAATTAATACAAATAATTACTTTCTAAAACTAAGTTCATAATATTTTTTCTAAATATTATACTTTTTCCATCCTAGCAGCAGAAGAAAATCGTTTCTCTTGGTGTAATTCTGTGTTGTTTGGTAGTAAATGGAGAGCAGCAGATTGGAAGTTCTGTCTTTACTAAAGGTAGATCAAATGCTATTGCTGATGCAAGATCCATTGCAACTAACGAGGCGCCTGCTTTGATGGATTGCTTAGCACAGTGCTCTGCTCATTCTCAATGCCATTCAGTTAATTATGGAAAAAATATTTGTGTGCTCTTTCCTAATAAATATAAGTCTGAATCAGATATCTGGAAAGATGCAGATGGATACCGATATTTTATGAAGGTCAGTTCTTCTCCTTTAAATGAATCTTTTAAGCTAAGAAGCTTCGTTATTAAACAAGAATATATCTTAATATAGTATAGAAGCTGCTTTCATGTACCATTTCACAGGCAATCTGCGCGACATCATCGCGCCAAGGAGGGATGAAATGCACATTGCACCTTTTAGAACATATTGTTATTTCAAAGAGATGAAATGCCATCTGTAAGGAGCCATCTGATACTAGCGCTCTGGTGGCGAATTTTAGAACTTGAAATCCAATCGATTTGTATCTATTTATTCGAAATTATCGATTACAAAAATGATACATCTTTTCCTTGTGTTTTCGTGGATGCTTTCAGAAAACGCTACACTATTTACTAAAATCATAACATAATTTCGGCCTGAAAATTTGAATCGACGAGCGATTGGAATCTCGAAACCATATCGTGTTGATCGAGATTTAACGAGATTTAACGAGAAATCAAATCTGAAAACAAAGATGAAAAAAATGAATATTTCCTATTTTAATTAGTTAAAAAAATTATTAATTAAAAACATTCTTTCGCCTATTCGGTGCATTGAATAAATTATTTTTATGTAAATCAATCCTATGTAAATAAAATGTAGGTATGGTGACAATTGAGAAGTGTAAATATTCCATGTGATTGAACGCGATATGGAAGATGTAAGGTAAGAGTTTTAAAGCTTTTTATTCCTTAGCAATCTACCCTGACGCTGCCATTGATATAGCCTACTCAAATGGCACATGTAAAGCGGCCTTTACAGTCAAGGTTTGAAGTATTTCGATTCTAAAACTTAAGTGATAGTTTATAAATTTCACA
>JAFIDM010001028.1:52840665-52856918 GCA_023159025.1 Thereuonema tuberculata
AAAACTTATTACAACATTACGTGTTATTTTAATGACGAGTTGTCTTTCTTTGCCAAAGATACAAAGATATTATCAATGGTAAAAACCTTGATTTCCATTGATGCAATCTAAAATCCGAATACATAGACCTTCTGTAATATTCCTCTTTTTATCATCAGATTCAAAATATAAAGAATTTGAACTTTCTTTACAGGATTTTGACAGAAAGTTGAACAATGTTCCACCAATTCAGATCTTTCACAAATGTTTTCTTCTAAAATATCCTCCGTGTTCAGAAAGATGTTCTGAAATATATATCGTGAGGTCTCCCCAACATATGAACCTTTCTTAAAATTTGACACAATTGATTTTATACACAACACCTTTGGGATGTTGAGAGTATGTTTAAAAATGACATTATAATCAAATGGATGAAGAAGGTTCCTAATATTTTCAAAGTAAGATTAATAGGTGTGGGCCCGGTAGCCGAGTGGGTAAGGGCGCTTGGCTTTGAGTTGGAGGTGGCGGGTTCTATTCCCGGCCTCGGCGGAGGGAGCAAATTTTTCCACCCTCTATTCTCCTCCAAACGGGTCCTAGGGCCTATCCAGCCCTCCAGCCCTCCCGGGAGTTAAAGGCGGGCGGGCGTCGGGCTGACCACCCGACCCCAACGTAGTCCCGTTGGTCACAAAGAGTCGGGAGCCTTACCTCCCGCTACCCCAAGGGTCTGCATAGACCTGTAGCGGGATACTTTAGCTTTTTTTTTAAGATTACCAGATAGAATAACAGATTTCCTATAATCAGTATCTTTTATTTCCTTAATATTAAAACAACTCTAATTACCATAAACGTTCTGGAGAAATCATTTGAAACATCTCAATCTTTAGATGTAGAAATTTAACGTGTGTGAAATTAATGGTGTAGTTCTAAAAAAGGTCAGTCACACAATAATTAAAAACATAATACCACATTAAAATATCGACCAGATCCGATCGAAACCTGGTCGAGATTTTAATGAGTTTCTTTGTTTTTTTAATTATTGTGTACCTGGCTTTTTATAAAACTATACCATCTCCTCAATCTTCTTATTGTAGATTTCTTGTTTTCTAGTAGTAGCATCAATTCTTCTTATAAAATTATGATCATTACCTTTTTTAAACTCTTCTTAAGCCATTATAAATAATTCTTTTAGTAATAACTTCTTTAAAACTCCATTACGTCAATCATGGCGATATTTCGTGTGCCTCACCGGCTCCACTTTGTCAAGTGTTTTTAAAAATTATTTTATGATTGGAGATAATAGTTTATAAAAAGACAGCTTAACGTTTAAAAAAGAAGAAATTTCATTAAAAAGAAGTTTTAAAGTTTCAAGAGTGAACATTTGAATTATTTTATTTGAACAATGATTTGGACATGAGGGGTGAACATGATTAATTCCACGTTTTTGTTTGTTGAGATATCACGTTTTTGGAATTCTTTTTTTGTATTTTATTATTGATTAGAAATTGGGAAAGAGAGAGATATTCTCTCTTCCGAAATTTTTGTTTTTTTAAAAAAGGCTTGACAAAGTGGAGCCGGTGAGGCACACGAAATATCGCCGTGATTGATATAATGGAGTTTTAAAGAAGTTATTATTAAAAGAATACATTTTTTGTTTTCATAATATAGCACTCAAAAGTCTTTTGTTAGTAGTATTTAGCCTGAAGATATCCGAAAGCTTGGACGAAATTTTCAAATGTTTTGTTTATTTTTTAAATTAGTTGGCTGAATTCAGTGTGTAATGTCAATTATTAGTAATTTTTAATATAATAAGTTTAAATGACTTCCTCCAGTATTTGAATTAATAATGCATGGATTTTTACTGCAATTTCTGCCTCGCCGTACATCATCTGAGGTCTCTTGGTTAAACATACTGCAATATTCTAGGTAACGTTATAACTTTATAACTAGATTGACTTTATAACTTAACCGAGTATTTTCAGATCATCTTCAATTAGAAAAAGTAGCGAAGACCGGGGCTAGTTGGTATAGATTTTGGTTTTTGATTTTTCTATTTTTTTGGGCATTACTTAGAGGGATTCTGGTGACTGCAGCGGATAGTTTAACTTTTTGGCTACAATATTATTTAGGACCAATTAATTAAATCCGTGTTTAGATAATCCCCAAAACACTTTTCCTAAAAGCTTGCAACTATGCCAATTAACCCCAGGTGTGGTGTTAGTTGGTATACCCCTAGGGGTGAGTTGGAATAACATGAAAAGGATAGGGGTACTTGAGCAGAACACAGCAATTTTCGAGAAAAACATTTTATTTTATCAAAAATTTTATTTTAATAATACTTGAACAAAAAACAACTTTATAATAAATTAAATTAAATGTATGAACAAATAATGAATTCTCAGCTATCTATAATACCTATATCTATTCTTAGGTACCAAACACGAATGTAGGGGTTGGGCGCTCGCTTATTTGAACAGGTGGGTTCAATTTTCGCAGAACTTTATTTTGGTCGTACCAAATTGAGTCTTCCTCGTCTGACCATCTCCAGTTTTTCCCCTTTTTTACCATTTGTCATAGCTATGCCAACTGACCCCTACCTAACTACGCAAAATAGCCCCACAGGGATTTCCAAAACAAGATGGATACCACACAATCCCAAACATCAGAAACAAAAGATTATCCACAGTTATCCACTCTTTCGAGATCCGCCATTAGCAGTACCTTAACTCGATCTACATGTTCACCAGAGCAAAAAAAAAAAATAGGATGAAAAAATTTACTTATCAGTCAAAAAAACGATAAAACAGGAGTCGTTCGTTCGTGACACTTCCAAGCAAACTTAAGTCACAGTGGATGGTGCATCTTTACATACACTTCCCACTATCAAGATGTCAGCGCTCTACCTACACGGTGGCAGGAAGTAGAAGCTGTGTGCCAACTAACCCCTTATGCCAACTGACCCCGGTCTCCCCTACCATTTTAAAAAACCTAATCCAAGACTGAAGAACATTACACCAAAAAGCATTAAGAAGAAACTCTAGGGAAAAAAATGTTACAGAAATATGGGTTTGAATCGGCATGAATGTTTGAAAAAATTTCTTTCCTATGTTGTCTGTTTCTTCATCTTTCTCTTCAGGTCTGGAATCATAACCATCTCAGTTTCTGTTCTCTGGAAATTCAATGACTTCTTCTAGCGATTCGTCATGATAGCAACCTTAGAGATTCGTTGTAAACGGACACTTCGATCACGATGTTAGACCTTGATGTGGACCTTGGACGACTGTAACTGCATTCCCAGTAATGAAAGTATTCCAAGGATAGAATTATTTTTTGGATAACTAGGAAAAAGACTGGAAATCATAAAGAAAAAAAAATTACGAGAAAACCCTTTAGTCAGCAGAGCATGTAAATAATTATCATGATGATCCTGAAAATTCTGTTTGGTACGGCAATCATTATAGAAATTCGAAATGTAATATCGCTAGAAAGTGAATGGAAATCATCATAATCTTTGAAAGTAAATTTGAATTACTCATAGATTACAATTATTCAAATACATAATTAACAAAATTAAGATAGTCTTTTGGATTTTTAAACTTATTAAGACAATTCTAAAACGAATACGACACTTAATATTAATCAAATTCCTTTTATTTAAATGGAAATGAATTTAATGTTAATGCTCTTATATATATTTATTACAGGAAACTGTTAATGGTGTAATGACAGTTGACCCATGTGATGTAGGAGCAGATGAAACATGTGGTAAGTATTCCAGAAAATAGTGTTGTTAAAAGTAAAAAGTATAAGTTATTTATTATTCTGAATTATGATTTTAACTATCTTTGAAATCCTAGAAAGATAATATATTACTAAATATGACATTACTCATTTAAAATTTATTCTGCTTCTTTCTTATTTTTTGAAGGATATCTCATTAAGAATGTTCTTAAGGCGTGTGTAATTATATAAAGTAATTCGTGCCATGTCTTGTTTTAAGTTTGAATATTAAGAGTATTTAAGAGGAATTAGATTTCCCAGCAAGATTTTAAAAAAATTATAAGGATCATATTTCGAGAGAAATTGTTAACATTTCTCACAAGGATAATGGCATTTTCAAAATTGGACATAAAATACACTAGTGTTATAAGAATTGCAACATCGTAAAGGGCTTATAGCATTAGCATAAACTTACAGAAAATGTACATCAGATTGAAACATGAAAATGATTTTAATACAGTGAAACCTCGGATTACGAACGACTAAGGTCACGAACATTTCGGGTTACGAACAACAACTTCGAAATTTTTTTTGTCTCTGTTAACGAACAGTGCCTCGGATTGCGAAAGAAGATGAGAGAGAGAGCATGGTTTAACGTTGGAGACCAACGTATAGTACAAAGTAACAAGTTACGGGGCCAAATCCCACCGAAGGCATCTCGCTTAGTGTCTTAAAGTATCTCTCCGCGCCCACATGATTCTTTTTCCGATGTAAACAAGATATCCTAATGTACTGTATTTATTTGTATAATGTAGTTATTTCACATTTAATTTATTTGGTTGTTTTATTTCTCTTTATTTAATACGTGAAGTACATGTATTCTTTGCGTTTTGTCAGATAAACGACCGGATGTTAAAAAAAAGGAACGATTCTTTCATCTTGAAATGGATGATCTATATTTCATTGATTACAATGTTTCGGGTTAAGAACGTTTCAGGTTACGAACTGAGTTCAGGAATGAATGAAGTTCGTAATCGGAGGTATCACTGTATCAGTGAAAATTAGCATGAAGTTACTGAGCAGCGTCCTCTGGACTTATTGGTCTTGGATATAAATAGGTGTTTCAAATGAAATACTGCAATTTAAAAAGAGCCGACATTGGGTCGAAAAGGTCTTTCTTGACGCACTACGCCCCTTCACTAAAGAAAGCCACATCATGAACACCTGACGGAAATTGAGAGAGGAATTTTTTTTGCGATAACAGAAGCTGGATTTTCTGAAATCAAAATTACCACTCCTACAGAACGAAAAGCCACTATAGTGATGAGAAAGTGGCATCAATGAATAGATAAAACTCAGACGCACTAAAACCCGGAGACTGAACAGCAAAATCACACGACTATATGGGATGCCAGATAGCCTATCTCTATTTCATGGCAGTGATCGATTACACAGCGATATCAATGCTGTAACAGTGGAACACTGTCACAGCTCACGCTTTGTTCTCCAGCACAGTTCGATGTCATCATTAGAGAACTGGCTGATCTCAGCCAACTGCTGCAAATTCCTTTCACCCTCAATCACAGACAGCTCAGGTTGCAATAGTTTCTCGAAAGCAGACATGTGTAAATGCTGATTGGCATCACATCGTGGTTTCTGACGAGTCATGATTCAACGCAATGCAACATGATGGTTTCATATGTGTTGGAATACTTTATGGGAAACGCCAGCTGGTACCGTACATTCTGGAGAGTTATACAGCCCCAACGCTAAGTATCATGGTTTGGGATTCATTGGGCTCAATTCGCAACCCAGCCTGATACGAATTCAGGAAACCTCATTAGCCATCGAAATATCAGGAATGTATTGGAGGCAGAGGTGATACCGTTGCTTCAGAGTTGTCCTGGAATTATATTCCAGCAGGACAATGCTCGCCCACATATGGCTCGGAATGTCCAATATCTGTTTCTTGACCGGCAGATTCTGCTTTTTCCGTAACGTTTCTTGATATGTCCCAGATCAGACATATCTTATGATAAGTAAGAAACTGTCCGTCAAGCGCCTCGCCGTCCACCCCAAATGATCTCTCCATTCGCAAAGAAACAGACTAGCAGGCTATCCATAGGACGATATCCAAAGATGAGTCTCTATCTTCCCTCTTTTGAAATGCTAGATGAAACTTGGCATGAATATGTAAGGACTAGAGAGAAGCTAACATGTTTTATCATTAATTGTATTATTTAATTTATTAAATTTTTCTTTAAAAATTTTCTTTAGATTCTCTATTAGGCAAATACAATGTATTTGATATATTAGAATTGATAAGAACAAAAAAGAATTGGGAGGAAGCCAAACAATAATGCATTCGCAAAGGAAAGAGATTAGCTGTGATGGATTCAATGAAGAAATATGCCTGTTATTAGAAAGGCTTAAACAGAAGAAAAGCAATGATGATAGTATATGGATTGGCCTCAAGTAAACCATGATGAAAAAAGTTATGAATGGAGTAACAATGAAAAGCTAAATAAAAACTGTGAGTTTTGGGCTAGTGGCGACCCTAGTCAAAAAGGCAAACGAGGTAAAGAATGTGTTCAAATGTGGATACAAAAAAGGAAAGAGATTAGCTGTGATGGATTCAACGAAGAAATATGACTGTTTAGTAGAAATGCTTAAACAGAATAATTGCAATGATGATCCATGGATAGGCCTCAAGTATATTCGTGACAAAAGCAATTATAAGTGGAGCAACAACGTAATGCTAAATGAAAACTGTGAGTTTTGGGCTAGTGGTGAACCTGGTCAAACAGATAAAATAGGTGAAGAGTGTGTTCTCATATGGAGACAACCAGGATGGAAATAGCATGATTGTATTTGTAGTTACGCAAAGTATTTTATGTATGAATTAGAGAAATAAGGTATTAACTATTACAGTGGTATTCAAAGAAACTGAATCACTTTACAATGTCACAGTTCTAAGCCTTTCGACAATCACAAGTTACATTAATGACAAGAAACAAACATAAAAATGTTACAAAATTTATTTATAATCATTTATTAATGATGAAAGCATAACTACATAATTATTTTATCAGGAAATGATCCAACATTATAGAAGTATTAATAGCATTTTACAATAAACTGCAAGTCAAACAAAGACACAAAATTATTGAGAAATCCTCCTGTTGCTTCAGCTTATTATGGAAATGCAAAAAAAATTACCAGATTCCAAACTCTAATATTTTGTTAAGTCATCTCTTGCCTTGATTACAAACTCAAGTTCTGAATGTAGTCAAGCGGCCCTGAGATCTTTGATTCTTTTTCTTGAACTGCAGATTTTACATGATCTAACATTTCTCTATACGATGTGACGCTTCGCCGTGGATTCGGGCGCACACGTGAGGGAAGGGTTGTGCTTGAGTATCACGCGCAGTGGAACGTCTTATATATAAACAAAATAGCCGGGCCCAAAATATTTTGTTTAGGAGTCGGAAGAATGAGAAAGGCCAGTGTGGGAGAAGTCGGGATTCACCTAGGATGGGGGGAGGAGGTCGTAATTGAGGGAAGGGGAAGAAGATTTCGGCGTCGTGCTGTCTAGCCTAAACGAAGAGAAGAAGGATGTCCCTCTTTTATTTTCCTGCTCGAGGCGCTCTGCTCCCAGTTTGGTTGTCGTCCCCTAGCCTTGCCTCAGCATTCGCCCTTAATATCGTATTATACCCAAAATAAATAGAGCTTACAATGTAAGAGTATATAAAATTGCTTCTGTAGAAATTCAGGATTGCGAATTTCTGTTTTAATAGGAAAATCTCCGTAACCCTAGTTTTGCTTTCCTATTAACGATGGCAAATTAAATTTACTTTTAATTATCGTTATCGAATTAGCCTCGAAGGTTGGCATTTTCTCATGTTTCGATAACGCAATTAGGCCATCATGGCGGCTTGCTTAAACAATTGGTTCACGAGACAAAGTCATTGTTGTCTCGCGAAACGCAGAAGCATCACGAAGAGAGACAGTTTTGTTGATGCAAGACAGCCATCAGTTCGCTCGTCCAACTCAACCAAATCAGATGTTATAAAGTGTCGCTCCTAGTTTGGGAGTTGGGTTGCTGCAGATTCTCTCCAACTATTTTGGATCGAGAATGTCTTTGTATTCTCAATAAGGATGAGAATACGCCCGGAAGAATTCAGTGGGATTCTGAAGTTCGCTCGATCATAAGCGAATGGCGGTGTAATGATTCCAATTGCCGGGAAATTCTGATATATAGCTGAATAGTGAGTCCGGATTGAAGAATAGACGGTTTCGACGGAAGACAATCCATTAGACGAGATATATCCAAGCCAGACGAAGTTGGCGGGATAGGATTGGATTGATAGCCGATACGAAATGCGAAGGAACTGATCATTCCTTTGCGCTGAAGAAAGAAGCCGCCGAAATTGATTGGAAGCCGAGACCGGAGAATATGTTCAGCGTGTGAGAGACACAGCCGCCGCCGGGAATTTCTAAGGTGATAAGGGAATAGGACGTAAATAGAGACCGTAGCCTATTCAGGAGAATGCGAAACAGAGAGAATAACGACTACTGATTAAGAAGAACGGATCCTTGTGGAATCTATCGTATATCGTGGGAGAAACGACGCCCCGGAAAGATCTAACCCTAACAGGAACATTTAGTCGGAGAAATAGGCCTACACGTTCTTCGTGAAATCTCGCCAGACCGACAACGGAAATACAGTAAAAACGAAACGATCGAATTTATGGGAATCGTTCATCTAAGGAAATCGACCTTTTACTGTAAGTAGAGTTTTAACATAATATCTATCAGTTTGATAGGAACGTTAAAAGAAGTTAGGCATAGATAGATCGATTGATACGAAAGTTTAGGATCATAGAAATTTATTCTATTCGAGTTAGAATAAAAGGAAATCAGTGACGAGAAGTTATTCAAGAATTCCTCTGGCATTAACGTGTAGATAAAGTTAGGATTTAACTTTAAAGCTACTAGATTACCTTAGAAGAAGTTATTAGGAAATTTAGCTAACAGCGTTTGCGATAAACGTAGTCTAAAGAAATCTCCAGACAAGGGAGAATAGAGATAGCTGAATTGAAAGCAGCAGCTATTTGTTCCAGTTATTTTTCCGAATAGAAGAGGTTCTACAAAAGGGATCTTAAGATAGATTCAGGGAAAAAGCAACTGTGTAATGGTTTTGGACAAGGGACCCCAGACGACCTTCTTAGAAGATTGTATATATTGAGAATTGAATAATTCTGAGCTTCTTAAGCGACTCTGTATATAAGTTACCGCATCATTAAATGTGTTTGTTGATTTCTTTGTTCTGGTATCATTTTAGATATGTAGTTTAGAGCACTAAATTATCACTCTGCTGGTATATATATATTTATAATTGTAATTATTTTCTTTACAGCTTCAGTGGGTAAATTACAGAATAAACAAAACAGAGTAACTAAGGTTATGGATACAGAGTGTTTAATGATAGAAAGTGATAAATATATATATACATGTATATGTGCACATATATGAATGAAATAAGTATACATTACCCCGGGGTTCCGATGTTGTACTAATAATCAGATCCACACTTGCAATACCACCGTGAGTGTCTTTTCGTAAATTGGCAACTTCATGTGCCAGTAGTCAGTATATAGTTCACACGCGCACACATACACCCGCACGAGTTCACGGAGAGTTCTAGAAGGGTTCCTACGTGTTCCAACTGCGTTGTCCTGGCAACAAGACGGGGATAGCCAGCGGCTCGGAAGATAAGTCCCTCTAATGTGGTCCGATGATATTCGGGCCTCAGGATTACCGTGATCTGATCTCTGCTAGAGCGATTAAGACCTAACACTCGAGTGAGATCATTTTCTGAGCGGCCAGCCTGATGCGTTCTCGGGATTAGGACACCTCGGCTCCTGGCTTGTGGAGGCACTGGGCGATGACACCTTCGGGGTACCTGGATTTTGGGACTCCGCTCGTCAAGCGGGTTCCACCCAAAATACAGAGTGGTGCAAGTGTGCCTAGGCTTGGTTGCTGATGAAGGGATGTCTCACCGAATCACTTTGTTTCTCAACACGGAGAGCTTCGGAGAGGCAGCAATGTATCCGGCTGCCTCTTTTTTTTGTCTGTCCTCGTCCCTTTCTCTCCGTGGCAATTGCGCTTCCTTTTGTTCCCTCAGAACTGACGTCACTTAGATGAACAGCTGTTAAGGCGTAGCGGCGACGACAAGCCTGTTAAACATATGTCCACAAAGTTCAGAGTCAGGGAGACAAAGAAAACAAAGGAAGAATAAGGTGGGGAGTGTTACTGAGAAGGGATTAATGCTGGAGCTCAGATGGAGAGGTGAAGCAAGGATGGATCCCAGATGTGAAAGGAGGTTCGAGAGAACAGTGTAAGGCCATCTGGAGAACACCTGATTTACGAAACAAAGGAAACATTGGGGTCGATGCCTGTGAAAAATAAAGAATTATGAAAAATATAGGAAACCGGTATGAAGAATTTCATATGGAGAGAAGGGGAGATGTAAAGTCTAGATGTGAGGAGCAACGAGACGTTACAACGATTAGATCAGGACTGTTTCCCGGAGCAGCTAAAAGTTGTAATTATTTTATTTACTAACCGCTTTTTCACCTTTAAGAAATGTAAAAGCATTATTGTAAAACCTCTGCTGTAGAAATGAATTTAAAATAGTTGGAAAGTGTCTACAGACACTTTTAGCGCGTCACAAGGTTAAGAGTCTGTGGATTTAAACTTAATCTATGTAGGCTAGAGTATATGAGAACTATTCCGTCTTAGATAGGCCTATATTATTTCAATAATTGAACACTTTGACTAATGAGAGTAGCACAGTTGGAAGACAACTTGAAAATTAAATTAATTTGGCAAACCGCACGAAAATTTAAATAATCTTTAATAAATGTAAGTGTATATAGAATTAGCGCATGAATATCAAATTCTATAATCGGCTATTCGTTGAGGTCTTCAGTGTCTTTTGGTGAATTCGTTAACAACAGGCTCTTACCTTCCTCTTGATATTCCCGTCCAATCTTCACTTGTTTAACTGGGTTCAGTATTTCTTTCTTGTACTGGTCCAACTCCAGTCCCATTAATCGCCCGTTAAACTTGATCTGCAGTCTGAAATCTGGATCATCTTTATTCCTATTTCCGTTGGCTTGACGATTAAAGCAGGATCAGGATCCACAATTTTCGTATTTATTCCACGTTATTCAGTGATCATTTGGCACTGAATATCTTAGCATCAAGACGCACTAATAATTGATGAATAAATATACGAAAACTTTTGATTTGTTGTTGTTTGTTGGTGTTTTAATGGCGCAAAAGCAGCATTGGCTAAGCTGCGCCAAGAAAGGTAAAATTCAGAACATTGGAAAAGCAAAATAATCGAAGTAAATCAAGATAAAATGGGCAAAAACAAGGAAATAACTGTTAATTATAAAAGAGAGGCAAGGCCACATTGAGAAATGAAGCGGAAAACTGCGGAAATAGGTAACAGCTCGTTATCATTCAAAAGTAAGGAAATATGAAAAGGAACGTGAAATTTAAAAAGAGGATAAAAGCACTGACGACGATGTTGATTAAAAGCAGGACAGTCAATTAAAATATGATGAATAGTTAAAATAACGTTGCACGTAGAACACTGGGGAGGTGGACGATTGAGCAGTAAATAGCTATGTGTGAGTCTTGTATGCCCGATCCTCAGACGCACCAGAAGAACATCCTTCTGACGAGTTGGAAGCAGCCGGTAGGTAGGAGAGGATAATAAAGGACTGACAAGACGAAGTTTATTGCCGTGAAGATCATCCCATTCGTGTTGCCAGGCAGCTCGGAGACGAGTACGTATAAGAGCATTGATGTCAGAGGGAGGAGTGGAGATCCGTCGCAGTGGGAGACCAGCAGCAGATTTGGCGAGAGAATCAGCGTGGTCATTGCCGACAATACCGACGTGGCCTGGAATCCAGCATAAAATAATCGTGCAATGTTGAAAATGTTGTAAGAAATCTAAAATGGACAAAACAAAAGGGTGAACCTTCACTGTGTGACTGCACAGTGCCTGCAGAGCACTCTCAGAGTCACTATAGATAAGAGTTTTGGGAAACTTTTCCTGAAATGCATACTTTAAGGCTAGGAAAATGGCATAAAGCTCAGCAGAGAACACCGAAACCTCAGAAGGAAGATGAACAACTTTCCTGAAAGTGGCAGTATAAAAGGCGGCTCCAACATAAGATGCGCCTTTAGATCCATCGGTGTAAAAAATGTTGAAGTCAGAATGACGGGACAAATGGTCCCGATGCAGATTCTGAAAGACTGTGGAGGACGTATTGATTTTTGCAAAATTACGAAGCGAAAAATCACAGGTTGGGAGTTGATAGTTCCAGTGTGCTGATGGTAAAGCAGGTAAAGTGGCAATGTTAAGATCAGTGAGATGTAGTGTAGTAAGCCAAGTCGTCACCCGATGTCCAAACGGTGGGATAATGGAAGGACGATTGGTAAAAATTCGTCGCTGACGGGGACGACAGACACATTGATGAGCAGGGTTATGTGGAAGTGAAGAAATCCGTGCGAAATATTGCAGTGACATGGCTTGTCTACGAAAGTGCAGGGACGGTTCCAGAGCCTCTGCGTACAGGCTAGGAATCGGTGAAGTACGGAAAGCACCGAGGCAGAAACGAAGGGCCTGATTGTGAACAGGATCAAGTGTTCGAAGTACAGATGGCCGTGCAGAGCCATATACAATGCAGCCATAATCTAGTTTGGATCGAATAAGGGCACGGTAAATGCGCAACAAAGCCAGGCGATCACCACCCCAAGTGGAATGTGAAAGCGCTTTGATACAATGTAATTTTAAAATACAACGCTTCTGGAGATCAAGGATGTGATCCTTAAAAGTCAATTTCCTGTCAAAAATCAGGCCTAAAAATTTATGTTGAGAATGACATGGAAGTGGGACACCACCAAGAGTCAGCTGGGGATCAGGAAAAAGTCCCTGACGACGAGTGAAATGGACACAGACAGTTTTGGATTGGGAGAAATTAAAACCATTAGAAATAGTCCATGCCTGCAACTGATTCAAAGCTAACTGCAGTTGTCTTTCAATCAGACGTAAATTTACAGAACGGCAGGAAATCTGTAAGTCATCAACATACAAAGAATGGTGGATAAAAGGAGGCAAAGCAGAGATGATGCCGTTGATCTTTACAGAAAAAAGGGTAACACTCAAAACACAACCCTGAGGGACTCCGAGTTCTTGAGGATAAACGGTGGATAGCGTAGATCCCAGACGAACTTGAAAAGTTCGATTTGCAAGAAAATTGCGAATGAAAATAGGCATGTGGCCACGAAGGCTATATTTATAAAGATCTTGCAAAATACCAAATTTCCATGTGCGATCATAGGCCTTCTCCAAGTCAAAGAAGATGGAGACGAGGTGTTCTCGATTAACAAAGGCAGTGCGAATAGTATCTTCCAAACGGACAAGATGGTCAGCCGTAGAACGATGTTGTCGGAATCCACACTGTGTGGGAGCTAGATGCTGATTGACTTCAAGAAACCATTGAAGTCGGCGATTTACCATGCGTTCGAGTGTCTTGCATAAGCAGCTGGTGAGTGCTATGGGACGATAATTATTTGGATCACTCACATCTTTACCAGGTTTAGCGAAAGGTATAATGATGGCTCGACGCCAACAATCAGGAAAGAGGTGTTCCAACCAGATTTTAAATATAGAAAGAAGAATATTCAACGAAGAAAAAAATAAATGACGTAACATCACGTAATGAAGTCCATCAGGGCCGCATGCGGTATTTTTGCTATTATCTAAAGCAAACAATAACTCCTGGATACTAAAAGGGAGATTATATAGTTCTCTGTTGGAAGAAGAGAAGTTTAATGGAATAGCTTCAGTACGATCTTTAATTTGTTGAAAAGTGGAAGGTAACAAAGCTGGGCTGGAATTCCGCGCAAAAGCCCGTCCAAGTGCTTCAGCTTGATCAGAGATGTTACAAATTTCTTTTCCATCTTCTTTGAGGATGTGTAAAGAGTGAGGTACATATTTGCCGTGCATCTTCCGAATTTTATCCCAGAGGGTCTTTGAAGATAGTGTACATGTGATGGATGATATATAGCGTTTCCAAGACTCCTTCTGACTAACCCGACGGATACGACGAGCTAAAGCGCGGGCACGCTTAAAGGACAAAAGATTGGCAGAAGTGGGATAACGTCGGAAGATGTTCCAGGCTTTTTGTTTAAGTTTCTGTGCAGAAGTACAATCAGGAGTCCACCAAGGTTTAGGATGCAGTGGGAATCGTCCAGATGTTTGTGGAATTATTGCTTCTGCAGCACCAATAATGGTATGCGTGACCTCGTCAATAATTTGATCAATGGTAGCTGAAAGATCAATGGCTTCCAGAGTACAGCGGGTAGTAAAAGTTGTCCAATCAGCAGAGTCAAATTTCCAGCGAGGACGACAGGATGATGAAACAGCAGAACGAGGTAGTTCTTGGAGAATGATTGGGAAATGGTCACTGCCACCAGGATCATCAATAACATCCCATGAGAAATGGGGGAAGAGCGAAGCCGAACCGATTGCTAAATCTATAGCAGAAAACGATATTGGCGAGGATGTGAAATGAATCGCTGCACCTGTATTAAAAATACAAAGATTGCGCCGAACTAAAAGATCTTCAATAACAGTTCCTCGAGTATTGGTGAAGGAAGAACCCCATACCGGAGAGTGAGCATTGAAGTCACCAACTAAGAGAAACGGAGTCGGTAATTGATCAAGAAGATTATCAATCTCTGTAGCCGAAACAGCCGTTGTGGGGGAAAGGTATAAGCTACAGATAGTAAAAAGGCGGCTTGTTGAAAGGCGAGCAGCAACAGCTTCCAAAGAAGTCGTAAGTGGAACGGGAAAAAGGAATGTCATTTCGAATAAGGAGACAAACTCCTCCACCGCTTCTATCAGTCCGCTGTTTACTCAGCATGGAATAACCATGAAAAGAAAAAGTGTCGTTTCCCGTAAGAAAAGTTTCCTGCAGACACAGACATACAGGGTGATGTGTGTGAACTAAAGCTTTAACATCATTTAAGTTGGAGCGAAGTCCTCTACAATTCCATGATAAAGAAACCATAATTGAAATTAAAAAGGAAAAGGTGAAAAAAATCAACGAAAAAAATCAAGGTGGAGCAGATGGTAGTGCCGGAAAAATAGGAGATGCTAAGGGGTCATTTATATCGTCATCAGAAGATCGACGGGGAGAGGAATGTCTCCGACGTCCACGAGAAGGCGAGCGTGAACGTGTGCGTAACAGGGATTGATGTGGAGAAACTGAATGCCGCTTCCGTGTGAATTTTGGAGCTGCTGGGGTAATAGAAGGACGTGAAGATATCGGTAAAGACAAAATGGTAGATTGTGAGGTAGATTGTGTAGCTGGCGAGGGACCTCGTGGTGTGCAAGTAGCAATGGTGTGAAATATTGAAGAAAAAGACTCATCAGGAGGACAAGTGATATCTGTTTGACAGGCGATCGAAGTCGTCTGTTTGGATTGTACCACAGAAGAAAAAGTCTTTTGGGCTGGCACTGCAGGAAGCATCTTCCGGGCCTCGGGATAAGAAAGAGAATGTTTCACTCTGATGGCCTGGATCTCTTTCTCCTCTTTCCAGCGAGGACAACATCGGGAATATGAAGGATGGTCGCCGGAACAATTGACACATTTGAGAGGTAAAGTGCACTGTGTAGGCTCATGGGATGGCTCACCACACTTAGGGCAGATGGACATGCCACGACAAGCTGCGGAGCCATGACCATAACGCTGGCATTTAAAACAGCGTAGAGGGTTCGGAATATACGGACGCACAGGACAGCGTAAATAGCCAGCGGTGACACTCGTAGGCAGTGTGGAGGAGTTAAAAGTAAGCACAATTGTGCGAGTTGGTACTTCCTTATTATCACGACGGATGTTAATGCGGCGAACCGCAGTGACACCCTGCGAAGCAAAGCCTTCAAGAAGGTCAGCATCACATAGACCGTCCAGATCTGGTTCTCGGATGACGCCACGACTAGAATTTAAAGACTTGTGTTTAGTGACAGATACCGGAGTATTTGCCAGAGTCGTCAACTTAAGAAGTTGGTCCACAGCTTTTGAAGAAGGCAGCTGGATTAGCAAATCGCCAGACTGGAGCTTCTTGACAGACTTGATATTTGAAGTGATACCTGAAAGTGCTTTCGAGATGAGAAACGGGGACAGTTTGGATAAAGGTGTGTCAAGGGCTAAAGAGTGCATAATTAAAAAAATCTGACTGGTAGTACAAGGAGAGGTAACATCGACGGGGTGGGAATTGCTTCCCAATAAAGGAAAAAAATTATTAGAATCCATACACAAAAGATTTAGCTGGGGAGTAAACAGTCGCCAGGCAGCTATCCCCATATCTGCCTGGAAGGCACTGCCGAAGCAGTTTAAATACTGTGATTTGTTGCCAGGCAATCTTTTTTTTTTCCACAGGGATCGTTCAAGACACTAAAATAACCCCGT
>JAFIDM010001028.1:52859612-52892538 GCA_023159025.1 Thereuonema tuberculata
GCGTTACTGATGCAGTAACTACCAAATAGTTACCAACGACAAAAAATTACAATTTTAGAAATGTTTGGTTGTAAATAATAAAAAATTACAAATTTGAGACGTGATGCAGTTTCTTTCTACATAGCATTGGGGAATTCAGAAGAATCGTGCACTTTGAGCCAAGTCTTTGAAATTTGGTATAGTCTTAGGTATGGTCTTAAGGTTTTAGGAAACCAACGCAACCAACTCGTGCGCGACCTCTGCTGGCCTGTTTTCTATAAATCCAATATGGCCACCATCTGTAGTGATATGTTTAATAGATGGGCTTCTGTTAGACACAAAATGTTGAATAATACCACTTTTTATATGTTCTAGGATGCGAGGAATTCATTTCTGAGGTCTAATATGTGTTTCAAAATCAATTACAAGATCATTACATAGTTTGATATGACAGAATAGAGATTATAATTCAGTTTAAAGAACCATTTTTTTATTGAGGAAATATAATTTATTAATTAAAAAATATAAAGAAACATGAATGGTTTACACAAATACAATAGAATCTGCCGTAAATTACAGCTTTGCAACATGATATGATTACTTGTTACTTCATTACTTGTTACTTGCAGCGAATTCCGGCTCGATAACATTTACATCTGCCTCTGCATGAGACCAAACAACCACAATTAAGTATCAATGAACAGCCATAGCTTGCATCTGGAAGATCAGACCAGTAGGGTACCCGTTCTTTGATCCTGTTCTTCCATTCCCAACCCCATTTTCTGTGATCAGGCGATTTGGACAGCGACAACTTTCAAATGTATGCGATAGTGAGTTGTGATCGCTTTGTATGCTGAAATGAAGCATGTTGTGATGCTGGTATAGATTCAAGAGACTTCAGGCCTTGGGTAATTATCAACTTCCTTGCATCATTGACTGAATCTGCACCACAGTTTTTGCTGTACATCAGAACTGTAAAGCGTTCAAGATGAGACATATGCTGTGATTTCAACGTATTCGGTGTATTCGGTGTATTTGGGGTATTTGTGATGGCAATGAACGTGTCAGTGACATCAGGATAAGCAGCCCGTGTATTCCATGCCATCTTTTTACCTATTCCAAACATCGATGATGTTAGATCACACCCTGTAAACGCCTGAGAAAAGAGAGGGCTTCGGAGCGTTCAGGTCCAAGCTTTTGACAGATGTGATGGATTGGAATCTCTTTAAAGATCTTTCCCGATCCAAAACCTATCCATAATTCTGACACATCCAACTGTTTGAAGTGATAGATGGCCAGAAAACAACGTCTGTGTCCACTGTGATGAGGTAAGCTTTGGCATGTCCTTGCTCAGCTGCGTGTTTCAAGTGCAACATCATTCTGGTGTCTGCTTCTTCTTACTGGCTTGGAGACATGGTTGATATGTCACTCGTTCTGTTGCTTAGCACCTGATTATCCTTTGTGGTGAACAGTTGATATCGTGCACCAGTGGTAAGTTCAGCCAATTTCTTGCTGAGGAAGTTAAATAAGTCATGTTTATTGTTGGAGTTGGATAAGAATTTCTCTCATGCTGAACCCTTTGGTATAGGCGTTTTTGCAGACACTCTAGTTAGAATCCCTGAAGTGTCACCCGTTTAACACTTGTCTGTGATTTGAGATTGCCATCGTGATATGTGTCCCAGACTGCATCTACTCTGGTGGTGTTAGACGTCATTTTGCTTTCTATAAATCGCAGTAGGTGCATATTTGTAAATTCAACGAAAACTGTGGCACGCTGTGGTTTTATAATATGAATAACTGCCGGCATATCCAATACAAGCACTGATGCCTCCTTGGATGATTGAGAGGGTCCTGGGTCAGGCATTCCAGGAAGGCACCCAAGAAGAGCGGATTTCGTTCCTGGCAGTAGTTTTTTCGCATTAGATAATGAATGTGGATCACGCTGGTTCTCGTGTCTGAACAAGTTATCTATGTCAGCCTGTGGTCGTGCTTGCAAACTTAGAAATAGCTTCGTAATGAGCACTGCATTTGTCTTCGCTGTTCCTAATATATTGGACCCCTTCTTATGATTCGCAAGTGGCCGGTTGCTGAACGTGTATATGGTTGACCTTGGAATTGTGTCTGAGAGGGCTGTTGAAGCACTTTGAATTCTGTCCTTAACAATGTCCTTATACATCGCCCATCTTATTGGCTTCCCTCAGGCACCTAAATAAAGCTTTTTACTTTACAACAACAGGATCCATGACCTCACCAGTATCCAATGTGACGAGTTCCATATCTGTCTCTTTGAATGAATTTACAATTGTTCCATCTTGTACTGCAATAAGAAGGACTTTCAGGTGTTGAAGAAATTTTGTCTGTTCGTCAGCATATTACTTGTTAAATATTATTATGTTATTGTTATTATTATTATATACTATACTGATATTAAGGTATTGTATTATTCTATCGTATATTATGGTCATATATTACTCAAGATTTTGTGTTTAATAGAAGCCCATCTATTAAACATACCACTACAGATGGCCGTCATATTGGATTTATAGGAAACTGGCCACCCGAGGTCGCGCACAAGTTGTTTGCGATGGTTTCCTAAAACCTTAAGACCATACCTAAGACTATATCAAATTTCAAAGACTTGGCACAAAGTGCACAATTCTTCTGAATTTCCAATAATTCCAACCCAGCTAACCACTGTATTTCGATTAACAATTTAGATTTTTGTTTTGTCAATAAAATGTTTTTATCTTGCAATCTCACTTCTGAATTGATGAGATGTAAATATTTATTTGTATGTATTTATTGAAAAAATATTTTGACTAATGAATGGCCACTTAAGAAGTTGTTGAATTTGAATAAAATCCAATAATTAGTTGTTTGAATTCCTCTTACTTCTAAATTGCTCAAGACAGCACTATCTGGTTCACTCTGCTTTGTAAAGAAATGTTAATAACTGTTATATGATCTTTGAAAAAAATAAATCTTGTCAATTCTACTTTTTTTTGGCCGCGGTAAGCATTACTGAGACAGTACTGAACAGAAGAATGATTGTACGTCATTTCATCTTTTAATCGTCTTTTTTATTTATTTGTATCTTGAAATCTTTTGGAAAATGATACAAATTCAATAGATATTTTATATATTCTTCTTTTATAAAAAATCTATTGGATTTATATCATTTTCCAAATATTTCAAAATATATTTATATATATATCTTATATGTATATTTCTGTTACTAGTGGTAAGAAATTTTGTTAAAGTTCTGAACAGCGATAGGCAATTCTAAATTTAGTAAAATCTTTTCCAAGAAAAAAGTCTAATTTTACAAATATTCAGATAGGCGGTTTTTAATCCAACAAGGATTAAAAAAAATCACTGTAATAATAAGAGTGGACCCTTGTTATAGCGCTGCTCGCTATAGCGCGCACTCGGTTACAGCGCGGGCGATGTTCGCGATAAGTTAATACAGGTCCGTGCGGCGTTGTCAGAATATGAATGATGAAATGATTATCGAATCCATTTGCGGTGACGAAGATTATCAAGAATAAACAAGATGATGATGAAAGTGCCAGTGGGATAACTGATGTACCGCCAACAACCAAAGAAGCAATAACAGCCATGGAAACTGTTAAAAAATGGGCTGAATCACAAAAAAATAATAACAATGTTATATTGTTGTAATTAGAATCTTTCAAAAGAGAAATGATACAGAAGTTATCAAAATGGAAACAAACAAAAAGTACTTACTTTTTTAAGTGATGTTTTGTAATTGAAATGATGTCGAATACATAGTTTTTAGTCAAGTTATTTTAGTCAAGTTATAGATAGTATTTGTTTTTACATATTTTCAAGCAAAACTTATGTACGTAAATAACATAATAAATATATGTACTTATTAAGATGTATCACTATGTTATCTGAATTTTAATAAAACGCTTAATAATTACTGTAAATTTTTTTTTTATTAATATACATAATATGTATATAGTTGATGGGATGTTTCAGTATATAGCTCAAATCGTTCTTAGTAAATTTATTACGTCGCCACCGCACCGCTCGTTATAACTCAGTTCACCTTACAACGCGGGTGTGGTTTCCCGCCCGACATGCGCGTTATATCAGGGGTCCACTGTACAACTTTAAATTCTTGGCCTGCACTCTGAAGGAACAAAAGGAATTATATCAAAGACTAAACATCACACAGACCAAATAGTACAAATTATAAAAGTGTAAAGCTTCAATGTGCAAACTATGTAGCATTACAAACATTACAAACATTACAAACGAAAATTAGAGAATGCACATAAGTTTGTTTCCGCACCTTGAGCCATTATCGACGGGAATCTGGGGGCACCTGTCATGTTCTAAGTAGAACTCCCCAGCCAGGTTTATCTTCGATTTTAGGTAAGAAAAACGCGAAAGGTTACTGATCCCTCTCGCGCTCCCTAGAGATTACATATAAATTTGTTTCAGCACCTTGTCGGTGATGGCTCTAGGCTCGGAAGAAGACTTAAGTGCATTCTCTATTTTTCGTTTTGAATGTTATATCGTAAGCACGTTAAAAGTTCCCGAATGTTTCACAGATGTCTGTATTGAATTAGTAAGAATGCTTTTCATTTGTAACCTTGTGTAAGCGTAAACATTATCTAATACGAGGATTGATTAGAAAAACAGTTTAAAACCCCTAGAAATTAAATTTATGAGTTTGTCATAATATCGATGGTTGCTGAAATTTCCAGTAGAGGGCTATTCTGCTCTTTTCCGTGTGATCTTTCTTTTCTGTATTATTGACGGTGCATGCTCTATTAAAAAAAAAATGGCAGTTTTTGAGTTACAAGTAGGGATGGTTTTTTAAGTTATAAATAGTGATTTTTCAGTAATGTATCTAATGGAAATCTTTCATTCTTGACTCTCTTTTTTTTATTTTGAATAATGTATGCAATAATTCACACTGAAAAAATTAGTTTTTGTATTTAAAAACGTAAAGTAAAAATGGAATATAAAGTGTTACTCCTATAATGGACATCCTGAATAGCGAACACCTTTCATTAGCGGACATTATTGCGAGTCCCGGTCCCTTACAGTAGATCATTCCATGTTATCCACTCCGAATACCGGACACTCTGAATAGCGGACAGTTATTTTAACTGTGTAAAAAAAATTTTTTTTTCGATTAACATTTCGACAAACACATCATGGTTGTATTTACATCGGTGTCCCATACATTGATACATTGTATCTGTGTCCTACGATTCAATGCACGAATCTGAGGCCCTTTTTTTCACTGCAGTTGCTTTGTAAATGTCAATACCTCATAGAGCTAAAATATAAACGTGTTGATTAAATTTAGTGCGAATTAAAATGGCGTCAAAAATGAAGAGATTGACACTGAAAGAAAAAATTGATGTACTTGAAGTTGCTGAAGAAGAGAAGCTGAGTGTCTGTTGTCTTGCTGAACGTTTTAAAGTTGGAAAAACTCAGATAAGTGAACTTTTGAAGGACAAAGATGAGATTAGAAAAATGTGAATTCAAACGGAAGTTCGAAGAATTTGAAGTTTCGTAGAACTGAAACAAGCAAATATGACGAAGTGGCCATAAAATAGTTCCGCTCTGCTCTTGCAAAGAACATTCCTATAAGCGGTGTTTTGCTTCAAGAAAACGCCAGAGAATTCGGTCAAACTTTAGGATTGCACACGTTCAAGGCATCAAATGGATGGCTAGAGATTAATTTTCTATATACTGTAATTAATTTTGTCATTTAAGTAAGATAAATGGATTAGCACTCTTTTAAAAAGGAATATAATAAATAATTTGCAATTGTTCATATTCTCTCATATCGCAATGGTAATTGTAGAAATTTAATTAAGATTGTACTTAATTTTTTATTATATGACATGCTATAAGCTAAAAAATGAAAAAAAAAAGACAGTCCTCCCCAATTGCGGACACCTCCCAATAACGGACGAAACTTCCAGTCCCGTGACTGTCCGTTATTCGGAGGTAACACCGATACGTTAAAAATGCCCCTTGAACGGTTTCGAGTAAGACATGTTCCCCATCATCAGCAAGATTTTCTTGCTGAAGATGATTTTGCTAATAATGGGGAACGTGTCTTCCTCGAAACCACTCAAGAGACATTTTTAATGTATCGTATATTCCATTTTTACTTTAAATACAAAAACTGTTTAATGTTTTTAGTGTGAATTATTGTATGTATTAATCAAAATGAGTTTTATTAACACGTGTTAAAAATGTAATTGATATTGAGTCTTTTTTTATTCCAATTGATACTTTTCAGTGGTTTTTGAGTTACAAATAGTGATTTTTCAGTATTCTACTTAATAGAAATTGTGCTTCTTTCTTTCTTGACTTTTTTTTTTATTCCAATCGGGCATTGAGTCATACAAGTTCTGTATGATGTCTTGAGACATTTCGTTCCATATTTGCTGTAACCTTGCCTCTAGTTCGTTCAAACTCGTGGGATGCCCAACTCGTCGTCCCAAATGATCCCAGATATGCTCGATTGGAGACAAATCTGGGGATCGGGCAGGCCAAGGAAGGGTAGTAACAGTGCGGAGACAGTCTTGAGACACCCTTGCCGTATGAGGCCGAGCATTGTCTTGTTGAAAAATGGCTCCTGGGAGCCGTTGCACGAGTGGCAACACATGTGGTTGCAGGATTTCATGAACATACCGCTGGGCTGTCATGGTGCCACGGAACAATACTAAGGGTGACCGTGTATTGTAGGCAATGGCACCCCATACCATCACACCAGCTGTGGGAGCGGTGTGTCGCTGTACAGCAAAGGCAGGATTGAAGCGTTAACCATGGGCTCTCCACACACGAACACGATTGTCATCACTGCCGAGATTGAATCTGGATTCGTCGCTAAAGACGACCTGGTTCCGTTCCGCTGCAGTCCAGTTTCCTCGTGCGCGGCAAAACTCCAAACGGAGGCGTCGATGGGTGGGCGTCAAGGGCAGCACACGTAATGGGCGCCGCGATACCAACTGTCCTTCAGCCAGGCACCTTCGTATGGTTCGAGAAGACACAGAGGCCCTAGTGATGGTGCTACCTGTGCCTGGATGGCGGCCGATGAAGCAGTTGGCTGTACGCGTGCATTTCTGACTATGTGGCGGTCTTCTCGACGACTGGTCTGTCGAGGGCGTCCTGAGCCTGGTCTTCGTATACATGACATCTCTTGGGTCCACTGGTCCTCACAACACAATCAGAGCGGCCTAATTGACGAGCTACTCGCCTAGCTGACCACCCAGCTTCCATCATCCCGACGATTCTCCCTCTCTCAAACTGCGACAACTACGTATACTGTCTTCGAACACGGCGTAATGGCATGTCTACCTTAGCTCTTCCTTTGTAAATGATTCAGCACACTGTTTTATACTCCACAGAGTACGATGTTCAATGCCCTCTACTGGCTATACGTAATGCGCATTCACGCTGCATTTCTAATCATTTGCATATCTCCCCGACATGTACCTTCATTGCAAGTTTCGTTACGATCCCGCAATTATTACTTGGTGCGCTAATTTTTTTGTCCATGAGTATATATAGTCCCGTGGCCTAATGGATAAAACGTCTGCCTTTAGATCAGAAAGTTGCAAGTTCAATTCCTGCCGCAGACGTTTCATTATAATAATTATTTCTGTTTTCCATTCTCACAGGAAATTACGCTAGAAAGACAGACAGAGAAATAAAAGATTTTAGTAATGTAGATTGGTGCCAAATGGAGGAAAAAAATTCCTTTTTACTAAAGCATTGACCTAAACATAATGCTACCTTAGAATCTATACAGTGGATTCTTAAACAAAGAATATGATTTCCTATACCTAATCCACTAATTTGCGCTTAGTTTGACTTTGTAATGTGTTACATACTAGCATCAGTATTAGAACATGTGAAGTTAGATATTTTAAATTAATAGAAAATAATAATTTATAATTTGAAATACTTCACAAAGAAATGCTTAAAATTTATTAAATATATACAGATAAAGTTCATATGAACATTTAACTTCTCAGATAACTACCACAACCTTTTTATGGCTTAATTCAATGAATGAGAATTGGTTATATAAATTATTATTATTCTTAATGTTTGGTCATTAATTCTGTAAATTTAATTTATCACATTTTTCTTCTTTTTTTTTCCTTTTTTTCTCTTTAGTTTCTCTATTAGGCAAATACGATATAGAACTGGTACAAACAAGAAAGAATTGGAAGGACGCCATACAAGGATGCATTGACAAAGGGAAGAGATTAGCAGTGACGGATTCAGTAAAGAAATATGACTGTTTAATAGAATGGCTTAAACAGAATGATTGCGATGATGAACCATGGATAGGTCTCAAGTATAACCGTGACGAAAAACATTATCAGTGGATCAATAACGTAATGTTAAACGAAAACTGTGAGTTTTGGGCTAGTGGTGAACCTAAACAAAAAGGCGAACAAGGTAAAGAGTGTGTTCACATCTGGAAAAATTATGGATGGAAATGGGACGATGATAATTGTACAAAAGAATACTACTTTGTGTGTGAATTAGAGAAATAAGATATTTACTATTACGGTGGTGTTCAAAGAAACCATATCATCTAGTTTCACAGTTCAAAACCTATTGGCAATCAAAAGTTACATTAATGACAAGAAATGCACCTAAAAATGTTAAAAAAGTTATTTACATTATTGTCCTCCAAATGAGAGATGGCCGCCCTGTTTTTGTGAGATCTGCGCATGCATGATCGATTAGTCTGGTCAGGCACTTCCGTCTTTTTATGACAGGACGCCGCCATTACGATAATCGCTTGTTGTTTTGCAAAACAGCGTTGTATTTATAAATAATATATATTTATTTATTTATATAAATACTTATTGTTAGCAACTGATATTGAAATAACGCTAAACAGTCGAGAGAAGTTTTAATTTGGCGTTATTAACATGTCTTTCTCAGTGAAAACAGACGCCATCGTCCATTGTGACAGGGAAATATAATTGATCAGCTACCGGAAGGGCTGCGCAGTTCAAACTTCCGCCGGCCAACTTTAATTTGGAGGACAATAGGTTATTAATGGTAAAAGCATAACGAAATAATTATTTGGGCAGCTTCTCACCCAATATTCCAAAATTATTAAAAAGAGGATGATTTTTTTTAAGTATCTTAGCTTAAAAATTTTTAGGCAGAAAATTAATTACACGTCTCTCTGTTATTCAGCTAATCATGTGAAATGCAAAAAGATGTTACTACTGTAGATCCAAAGTCGAAGATTTTGTTCAGTGATCTTTTGTCTTGATGATGTCAGCCCATTGTCGAGGCATTGAGAAACTCAAGTTCTGAATGTAGTCAACCAGTAGTTCAAGGGTCCAAATACGAATTATGGCTTCCTGAATTTCTGTGAGGATCTTTGGGGTTTTTTTTTTCTTTTCAACTGCAGATTTTACATAATCCAACAGTTCCCTGTAGCATTCTTGAGCAACTAAGAGTTATAATTATCCTATCAGCTAGCCATTTTTTTATGTAAGAAATATAACAGATTTAATTGCAGAAGCTCTACAAAGTGGAAATGAATCTAAAGTATTTGTCAAGTGCGAAGTAGCAATTTTGGAATCTCCCTGAAAAATGCTGTTACTTGCCGGTTTGAATTTATCTCTGATTGTTGGCAGAGATTTTCTTTCCCCTATTGTCTTCGAACCTTGGCAATTTTTAATAAAATACACGTTTCTATTACATATTACAAAATGCATTTGTCGGCTCATTCTGACTAGTTTTGGCGAATAGTGTGCTTGCTCTCAGCGCCATGTAGATTGATTTTTTTTTCATCAGAGAAATTAACTGATTTTCATTGTTCTAGTGTCCATTTGATCTGATCTTTGCATCATTTCAATCACGCCTTTTTCATTTTTGATTTGAAAAGGGACTACGTCTCCGGACGACGAAAAAAAAAATCTTCTGACATTTATTGTGCTTTTTACCTCTTCCGTATATTCTTCGCTTACATTTCTTAAGGTATAATTAATTGAAAAAAAGGACCTTTTTTGTCTTAGAGACTGGTTTATGTGTCAATTCCTTTTTTTTCTATTAGCAGATCCAGTATTGTTGACTTTGGAAAGATATCCAAAGACAGTCGACTGATTCCAAGACTGATTACAAGATTAGCAATATCACGTTTGGAAAACCCTTTCTTCTTTAAAAGAAGAGTAGCACGCGTTTATCATGGCATCAATTGCAGGTAACTTCTCATGATGATACATGCATGATATGACTACAACACCTGCACAGGGTTATTCTGAAGCTGAAAAAAAAACAGCTGATGCAATAATACCTATATTTCATAACGATATACGATTGGTTATCATACCCAGTTCAATAACTACCTAATACTTGGGTTTGAAAAGACAAAAAAAATACAATTTTAAGAAGTGATATAGTTTCTTTCGACACCACTATTTTTTGATTAAGAATTTAGATTTTTTTGCTTTGTCAATAAGATAAGTTTGTATCTTTCAATTTCACTTCTCTATTGATAAGATGAAAATATTTTATTATATGTATTTGTTGAAAAATTGTTTTAACTAATGAATAACTTAAGAAGTTGTTGAATTTGAATAAAATCCATAAATTACTGCTTCAATTTCTTTTACTCCTTAATCAAATACTAAATATAAAATCCATAAATTACTGCTTCAATTTCTTTTACTCCTTAATCAAATACTAAATTGCTTAAAACATTGCCTTCTGGTTCACTCAGCTTCATAAAGAAATGTTAAACTGAACTGTCAAAGAAGTTTTAGTGTTTCGAAAAACCAAACTTTTTGAAAATAAAAGAAGATGTAGCTTCACAAATATCTGAAAAAAACCAGGTTGGCTGTTCTGAACAGTGAGCAACCTAAGGAAATCATTAAAAGATGGACGTGATGTGATGGATGAAGGTGATGAAAATGGATGTAACAGTATTTCAAAGCAACCTTGCCTGGAATTTGTTCTTAATAACAAGTAAGATTTTAAATTAAAAGTTCTAAATAAGTAAGAATTGTTCTGATTAGCTACCTTATAAATTGTATTTGTGGGAAGGAGGTAGAGCTGTAGAAAGCTGGTTAATTTAACTATCTACTAATGACTTAGATCCCCACAACGAGTTACTTATAATAGCATTTGATTGAAATTATTTGCATATATTGGTTTAGCAAAGTAGTCTTAATCTACACAAGGCAGGAAATGAAAGATAAACACTTTAGAATAAAACAACATAGTTTATAGAATCAAGGATTACATTAACTTTTTAACTTGAATATCAGACGATAATTATTAGCTTTAATGGATTCCCATTAATCAAAGTTCATTTAAAGTTCTCTTGTTATAATAATAAAATGGTTTTCCACCTCACGTGAAATACATTCAAACTTAAGGTTGACCATTAATACTTGGTCAGGAACCTTTTCCTATAATTATGAGATGTTACTAAACTCAATGTTCTGAATTATTCTTTAATGCATTTAATTCATCTAATACTTGTATGATTATAATAATCTATCTTATGTATCAAGTTTATACTTATTGGATTGTACTTTAGAAATCACCTTCTTGAGTTAATTTCTTTCTAATCGTTTTATCTTTATTCTTGAACAGCAAAATTCCTTTACTTGTTACTTTAAGAAACCTTGTGCTAATGTCTTTAAAACTTTTACCTTAAAAGTCCTTTACTTTTATCAAGAATCTTTAATCATTAAATCTTTACTATTCATTATAAAACACTTTCATGTGGTTTACTGAAACACTTCGATTGAATAGTTCTTTGACTTTATTAACTCTTTCTTTCAATTATTCTTATTCAAGGAATCTCTGACTTTAGTATATCCTAGCAGTAATTTATTCTTCTTGTGATTAAAACCTTTATTAATCCTAAAATGCATAGGTAGTATATTCAATTCCATTTGTCTTAATGTTCTAATCTAAAAGTTCCTTTTCTTTAATATATATATGCTTGTTCTTACATTTCTTTGTCAATAGTACTTGATTTTATATACGTTGGCAATCTTCCAATGTTGCGATGGGAGACACAATTGTAACAAAAGTTCTAATTACAATTCGTTCCTCAATTGTCACTTACTGCGATGAAAATTACTTTCCTGGCCATTCCTTTAATCGTCAGGTTGCTGTCTCTGGTGATCGATTTCGGCATAGCGTCTTCTTTCTTGAACTCGATTAGTTAGGTTTAAATCGTTACCTATACTATTAATTAACTTTGAGATTAATTTATTTTAACACAGTTAATACTGAAAGTTCTCCATCTATTAATCAAAATACATTACAAGCATAATCTTTACACAAACATAGTATTCCTGCTAATATTCCTTTGAACATGATAAAAGAAACGCCATTTCAATTTTCGGTGATTTTCTCTTCTCTTTTATTTCTAACAATCCAACATTGACATCAGTCATATATACGAGATTTCCATTGTTACTTCTTTTAACGTCACATGACATATGAACAACTTCAACTTTCGGTTTCAAACAACATTAAATATTTCAAAGCCTAGAAGTTACTATTAAATTTAATTTTGTCATTAAGGAAAAAATAAATTTCCCACAGTATTAAATTATTATACGATCAGCCAATTTATCTATAATGAATCTGATACTGTGAGGTGTAATGTTGTGGCACTTCTGAACTTTTTTTACTGATTAAAAACTACTGTTTGATACTATCAGTACGTAAATACTCAGTTGAGGCGTAGTTGAAGTTAAAAAGGAAATCTATTTTAAGTAAACAGCAGCTTTCGTTTGCTTTTTCTTTATTAAAAGTCGTTTACGATCAAAGCAAATTTAATTGTAAATCCATTGAACTCCGAAATATTCATTCAAATTGCTGAATTGGTGAAAGATTAAGTTATTTAGTTTATATGTAAATTTAAAAAAAAAGTAACTTTTCATTATTTTTATGCTTCGAAGCATTTAATGGTGCAACCGAAAAACATTAATAACGTTTTAGTTTGTAGAATTTATGGAGACGTAAAAAAAAAATTAAATCAGAGTTTTATTTTAAATCTAAACTTACCGTATTGTCCGGCTTATAAGACGACTTTTTAAACCAGGAAAATCTTCTCAAAAGTCGGGGGTCGTCTTATACGCCGGGTGCTGAAACTTCCGAGCCGGATTGGAGAATCTGCGATCGCCGCATATGGTGAGGGGGGGCGGAGCTCAAAAACGACCGCGGCCGCATCCCCGCCGTATGCAGCAACCGTATGAAAGCAGCGAGGACGGCGCTGTACATGTATGTTAGAAAAAAATCCAATCACCAGGATTCGTGGAAAGAAGTGACTTAATGCGGTCCCGATGACAAGGTGAGGGGGACGCCTCACCGGGAAGGTGTAAGTGAAGGGCGGAGCAAGCTGCAGGCGTCCGGGACGCCCGGGGTATAGAAAAAAAGAGATAGAGCGGGGACAGAATAAAGAAGGCTACAGTTAAGAAATACTATGATTTTAGTGAAATTCTAAAAAAAAAAGTAGCATTAAAAGAATGCACCAGAATAAACAAAGCTACAATTACTTTGAGACAGAGAGAGCTAACCAATCCAAGCAGGCGTTGTATACAATAACCAACCAATCGCCGGAAAGGTACATCACTTTTAAAGGAAAAGTTTAATCCACTTGCACTGTTTTATGTTTACATGTTTGATGACAAACAGCGTTATATTTATAAGTGACAGTTTTCCTGCTAAGTAACTGCATGTCATAAGCATTTGAATTAAATTTGCCATTTTGAAATCAAATCTGATGTTTTTTTTAATTTTTATTTGGTGTGCGTTGGAAGAGGGCCAGTCTTGTACGGCGAGTATATCCCAAACTCAATATTTTACTTGGAAAAATTGGGGGTCGTCTTATACGCCGGACAATACGGTTCTTCATTTTTACATTTCAACTACCTATACCCATGCCTCAGATACTATCTATCTCAATTCAGGAGCAATATGTTAAGAATTACCAATGGCATCGACTGATTTCTTTCAGAATCATCCGTTTCTCCACTTTGTTTGAATACGAAAATTTCAAATGATATTAATGATATTTTTGAAAAATTGTTTTGGCCAATGAATAACTTAAGAAGTTGTTAAATTTGAATAAAATCATACGCTGCTCACAACATTTAGGGGATATTGCGAAATGAATAAAATACACCCAGAAAACAGGTATTTGAGTTTATTTATTGAAGAGCATCATCAGAGAAACAAATGTGATGCTAAATGTTAATTTGCATGTTTGCCCACAACTCTATTCATAGACTGGCGCTCCCTCCACTTTCCTGGATCAACAACAAGTGCCAGAATCATTGAGTGTCACATGAAAACATCCCTGCAAAGTGATTTATCCGAATCTGAAGCATGGAGACTCATTGGACGTCTTGAAGCTGACCAAACACGGATGACAGCGGTTGGAAGCTCCCAAATTGTGATTAGCAGACTCTGGAATCGCGTCAAAGAGATTAACACAGAACGAAGAAGACTAGGGTAGGGCCGCTCACGTACCACCACTCAAAGAAATGATCGCTACTTGAAGCTAATAGCACGAAGGAACCGGCGAAACAAAGCGACTGAGCTGCGGGGACAGTTTGTCGCTGCCACCGGACGACGCGAAATCGACTCCATCACGGTGGACTGTACGCCCGGCAACCAATGGACTGCTTTCCGTTAACTGCTGAACATCGCAGAACCCGGAGAAGGTATGCTGAAATGTATCTTCCTTGGACCCGTGAACACTGGTTCACGGTTCTGTTTAATGACGATTCAAGATTTAGCCTGCAACCTGATAATCTTCGTGCCCTGATCTGGCGTGAACGTTTCGTGCAAGAAAGACATTCCTTTGGTGGAGGTGGAATCTTGATGTGGGCAGGCATCAGCAGTTGTGGTCATACTCTGTATTCCTCTGTTTCTTGGGTGTATTATATTTATTTCGCAATCCCTAAATTTCCCTAAATTTTGTGAGAAGTGTACTTGAGATCGGGATTATGCTTCATTTTTGTGCAATGATCTGCCCAATCTGATATATTCCTCTTATTGTATTTAAAGACTCTTACATGTACCGCTACTCGTTTCTTCAAGGTCCTACCTGTAGAACCGTAATATATTCCCCCGCAGTAAATGCACTCGAGCTAATACACTACACCCATTTTATTCATTAAATCTTCGTCTTGGATTTTATTTTTCTTAATCAATTTATTTGCATTGTAATTTACCAACATAATTTTATTTTCATCACATATATCCTTCTCTGCTGTTCTTACTTTCATTCGTAGGGGCAATTTCATAATTCACCTTTGTTGCTCTTTATTATTTATTTGATTTCTTTCCCTGAAGAAATTACTTACTTTGTTTACGAAAAATTCTTGGATATTCGTTTATTTCAAACATTATTTTCATATAATCTATTTTCTTGTTCCATAATCTCATACGATCAGTATAATCAACTGTTCTTTTTAAATAATAATTTTTCATATTTGCCTTTTTGGTGTGAATAACGACAGGCTGATGATGGAATCATGATTGATTAATTCTCAACTGTGTATGATTAAGAAATTTCTTAAAGAAGCTTTTGGAATATAAAAAAGTAAATGGAAAACAAAAGAAAAATAATTGTGTTATCTAAATTTTATGTTAATTAGGCAATCTGAACAATTTTTTGTGTTAGTTAAGCACGATGTCAATTATTAAATTATTAGTATTCTTGTAAATTTAAATTTCCCTTGAAATTCTAGGGAGTTTGCTAGGGGTTCGCCATCTTGGGAATACTAGCGCTCCCTGGAACACGGAGGCTTCGGCTACGAAGCTCGCACTTCGGTGCATACCGGCAATACAATACAAAAATTTAAGTTTTTAAAATTTATATCCATAAGGAATTATGAAGTCTTAGAGGAAGGAGAAAGCTTTTTTTTTCCTGAAGTAAAATCTAAAAAAGTTTTTGTTAAAAAGATATGAAATATTGAAGAGAAATTTAATTCATTTCTCAGATATGAAATTGTTAAGAATAATAAAGATATTTTTCAAGGTAATGATGTTCTAGTACATTTGAAATATATTGTTATACTTTGAGTATTCTTCATAGTATAAAATGTAATGGAATAGTTTCAAAATGGCCATACACACAAACTATAAGAAAAAAATAGTAGAAAATTAATATAAAAAACTATACACAACCTGGTTTCGTTATGGGCTTGCCGGCCGTTTTCAAGTGGAATGTCATCAAGGTACAGACTGCTTAATAAAATACAAAAATAATAATAATCCATGATTGGATAAGCAAAAAACTTGTGGAGCCACCTAGTGAAAGAATTTTTAATAATATTATTAAACAATTATGGGAATTATTTAACACATTTGTTGGAATTATTTTACAGAGAATTTCAGTAGCTCTTCTTAATACTATTTCATAGTAGACTTTGAGGAAATTTTTAGTTTATTTACTCGATTAATTTATTTAATAATTTATGTAAATAATCTATTTTTATTATTTAATTAACATTTTATTACATTATGACAAAATTATTGAAATAAATTTAGTGAATATGCTTTTATTTATTTCTTTTCAACTAAATTTACCTAAGTAATTACTTAGACAGATATCACTCAAAGAATTAAATGTTTCATCGATGATGAAATTGTTAAAAATAAGCATATTCCAAGTTTTTTAAGTTCAATAATATTACGGTGTATATTCTGTAAAAATGAAATACACTTGAAATACACTGCTGCACTTCAGGCATTTCGGCAGTTGAAAGGTTTAGCTAGAAGTCCACTGACGATTACTAATCTTCGGAAAATAATTTTTCGTTTTAAAGAGATAGGAATATTTGCTGTAAAACCGGGACGAGGTCGCAGGCCAACTGGACTGCAGAAAACAGACGTAGTTGCAACTGCAGTAGTGGAGCAGGGAATCGCAAATGCACATGGTAACAGTAGTGCAGGTGCAATATCAAGGAAATTGGACATGTCGTATACAACAGTTGGAGAGTTCCAAGAAATGTCTTGAAGTTTTACTAATATAAAATATCTTATAGTCAAAAATTCTTGTGCTTCTTGTGATTATGAAACCTGGAAAGTATTTGCCTTACCATTCGTTGCTCGGATGATGATAGATGAATAGGCCTTGGCGAATACTGCGGAATGATGAGGCTCATTTCCATTTGAATGGTGCTGTAAACACTCCTAACTGCCATATTTGGTCTGACAATAATCTGCATCTTCATCATCAAATTCCATGGCATTCACCAAAGGTAACAGTTTGTTGTGGCTTCAAGACAGTCTTCATCATTGGTCCTTACTTCTTTGAAGAAAACACAGCAACGGGGACAGTGACATGTTCTGTGAATGGCTCCAGATATGCCGATATACTCTGGAATTTTGTAATTCCATCACATCAACATAGGAATTGTGTTGACACCACAATCTTCATGCAAGATGGTGTATCCCCTTTTCTTAGTTGTTTTAAAAGACAGAATTTCGCAACAAGTGAGAACTCAATGCATGTCAGTTGCATTCAGCTATCGAGTGTGCTGTGCAGCGAATGCAATTTCTAGAGTAAGGCGATGAAGATCACATGGAGTTGTATCTATGATATTATTGTGATTACATATGATTGCAAAAAGATTATTGCAAGTTAGTTCTTTTTTTTGCCGATATTTGTTAGATAAGTTAGGCAATATGCAATGTAAGGGGACAGCAGCGCCACAATTCATCCTTAGCGGCCGAAATTTGAGCTTACTCTTTTTTCTTCAGAAATCGAAATCGCATTTCCAGAAAAGTACTGTACTTTTGATTGCGAATCGACCGGTAGTTTTTCCTAAAGAGAGGTCTAAACACCTCCTCTTTAATTTGGTTCATTGGTATATTATCTAATGACTTTCGAACTCTAAAGACTCGTGGCTAATATCAAAACACTGGTAACATCTGCTGACTAGATCTTTAACTTTTCATAATTTTTTTGATACATTCAAGTCTATTTGTATTATTATAATAAATATACTTCATTTTTTTCTTAATTTTACTTTTACGGAGAAAACTATTCATTCAGCAAAAACATCTTTCTTTGGAACCTACGTAATTCTCAATTCAATACAGCAAAACTTCTGTTATATTGATTCTTTTCTTTTTTTAACAAAGTAAGTTGCACGTTTGTGATATCTCTTGCTGTTAACAGCACGATATCATACACTTTTGTTCACTTAAATATTATTTTAAATTTTGAAATAAATTATAAATATTTCTAGCAAAGAAAAGAAATAAATTCTAAATATTTATAATATTTTCTTCACTATAACACATTTATTTATTTGAGAGAAAATATTATTGTCTCTCAAATAAGACACAAAATAAGTGTCTCTTTTACTATCAATTTCCACACATTATCTAATTAAACGGAATATTATTTACAATTTCTAATCGTTTTACCATTATAATCCATAGAATAAAAGAAATACAGAGTGTCTACAAATGATTGGAGGGGTTTCATGACATTTTATTGGCCACATTAATAGAGCTCTGCTGATCGAGTTTGTTATTATAAGACAAGCATCTCTTAAAGTTCTGTTTGAAATTCTCGGCAGGCAAATGTTTCCGTCTCCAACCACGAGAGCGCTGCAGTTGCAAAATGGCGACGACAATCGAAAAGCTGAAGACAGACATAATGGACTTCACCTTCCAACAAGATGGTGCTCCGCCACATTTTCATCATGACGTAAGTGACTTCTTGGACTGTACACTGCAAAACCGAAGGAATGGTCGTACCGGAAATGATGATCACGCACTGCTGCCGTGGCTTCCACGCTCCCCTGACTTAAGCCCTTGCGACGTTTTTATTTTTGTTGGGTATGTGAAAGATAGTGTTTGTGCCACCATTACCTGCTGATCTGCCAGAACTGCGGACTCGCATCAGCAATGCTTTTGCTGGAATTGATGACATGCTACATCGAGTGTGAACGAACTTGATTACAGAGTTCAGAGTCACTAACGATGCACATATCGAGCATTTTTAAAATGGAACCAAAACCTTGGAGAGTTTCTGTATGTCTGTGTACAATTTTTTTGATGATATATTAATTAATACATATTCAGTACAATCGTGGAACCTCTCCAATCATTTCTAGTAATAAATACATTACTAATAAATGTATTAATAGTAATAAATACATTACTACTAATAATAGTAATTGCTACTGTAATAGTAGTAAATACAAGTAAGTAATAAAATAAATAAATCAAAGAAGAAAAATCAATGAAAGAAAAAATAAAAAAGAAAAGAATAAAAGTTAGGAAAAAGAAAAGAAAATAAATTGGAGAGAAAAAAAAGCAACAATTTACAGTAGATGGTGTGGATTCGATCCCTGCAACTGGAACATATTAGCCATCGAATAATTGCCGACTGTAGTAAGTTTATAATACATCATTTTAAGTACATCAGGTAATGGCGGAAATCCATTGAAAACAATATCAAATATCTTGAAATCATTTCAGTGTTACCCATATATATTTTTGAAGAAACTTCATCTTCAACTTTTGTAATTTGATCTCACAAAAGGGTACTGAAATTTATAATATTCAGGCTGTCCTCTCCATGGAAGTGCAAAAGAATGGATCAGTTTTATTTGCGGTGTCATTTCCTCCAATAGTTTCTTGCTTTAAATTTACGGTAGTGTAAACTTTACTTTTCTATCAACTAAAATCAATAATTAAATGTTGGAATCTGCAAATATTAAAATTATGAAAATTTAATTAAATATTTCATAATATTTAGTATTTAAAATATCTGTAATTATCCCTTTATTTCGTTTGGATGTTTACTTCAATTTTTAAGTCTTAGATAATTTCGACAAAATCCTTCCTTGTTTTAGTAGTAAGATTCAGTTTGTAATACTATTATCCAGAAGTTGAATAAAAAAAATCGTTTTCTTTACAATCAATATTAATTCTATTTGTTTAAAACTATTGCACACATATTTCTAAATTTTAAGTTTCACACAGAAATTTCTAAATTTTCAACTTATTCATATTAAAAATATTAAGTAATATCGGTTTATGTGGGCTGTTCGTTTGAAAGAATTATTTTATATTTTCAGAACTCTACAGGGGTGGACATAGTATTATGAACACCCATACGAAAACGGATCATAATTCATTTGCGCAGAAGAGACACGCCATCTAAAACAGACATCTGCCACTTAGTGGCAGTGAAGGCATAGATATCAGTCGATCAGAAGCAGTCACACGGGTAGCATGCGAAACGAATGCTAGCAGTGAAACGCCATTATGTTCGAACTCTCAGTCTTCGAAAGAGACATGATCATTAGAGCGTGTCTCGCTGGTGACGAAAACAGCCAAACTTGTAGGTGTTGCAAGAAGCACTGTGTCAACTCCAACACCCCGTATCAACCAAAACTATCCAACGGAAACTACATGCTGCGAACATTCATTGAAGAGCAGCTGTTACAAAACCGTTGATGACATCGCTTAATGCGTTAAAGCGACGGCAACGCTTAATACGTTGAAGGGACACTGGACACAACAGCAGTGGGGAGACGTCATTTAGTCTGACGAATCTGCATTTCCATTATTTCAGATCACTGGACTGTTTATCTGTGGAGAACGCCCGCAGATGTTTTTCATATTGACCGCTCCTTCCTACTGTTAAGCATGGAGGGGGCGTTGTGATGGTTTGGGGTGTGGTGGTTTGGTCTGGGACCACTGGTATTCCTACATCGGAAGGTCACAGTACAGCATTATCTCAACATTCTGGGCGATCATTTACATCCTATGCTGCAGACACTATTCTAAGACGACAAAGCCCCCAATACACTGCTCGGTGTCTTCAAGCATAATTCGATGAGCAATAATATTAAGTGGAACATCGTCTGATCTCTCAACATAATCAAACCTTTGTGGGATATTTTGGAGGCCAAAGTGCAAGCTAGGTTTCCACCTCCCTCCATACTTTCTGAACTGGAGACAGCTCTGCACGAGAAATGGCTGCGTATTCCCTTGAACATTGTGCATTACCTTATTTGTCCATCTCACGTCGGATACAAGCTGTCTTTCAAGCGAAGGGTGGGCCAACACCCTACTAATAAAGATTTTGTGTTGTTTCACAGGTGTTCATATTATTTTGCCCACCTCCTATGGGCAAAAATATCTCAAAGACTAGCGAAATTGTTGTGGATATTTACAGTGAATACAGGTCTTACCGAAAAGAAAATATCCTCTCAAATAAAAATGCGTGACTGAAAAAGAAAATACTTGTTGTCGTTTAAAAAACACCTAAAGAAAACCTAAAGAAATGCAATATTTAGCAATAATATGGTGAAGTATTGTTGACAGCGAGATATGACGATGTGCTATGTAGTTTTGTTAAAATATTAAAGACTGATACAACTGGAGAAGTTGTATTGTGAGTGTGAATCGATTTCTAGATGTAATAAGTCGTATAGAATAATTTTTCTCCGAAAAGCTAACATGGAAAAAAATGGACTGTTTATTTATTATGAATAGATTTAAATGATGCAGATAAAGTTTTACCGTTTAAGCATCTTTTCAGTAGACGATATCACTGATAAATATTAATATTAGCCAAGAATATCCGTTTGAAGCTTCAACAATTGACAATTGACAGATTTGTAACAGTATCTCACTGCCTAACTCACAAGTTAACATGATTAATGCCACAGCTTGAAGATGCGGATATCATGGAATGCGTGACGGGCAGCAGCAGGACGGGCAGCTGCTCACTTCGCTCTTACTGTGCGCGGGTTCCAGGAAGCTGGATTGGTCGCGGTACTCCAGCATCGCCAGCTCCATTGAAATGGTCACCACGAAGTCCTGACCTCATGACGCCTGACAACTCATTGTGGGGAATCACCAAGGCCTACGTGTCTGAACGTTTTTATGCAACAAATACTCAATTGCGCAATGCAGTTGATGATGCATTTCGAACCATCACACCTTACATGCTCCAACATGCTTCCAAGAATCTTTTTATGGTGCGATTTTATATATCAATCGATGACAACGCATTTTATTTACATTTCTTTTTCATTACTTTTCCCATCTTATATTTCAGTTTTTTTTTAGATTTCTAGCTCATGTTTACCATATAATCGCGATATTTCTGTTTTTGCCTTAATCGAAACCAGAGAGTTTTGAAGTGATGGCGGCGGTCAGGTCTCAGCCTTGGGACCATGGCAAAGTAATGAGCTCAGGTATGCTATTTTGTAAATGTAGACATTTCTTAAGGCTACGTCAGATACATTTAATCCGTGGTATTATTTCTGTTCTATTAGAAATTTATTGTATAACTTATTGTAATTATATCTATTACATACATTTTACTTTTTTATGCTCTTAAGATTTGAATAAACCATTCGTCAAAAGAAAAGTAGTCTGATACTTCAATAAATAGATATGTATTTATATTTATTCATTATGAATAAAAATTCCAACTACAAAATCTTTTTCATCATTGCTATATTTCGCAGGTAAAACTTAATCCGGCTTCTTCAGGCTTAAAAATACGTAGAATAATTATAGGCAATTATGGCAAAGGTTCATATTACATGTGATTGGGGATTAAATTATTATCAATAAAGTATGGTTTTACCAGTTAATAAACATTGATTTCGTGTTTATACAATTAAAACATTTTCATTAAAGTATGCATTATATAATTATAACAAATATAGAAGTAACTGTGGCAAAGGTTTTTATTATATGTGAATGGGGATTACATTATTATCAAACATTGATTTCATAACAAAACATTTTCATTAAAGTATGGTTGTACTGGTTAAGAACTGTTAATTTTATGAATATATAATAAAATTAACAATTATTGAAATGCTTCTTTTTTTACAGTTTTCTTTAAATTTGTCTAATAAATCTGGGCTAAGATCAATTCCTTTTTGTTTGTTGAAGAAATTGAAGCTATTTATAACATATGCTTCCATTATAAATCTTGTATCTTTATCATATATATTTTTATACAATATGCTAACTATTGGATCTGGATTGTGCCCTAAAGTCATACAATGATGTGCCCTCCCTTATCATTTATCTCCTTTAGCCTATCATGGTCTGTCATGGTCTTCACAAGCATGTAAAATGTAATGTCTTCCTGAACTTAAAGTCTATCACTTTATTTTATCAATTACTAGCAGCAAAGCCTGTCGGAGACGGGCATAAAAAAATCTGAAAAATCATTTTATTATCAACTATCAAATATAAAGTAAATGTAATCTAAATAGTGTGCTAACTTGTGAACGAAGCTTCTACGGCAAACATGGTTTTGAGTTTTCGAAATCAGCGTAAACAACTAAGTAAGTATGCCAAATTTTATTAAAATGGATGTAGTGGTAACAAAATTATTTGGTTTTGAACGTATGTTTTGTTAGAATTTCAGTTGTCGAGGGCAGTTCCCAAGAATAAAATTTCATGGAAACAACATGGAATGACACAATGAACTAATATTTTCATCCAATTTGAATACTTTTGATTCAATGGTACCATTGAGAACCGTTGGATCTATCTTAATAGCTTAATTATAAAGAGTTACAGACAGACAGAAATACAGACAGACAGACGAACTTAGCCAAATTATATATATATATATATTTGATTCGATTGATGATTTGATTTGAAACATTTTTTTTTTAATGCTTATCAGACCTATTTAGGTGTACTTCTTACCTGTACACCTGTAATATAGGTTCTCAGAGTTTATTCTAAAGGATCATTTTCCACCCAAAAAGAAAAACGGAATACCAACCATATCTAAAGGTTAATTTATCTAAAGAATAATTATTATTAAACCGGGTTCCACTTCCGAGAGCGGGAGACGGAATCATGGGTACCGACGCATTCCGAGCTCCATTATCAAAGCTAAATCTGGCTGATGAGTCCTAATAAGGACGAAACAGCTGTCCCAGATTGCTATTGATAATGGCTCAATGCGTTAAAAGCAAACAATTCTAACGAATTTGTTCATTTTATAGGTTTTTTCTTCCTCTTTTCATATTACATTAATGCACGTTAAACCTTTTTTATTTTAATAATTATTATTTTTGACTCATAACGCCGAAAGGCATTTAAAACTCACCTTTGTATAATCTAAATACTGCGCTAACTTGTGAACGAAGCTTCTACGGCAAAAATGGTTTTGAGTTTCAAAATCAGCGTAAAAAACTGAGTAAGTATGCCAAATTTCATTAAAATCGGTGCAGTGGTAACAAAATTATTTGGTTTTGAACGTATGTTTTGTTAGAATTTCAGTTAAAATTTCATGGAAACAACATGGAATGACAAAATGAACTAATATTTCATCCAATTTGAGTACCCTTGATTCAATGGTACCATTGAGAACCTTGGATTTATCTTAATAGCTTAATTATATCGAGTTACAGACAGACAGACAGACAGACAGACAGACAGACAAAATTAGCAAATTATATAAGTTGATTCTCTTTAGCTTTCATTGGAAATTTCTTTCATGTCAACTTTAACGAAGGTAGTTACAAAAGCAATACTTACAGAAGAAAACATAATTCCAATGAAAATTACTATTACGAATTACACAAAAGTTGCATACTTCTTATAAAAATGAATTCTCGTAAAAGACAGTTGGGCGAAAACGGTTGTTCAGCATCATTTCTAATTCGTTGTAAATGTTTTTTAATCTATATTTGTGTGTTGGCCTTAATTCATTTCATATTCTCTGTGCACAAGTTAAAAATTATTTTAATTCTACATCTTAGAGCAGAGTATGATTGATATCGTCTCAAGAAACTAAACAATCTGTTTTGCGCTATTTTTTTTTTAAATTATCATTCAAAGTTTTTTCGAATTGAAATGTGGCACTAAATTGACACTAAACATACTTGGCTTATCATTCCACATCATTGTGTTCCAAATGACAACTGTACAGTATTTGGACTTAGCAATATTCTTTACTTTTATTTTTAAAAAAATCTAATTCTTTTTCTTAAATACTGAATTGGCCAGTGGTTAGCTTCTCGCTAAGACATCGGCATCTAACCTTTGAGTTAAAGGGTTCGGTTCTAATATGATAGATGATCCGCGCTTGCAAGGTTTCAAGGAGTTCTTCCATTTCTTTGCACTACTTCCACCATTCTTTCTTCATCATCCATCGGAAAAACACAAGAGACCTAAGGTTATGGGTATTCGGTTTCCCTGCTACTCACATTCACCAGACATAATACTGTACAGAGTGGCCTAGAAGTTCCCGTAACCCTTAATTGGTATCCATATTTTTAAGAAATTATTTACACATTGTCTAATGCGTCTGTGTGTTCGCCATCATGCTGTACACAAGTTCCTATGCCGCCATGTTCTACTTGATGATTACCACTGCCCACAAAATAGAATAGAATTGACAAAATTTTACTTTAGCAGGTCAGTTAAGATTTCATATAGAAGTATGATCCAGATGGCAATGTCTTAAGAAATATGATGTTTTGCTAAGGAGCAACATGAATTGAAGAAACTAATTTACAGATTTTATTCCAATTCAAAAATTTTTTATATACTCATCCATTAGTCAAAACATTTCTTGAAAAAATTTCGTTCAGCAAAAATTCAAACAGTACATTTTATTGAGATCAAATTAAAATTTTTAATTAAAAGAAAACTGCACATCTTTAATTATATTTTTTTTTTGTCAATGATACCCATGTATAAATTCTTTTCATTCTGATTTTCTAGATTATGTTAATAGTTCGTGAGTAACATAGAAAGTAAGATTTGACATCAAGTTAAATTAAAAGACATTGGGAAGTTCAAATTAAAAAATATTAAAATTAAAATCTTGAATTTTATAAGAATATTTTTCAAACAATAGTATTTGATTTTATTAATTGAACGTGTTTCAATTCACGTTTCTTTTGTTGTAATTTTTAAATTCTTGGATTGTTGTATTATGTAGAATTTAAGTTAGAGAGATGTCATTCTCTTTTCTTTAAGGTTTTTGTAATTGGCTAGACAAAGTCCTTGGAAATACAGGACGAAATATTGCCGGAAAGATGATTAAAGTTTGTGGTTATTTAAGAAGATATTTAGAAAGCAAGAAATTTAAATTTAATTTTAAATGAAGAAAGCAAATGTAGTTATTGCATGAGATATGATCAACAACTGTATGTCATGATAGGAGTTATTGCATCATCTGCTTCTTAAATCAGCTACAGAAAAGCCTTCTGTAGGAGTTGCTGTCATATCATGCGAGTTTCATCATGGCAAGTTACGTGCAATTGATGCAAAGAAAGAAAGGAAGAAAGAGAGTGTTATTCTATTTATAAGAAAGAAAGGATTTTCCAGTTTAGTGTTGCTTAATCAGGTCCTCTAGTAATTCACAATCCATAATCAACAATACTGGATCTCCTGATAGAGAAAAAAGGAACTAGTTGCAAACATTGTGTATCTACGGCAAGACTGTGTTCTGAATACTGTTTGTCTAGCTTAACTTGAGCCTTAGCCACGCCTCTTCAAACGGAGAAGATATTTCACAAGAGGGGTGAGGGTTGTAAAAGAAAAATTTGGGAAAAGTAAAAAAAAACAAGATTAGGAATTTTTTTTAAAAAATATTTACTATTAAAAAAAAATATTTATAAAATAATTATGAATAACATTTATAATTTGAGAATATTGAGTATATTTAACTATATTGCCAATGGTCTTAATTTGTATATTTGTAAATGTTCTGAGGATCTTTACGGGATTGTTTTTAAACAAGCTTTTTTTTTTTTTTTGATTGATGATTACATTTATTTCTGGCAAAAAGTCAAGAATTAGTGTTTGTAATTTCATTAAAAACAGTTACGATCTTTCATTATTAAAAATTTAAATCATCACCTGCAATATTGTTGTTCATTCTAACAATTTTATTTTGGTGTTTTGATTGACTATTATTATTACAAACAATATTATATTATTTTAGTTTTGTTTTCATTTCCATTATATCAAAACTTGCATTGTAATTCATGCAGTTATTATTATTATTGTCAATCTAATTCTGTTTTGAATCTTTTAGTACAAGTGCCAATGTTCTTAATTTGGATATTTGTAAATGTTCTGTGGAACTTTACGGAATTGTTTTTAAACAAGTTTTGCTTTTAACTGTCAGCAGTTAATTGTTAAATAAAACATTATTACCATGAAGTGTATATATTTATTACTTACATTATTTAATATAATTTATATATAATTACGATTTTTCATAATTTAAATGAATAAGAAACAGTATAAATATAACAGTTCTTAAACAGCAAATCAGTTTTATACATCGTTACAGTTAAAATATAACCTAGTTATTATTATATGTAAGAAAAATAGATATATAATGTCATATTTTATATCATCAATTCCTCTGTTATAACCAAGAAACAAAATCTGTGCATTTCCCCTGAAAATGGAAAACTATCACAATGACCCCTCAAATCACTTCTTGAACTCTTCGCCTACCACGTGACATAGGCGTGGCTAAGGCTCAAGTTATGCTAGACAAACAGTAGGTTATGTCTTTAAGATCGTAAAGCTTCGTCTGATGAGCTGAAACGTGAATAAGGGAGAGATACAAAATGTAATTCAGCAAAGTGCGCTCAGAAGACGTCTTTTCAAAAAAGGACTTAACAGCCCATTGTCACAAGAAAGAGCACCTTCTACATCAAAAATGAAAACGACCTGATTGGAATGGTGCAAAGATCATAATCAAATAGACATCAGATCAGTGGAAATCAGTTCTTTCCCTGACCAGAAAAAAATTTAAGCTGCATGGCGCTAATGGCAGGCACACTGTTTGCCGAAGACGCGGCGAATAATGTCAACTAGACTCCATGATATCTACAATAGACCAGTCAAATGTCTGAGTGTGTATTTCGTATTGTGGAGTAGCTTCCCTGCATTTTATTAAAAAATCTTTAAGTGCCAAGGGTTAAAAGACAGTAGTGAATAGACAGTCATTGCCAACATTTAGAGATCATTTCAAGCTGGGAATTAACTGTGTATATCAGGACAATTATCTTACATTCACCGGTCGAAAAATGTAAATAGGAACTTTAGAAATTACTATTGCTTCATTTCTACAGTAGAGGTCCTCCATTAATGGTGTTATATTTCTTACTAGTGACAGAACGTTTAGCTGAAAGGGTGATTACAATTCTTAGCTGTCAGGGAACAGCTCTGATCTTAAATCTCCACAGAACTACATCACATAGAATCAGCAGTTGAGCAAAATAAACCGTAGACTCTCAGAGAACTTCAGAAAGCCATAATTTGTGTTTGGAACCTGGAATTACCGCTTACATTCAGAACATGATTTTATCAAAGTCTCGTAGATGTGCTGCCGTCGTAAAGACCAGAGGTGCCATCATGAAAACTATCAAAGTTTAATAATATATTACATTTTATTGTATGGTAATATTTTTTTTTGATTTGAACAACAACTAAGCACAAATTAACAACTAGAATAAGTTGAGAATAAGTTGAAACAACAGGAGGGCTTCTAATTAATTTTTTACTAAAGTTTTTAAGCTAAACATACTGTTAATAATGCTCTTTTTTATAAATTTGAAACATTTGGAGAGAAGCTGCCAAAATGATTATTAAGATAAATTTTTGCATTAATGTGTGTTCTTCTTCTTATTAATTTAATGTCTAATATCGAAAAGATGTATAACTGAAATTGGTAGATGATGCAATTTCTTTGAACACAACCGTAATCGTTAATATCTCATTTCTCTAATTCACACACAAAATAGAATTCTTTTATACACTTAGAATCGTCCCATTTCCATCCCATCTGTTCTCTCCAGATGTGAACACACTCTTCACCTTTTTTGCCTTTATTTTTAGGTTGACCAACAGCCCAAAACTCACAGTTTTCATTTAGCATTATCTTGTTGCTCCACTGATAATTATTTTCATTATGGTTATACTTGAGGCCAATCCATGGATCATCATCGCAATCATTCTGGTTAAGCCATTCTTCTAAACATTCATATTTCTTTTTTGAATCCATTACAGCTAATCTCTTTCCTTTCTCAGTGCATTCGTGTTTGGCGTCCTTCCAACTCTTTTTTGTTTTTATCAATTCTATATCGTATTTCTCTATTATAGAATCTAAGGAGAATTTAAAAGAAAAAATAATAAATTAAATAATAGAATTAATAATAAAACATTAAGATTGGTTACAATTTATGTACATAATTTATAATTTATATTTTTCTAACAAGAGTTTGCAAGAGAGCTTTATTTCTAATCTCAGAATAATTCGTCTCAAAATATAAGTATGAAATAGATTAACAACAATATACTTACATTCAAATACTTTTAATTTGATAATCAGAATGAATAACTTTGATGTTTGCCTTGCACAACTGGCTAAGCAAATCTCTGTAATAGAGACTTGTAACAATTTAAACAAAGAGTTTCTGCAAGCACTAAAAATTTACTTTTCTTCAAATAATCTATTCGTAGAAATATTATTTCAATAGTTGTTGAAGAAATTCCAAATTTCTAAAAACAGTTGTTGAAATAAGCAAGATATGATATGCGCAAGATAAAAATTACTTAATGTCTATTTCCGTCCATCCAAGAACCTTGTAATGAATCTTCTCATACAATTATCTGTCTTTATGGTAAAAAATACATTATCGAGACCTAACATTGAAGATTTAGGTTATATCTACAACTTCTAATTCCTCAGATTTGCTTTCTACATACACTCATGTTTGAGAAAAACGCAACACCATAAAGGAAACATGCAAATGAAGTGAAACTTACAAGAAATGGCATGCAGGGTACGGTATGCAAATATCAAAATTTGGATATGATTGCCCATGCCTAGACTCAGCAGCGCCCTCTGAACTGTTGTGTAAGAATGTATAAGTAGAGGACTTGTGCATCCAGACAAGTAGTTTTTCCTCGTCAATGAGCTGTACACGTGCCTACTGGTGTCTGTATGCCTCGTCGATGTCAAAGGACAAGCTACGAGGTTTGAACGAGACAGAATGATTGTCTTGCTGAAGGAGCATTTTCATGCCGCAAAATTGCTGCTCTTACGGAGCATAATGCACAAGGTTAGAACACTGCAAAAGCTCTGACACTGTCTGGTTCCACGGTTCGACGGCGTCTGCTGCGAAAATGACTGCGTGCATTCCTTTGCGGAGGATTCCCGTGGGCATGAACCAGGATACAATGCGCTCACGAACACACCCACTGGCATGCAGATTGGCACCATGTCGTGTTTTCGGAAGAGTTCCGTTTCAACTTGGATTACAATGATGGCCGCATACGCATTAAACGATATCAAGGTGAGCGCCATCTTCCCGGCTGCGTTGTCCAGCGTCGTTCGTGCAGTATGCACGAACGATAGGCGTGATGGTTTTGGGGAGCAATTGGATATTACAAGTCATCTCGGCTGCTACGTATTGTGGTCACTTTCAACAGCAACCGTTACATCAGTGAATTTGTCGAGGCTGAAGTCTTACCCTTCCTTTAGCACACTCCTGGAGCCATCTTCCAACATACCAACGCCGAACCACATCGTAGTCTATCAGCAAAACGAAAATACTTAATGAAGATTTAAAACTGTTATATAGGCACAGGAAAATTGAACATATGATCAGACAAATTAGCCTAAATTTATTTTTAGTATTTTAATTAAATTGTGAGTTTACTTCACAACTCACTATTACTTGTATTTTTCACCCGAAACTATCTTTCTCAGGAAGTCAGGATTTGACTTCAACAATCCGTGGAATTCTAGGCAGGTCTAGCTGAAATTTATTGTTGTCAATAACACAAGCTTTGAGAGTATTCAGGATTACCTGGAATTTTTCGCAAGTTCACACTTTCTTGAGAAGAGAAAAATTCTCTTGACAGATCTGGTAGGCATAGAATACATGACTAAATTGTTGATTCCTAACTTTGTATGCTTTAAAATGTCCAACATTTGTCCTCAGATGGCTTAAAATCATTCCATGACGAAATCTTATCGCTTATATCTCAACAGAACTGAATTCATTAGTTCTGAATCGAAATTAGGATAAAAAAAATTCCAATAAAATCATTGCTTTTTGAGCATTGAGGTTCCAATTGCAGTAGAGGGCTATATTGAAAGCGGGATATTTTAGTTTCCTTAATAATTTTTATGGGACAGCGGGAAAAATGTATTAAAATCGGGACAGCTGGCCAGTTTAATTCTATCCAATCTATTATGAGGGGTAGTTCAAGTTATATGTAAGCATATTTTTAGTCATTTAGGACCCCCCCCCCTCCTAGCAAAAATAAGCAGACCCCCGATCCGACCCCTCACCCCGTTGTGCTGTAATACTAAAATACTAAAGTACGCAAGAAATACTGAGGAAAAAAACGTTTGTGTGTCATACGTAAGCATTTCTCTGATCCTACCCTCTGCCTTGTCAGCAAAAATAAGCAAAGTTTGAACCCCTTTCCCCTTTCTTGAATTCTTACATAATACTTGAACAGCCCCTTTTTTATTATTTTAGTTGTTATTCCTTGTCAGTGATAATGTTAAGTTAATTTTCTTTATCTCGTATTAACAGAATGATACGTTATTTCGTTGTATGGGATTCCATCTCTGTAGTACTTAAAAATTAAAGTAAAAAAAATAAAGAATTTAAAATCAAAATCACCAGTTTGAGAAAGAAATGCAATTTTAAGCTGCAGTGTAGTAAAGAATTTAACATAAAATTGTGACTTCAACAGAAAATAAACTTTTTATTAGTTTTTGGATCCAAATTGAAGAATGTAAATATAAAGGCTTTCATTTCACATTGAAACAAGTTGATTAATGCTTTAGATAGTGGCAAAAGCAAAGCGGCCCCATAATATGCATTATTGTATAAACAAAATAATTCAAAGCAAGAGCATATGAATGCAAGACCGTTCCTTTATGTTTTACAGGCAAGCTGTAACTAGGGGCCGCTAATACAATGCTTAGTGCATCATTTGGATATGCTAAAGAATGTATGAAACAATACTTTTGTAAATATTAACAATGACGTCCTGTTGGCAATTGTTAGTATTGTTATGTATGAAGCATCAGTAATATTATAGTGTTAATTGTTATCATTATTACTTAGACTGCTCTGGTAAACGTTAATTTGGGGGGGTCAGGGAGTGGTCCTACAGTTATGTTTTTTTTAAGTGGTCACCTACTTTTGGATACTGAACACAATGGTGAAGGTAACATTCTAATATCTTTAACCGTTTGGCCGCTATGGAGTGTGATATACAGTGTGATAGACAGACAACACAAAAGCAAGAGCGGTTCTCTATGTTAACTGTAACATGGGACCGCAAAAAAATGCCATTATTATTACAAATAAACAATACTATTAAGTTTGATAGTAAATTTACATTAACTCTATCGAGAAGTATACTCGACGAAAAAAAAGGTCAAGATCAACAAAAACTTAAAAGATAAAAACAAAATTACAGTAAAATAAAACAAAGAACGCACATAACTAAACAAAACACAAATTCACTGAGCTATTTTTTGATATTTGTGCTGGAAATCGAAGACAGTACTGTTTCAAGGCTTATTGGCCTCTCATCAGTTCAATCCGTCCAGCATACCAAGCTCAGTGAAATGGGACGTGTTTGTATTCTTTGTTTTATTTTACTGTAAAAATGTACTAACGCACGTTAAATCTCTTGTATAAAAACAAAATGTTTAGTACAATACGTATAAATAGTTTTTCTATATGTAATTTTACATGTTTTAAATAAATGAGCAAATATAATTATGGTTATACGCGCTATTTGACTTAAGAAATTCAATTTTTTTACAAAGAGTGGTTCACACATTTTTCAAGCTTGTCTAAAAACCAAATTTAAGTTGATAGATAACAAATATTAATGTTATATA
>JAFIDM010001028.1:52907538-52924574 GCA_023159025.1 Thereuonema tuberculata
TAAGAAATTGCTCCTAAATGCATTTAATAAAGTTCTAACTTTTGGGTTTGTTTTACGTTTGGGAATGTTTTTCAAGTTTGGGTTTGTTTCATGATTATTGTTAAAAGAAAGTACGATTGTTTTCAAGTTTGGGTTTGTTTCATGATTATTGTTAAAAGAAAGTAATATTGTTATTCACGTAAGTTTAAATGAGGTTATTACTTTATTGTTAAAAGAAAGTAAGATTGTTGTTCAAGAAAGTAAGAATGTTATTCACATAAGTTTGTACCATGTTTGTTCACGATTGGAATTCTGTTTTAAATGTTTAGAGATAATGTTAGTTATCTCGACATTTTCTGTAATCTCTAAGAAGAAGGGTCCTGCTAAAGGATTCGAAATATTGAGAGTAAAAGGATATTATTAAGGAAGAAGAGGTTTTTTGTGATTTATTTATATCTCATTTTATCTTCGAGTCAAGTTTGCTTTCATTAATTTCTCTGTATTGAGACGATACAAACTTTAAAAGTTCCTAAATATTTTGAATTATGATATAATTAATAATGAGTCATTTCGTAGACCTCCCAGATAACAAAAGAATGTGTGATTATGCAGTCATTTATTCAATGCATATTCAGTGGCACCTCACGAAAGGAAACAATATAGACCAAATTCTCTACTTCCAATACAGATTATTTCCTTGATCGAATTATCTTTTAGTAGGGAAAGGAAATAATCTGTGTACCAAAATGCTACTTTATTACAAAAAACAAATATATACTCTCCTGAAAACGACTGATTTTTCGTTAATCGAACAGATCAACTTTTTCGAGGTCTCAAATGTAAATAAATAAATAAACAAATATACAAAATAAATAAGAGAAGAGAAAGAAAAGAATCTTACCTCTCTCTCTAAATAATACAAAAATGTAACAATACAATAATGTACTTCACACTACATCGTGTCATTTGTTACAAAACAAAATTAACAACTAAATCAAACAACGTCAAAGAAACATTATTATTAGGTTGTGGCAGACTTGTACCTTCTTTTGCAAGTTGATCTGCACGTTCGTTCCCATATATTCCTACATGACTTGATATCCATTGAAGAATTATATACCATCCATTATTTATCATATTAGACAAGAAAGCTCGGCAGGTCATTGTAAGCTCACAATCAGTTGGAGTATTATCTGATAGAGCTATAATTGCAGCTTGAGAGTCAATCAAAAAGACCACTTTTCAAAAAGACCATTTATTTAAGTGTTATTTGTTATTAACTTATTTCGAAAAATTGTCATAGACCCTAAATTTAAATAATACATACACTACTTCTTTTCATTGTGTGGTAAGTTTTCTATTAAATATGTAAATTATTATATATGTTAAGACTATGAAGAAGTTAAACTAATTGAAAAATTTAGATAACATACATCGCAATATATAAACAAATAGATTTGTGTTTTAAATATCATCCTTTATTCCATTTTAAAGAGTAAATGTAATCTTTTAATGATTAATTCCAGTAAGCTATTAATACACAAGGATATTGATATTATTTTAGAAAAAGCTAAATTTTCATAAATCTGCTATTTTCATAAAATCTGTAATTAAAAAAAAAGCAGACAATCAGTAATTGTCTTCTTGCGGATGAGCTGTAGACATTCCACCATGAATATTTAATTTATAACGTTCTTGATTTTTATAAAGCTTTTGTACACTATCCATCATTAATATTTAATGAATAATAATCTTTCTCTTTTACTTTATCTATTGTCCTTTTTGGTTTCTATTATATTTTTGTTTTCCTCAATAAGCATCATCACTACACGCTACCTCAATTGGAATGACAAGTGAACAATAGAAGATTTCAAAATGTTCGTTCTGTTTTTGTTAAAAGATTGATTTTTTTTTGCCACGCCCTAAATTGATTTGAAATTTGCGCTTTATTTAGCTACGATTTACTCATTATATTTTCTTCTGATTCATTTGACGAGTCAAAATAACAATTTTCCCCTAATATTTCTATTAGACTTAAAAAAATAAGTCATTTAAACGAATTTTATATTATATAATATCCTAATTTATTGATACAGATCATATTTCTAATAGGAAAGCAAGTGTCATGTAATCAGTATGAAAAGCTTTTGTATGAATGGCATCATTAAAAATTAAATACCTACTCAACGAGAATACAGATCTAAATTTTACATTTGAAATGGTTTCATTTCATAGCACGAAAAGGCGAAAAAGCGTTCGCATTGGAGTTAAAGAATGAATTTCTACCCTATTTCTGTTCTCATTATTTTATATTATAAAAACGTTATTCCGTCTGTCATAAGAATTTGTTTTTCCAATTTTCCAATGACCGAACTATATGAGATAGATTGGTCATGCAAATGGATAAAATGTAGAGCTTTTTAAGACAAACAAAATGCTACGAAAATCTTTTTAAAAAATTTTTGGGTTTCCAAGATGGTGCGTTTTAAAGGGTCAAATTTTGACTTTTTCTCGATTTGAACGAAAAGCATAAAATTTGGAAGAGAACATTATATTGAGAAAATGTTGGTATTTAAAAGTTCTATCGAACGATATATCAGTCATTCGCAAACGTTTCTGCGATTACAAGATACATGCAGAATGTGATTTTTCGCTTTAAATTTTTGGTGTGGTGCCAACCCACAATACATCTTAGTTATCCGGAGAAGCTACAACGGGCTGGGAAGCTCCGACGATCTTCTTCTTCTTCTTCTTCTTCGCGAATGGGTCACTTAGGACCACGCGGAATCAACACACTCTGAGTCTTCCTCCTTGCCCAATAGTTCTTCATTCGGATGGACTGATGCAATTTCTGCTCCTCCGACCAAGCACGGCGTGCTGGTTTCTTCACATCTTCCTCAAATCTCCCTGTGTGGACAATATGTCTGACCACCTTTCTATCCTGTAAATTTGGGGATCCTAACTCAATGAGGTCCTTTTCTAATTGTTTGTACCATTTTGGTCTTGTGCGTTTGTTTTGTAAAAATTTGTGGATCCGATAAGTAAGTCTGGAATGATTCATTCTTTCCAAATGACCTAAAAATTGGATTCGTCGCATTCTCATTGTATCAGTAAGTTTAGAAATGTGCTTATAAATTTCAGTGTTGGGTTTGGGGTAATGAATTCCATTTTTAATTTTGGGCCCTAGAATTTTTCTCATAATTTTCCTTTCTTTAATCTCTAATTGTTCTTTTAATGTCTTATATTGGAGATTGAGCGTTTCTGATGCATAGAGAGCTTCAGGTTTAATCACTGTTAAGTAATGGCGAATTTTACAGTTCCAGGACAAGCATTGTTTGTTAATAATAATAATCTTAATTCCATTTTTACGTGTGTTTAAAAAAGCTTGTCAAAAATAAAATAAAAAGAGAACACACAAACACCGAATAGAGTAAAATTACCTAATAGTGCCGAAGATGAATCCCATGGGATTCGAAAGACTCCACGCCTTGTAATTTTACTCTATTCGGTGTTTGTGTGTTCTCTTTTTATTTTATTTTTGACTAATAATAATAATAAAATAAATAAATAAAGTCTTTTTTTTTCAATGCTATATATGCAAGGGTTCCGGAGCGAAGCGACGATACCAGGCTATTATTTTCATATATTATAAAAACGTTATTCTGTCTGTAATTCTGACAGCAAAATGTTAATTACAAATTACTAAAACGTCGGAGCAAGGAAATCTTTTGGAAAATTATTCAAGAATTTTCACAAAACATGTTATTTATCATGAAGTTTTCTAATAAAACCTAATATAATCCTACATCAAATGTTTCTGTTTCAGGTCCCTCCTAATTCCCAGGAGCACACTCAAGTTGAATTACATCCTCCACAAGATGTAACCACTGCCAATGAAAATATATGTTTCATTATCAAAAATATGTTTGTGTTATCAAACACAAAAAATTAACATTTTCGCCATATATAAACCACCAAACACAAAGGAAGGTAAATTTACTGAAGAATTAGAGAATCTATTCATAAAAAATGAAAATATTTTAAACAACTGTCCAACTATACTAATTGGCGACGTATATATAGATCTTTTCAAAATGAATAAAAACAATGCACAGAAATACATAAAACTTATGTGCAATAATGATTTTACGGAATTGTCTTTACGGAACAATAAGAAACAACTGTACAATTCATGGAAATACGAAAACAAATATAGATCATATTTTCATAAATAAGCATGGTCTCGAAACCCAAGGAATAATATGTAAAGAACGAATCTCGGATAATAAGAATTGAAAATGAGAAAATAGCAGATCCAAATATAATCTATAAAGAAGTAATCAATGAGGTTAACAAAACAAAATTCATGAAAATTCTACATATATAAAAAGATTTGACTCACTGACTGACTGACTCATCAGTGCCCACCCCAAACCCATGGACCTAGAAAGCTGAAATTATGTACAGAGGTTCCCTTTGTGATTTAGGCAAGGAATAAGGCCGGATTTTTCGAAATTCCCACGGGATAGAGAATAATCTGGCAAACTAACCATGAAGTGGGCGGCAACCGCAGCTGTGTGGCGTCAATCGGTTAAGCGGAGAAGGCCACAACGGGATGGGACGTCGTATATTCCCCGATCTCAATATTAATTTGCTAAATAAATATTTTTTTTTTAAATGTTATATGTATGCAAAGGTTCCGGAACGAAGCGACAGTACCCGGCTTGTCTTAAATAACTTTCCAGTTAATCTTTATGCGTGGTTAGTGAATAACACGGATTAAATTCATTTTTTTTTTCAGAAAAATTGTAAGTTCTGTATATAATTTGAATACAAATGTAGGCTTTAAGTTTTTATCGTTTTCCATCAAAATAAATAAAAAGAAAAAAATCAGAAATCACATTTTAAAGCGTTACCTTCTTTTAATGAAGCTAAAGGCGATTCAGTGATAAAAAAAATAAAAGAAAGACAGTCGAGATTAATTTTTGTTTTCATGTTTTCCCGTTTTTGATCTCCAATCACTCCTTTTCGATCATTCCTTCCGGCTGCAGAAAACCTACATTATTTGTATATGTCGGATCAAAAATGTATTTAATTTTTATCTATATATCTATTTATTTTTCTGTTTTGAAGCATATTAAATTAGGAATTCCATGGTAAGCAGCAAATGCGGTCGATCTTGGATACCTCTATATATAAATGTGTGTAGGTGCGTGTGTTTCCTACGTAGTTTATTTGTTTATCTTGCATAATCTTCTTCTATCCTTCCTTTCACAGCAGTAGTGAACAACTTCATGATTTTTTAATGTTTCATTTCGATTCTATGGTTCAAATGAAATACGAAACTTTACGAAATTAAAAGGAAATTTAAAGGTTTTCCCCAAATACACTAATGAATTTCTTTTTTGCAAATTTAAAGATACTTTTTTCAGTTTCTGCAATGTTGAAGTTTCAAGAAGATCTATCCATCTTCAATAGTTATTAGAAGAGAATATATATACACACACACACACAGGTATAGTTCACTTTCCTATTGGAAAAAAAGTCAACGATAAACTACTGAAATAAAATTGGAATATGTGTTTTGTTTATTCATTCTGTAACATATGAATGAAGCCTAACACCATGGAAGAAGGATCCATTCCTTCCATTTCAAAATTTAAAAAAATGAATGAAGCATTTACACTTACCTCCCTTTCGTAATATTCGTATCCTTTTACTTTCTTCCAAATAGCAGAATTTGGAGCTGGTTATTGTATAAAATGCTAGAATCTTATAGCTGACAGATAAACGTTTATCATTTGCACCGCAGGCAGAAATACAAGCTATTCCACTCCACGCTTCAAAAATTTCGATGGGAGTTACATCAGCAGTGACATCTGTTTTTAATAAAATCCACTTCTCGTCCACAGTAGAAGAATTTATTGCTACAAGGAAACAGAATTGAAGATAAAATCAAGAACGGTGTTTTCCTAGAAATAAAACAAGATTTAAATGAAAATCAAGATTAAAAATGTTATATGTTCCGTAGAAATTTTGTCTTTCAAAATATGAATTAAGATCAAGCTAAATACTTAAGTAAAAATTAAGTATACAGAAAAATCAAAGGTCACTCTGTGTCCCATTCAAATCTACAGGCCTTCCTATAAAAACAAAAGTCCTAACTCACTCACTGACTGATTTATCAACGCCCAGCCCAAGCCCTTGGATCTAGAAAGCTGAAATTTTGCACAGAGGTTCCCTTTATGATGTAGACAAGGAATAAGGTGGGACGTTTCGAAATTCCCACGGGATATCTGGCAAACTGACCATGAAGTGTTTGGCGGCAACTCCAGGTCTGTGTCGCCAACCCGCAATACACCTGAATTAAGCAGAGAAGGCAACAACGGGCTTGGAAGTCATATATTCTCCTATCTCGATATTAATTTGCTAAATGAATAAAGATTTTTTTTAATGCTGTATAAACTAGGGTTCCGGAGCGAAGCGACGGTACCTGGCTATTATGTTAATAAAAATACATGAAATATTTTCAGTTAGACTTAGTATTTAAAAAAAAATAGTTTTAAATATTACGAATGGTTTAACGTGCGTAGAGTTCGTTTCACATTAAGTAGTTAAGTATTTAGATAGAGATCCTTCGTTCCGATAGCTGTGTATCTTAGTAATTTATATCTATACCATTAGGTAATAAGAGGTAGATATATCATTACTCGAGAAGAATTATATTTTTTTATAACCGTCGCGACACATCCTCCGTATATCTCCGAAGATAAAGTACAGTATAACTTCTATCGTATCTTACAAAATAGAAATTTTAATAATAATTTGGTAATATTTGCAGTATTATACTTAACCTTTAATTTATCAATTTTAACTAAGCATAATCAATATTGGCTCTGTGACAGTTAAGTTAAGGTATCGTAATTCGGTTAGCGGGAGTAAGTTATCCGATATCCATTCTACAGAGAATTGGATGGGACCTAAGACCCGTATGGACGAAAATTCTACGTGGAAAACTCCTCTTAACTCCTCCAGACTTGGGAATTGAACCCCACTGCTGCCAAAGCGCCCTACCAATCGGCTATCGGCCACAGTACTTCGATATTTAGGTTTTAAATATAATTGGATTCTTATTATTACATTTAACAGATCATCTAAAACTTAGATCTTACCACACTGCCACTTAATGTTCTTGTTAATGTTCTTACTAACGTCGAATTGCTAAAACTACTTTGATTTCAATGTATCAAAACAATGTGAATCAAGAGGCAAAAAAAAAACCAATCAACATTCCTATTGTCTATTTGACAAAAAAATCAGTGAAAGGTGTTGAATGCACCTATTGTATTAAACTTCAAAAGATAACAATACAGTAAAGAAGAATACTGGTGAAGCCAAAGAAAAGAAAAAACGAAAAAAAAAACAATGAATGAAGATGGAAATATAAAAAGACGTTCACTAACATTCTTTCATTATTTATGTTGCATGAGAACCAAATGGTTTCTTTTGTCTAGCATTTGTCTCATTCGAAGATATCGACTAATCGAAAATAGGAGAAGATTGCCTGAATTGTACCATTTTTCATAATTTCTATTTTAGCGACCAAAATCGGTAGCTATTGCGTTTGTCCTGTCCGTCCGTCCGTGTCTGTCCCTCTCTAATAACTCCCGAACTGAAGATCGGATCGGCAAACGGACTTCACCACCGTGTTCACAGGCCCAAGCACCGTAGGAATAGGGAGTTTTCAGGGGCCAACGCCCCCCCCCCCTATGTTCGAGATATTTGTCATTGTTGTCGTTGTACCCTTCTAAAAACTTCCGAACAAAGGTCGTGTCGACAAACGGATTTCACCATCGTGTTCAGAGGCCCAAACAACCTAGGAATATGATGCATTCAGGACAAATTCCCCCCCCCCCCCCAAGTTCGAGATATTTCGCATTGCTTTCTTTGAATTTCCGCTATTAGCTTAAATCGGTGTTTCTCAACCTTTTAGTACTTGCGACCTAAGTTTCAATCACAATTCTCATTGCGCCCTCCCCCATACAATAATTTTTTGAATCTTTCAACCAAAAAAAAAAAAACCAAAAAAACCCTCCAGACCTAGTTTTCTAATAACACTTTTTTATTGATGTACTCACGCCCCCCCCCTTTAGTTTTAGCACGCCCCCCTAGGGGGGCGCGCCCCACAGGTTCAGAAACGCTAGCTTAAATGTTAGAAATGCAATTAATAGATTTCAGGTGTCAACTATAGCATGATGGATAAGGTTTCATACTGATGTGTTGAGGTTGTCGATTCCAATGCATATATCTGCTTTTTTTATTTTTCCTTATGTTAATGTATTTTGTTAATGCATTTCTTTTTTTATATTATTATTTTTAAATTTTGTTATTATTATGGGTCGCCCTTAAATTTATGCTTCAGAAAACATTATATTCACTTGCTTCAATTTTAATGATGAGTTTAAAAGTTAATTTAACAATAAAGTGTTACTCTCTATTAAGTTGGGAAAAGTATCGAATAGAAAAAAGTCATAAGATCTACAGGATCAGTCTGTACAATTTACATAACTGCTTTCCTAAGTTCTTAAATTCTATCACATATCTTGTTTCTAAGACTACACAGTACTTTCACTTGGAATATGTACAATAGAACTTTTTAATGATTTTCTCACTCCTTCACATTTTGAATGAACCCATGTTTTACATTTCAAACAACTAATCATCTCATCTGCTGTATATTCTTTACGGATTTCACAATACCAGTCATCGAATGGTCTCTTCGATCTTTTGTATTCTCAGCAGAAGGAAGCATATTCCATTCCATTGTTGAAACTGCAGACTCGGAGATCATGAGAGCATTTCTTGTTGGGAACACTCATTTAGTCCATATTCTCCATTCAGAATTGCTCCAAATTAAGGTGATTTTGGGTTCATTTTCTCTACTGACGTATTTCTGCCAAATGAAAATTAAATGAATTAGGCCTACTATGAAAAAAAAATCTTGAAAACATAAAATCTATTATATTTATCTTTAATTTAATTTTAATACATCGAAAAACTAATGGTGAAGTTAAAGACTGATTTAAATATGTTAGAATCTCATTACTAACTAAAGTTCTAATATATAGAAAATAGTAAAACCTATGTAAATATAAAATCTTCTTACTTTTTTTATCATTTTCTTTTAAAAATATTAGTTTACAAAAAAATGTAAACGTTTTACTTTTTATTTCTTAAAATTGAAATTGAAATTCCTATTGAATGGTCATTAAAGAAAGCTAAGAATTTAATCTCTCAAAAGCAGCTCATTTAATTTGCTTTCGTTGGCTCAATAACTTATAACAGCCATTGAACTCTTTTGTAGAATATCAATTATTGATTATTCATTTAAACTGATCTAGTTTTTATATATCTAGATAAAAACGGATTCTTATTATCAATTAGCTATTCATTTTGGATATTATTCATGAGTAAGCACTGTCTTGCAAAGATATCGATAGCTACTTCAGGCATTTTTCAGAATCTACGCTTTTTTTCAACATAGACTCTTTTTTAATCTTATCTTTATTGAAATGTGATACACTTTCATATACAATAATATTAATTTTTTCTTTACACTTTATCTATTAAACAAAACAATTAAAAAAATTGCTATTTTCACATTTACTGAGCTAACACAATATAATTTGGCAATAGAGCTTATCTGGACCACTTATGTTAATGAGTAATTGGTGAAAACATTTTCAATATATTTTACGACTGTAGGGGTCCAAATTTTAAATTCCAAACCACCATCAGAACGTTTTCCATAGTTGAATAACTTTAAATCAGTAAACTAAAAACCATTTACAAAGATATACGTATTATTCATATTTCTTGTTTATCTCTAATAAATTTTGTCATGAATTCAGGCTTTATACATACTAAACAATTAACACAAACATTACTCGGAAAATTCTTGAGATTAAATGTAAATTTCCAAATCATGACAACTTTTCAGTTTTGAAGGAATGTTAACTTATAAAGCATTAACGGTAAGATCATATTGTTGTAGTTATACTTTAATTATTTCCTTATATTAAGTAATTTATAAGACAATTTTTTTTATTTTTTTTTTACATGACAATAATTGTTACTATGTTTTCAGAAAATTAGTAGTAGTTTTCAAAAAAATAAAATGCAAATGAGAGATTATAGTTAATATATTTTATTAATATTCGAAATTGCCAACAATATCGACACAAGAAAACAAAAATAAAACGCCAATCAAGCGTTAAAAATACATGAAAACCCTAAAAACAGTTTACGTTCGTTTCAAAACCGCAATGTCGTGGTTTCATTCTCAAAACACATCATTTAAAAAAATAAAAACCTCTCCTACCTCATGTACGATATCCCTAACCGTAAGACTTAACTAAACTTCCGATTTCCGTGTTTAGGTAAGTCCTACGGTTAGGGATATCGTATATGAGGTAGAAGAGGTTTTTATTTTTTAAAATGATGTTTTGAGAAAGAAACCACAACATTGCGGTTTTGAAACGTACGTTTTAGGGGACGTCCATTAATTACGTGAGATGTTTTTTAAAAAATTTGGACCCCCCCCCCTCCCCCTTGGTGAGATTTCAAAAATTTTAACAACCAATAAAAAAAACAAAAAAACGCAAATCTTGCTTTAACAACCAAAAAAAAAAAAGAAAAAATGGAAATCTTGCTATGATATATAATTTCTCTGAATGAAAAAGTTTACGTGAGATTTTCGTTGAACCCCCCCTCCCCCTTGGTGAGATTTGGTGAGATTTTGCCGGACCCCCCCTCCCCCTTTTGACCTCACGTAATTAATGGACGTCCCCTTAGGGTTTTCATGTATTTTTAACTCTTGATAGGCGTTTTATTTTTGTTTTCTTGTGTCGATATTGTTAGCTATTTTGATTCTTGTTCTAATGACACGTTAAATTTGTATTATTATCTTTTATTAATGTTTAATGATAATAATCGAAAGCCTTATGAAAACGAGATGGTTTGAGACACTTTTTAATGGATTGATAACATTTAATTATTTAGTTTTTCTAGAACGAACAGACTGAGGGATTTCTGCTCATTTTAAAATGAAGAGATGCGTGAAACTATCGAAGCTACTATACTGATAAAATAGTTAATATTTTTCTAAAATCGGTCAAGGAAATAAGATTTCAAAATAAAATTTTAATTCCTATGGTAGCTTTTTAACAGCTTCCTAGCTTTATTGGCAATTAAGTGTGTCTATTACCTGCTTAAGATTTAGTTAATTTGCTTAAGATAAATAAACATTTCTTTTGTTAAATTAATTCTTCCATTATGTCATTGTTATATTTTAAACTTATATTCTGCTGCTGATGCCCTTGCGGAGCTAGAAACAGGCCGAAACTGTCCAGGTTTAATTTTTTTTTTATTGTTGAAATGAATTTTTATTCCCCTTATGTGCGTCCTGAAATGATTTTTTTATTTCGTTATATTGTAAAGAGTTAGAAACTGCATAACTTTTATCCTATGCATTTTCAAGCGAGAATGATGAGGCAGAATAAAAAGCCAAATCATCAGACATTGTATTACTCCGGCAGTTATAATTCCAAAAAACGCCGAATTTTCGTTAAGCAACCTTAGCAAGTATTTTAAATAAAAAAACTATCAATCCCATTGAGAGCCTGGTTTTCATTTTGTTAAACTGCTTTCAGAAAGGGTGCTGAGCTTTCTAAGACGCAGCCGACGATATCATCTTTATACCATAAAACGATTTATGGTATAAATCCATTTTCCATTTAAGGAAAAAGTACACAATTAAAAGATTCACGGAGCTATTTTGGGAAATTTCCTGCTGTGAATCCAAACAGACTGTTTCACGCTTCATCTGTTAAATTCGCCCAGCACTCAATAGCTCCGTGGAATCAAAAGAAACATAAACAAAGCACAAATAAACAGAACAAAGGCCCCTCAGTAAAAAAAAAAATCATCAAAATACAAATTAAGAATAAAGAGAGCAGTAAATCAATTCCCGCTAGCAGAACGCTTAACTTGTAAAGGATAATTTATAAAATAAACATATACATAATAGGAAAATTTAACGTGCGTGAATTTGTTATTAAGGAAATGTAAAGATAAAAACATACGCAATTAAAAGATTCAATGAACTATTTTTGGAATCAGTGAATCTTTTAACAGTTCAATGAATCTGTTAATTGTGTGCATTTTTATCCTTACTTTTTCCTTTCTAACAATCTCATGCACGTTACATGTTCCCATTACGTAGATGTTGGGTGCTTGTTTGGCAAGTTTGAGTTTCTTGCAGATAACCACGCAGCTGTTTGATAGTGAACTCTTTTCACATTTTCCACAAAACCTTTTTTTATTGATTCAATTGAACAGAAGTTAGAAGCACAGAGCTGGCCTTCCCCGTTTTCCTTGCCCATGGCACTATTCTTACCTCATTCATATCATTGAACTCAAGGCCATTGTAGCCAGTAACAAACTTTTACTCTTCTATTATGTCTCGTATATCTCTGTTGATGTGGCCGAACTTGCGAAGAGTATATCCTGAATTAAGATAAATTAAAATGTCCGTTTTTTCCTATTCCATAGTAGGTGGCCGCAGAGTCACAGCCTGAGAGAGCAAGTGCTGCAGGTTGGCTTGAAAGGATATCCTCATGATTTTTAACTGATGCCTTTACGTACACAGTACTCCTTTTTGCCCTCAGTGTCACCATGTAGATCGCGTTTTTCATAGCTACATCAGAGCAAAACAGAACAAAGACATCAGTGTTCTCACAGATGACATGGACTGTTTGACGATTGTGTTCTCTTAATAACAGCATTGCGGCATTTCAGTGCTTGTCTCTTCATAATGGTTTCCAGATCATGCCTGTGTTTTCATGATGGTTTGCAGATCACGACAATCTAAACTGGCTCAGGATCTTGCCCAGTGATAATCAATGTGGTTTCGAGACACAACTCTATCACATTTTCAATAAGGACACATCAGTTCAATTAACAGCTTCTTATATTGTTTGTCAATGTTACACTGTAGGGAGGGAGGACTGTATCTGTTGTTAAAATAAATCTCCTTCCATTCCTCGAGATACTCTAGCACACGACTTGATGCTAAGTTCATTACATCTATAAAAAATTAAGATAACATTTGCTTCTTTTATCTTTACTATGATTTTGTCACAAAACGGTTTTAGAAAGTCCTTTTTGTAAACCGTGACCTGCCAGTTTACAATCCATAGAAATGCACAACCATCAATAATGACTAGAGAAGGTTGCTACAAAGTCTAATTGACACTGGTACCGCCATGCTGTTCCATAAGACAGATTTTCTCTTAGCTTTTTGAAAATAAACCTTTAAAAAATGATCCACTGACAATGAAAAAGGGCCACTTTCAAAAAAACTTACGGGGAAACTTATGAGGCAAAAATCCACTATTCTGTCTTCACCACTGTACTGCTTACTAATAAGAGAATATTTTGCCAAATTTTCAGATTTTTAAAAAATGGGTTTTTGAATAATTCGCATTATGGAAGATCTTATATTCTAAGTAGAAGTAACTATTGTATTTTTTTCAAAAAAAAAAAAACCTGAGATAGTCAATAGTTAACTGACTCATGTTGGTACCAGCTGCCTGAATTGAGATGGCATTAGCCTTAACATATCTGAGAATTTTCCAACTCCAATTAATCTTAATTTGGTGCCCATAAAAATTTCTTTCTTTATTTTAGCATCTCTCCAGGAAATAATTGATTTACGCCATTCCTTCCTGATGTATTTTTTTTTGTCTCTGCTTTTCCATTCCCACAAGAAACAAGAAAAATTTAATACAGCCCAGCTGCAAACCTGTTAAACAACGTAATCACTTTTAAATCGCAACATATACCCCAATTATACTTTTGTATACTGAATTTTTTCCATCAGGATTTTCATATTACCATTTAAATTTGTTCCCATTGTTCAAAAGGACAGCCTTCGAACTATTTTTCGAAGAGTAAATGAACAGTTGCCGCTGTGTTTTTTTTTTTTTTTGTGCAAGATGATGTACATCCATTCAATAAACTAAATCATTTTCTTTAGAAAAAAAAATCTTTAAACTTTTCGTGGCGGTTACAAAAGAAACAAGCTTTAGTATTATACTGAAGTTGATTCCATTCAAGAACCCAAATACTTGGCAAGTTTGTAGCATTAAGGTGTTGATTTTGTAGGAGGCCACTTCGAGGAGCTAAAAAGGTAGCCTCAAGTTTAACTCACGCTCTGAGCTATCATCAAGGATAAATCTGGCTGAAAAAGTCTGAGAAGACTGAAACAGCTGCCTGAGATTCCCAACAGTTGTGCATAAATTAAATTAGTTCTGAACAGACCTATACTAAGTAGGAATATAGATTCAGTATGTTGATAGTCCTCTGGCAACAAGACATTATTGAAAAAAAATGAGTTTGAAATCATTTTCTATCAAAGAAATTTTTAAATTGTTTCAATTCTTCTTGAATTCAGTTTACCTACACTTTAAAAAATTACAAATTTTTATAACTTTTATTATTTAGAATTTCTATCAATCCAAACATACTTTATTTTTATTTTTTTCCTCTACTGTAATACTTACAAGAATTTGCTATGCCTTCATATTTTATTTAGTATGCTTATTCGGTTTAAATACCAACACAGAGAACCATTGCACTTAAAATTCTTTTTGTTTCATTTTTAAAATTAGTTGTAATAAAAATTATTAAGAATTTAGTGATTAAAAGTATTATTACTTTAGTTATTATAATGGGTTATTTATTAGCATCTAATTAACATTCAGGATACACTGGCTTCCATACTAACCAGTAAGCAATTTTTTTACAATTTATGGTAGAAAAAGTCATTAATGAAGCTTTAAATAATGTGTTACAAAAACTGTCAAAATAGTTTTACTGTTTCTTCAATTACAATATTATTGATGGACTTCAAAATTAACATTGAGTTTAGGCTTTTAAATTTATATACCAAAAAAAAAAACCTAACAATTTAACTATTATGGTTTATAACTTTCAATATATGTTAATATTAAAACTAAGCATGTTTTTTAAAAGGATATGATACAGATTTGTTGGGTCTAACTGAGAACATTCTTATAATTACTTCATTGACAGTGGTACTGTTTTGTAAAACCCGTTTTTCCAGGTCAATTACTGATAAATTAACATTAAAGTATTTTGTCTTCTCAAATTATTTTATTTCTCAAATCCTTTGTTGCTGAATCATTTACATGAATTTCCTGATGATTTCAATTCAATAGTATTTAAAAGTGTGAGGAATTATAACTCTACAGATTGTTTTTAATTAAAAAAAACTATAACGTGATAAGATTTGCCAACTTTAGATAGGATTTAAGACTACCTTAGAAAGCAAGTTTTATTTTATTTTTTCTAATCAGTCATCTTTTATAATTTAAGTTTTAGTAACTTACTTTTCACAAAAATAAAACAGTTTATCGCTACACTGTGCATCATCCTAATTCCAATTAGCACCGTCCACAGTTGAATACATTCCAATCCTTTGTTGTTCAGTTCCAGAAGGTTCCCCATCAGCCCAAAACGCGCAATTTTCGTCTAGATTTTGATTGGTGATCCACCGGTAACTTTTTTCGTCATGGTTATACTTTAATCCTATCCAGAAATATTGTTTCATTCCTTTCGCAAGTTCTTTTAAGCACTCGAATTTCCTTTTAAAATCAATAATTATCAATTTCTTTCCGTTGTCGGTGCATTTTTGCTTGGTTGTGTTCCAATCTGCATTTTCTTCTATTAAATCTACACCAAAATCTTTGATAATCGAGTCTGGAAGATAAATAAATTAAGATATTAAAAGCATAGCTGAAGAAGATAAGAAAGTAAAAAAATTCTGTGTCAAAAATTGTGAAAAATTTAAGAACTTATTCCTTAAAAAAAATTAAGAAAGTTCCTGGACTACCTTAAAGCAGTTTACACTAAACCTATAAAAACAAATCGATCATCGTTAACCATAAAATGTTCCCAAACAAAGTTCAAAGAAAAGGCTTATTTTTTAAATAAACTAATGGCCATTACTGAACAAAATACATGATAGAAAACACATGTCAACGCATTAATGTGTTTTTATCATGTTTTTTGTGTGTTATTGGTCATTAGTTTACTTACTGTTCGTTCCCGTATCTTAATTTGCTTTACTAAATAACATGATATTCAATGAAAATCAGTCCTTTAAAACTCAGAAACCAAGGAAATAGATAATCCATCAAGCTATTACATAATTATTACCAATCGAAATATCAAATAAATATACCTTAATCGTTTGTAAAAATTAGCCACTACTTTATTTAACACGTTTCTATTAGCTCGCTTTCTTGTCTGTAAGTTTGTTTGTTCGGTACAAATTTTGCAATTCATTTTAAACTAACTTCCCGATGAGCTAGAGACTTGAAACTTTAAACATAGTTCAGACTGGATGACAATGCAATATTAACTCGCTTTCTTAACATTAACATTGTCTGTTCGTTAGGGAACCCTAATTCTTCGGATGAGAGGTCGGTGCGGTGCTGCGTTGCCGACGCGCGCTGTCAGTGTTTTTGCAAATGACCGCACAGCGCTGGAGCTGTCGTGATGACAGGTCGGTGCGGCAGTTCGCTGAGTTGCCGACTCGCGTTAATAATATATCAGTCAGTTTATTTTTTTCCACGGTTTTATTTAATAATAATAAAATTATTAGTGAATAGTGCACTAATGACAATTTCTTCGATGGTTAAGGAGACAGCCACCCAACGCAAGCGACGTCTATAGAAGGAGAAGCAAAAACGACAGAGGAGAGAAACTGAAATAAACCTCATTTACCACATGTCTCTGTTATAATTTCATCAAAATATTTAAGATCGATTGAAAAATTTCATACAGACAAGACTAAAAAGCAGAAAATAATTATTTGAAAAAATATTATTTTTAATATACCACGTTTTTAAGACGGACTAAAAAGTCTAAAATAATTTTTCCTAGCCCCATACAGATAGTCCTGAAACTTT
>JAFIDM010001028.1:52929574-52988804 GCA_023159025.1 Thereuonema tuberculata
TCTTCTTGAAGTAGACCTACTACTGTCAGATGTTTCCTGAAGTGGCCATGTCCAGTGATAAATGCTACGGCTAATCGAAGATTAGCTCTGTCAAGTCTAGTCAAGGACTTTGTAACCGAAGTTAAAGGTCCTGCACTAGTTTTTTCCCCAAGGCTTGACCAGGAAAGAGATTCCATCTTAGTTGGTGTTCTCTTTTGGCCCAATTGTGCATTGTGCTTTTAGCTAGAGACCAGCTAATTCCACAAGCTGGTTCTGGACCAATGAAGGGAGTTTCAGCTCCCTCTTTTGCTAATTGGTCCGCTTTTTCATTCCCATCAAACCCCCTATGCCCTGGAATCCATCCCAGTGTCACTGCATTGAGTTGGGCAAGAGCACAAAGTGTTTGGTGGCATTCCCATACTAATTTAGATGTTACGACATCGGTGTCAAGCGCTCTAAGGGCAGCTTGACTGTCTGAAAGAATGGAAATGTTTGCATTCCTGTAGCCTTTTAAAAGCCCAAGATATGCACATTCCAAAATAGCTATTATTTCTGCCTGGAAAATAGTACAATAACTTCCCAGGCTACCTTTTATAGTGGTTCGAGGCTTCTTACAGAACACCCCGAATCCAGCTTTATGATTAATTAAAGAACCATCTGTGTACCAGACGAGTTCCTTAGTTGGAAGATTTTTCTTCCTAGTCTCCCAAAGTAACCGTGATTCAATGGTCACAGTGTATGGTTTTGTAAATACAAATGTTCTCTTCATTACGTCTGAAGACATATAGAGAACTGGAAATAACTTTGTCAGGTTGTTGTTGAGTTTGGTATGACTTTTAAAAGATCGACCATGTCTCAACAAACCTGTTTGTTGTAATCGATAGATTGTTTTCCAAGCTTCTAGCTGTAAAAACAAATCTAGAGGTGTTAGGTCTAGTAGCACTTCCAGTGCTGCAGTTGGGGTGCTGGTAAAAGCACCTGTAATATACAAACAAGCCATTCTTTGTAGACTAGCTAGTTTGTTAGTAGAAGTCTTCTGTGTGGCTTTACGCCACCAGACTATAGATCCATATTGTATCTGAGGACGTATAACCGAAACATACAGCCAATAAGCTATATTTGGTTTAAGTCCCCAGTTTGACCCAATGGCACGTCTTGTCGTAAGGAGCGCCCATTTGGCCTTATGAATGACATTGTCCAGATGTGCGTTCCAGTTCAGTTTTTGGTCCAAGGTCACGCCGAGGAACTTTACTGATTCCGAAGCTTCCAACTGGACTCCATTCAGCTTAACTCTGCTTAATGGAGTTAAATTCCTCTTACGAGTGAATGGAACTATGACAGTTTTTGAGGGGTTGACTTTTAGTCCCTCCCTCTCGCACCATGTGCAGATCTTCTGGAGTCTGTCATTCATGATGTCAACCACTGTCTCACAGAACTTACCTGTAACCATTAGAGCTATGTCATCTGCATAGCCCTGTATATGAACTCCAGTATTGGAGATTTGAGTAAGGAGGTCATCGACCACTAAATTCCACAATAGGGGTGATAGTACGCCTCCTTGTGGACAACCCTTGCTAGTATAGATTTCAATCGTATCATGCACAAGGGTAGATTTGACGTAGCGGCTTTGGAGTAAAGCATCTATCCACCTACAAACAGTGGCTTGTATGCCTCGTTCTCTAGCCCTACGTATAATAGTATCATGAGAGATGTTATCAAAAGCACCCTCGATGTCTAAAAATGCACAAAGTGCTATTTCCTTACAGTCCAGCGCATCTTCTGCCCTTGAGACAAGATCGTTAAGGGCAGATAAACATGATTTGCCAGGCTGATAGGCATGTTGATTCCGATGAAGGGGCTGTCCAAGCAGCACCTTATCTCGGATGTGTCTATCCACCAGTCTCTCCATAATCTTCAAGAGGAACGAGGAGAGACTGATTGGTCTATATGCCTTCGCAGAGAAGTAGTCTGTGCGACCCCTTTTGGGAATAAAAACCACTCTGCTCACCCTCCAGGCCCGTGCAATGTACCCTAAGGCCACACTAGCTCTGAATAGTTCGCAGAGGAGTTTGAGGACTGACTGAGGTGCTTTTTGCAACACAACAGGATACACCCCGTCAGTCCCAGGAGATTTAAATGGGCTAAATTTACTGATAGCCCATCTAACTTTAGATACTGTGATAACTTGCCTTGCAAGGTTCCAGTCCGATCTGGCGACCCATGGCCTTGGGTCTTTGCCAGTAATGCTGTAACCGCTAGTTTCGTTATCTGTTGTAATAACACAGTCAGGGAAATGAGTCTTGAGGAGAAGTTCAAGCGTTTCCCTTGCTGAGGTTGTACATTCTCCGTTAGGTTTTCGTAGTGAACCAACAGGATTAATAGGTTTGCTTGCAAGAACTTTATGAAGTCTAGCAGCTTCTTTGAGGCTATCTACGTCTTGCGTAAATTCCCTCCATGATTTCCTTTTTTCTTTCCTTATTGCAATACTCAAGGCTGTGAGGGCTGTGTGATATTCCCTCCAGTCCCCAGTGTGCTTGGAATGATTGAATAGTTTTCTGACTGCCTTGCGCTTTCGGTCTAGATCTCTTGTCCACCATTTTATGTTGGAGGATCGGGATCCTTCCACAAGTTGGCAGTTGTCTTTGAAGCTTTCCATTATAGCTTCATTTAATGCAGAAGCTACTTGCTCTATGTCAAGTGCTGTGTTGACTTTTTTTGCCAATGGTTTTACCATGGCTTCAAGTTCATCAGAAAAACCTTGGCAATCTGTATTCTTAGGATTACGATACGATTGGGGTTTTAGTGTACATCCTAAATTGAACATAATATAACTATGGTCTGATAGAGATGCTTCGTCAGAGACGTACCATCCCTGTACCAAGTCTAGTTGCTTACAGAAGGTAATGTCTATAGTTTCGCACCTGAGTCTATTAGCAAAAGTACTAGAACTACCGACATTAGCTACATGTAAGTCATTTGCTAGTAGGAATTCTAAAAGTGACTCACCTCTAGCATTGGTATCGGTACTTCCCCATCCTTCTTTGTGGTGAGAATTGGCATCACACCCTACAAGGAGATCGAGGTTGGAACGTTGTACATGCGTCGTTAAGAGTCTGAGCTCCTGAGACGGAGGTAATTCATTGGAGTCGTAAGGCAAGTATGCTGAGCTCACAATAAGGCTTTGCTCTTTCCTTTCGCCCCAGCTGACAAGTATCGAGGTTAGATCCCTGGAACAGAATTCAACCAATGGAAAAATCTGTAAGTCATTTTTTACCAAAATACAAGTTCTAGCATTATTTATTGAATTACAGGAAATAATCTTACCTTTTGTTTCTCCAAGCCCTACTATACGTCCATGGTAGATCCACGGCTCTTGGATGAGGGCTAGATCGAAATTACCTTTAATGAAGGTACGACAGAGAGCAGCTGATGCTGCTCTACTGTGGTGGAGGTTTATCTGTATTGCCCTTAGCGTCATCTTTTTCTTTACCCGAAAGTATAAGAATAGTTGACGTCCACAGGGCGACGTTCACAATACAGTCAGAGGCTTTGAGTGCCCCTAATGATTCGTCATCTATCAGAAAGATAAAGATTTTTCCTTTCGGATCGTCTTTAACTGATAGTCTTGTCCATTCTTTGACCTTTAATAGTGGGTTTTGGTTGTCAAGCATCTCGCAGATCTTGTCAGGAGTGAAGTCCGCGAGCTTAGCAGGTGCTCTAAAGAGCACCTTGGTAGCCCGCATAACCTCTTTCCTGTCGCCTGCAATCAGCTTGATTTCCTCACCCAAAGGATTTATTTCCGTCACTGCTTGTTTGAGCCAATTGACGGTACTCTCTGTCTTGCAGGAAACTATTAGTGCTCCCCTCTCAAGATAGGTGCCAGCAAAGACAGGATACGTGCCGTCTAAAGTCGGCCGATCCTGCCTATCAGTGCTTATTCTATCTGTTCACCCTGTTCTTTGGTAAGTTTGGATGTTGGATAGTTTTCAATCACCACTGCCATCTTTGTGACTGTGAGTTTATCTTTGTATGTAATATTAATCTCTTTGGAGGTTGTTGGCGCTGCTGGCTGAGTCCCTCTTTGCCGCTTTCTGTCAATCTCAGTTGACGGCGGGGTGGCGGACTCTGCTCTACTGCGTTTACTTCCAGTTGTTTGTGAGCCTGAAGGTTTGCTAGAGGGAGTCTGAGCAGCCTCTGCCCTTCGTGCTTTGTTCTTGAGTTTGTTAGCTTTTTTGCTTTTGCCAAATTTGCTAGGATCCCAAGGTATTCCCTGCGCTTCGAGTCTAGCTTTTACAGCTAGTTTACGTTCGCTGGTTGTCATTTTAGCTCGTTTGACCTTCAGTTTGTCAAGTTGCTGAGTCGTGCTCGCAAGCTTGTCTGAGGTCCCCGGTGTGTCAGGATTGCCCAGAGAAACTGCCTCCTCACTTTCTGAGAGAAGGTCTGTGTTTGACTGAGTATCCATGTCACTTTGGCTGGATGCAGTCTCTGCTGCCCCTTGCCTTAAAGTGTATTTTGAGGCCTCTGCAGAACGCAGGGCCTCTGATGAAGAAAGCTGTGGATGGCTCCCCCCAGAATCCGAATGGGAGCCTGCCATTCCCGAAGGAGAGGGTGGATTACCACCTGGGTACGGAAATTTATTTTCTTCTTTTTCCATAGCTTTTTAGTTTTGGAGTAATACTCCTTCATCAAGACCCTCTAGGATCGCCTGATGGAGTAAGGGCCGGCGACATTCATCCCTTAGGCGAGGGTCTAACAACGTGGGATTTGCCTTGTGAAAAGGAGGGGTAAGATAGAATGGGATGAAGTAAAGTGTCCGAGTCAAGAAAGGAAAAAGACTCAGATATAGATAAAAGACCCAGACCAGAGAAAAAGGGATCTGGTTGCAGTCAGAAAAGTTGAGGTTTAAACCGCCAATCTTTCTTGACCACATGCTCGGGAAAGAAACCCCCGGGTTCGCCAGGCCCATCTGATTACAACTAACCAGCCCTGAGGGGATGGCTGGAGATCTTACTTCAATACCAAACTGTGGGTGGTTGTATATTTTTTTTTTATTTATATTCCTACCTTAAACATTGAAGCGCAGTTGATAAAAGAATAGCAATAGATTAATGAATGCAAACAAATAATTAGAATTAATCTTGTTTTTAATTCTATAAAAATAAATAGTATCTGTTGATTACAAATATTCCTAGAGATTGGTTTACTTTGTTTACAAATTAGATTGTATATTATCAGTTCGTTCCCTTTAATTAAAGTTCCTTTATATAATGTCTTTCTGACATCACCTTACGCGTATTGATGCACAACGTAAACATTAAGTTATTCACTTGGATCGCGAGAGTCATTAAACACTGAACTAACAACTTGTCTTTTCATTACTTGTTATCGTTGTCTTTCTAAATCTTCTAATTGACATTAACGGTAACTTCTTTGTTTGTGTAGTGAATAAAGTGTCCTGTGTTACGTTATATAAATCAGCACTTACTTGTTTTCTTCAAATAGATGTTTCTAAAATTTCACTTATCGAAACATACATTGAATCCCTGTACTTTGGATAATCTTTGGAGCATCATATAATATTCGTCAACATGGCATCGTTCGAATCCCTATTTGTCGAATCACATAGAACCTTTACTATTTCACTGAAATAAAGTATACAATATGATTAATATTTATTCGAAACCTTTTTATCATTAATCATAGTATTATTGTGTCCACTAGATATATGCATTCGATTTCACTTATCCCTGTAATCCTATTAGAGATTTGTACATCATATTACGTTCGCCTTTTTGATGTTCCATCCTTTGTCTTTCATGTCTTAAGCTCTTCTGCTGAAGCTCATGCGTCAACAAATCGGCGCATGATATCATTGTTCCTGTTAGCTGCTCGGTCATTATTACTTGCAATGGTCACATCCTGATTGTTTCCATTGTAAGATGATTTTCCTTGAAAGCATTACTTTATGATTTTACCAATGGAAAATTGCTCACAGTTCAGTAAATGAATGTTCTTTAATCTGAACCACACAAACCTCCGATGCCAACAAGTGAACTACGCATTCTTCATCTTCACATTGTTAATGGTGTAGAATGCTTCATTATTTCTCTAGCAGCCTTCCTCGCTTACTTTAGAAACTGACTTCAAACAAATTTATTTCAAATACTATTAATCAGAAATTGAAACAACTTTATTTATACTTTTGAAACGAATGTATGATGCTACTGATTCCCAATTTATGATGCTACTTAACCCATAATTTAGTCCGGTAGCCCATAATTTGACATTGGATTGCGGATCGAAGGTGCCCAAGTTCAATTCCCAGCAGTGATCGGTCCCATTTACAGATTGTTACTCCTCCAGACGAACCCTGTTCACCTGGCCCTCTGTCAAATGCGTAGCGGCTTTCTTACTCGGAGATTAAAGGCATCTGAATGACTATCCAACTTCAAGATGTTTGCTTGATCGAATGTCGTTGGAGGCTATATTTTACGCTCATCCAATGATCTTTATGGGCTATCAAAATAACTATTAATGTCCACTAAAATTTTCTTACTTCCATAGTAGTTTGATTTTCGTGAAGTAAACATCAATGTAATTCATGTCTATCTTAATTTTAAACACTTAAATTTTTATTTTCCTCTAAATTTTTAAACTCAACTAAGAATTACTTTGTTTCCATTTTAGAAGATTCTCAAAAGAAAGGCTGTCAAAATGTTTCTCTTAATTTCGAAAGACTATCGACTTTATAATCATGAATTGGTCAATAATTAAAAATTAATGATACACTTCTGACAACTACTTTCATATTAATTTTTTTCATTCCCACTTTCACATTCTGTACTTGAACCGCCCATTAATCGTTTCGTGTTAAAAAAAAATTATGAATAGGCGGATTTCAATGTAAATACAAGGAATAGAAACATTAACTTTCTTTCTTTCTCTTAGTTACTAAGTGTTTATGATAACATTTGGTTTACCCAGAAACGCAGTCCTTCAGCTGATAATAGCAAGTTGCATTATGGTAAGTTCTTAAATCTTTTCTGTATAGTAATAATTTGTTTTATCGAATTAATTATCATAATAAATTGATCATCACATTAGCTAAATCAAAATAATCATATTTTATTTTATTGGATGAATCATCATAATGAATGTATTTATTCATCTTTCCTTAATCCCATATTTTGGTAATATTTTATTGAAAGCTTTAGATTTCAAGATAGATAAGGGAATGATGCGTTGTGGATTGTTATAATTAACAAGACGTTCTTGAAGGAACTTGAAACCTTTCTTCGTTAAAACTTTTTTTTATTTAGTTTGCGTTGTTGTTTCAAAATAATGAAAATTAAACAAATGAAAAGTATCCAATTCTTTTAAATTATACAATTTGCCGGTGGATAGTTGTAATGAATGGTTGAGAGCCGGAGGGGGCCTGGTTTCAAGAAGGCAGTTGAGAATTACTTCCCTTGCTTTATTCTGGATAAAGGATAGGGACCCAGGATTTATCCAACCCTATCTGAAATAGGAACAGGTTTTCTTCCTCGGCGTTAAAGGTCAGGAATGTTTGTGAATGTTGTTCTCTTTCCTATCTTTTTACTTTCTTTTTCATTTCTTTTTTATTTTATGTGGATTCACCTTTGTTTTTTTTTTCTTCTTTGGCTTTTCTTCTTTAAAAATATAATTTAAAATGGTGTAAATCCACACCTTTCACCTTTGGCAAATGGATAATCATTCAACTTATCTGAAGAAGTAATAAAATTATTTCCTCGGCGTTAACAGTGGTCAGGCGGGGATCATCATCATCAGTGTTCTGTCGTAGACAGGTCCAATGGCAAGCAGCAAATAAGGTCAGCAATGTCTCTTCCTCCAAGTTGTTCTATTTCTTGCCTCCTCTTTCAGGCCTTAATATCCACTTGTAACCAATAGGTCATCCAGGATCATTTTTCTCTTTCTTCCTCTTGGTCACTCGAACTTAATTTACTCCACTTGGCTATGGAACCGCGTTTGCCTTGTTTACCACAAGGTTTTAAGTTCTCGTATAGTCGAATTTTTATCTTTCAGTTTCAAAATCACAATCATTATCCATTTTCTTATTTCCGTAATATTTTCGTTATGTAAACATCAATGTTATTCATATCTATCTTAATTTTAAACACTTCAATTTTTACTTTCCTCGAAATTTTTTAACTCAACTAAGAATGAATTTGCTTCCATTTTAGAAGATTCTCAAAAGAAACACTGTCAAAATGTTTTAATTTCGAAACACTATCGATTTTGTAATCATGAAGTGGTCAATGATTAAAAATTAATAAAAACACTTTCAGACAATTGCTTTCGTTTTCATTCTCACATTCAATACTTCAACGTAGAAATAAAGCCAACAATTAATCGTTTGATGTTAAATATTTAGGGAATAGGCGGATTTTAATGTAAATACAGAGGAATAGAAACATTAACGTTCTTTCTTTGTCTTAGTTACCAAGTGTTTATCATAATATTTAGTTTAACCAAAATCGCAGTCCTTTAGTTGATAATGGCAAGTTGCATTATGGTAAGTTCTCTCTTAATTTTCTTAAGTCTTTTAGTATATTAATAATTTCTTTTATAGATATTAATTATCATAATAAATAGATCATCACTAAATCAAGACAATCATATTTTAATCTATTTTATGCAATAATCATTATATTGATTCTATTTAATCGTATATCTTTACTTAATCAGAACTGTACCGTATCTTGAGGGAGCTAATATTTTATTGAAAGCTTCCGATTTTAATATGAATAATCGGAATGATTTTCATAAGGAACTTGAAACCTACTTTCATTTAGATTTTTTTTTATTTAGTTTTCTTTTTTGTTTCAAAACCCTCAAAATATAACAAATAAAAAATATCCAAGTATTTTAAAATAGAAAGGTTACTGGTGGATAGTTGTAATGAATGGTTGAGAGTTTGAGGGGCCTTTTTCCAAAAAGCCGGTCGTGAATTTTTCCTTTGTTCCATTCTTCCCACACGGGACATAGGGTTCATGTAACCCTATATGACGTCTGTGAAATTGGTTTCCCTCAAGTTACAAATTAAATAAACGGATAACGTGATTCGTTTGTAATGGGTTGGTTCCGGAATGTTCCAATTAAAAAAAAAAAATCGTTTATTCCGGAAAACTATTACCCAAAAAATCCAATTAAAGTTGTAGGAGAGCTAACTTTACGCTAGCCCCCACCAAGTCAGAAAACAACAAAAAGAACAATGGGTATCGTTTGTAATGGGTTTGTTCCGGAATATTCCAAGAAAAAAAAAAAACGTTTTCCGGAAAACCATTACCAAAAAAAATCCAATTAAAGTTGTTGGCGGCTACCTTCATGCCTAGGCCCCCCCTCCCCGCTTATATTAGAAATTGATAAAATGGACAACGGGGTTCCTTTATGCACAAATTTAAAAAAGCTAACACACTTACTTAAAAAAAATGGAAAATTAAAAATCTTTAGAACAACATATAATTTATAAACCAAACTAGCTTTTCAACCTATTAAAAGGTCTTCCTCAGTGTTATATCAGAAAGGATTCCCTTCTAATGGATTGTTACGGTTTGTTCCGAAAAAAAAATCATTTGTTCCCGAAAACTGATACCCAAAAAATCCAATTAATGTTATTGAAGACTAGCCTCATGCTAGCTCCCTTATGTTGGAAATTGACAAAACGCACTACATTGTTTGTTTGTGATGAATTTGTTTCGAAGTTGTTCCAAATAAATAATGGCGATTAAATCCAATTAAAATGATTGTGAGTTCCTAATAAATGAGGATCTAATTCCTTTCTAGGCCCAAATTAGAAATCCAAAAAAATCGAACTATATATCATTTGTGTTGTGTTGTTCCACAAAGAAAATCTTTTTTTCTAAATAAATGTAATCTAAAATTAAGTGAGAGCATCGGAAGGTAGTGCCACAAGCAAAGAAAAAAAGTGAAAAATGATGATTTTTTTTTTAATACGAATTTTTGTTTTATTTTTACGATGGTTAGGCCTATATTGCGAAAATAAATCATCTGTTCCAATGAAGTAATACTGAAAACATTGATTTGAAATTTAGTCTAAGAAATAAGAGGTAAGAGTGAGCTTTGAAATTGTACTTCATTTTTTTTTATATTCAACTAAAAAGAAAAAAAAGTTTTATAAAGAAAAAAAGAAATTGAGCTAAAATAATTTGAAATTATTCGGAAATTTGAGTCTCCATGGGCTTATCATAGAAATAGCTTTAGTAAAACTGGGAAATCGATTTTTTTTTAGTAGTTAACGTATAACTACTACTCTTAAAATAAAAATTGAAAACACAATTTCATAAAATTTGGTAGGTTTGAATATTTTATTTCGATATAATTGTACTGTAGTGTAAAAAACATTCAAACAAAAAAGGACTAAAAACTTTCCCTAAGATGATCAGAAAACTGTATCGAAAATTCAGCGGGATCCATTGAAATTTATTATCTACTTGATTTAAGTGAACGAATCACTCGGATTTTTAGACTTGGCTATATTTAAGACTCCCAAGTAAACGAACAACGGGGTTCGTTTGTAATGGATTTCTTCCGGTGTGTTCCAAAAAAAAAAGCGGCTCAATTTTAAAGGTCAAGTTCAGATGACGAATATATTATTACTTTCTGAATGAGTTAGTAATGAGAAAATATAGCACACAATCAGAAGCCGTTTCGATAGAGTGATAAAGACAACAGCTTTCAATATGGCTAATATGCCAGAGGCCACATGATATATCCTTTTTTTTTTTTAGCAAATTATGCTTGAAAGAATCTTGAAAACACTTATTTTTTAATGTAATAGTTGATTAAATTTTAATGCTAACTGTGCAAGATAATTTTTTTAATGGAATGTGTGCTTTTTAAAATATTATTCTACAATATGTGATATTAATTAACTTTAATTTACTTTAATTTATCATATCAAGCTATATTTATATTTATACTCCCATGCTAATTACAGCAGGATATTAAAAGTCTATTATAAATTTTTGTTGATTTGTTAAGAATTGGAAAAAGAAAAAACAGATGATCCAAAAAAAATTATAAAATATAATGTGTTATTTAAATTCATTCTTAAAGTAAAATGTATTTGTAATTTATTTATTTTATTTTTATTTTATTTCCCCTGTCTTTACACCTCTTTCTTAATATTGAGAAGTCTGTATATAAGATATTAGGATATTAAGAGAATATCTTTTTTCTAATTTATGTAATTTTTTCAGCAAATATACCTCAAAAGTTCAATACATCTCATTAACATCTAACATAATTTAAAAGAAAATTAAAAAAAAAAAAAAAAATCTTTACTGGTTTTAAAGAATCCAAAATTCATATTAATATATTTATTATAGCAAATTATCCATCCGGTTTCACATTTACTCATGTTATGGCACACACAATCAAAACAAATAATAGTTTGCATACAAATAAATAGATAATCATAATTCAAAATATTTTGTTGAAAAACCAACAAAGGGACAAGTTATTCAAAATTAAAAATTTAATAGTCCATGCTCTAAAATATAGTTATATATTTTATTTATGTACATTTTCAAGGCAAAATTTAAAATATTACATGTTAAATATTTAAATTTTAAGGAGTTGATTACTAATTCAAAACAAAAATTAAATTCCAAGTTAATTACAAATTTGTTTTGGTTTGTTTCATTTGGTTCTTTATATCTAAGATATCCATCAAAGCTTTGTTTCAGTATTCCAGGCCTTAATAACTTACCATAGTTAAAGTTGCGATCAGGCCCAGAGGACCGCGCAATGCAGCTGGATGGTAGGCTCCAGTGTTCAGAACCTACGGGACAAAGTTGAGGACGGGGGGTCGGCCCGTCGCTCGCCCGCCTTTAACTCCCGGGAAAGAAACCCGGTACCCATTCTATAGAGGGCTGGGGCCCTAGGGCCCGTTTGGAGGAGAAAGAAGCGTGGAAAAATTCCCGTCCTCCGCCGAGGCCGGGAATCGAACCCGCTACCTCCAACCCACTTACCCATTCGGCTACCGGGCCCACCAATAACTTATCATACCTGAAACATTATTGCAAATAAAAATCTAAAATTTTTTCAAAGCATTTTAATTTTAAATTATTAGTTTTAGTATTAATAATGTTCAAACTTACCCGTAGAATTTTTCTTATGTTGCTCATTTATACTAAGACAAAAAGAAAGCTTAATCAGTAGTTATCATTTTAGGCTTTTGAAAGACGTTTTATATCCCCGGTTTGTCTGCCTGTGGGCACATATCCCACAATGCTTCGCAACAGCTTCTATTAGCTCAGTTGTAGGTGGCCTAAATGTTGAATGTTGTAGGCGTCTGTTAGCTCAGTTGGTTAGAGCGTCGTGTTAATAACGGGAAGGTCGTGGGTTCGATCCCCTCTTATTTTTAAGACCGTGTTCACTTATTAAGAACACAGTCGCGTACTACAAGTACATACCACAAAGCCTATCAGAGTAACTCTCATATAAGCTGTACTGGGACCGCCCCATTCACACAGACAAAACCATACATCACAACAGACCTGACATCACACTTGTTGATAAGGTCAACAAACAGACCTATCTCATCGATATTGTAGTGCCTATCAGTAAATATACCGATGTAGCACACGAGCTTCAGAAGCAGTGGAGGCAGGACCGAGTATGTGTTGTACCCATCGTCCTGTCCGCCACTGGTCTGGGGCCTCACACATTGCACCACAGCCTCAGCACACTAGGACTTCACAAAAACACTTATGCACAACTCCAAAAGGATGTGATACTCAGCACATCACGCATAGTTAGGAAATTTATGGACATCCCTAACACTCCTTGCACAGTTCTTTACACTTGGCAATATGTGCTTTGGTTCTTGACCCGCCATGTTGTTTTTGCTGGGGAAACGCAAGGTCTGAAACTTTTACTTAATAATCATAATAATTCTCTTTTTATGTCTTGAAGTCTGATGGATGAGAAATAGACGAAAAACTGGGAACCACTTCTCATCGGATCTAAAAAATTATTAACTAAAGAGTTCATTTGATAATGAACATCCTGGAAAAATAAATAAATTAATCATTGGAACTTACTGTTCGATTTTGTTTACGTGAGCCTTCAACGCTTTAGGTCTCCTTCGATTTCATCAAAATAGGGGTGAGGAGAAACAAAGAGGGGATGTTTACTTTTTAGCAGTGTTAGTTTACTAGTTGCTGTGTTCTATTTGCGCTTTTCGGGAAAGAATTATGGAAAGAATTAATACTATTGCAAAAATGCTCCTCGGTTATTTTTTTCTTAAAAGCGAAAATGTCCAACAGAATTTCTTAGGAAAGTGCGCACCTCAGCGTATCACCCCTCTGCGGAGTAAAATCGTCCGCCATTATTGTTTCTAGCTTTTGAACAGTAATTTTGCATGAAAGTTTACAAATAAAAAAAATCTGTAAGGATTTATAACCATATTTCTGATTTCTATAATTATTTGGGGATGAGGAGTTTCTTCCAGACCGTTTAATTTTATTAAAAAAAATATAGAAATTTTAAAAATTAATTGAATACAATTTCTTGATATCATTTTATATTCAGCATTCAAAGATATCGTGAAGATCACTTTCAAAGTTCTTTATATATTAAAATAACAATATTCAACTTCATAAAAATAGACATCATTCTTTTCCTTATTTATTTCAAATAACCGTAAAAATAAAATGGATTATTCATTAAATTTCCCGTATTTCCAAAGATTATTGTAGTTATTTATTAATATACTTTAAAAATATTCTATATTGAATATCGTCGAAATTAATGTGTAGCCTGAAAAACTAAAATAACCAATTCGCCTCATGATACCGATGTATACTGTTTACACTTTAACATAACCGAACACTTTAAAAGACGGCCTCCTACTGCAGGTATACTTGTTTACTAGATTAAGTATTTGTTAGTGCAGGTACAACATGCCATCGTCGGATGGCGCTAGCAGACAACAGCTGAATTTTCCATGAGAATGACTCATACCACTGTTTTTGGGATGAGCGATTTATATTCTAAGCAAATTTTCGTGCGGTTCTCAGCGTTCGAAGTCACGCATTTCCCTTGTGAGTCAAGTTCTATTTCCTTATATTACAGTTGTCAAATGAATGACGGTACAAAGAATTTTCAAAGCAAAATTAAAAGATGATGCTCAGTTAAAAATGATGTAAATCTTAAAAAGAATTTGTTTACTTTCAAATTCTAATATATACTGACATGAAATCAGTAAAATTTTCAATTTTCTGAAAAAAAAGTAATATTTAAGTTCCAATTATTAACTTAAATTTTTAAGTTGAGTTAATTTTAATTGTATCAAACAGAACTTCAATGAACTAATTGTTTAAGACAATGAGAAAATAAAAGAAATAAAGGTTGTAATCTATTGTTTACATTCCATTGCTCTTCTGTGGGAATTTATTTTCGCCTTCTCACTCTAATTATTCGAGAAGGATCATTTTGGAAAAGATTTCAAATATGAATAGCTAGATTGTCCCTCCTTCTCGAAAATACATACAATGTTTCAGGAAGGTCCACAAAGCAGTTCAAAAGATTTCATAGGGGAAGAAAAAAATAAAGAAGCAGACAAACATAGGCAAGAATTTTTTTTTTTTCAAACTTCCATGTCTATGCCGAGATTCAAACCCAAGTTCGGACACATGTGCTTCATAGTAGACCGCCGACTAAACCATTACGCTATGGCGTAACGCCTAAACCAAATTAGAAAACAAAAATAAATGGAACAAAACAATTTATTCATGTTATAAATTATATAAAAAAATAATAAAGAAATACTAAAAAATGTAATATACTTTTTATTCCATTGATTAACTCAATATAGAATATTAATAAAATAAATAAATGAAACGGTGAGTTCAAGTTGTTTACTAAATGAAATCCTAGTACAGCTGTTTCATTCTAATATGGCGATCATCAGCTAGGAGCAGTCATCAGTAAACAACCATGGCTCGGTACACGGGCCTATATGAAATATCGTCGGAATCAATGTAGAATTTTGACAATGAATATTCGCCCATGAATGTTGTCAAAATTTTAGAAGCAAAGTTGCGATGTGCTGAATATGGAAACGTAATCGGAGTCGAGGATACGGAGTTCGCAAATGTATTATATAGCATAATAATTTCTGCACCGAAGTACAAGCCTAAGTTACAATATCCTTGGCAAAAGGCGGGTTATGATATTGGCATACCAATATCATCGTTTGAAAATATATTTAGTGTGGCTTTTGATATTGGACTGCTTGAATGCGGAAGTGAGGATGAATGTGAAAAAGTAGCTTTAGTCGGATGTGCATATTGTTCGGTTCCACTTATCCCTAAATGCCACACCTACACTTTGAAGACTGAATAGTTGTGCAACACTATCAGGTCAGTAGGAAAAGTTTGTTGTTCAGATAACGTAATTATTTTAAGCAGAGCAAAATACAGCATTATAGTCACGACATTGAAAGATGTGTTTTTTGGTCCTATTTTATCGATATTTTGTTTCTTTGCGATACCAAAGTTCCTCTCTTGGACCTTCAATAGATGATCATTCAAATGTATCTCGTGGTAGAAGTGCAGCTTTGCATGAGAATGATTCATACCACTGCTTTTGGTATGAGCGAGTTATATTCTAAGCACATTTTCGTGCGGTTCTCAGCGTTCGAGGTCACGCACTTCCCTTGTCAGTGTGTTAGGATTCTCTTTATTGGTTAACAGAATTTTAATATTATTTTTTGAAGAAGAAAATGACAAAGTTGCAAGCTTTATTTTTTTAATTTTCTTTTTCAAATGTTTTCAATCATTTTTTATTTGGAACACGAATCCTAATGTATTCAGATTTTTATTAAAGTAATAGTTCTAAATAAAATTGCAGAGCATAAAATTAATTATACTAGGCCTATAGAAACTCTGAAAATTGCATAATTTTTTACGAAATTTTGAAAATTGTCTACTAATAATGCTTAAGAACAGTATTTCAAGAATCAAAATTTACATTTAGATTTCAAATCAACAAAAATAAATTTTTTCTAATTGAAGTTTAGAGTGCATCATTGTATTACAAGTAATAAATTTGGGCCACCGCAGTTAGCAATAAATTCGTTTAAAAAGCACTTAAAGAATTAAAACAAGTACTTTCAATTCGATCCACGAATCGTTGTCAAGCAAAGAAAAGATATTAGTTCGACATTAAATAGGAGGGATAAAACACATGATGCTGGTTGAGTCTAACAGGTACAAATAGGGAGTGGGTGAAGCAGTAAGATTGTGTGGGAAAAAAAGCGGGAATAAGAAGAGAGTGAGATGCTTAGGTTGATTTCCAAAACCATAGTTGGAAATGAACATACAGATAAATTATCATTGTAACACATACGATCATTGAGGATATAAAAAGATTCCTTGCATTTCCTCTTATAATCGTTGGTCTCAAAACATATAAATTTCTAGAATATTTTGCAATTAAAGTGCTTTTAGTATTCTTAATATGTTCATAAGATAGATATTGTGAATTCTTACTTTTAACTGCCAAGGAGTGTTGGGACATATGTTTTCAAAGCAATTGGCGAGTCTCTCCTATATACTAGCATATGCCCCCTCAACACATGATAGGGCATAAACAGCTCCTTTTGCTAAGTTTTTGGTCCACATGTGCTTTATTTCGTCGTAGAATATGGGTAATATGTTGGGCAATGGGTGAAGCAACTATGAATACCAATTGTGTAAGGATATTTTTTATTCCTGGAAAAACAATTGGATGATAAGGAAAAATCTATCTTGTTACAATTGTTTTCTAGTGTTTTATCTATACCTGCAATAGAGCTAACTATATTTTGAACAATGAAACGTCTACGATAACCATTATTTAAAAGCGTAGTGATAATTACATCAATCTCCTGTTTGAATAATTGTTCCTGTTTGAATAATTATTCAGATAAATAAAAGGCTCTTTTTACTAGCATGTTAATGATGTTGTGTTTAAAATTGATAGGGCAAGCAGAATCAAAATAAATGGTATTTACCTTTGTTGGTTGGTTTCCGGAAAACTTCAGTTTGAAAATAACCCTCATTTCTGGTGATCAGCGTATCAAGAAAAGCAATAGAATATTCTTCCTCTCTCTTTATTTTAAATTGGATATTGTTGTGCATGCTAGCCATGATGTCCATGATGATCTGTTGAGAGTCCTTATTAGCATATATAATGAGATCATCGACTTACCGTACGTAAAGCAGAATCTAAATTTGTTTTTGATCAAGAAATAAAAAAGCAGACTTCTCTATATAACACATACAAATTTCGGCATTAAGCGCTGATGCCGGTAAGCCCATAAAAAGTTCAATACTTTGGGTGCATATCTGACCTTTATATTCAAATAATTGCATCTTATAAATGACTCAATAAAGATAAAAATACTGGAAAGGGGAGGGCATTCTTGAAATTTATTAAAATACTTATCATTGAAGAATGCTAAAGCTTTATGAATCAGGTCCATGGAAGCATGAGACTAGCATGAGGCTAGCTCTCTGCAACTTTAATTAGAGATTTGAATATTAATTTTCTGAAACAAATGATTGTTTTTTTCTCGGAACAAACCGAGACAACTATTACAAAGGAACCCCATTATCAATTTCTTATTTAAGAGGTCTAGTATGCAGCTAGCCCCCCACAACTTTAATTGGATGCTTGGATAGTAGTTTTCCGGAATACAATTTTTTTTCGGAACATCCCGGTGCAAACCCATCACAAACTATCCTCATTGTTTTTTTTTTTGTTTTCTGACTGGGGAGGGGGGGGCTAGTTTAAGGTTAGCCCCCTCACAACGTTAATTGGATTTTTGGGGTAATAGCTTTTGTAGTGTAAAAAACGTGACTCTTCGGAGAAGGCTACATTCTTCCATTTTCCTAAATGTTCAATGACGGTATTTCAGTGCGAATTTAATGGAACTTAATTAACATTGACCCTTTCACTTAGCGTTTACACGAGAGATCCATACGCAAAAGTATTCTCTCTTTTCCTATCTCAGACAAATGGGTGTCCCAGTGTTTATTTGAGTCGTCAGTTGCTGCACTGTTGAGCATCGATTGGCCTTTACCAGTAGTTTTAATGTTAGAAAAAGATGGCAAAACAGGGAAGTTATTGGAAAGTCTGATTATAAGAAACACAAAAAATATAAATTTTAATAGAAGTAAAGAATTAGAGGTAGAGAATGTTTTTGTATATTTGGCTAATGAAATGGTAAGGAATTGTATGAACAAAAGCAAAAAAGGCGTAATAATTGAAGAGTTTAAACAATTATGATTATAGTTAATTGAAATAATGAATGTTTGTAGCATTTAATTGAAGAGCTAAAACAATTGTGATTAAAGTTAATGTTTGTTAACAACTACGTCTAAGATATGTATGTGAATGATATCAGCTGAAAATGTATTATTATAACCAACAAACTTGAAAAGGAAGAAAGAAAAAAGATCTTCCGAAAATTCGTATTAAAAATATTTATAAATGTAGTAAGAAGCATTGAAGAAGTATTTATTTTACAAATATGTTAAGAAGCAGATGGGAATTGAAGAAGAAATATGGTACTAGAACTTTACCAGTAGAAAAAAATTCTGGAATCAATGGCCATTGGGGTCTTCAAAGTTTTGACTTTGAAAGTTACTTAGTGTCCCATCCCTACAATCTTGGGACATCTTTACTACGGTAGATCGAAACAGCCCACGAACTGTGCTGTTTCCGAGATATTTCTATCTTCGATGGGTAGCCTTTGATTATTTCTTTTTTCAAGCCCGTCAAATCACTTTCTCTGCCCATGTGATCGCGTTCAGCAATGCACGCAATCTGATTTCAGATAGTTTAGCAGATTTTGGTACACATTAACATAAGGAAATAATCTATAACTGCTGCAAGTTTCAAATATAAGTTTTGTTAAGCTAAAAAATTAAAAACGTACTGTAAATCAAAAAAACAATTCCGGAAATATTTTGAAATAACTGAAGCATTCTGATTGCGCGATAGTGTAACAAGATAAGTAATGCAACAAAATTGTCAACAAGAAGCCCATCCTAAAAATTAAGGAAATTATATTGTTTTTTTTAAAGTTAACTCTGAAATTAATTGTGAGACTTAAATCAATCTATTAAATAAAGATGTAATCCCTGATTGTCATCAGCTGTAACGTGATGAGAAGTATATTTTCCAATGGAAAGGGCCCTCTCCGTTACAAGTTGAGTGACCCAGAATCATCACAAAGAAGATTTCGGAGGCCCAGAAAGAGAAATTCATCACGTCTTTGAGGGAAGTTTGCAAACAGACATGTGGTCGAACTTAAGTATAATTAAAACGAAAGTTCGAGTGGTACTTAAAATATGATATAAAATACAAAAATGGAAGATTTCAGCATTCCTTATTATTTCTACTGCATTATGAAAATTGACATTCATTTTTTTAATTTTTAGCTGCAACAAAATTATAGAACTAACATATTTAAGTACAATAGACCTTACGTCGCGGTGCTAGGTATATTTACCACCCATCTTCTACATTACATTAACATATTTAAAACTTCCACAATTGTAGATTATATAAAATGTATTAATGCATGCCAAATCTCAGTTTTATAAGATCTCAATTGTTGAAGTTATTTAACTTTGAATTAAAAAAAGCTTTTATTTCATCATTTGATGTACACTCATGTCCATAATTTAATGGAAATGCTATCTGGGATGGATTTGCCTCTTCCAGCTGTGGGGAACATAGGCCAAGAGGACTATGTAAATAGGAAATGAAACAAAAACATAAATGTAGGATCACTCTACTCGCAGAAAAACAGAATAAAAAATCGATTAGAGATGTCCGGCATGACATCACTGTGTAATGAATGTCACCCTAATGGTTGTGGATGATTTAATATGCCGTATGTTTAACACGAACGCCTGTACAGTTCAGTGTACTGTTAGTAAGGTTACCCAGCATTTCCGGAGGTAAGGTATCCCATTCTTGATCAAGCCTTCTTCTGAGTCGTTTAATGGTTCCTGATGGAGGGTTATGTTGTTGTCCATTAAGTAGACAAATGCATATGAAAAATCCTCACATATTGGTGCAGGATGAAATTCCTAGAACCAATTCCTACTGTGATCGCTATCTAAGACATGCAATGCACTCCAAACAAGGACTCCGCCACCTCCATAACGATCTCTTTCAACGATGTGCCAGGATAATAACAGGCGACGAGAATAGAACAATTTCATCGATATGGCTTCTCTATGCCTTACTTATTGTCTTTTACGATAAAAAGGCATTAACAACGCTTTCACATGCACGACACTAATGACTTCTTCACAACATGTACTATCCGAACTGACAGATACTGGCACTATAGGTTTCCTTTGCCGCTAGCCTTGCAGGAACTTACATTAATCCTCTCAGGTGCCTCCAGGTAGCACTGCCACTACGTGCCTCAATGCAGCAATGTCATATTTGCATACTGGCGATTCCCTAAACTTATGGAAGTAGTGTATTTGGTGATAGATGAAAAAAAGTTTAAATCCTGTACTTTAACTGTAGTTCAAATATTAATAACTTAAAAAAAATAAAAAAATATTGACATAAATATAGAATATGAATTATTTCAGCGTTCCTTATTATTTCGATTGCTTTATGAGCTTGGAAAAATATTTTTATATGGTATATTCAGGAATTATAAGAACGGCAACAAACTAAACAAATTAAAATGTCAAACTTTAACTTTCCAATTAAATAATAACATTATTTATTGCATTCATGGATTTTTTTTATTAAATATCTGGACATTTCTAATGGCATCAAAGTTTTAAAGAAGTTTAAAAAAATATAAAATTATTTGTATTTTTTTTTAGTTGCTTCAGCATTATAATCAATATGAATAATTAGCATTCTAAAACTAAATTTTGACTATTAAAATTATTGATGAGTAGCTAAAACTCGATAAAATTGGAAGCATATTAAGTTTTAGTATATTCATTAATTTTATTCGTACTATTATGGATGGCTTAAATTTGCATTACTTTGTTCTGAATGACTAATTCCAATTTTTCTATCTTTGCAGCAAAAGAAATTGGTTTCTCTTGGTGTAATTCTGTGTTGTTTGGTAGTCAATGGAGAACAGCAGATCGTAAGTTCTGTATTTGCTGTAGGTAGATCAAATGCTCTTGTTAACGCAAACGTCTTTACAATGTACACCGCTTCTGCTTTAATCGATTGCTTAGCACACTGTGCAGCGGAGACTCAATGCCATTCAGTTAATTACGGAAAAAGTTTTGGACAAATTATTTGTGTCTTCTATCCTAATAAATTTGGATCTGAATTAGATATCTGGAAAGATATGGATGGATTGGTATACTATACGAAGGTCAGTTCCTTGTCTTTATCTGAATCTTTTGAGTAAAGAATCTTCATTATTAAATAAGGGCATATCTTAAAATGGGCATTTAATCACGGTTTGAAGTATTTCGATGTTAACGCCCACTAATATTATAATTCTTAAAATTCCTTATTAAAAGCTTTGTTATCAGAGATATGTTTTGTAAAAGTAGAATCAAACGTCATGTTATAGACATTGGAGAGCAAACGTTGTTACAAATCTGTGTAATTATATTGTATATTTTTGTTGACATATTTCGGCTCTCAAAATATTGTTACCGGTGGTTTTGGCCGACTTTCCTTCTAACGAATAGACTCGTCTGACCCTGCTTCCCTATTTAGAGTTGACTATTGCAGAATGGAAAGAGAGGTGCTTTTCGGTCTCAAATAAGGATGCCGAGTCAGACTGGGTAGATCGTTTCAGGGCAGGAGCCCGAGGAGGAAGCAGTAGATCGTTTCGGTGCAGGAGCCCGAGGAGGAAGCAGTAGATCGTTTCGGGACAGGAGCCCGAGGAGGAAGCAGTAGTTCGTTCCTGGGTAGGAGCCCTAAGAAGAAGAAGCAGTAGATCGTTCGTGGACAGAATCCCAAAGAAGAAGCAGTAGTTCGTTTCTGGGCAGGAGCCCAAAGAGGAAGCCAGACAGTTCGTTGGTGGCCGAGAGCCACAGAGTGCAGCAGTCTCCAGCCGGAGATACAATACAGTCATTTCTTGGATGACAGCCACAGAAAGTCATTTATTGGTAACCGCCAACAGTGAGTTATTCAGCCAGAAGAGCTGTGAAGTGAGACGAATAATTGGCCTCCGCATAGTAGTGAATCTCCCTCCTCCCGGAAAGCAGCCGTTGGAAGTGAGAAGATCGATGGAGAAATAAGAAATCAGCCGTACAAGTCGCACCTGACCACGGGAGAAGCAAGTGCGTTCCCGGCTTGGACTAGACCCCTTCGGAGAACGGAGAAGATAGTCGCGCATGTCGCACCTGGTCCCGGTAGAAGCAAATCTGTTCGTTCGTTGACTACAGAACAATCTCCGTTACGAGAGGAACATCCGAATAGAATAATAGGACTTAGTATCCCATTGTGGTCGCTGCAGTGAATCGTGCCAGGTCATCGGCCCCGCTTCGAAAGAACCCCTAAGCTTCTGTAAATTTGGTTTATGAACTTTAATCAAAAATACAGGCAGCAATATCTCGATTGAGTTAAGATCCTTTGTAGTAAGCATGTATATAAATATAATTCTGACCAATTCATAGCGAAAGTTCCATACTTTAGAATGGTTATACTATAGATTCACAGTAATATTTTATTTATTTATTTATTTATTTATTTATTTATTTATTTATCTCACATTATTAACAATTAGTCGTTGTTGGGTATTTTTTTTCAATCACGTCACACATTATTTTTCCTTTAAATGTTTATCAGTTGTAATTTAAAATAATTCTGAGTAAAAATATTGTGTAACATTCTATCTTAATTTCTTACACCATAATTATTTTTGGGAAAATTAAAACGGATTAGTTTAGTCTAAACATTTCTTGTATTTGATAATATGGTAAAAGTTTTCGAAACAAAAAATTAATATACGATTTTCTTTCATTAGATAACGCAATATACAATGATCTTCCTGCAATTTAACAATTGATTGAGGTGAAGGCACGAAATAATTGTTTTTTTGTTGTTATTGTTAATAGATTATCACTTAAGTGAATGGTTGATCACGGACATATATTAGCTGCTGTAGTTTATTTTCAATTGACGTAAATTTTATGTTCCTTATTTTTTTCGACTAAATAATTTTCTTGAAGTATGTTATCCTGAAGCCTCTTGGATTCGTTATTTGGCCATCATAAATGTAACAGAAGTGGTTGCAGAGTGGTTACGCAAATGTGACTGGATTCTCTATTGTGGTGAAGAAACCGGTTCTTACGAAAATCAACTCTTTGGCAACCAAAATTACCTGGCGAACTCAGTTGAAGCTGTTCTACAAGCGGAAAGGATATGGTATATAGTTATACTGGAAGGAGAACCAAGGAAATACGATTATTCGACTGACGGAGAATACAAGAAGGCGAACAGAGGAATATTGTTTTTGCGTACGTCCAAAGAAGGGATGGACTGTTGATGTCGAACTTGACTCTGGGATTAATTTGCTCGAGGATATCTTTTATTCCCAGTTCAATAGATCCGTGGATGCATAGAAGTAAATAGAAGAAGAAATCAATATAGCGACAATAAAAGAAACATGCAATTTCCTTCATCAAAAATCATAAAAGCCGAATCTTCAATAAAGATCATTACCCATCACGGCTAATGAAGCCGAAGAAGAGAAATCCCAAAAACAGTCCACTGGTCTGTTGATAAAAAAGCCACTGGTTATAATCAAATATTTGCAAATTAAACATAGCCTGAACTAAAGGTAAAAATTCATAATTCGTGTAATTACGGTTGAACTTGTATGAAATATGAGAAAATGTTTTCAAAATCAATTCTATAGTGATAAATGTAAACAAAGAGATTACATCCAACGAAAAAAAAAAGCTTATAGTCTTGAATAGGACATCTCTTCCGAATGTTGGAAACAACTTTCAGACTATTCTTAACGCTGAAGGTTGATTTAAACATTAAGATCTGCCTTAATTGAGAATACCGTGTCTGAAAGCATCTTAAGTGCTCCTACAAATGTTGACGGGCCGCACTGGATACAGTGAATCATCATCGATATGAAATTTAGATCGAATCTGGATTTAAAGACTGTCCAAATATGAGTCTTTCACAGCTTCGGACGCATCATCAGGCTATAGCTGACCTTGTTCAATTTTCGGATGACTCGGCGATTGAGATTTAGCACAGATTTTTTGGAAAAGTTAAGAAAACAATGTCCTCTTGACTATGTAGGAACTTCTGCGTCATGAGATTATATTTGTATGTTGAAGCGTTGTGAACCACAGGATTACTGCCTTTACCTGATGGGATTATGAAATCATCATTGCGTAAATTCTTCAAACTTTGGATTTCAGCTGGTTGCGAAAAGAGTGGCCTGCAACGGTATGGGTATTTTCAAAACATACCGATCTACGATCCCAGTGAAATCACCTGTGGACTACTGCGGCTTTGGTCGGTTGAAACGTGCGTTAGGAAACCGACGACCTCGAACTGTGGCTGGTTTATGGAAAACCTGTGAGGAGGAGTGGAACAAGATTCCCTTGCCACACTGCAGCGCAGCCTTCTCTAATGGAAACTACGACGTAGGGCCATTCGTCGAATGCAAGACAGACAAACTAGAGCACAACCGATGGTGGAATCTCGGCTTTTCTTACACTTCTCAAATCAGAAAATTCGTTCTGATAAACGTGGTCCAACCTTCCATACAAGAAATGCAATCAGAATATGATTAACAGAAACAAAGCAATGTATGAGAACTGGTAAACAAGTCATCAGAGGCAAAAGGAAATATCATAAGAAATTGAATGATGATGGTTTCACGAAAAGATATAAAGCTCGTCCAGTTGCAGGAATCAATCACCAACCTCCAGGCATGGATTCCGAAGACACCTTTAGCCCGATTGTCAAACAACAATCATTCCCACTCATTCTGACAATTGCAATGGAAAAGAGTAGGAAGCCTCGAGAGATCGGTATAAAGACTGTCTATTTGCATGCTCATGTAGATTGACAGATATGTATGACACAATCCGAATGATCCTACCATAAAGGAAAGGAAGATAAAATGTGCCTACTCAAGAAAAATATCTATGTCAATATGATAGATATTAGTACCAAAAACTACGATCTCATTTGTTCGAAAGCAGACCCTTGGTATTTATCTTGTTCAAAGATAAAGATTATTTTATTATGGGGTTTTATGTGGATGATTTTCTTAATATCTGAAAAGTCTACCGAATACAGTGACAATAATTATGCGACCGACTACACAATAAATTGAATAATAAGAAAATTATATACATTAAAATTAATAACGGGGATCTGTAATAACCGTTCCCTTCTTCGGATTACAAAGAAATAACATTTGTCAACCATTTAATAGTCCAGGGCGGGATTTGTCACACCCCTTATCGATTTCTAAACCAACCACATTCTGGGATCTTCCATTCGCCTTTGGAATCTTCACACCTTTATTTTTGCTAGTAGATTCCCCCTTTATGTCATCAGCATCTTGCTTTTTTCCTCATTATGTTAACATGTAATGAGGACTTCACATTAGTAAATAGGAGGGAATTTAACAACAGGGAGGAGAAACAAAACACAATAGAGACCCGTTAATCCGGACTAGATGGGACCGGATCCAGATCGAATTATCGAAAGTCCGGATTAAACGGAATTTCCCTTAAAATGCATATAACACAAGTTTTAGATGGGTAAAACTAAAAAAATCGCCGTTTTTTTTCTTTCCCTACAGCTTACTTTTAGTTTTACTACTACGTACTGTATATACAGACCTAAGTTTTTAACTTACGAACTGATGTAGGATTATCAGACGTAAGTCCACTGGTTGAATCAAAACAGTGACGTTCGGGGGCAGAAATTTCACAAAAACCTTCCTCTTTCCCAATTCTTCTTCAGGAGGGTGGCACGGTGCATTGTCTATGAACAACACACCTCTTTCAAAAAATTCTCTCTTTTTTTTAATCCCGTCCGGATTAGCGGGACTGTATTGTACAATTAAAGACGGTAGGATACAATAGGTGAGTAAAGCAAAAACAAGGGGAAGAGGAGAAAAAAGGTTTCTGCACTGAACATCCACATTGTAACAATCCTCTTTCTTGATTAATAAAGTTTCTAAAAACTTTCTTAGATTTTAGTGTCTTTTTCGTTGCCTAAGACCTTTGGTCTGTCCGTGTTGAGTGTGTGTACTGTTTTTTATACAATGCTCTGCTGTTAGGTATTTCGCAATTTTCTTCTTTACGGCCGTCACGTGTTCGTTGAGACGCAACTATAACCTCAGTTTTGTCTCTCCAATATAGAAGCATCCGTCTTCTTTTTTGGAATTTTGACATCGGATGCCGTATGCTACTTCTCGTCTATCTCTTACATTATGCGCATTCTTTTTTGTTTTGTTCCTCAGCCTTGCAGCAATGGTATTTCTCGTTTTACAGGCCACCTTTATGTTAACTGCCGCGAACACTGGTTTCAACTTGTTGCATAAACTGTCGTGGAACGGGATGCTGATGAAACTCCTGATTGTTCTCTGCATGTTGGTTTATTACTTATTGCTTCTCTATTTCCTTCTCTATTACCTCTATTATCATGCATTAGCCACATCCGAGGTCATCGCCAAGATTGTGATGTATCATATAGAGGAAGAAGATTCAACAATTCATGCTGGTTACGATTCTAATGAGCTGATTTTACGCTTAGACTTTATATTTTTGCTTCATTCTAACATATTCTAATTATAATCGAAAGAATAAAATTAATGCAAAACATTCCAAATATCTTGTATATCTAGAATCTAGTAATCAATGATCTACTTGAACTTGGTCATCATCCAAATTCAATTTCGTTAATAATCAAAAATATTCATATTAAACTGAACCTCAGAGCGCCTTTATTTTAATGAAGGAAGTGAATGATCTTTCTATGAAAATTTATTATATTCAGAATTACAACAGAGAGTAAATCTCTCTGTTAGGCCAATGTTAGGAATTTCTAGAAGAGATGCAAAGCTTTATGACTATAATCACATCGTACTTGCTGAAGTTACACTCAACATTTGGAATACTGAAATTTAATGTAACTATGGAGTTCTGAATCGGAACTGGAAAAGTAGGTATACTAACTGCATTTCCAGTAATAAAGAGATTTCTAAGCAAACATTTCGTTACATTGTTTTGAACGGGGATGAATGACAAGTGTTATAATACATCAGAAGAAATTAACATAACAATTATAAACATAATAATATAATTATTATAGTTAAAGGTGTGATGATGATAATGAATATTTTGGAAATCTATAAAGACAACACACACAGCTTTAAAAATATGCATTTCAAAACATAAAAATTACAACGAAGACAGCACAGGTTACTTGTTCACCAAGCGGCGATAGTGATCAGACCAAGGATCGATGTGCTGAATATAATGCGAATACACCTACAAAAATTACACTTAAAACGACCGATTATGCCCTGTATATTTCAGGCTTCTTCTGGTTACATCAAGTTAGAGACCGCCCCCTATAGACATATGTAGAGATTCCGATGGCATCAACGATGCATAACTATAAAGAATTTCCTTTGGCCAACGAGCACAGGCTTCAGGCAAGGAACTCTTAAGTAAAGAAAAAAAATCCAATATTTTATGTCAGGAACGTCATCAGCCATCAAATACCGTACCCTATATCAGCAACGAGCAGCTGTAAAGACAAAAAACAAAACAAAAAAACAACAACCTGTAACTCCTACTTTCTCTTGTATTTTAATCCATAATTATTATTTGATTGTACTGATATACAGTGATTGTAACAGTCAGTCGTTTGTAAAATGCAAACTGATTAAAACAGTAGAAATTCAAAATATTATTAGAAAGCAAATGAAAATTCTTTATAGTTTTTGAAAATAACTGCTTAAATTATTTGTCGGAACCAATGTAGAGCCCGCAAACGTTAAAACAAACAAACAATAAAAACTCGCCGAAAGGACAAATGGCGAGAAAGTTCATGTGCACGCTACAGGTGGCAGCTATGAATTTGTTTTAGCGTATAAAAGTCAGAAAGCGCAGGTAAATATTAATAATATTAATAATGGGTGAGACCAAGTATACAAATGTGAGTGAGTATACAAATTGACATCCTAGTACACCTGTTTCACGCTAATTTTTATGCGCTAAAAAAATTCATAGCGGCCTAGTGTAATGTGCACATGAATTTTCTCGCCATTAGTTCTTTAGGCGAGTTTATAATTTTTGTTTGTTTTAACGTTTGCGGACTCTACATTGGTTCCGACGATTTATCATGTAGGACTGTGTACCGAGACCTGGTTGTGTACTTTTGACTGCTCCTAGCTGATGATCGCCATATTAACGGGAGGCAACTGTACTAGGCCGTCATTTTTTATACAACTTGGTCTCACCCATTATTAATATGCTTTAATTACTCATAGAATAAAAATTATTCAACTAAATCATTAATAAAAGTAAGATTTTCGTATATTTTTAGAATTATAATTTTAGGACTACTAAGATAATTCTAAACAAAGAAGAAATCTCAATTAAACAAATTCTTTTAATTTGAATGTTCTTCTGTTTATCTCTTTACAGGAAACTGTCAATAAAATTCCAACAGTTGACCCATGTGATGTAGGAGAAGATAAAACTTGTGGTAATTAATCTCTAGAATATTGTTACTAAACCTTAAATAAGAATTAGTTATTTTTTCTGAATTATGATTTTTATCAATGTTTAAATGCTAAAACCTAATGTATTACTAGATATGTCATTACATTTTTGAAAGTAATTGGTGTTGCTTCTTTCATATCTGCCTTAAGTACATCTTCGGATCGTTGAAAGAGATAAAAGATGAATTTTTGAAATTAATTCTCTTTTACAACGTTCTTAATGAGTGGGGTAATCATACAATTCGCACGAATTTTTTTGTTTTAAGTAATATTATTAGGAGTACTTAAGCAGAATTTCATTTTCCAGCAAAAATTAAAAAAAAATTTAGACCCGGTTTGGAGGCAAATTGTTCGCACTTATCTGATAGATACTGATATTTTTCAAAATATGGCAGAAAATATACCACTCACGAAAGCTTTATGAATTTGTCGTGAGAAAGGTTTATCAGACTCTGTATTGTTAAAGAAAAACTTTTCAAATGGAGGGAAATCGCCAACCGGACAATCAATATGCCTTCGCCCATTGAGCCAACATCAACGAGAATTCTGTACAATTGTTTCGTCCTTATTGGGGACTCATCAGCAGAATCTACTCGTTGATGTTTGGCTCGCCGGGAGATTCTGCTGATGAGTCCCCAATAAGGACGAAACAATTGTACAGAATTCTCGTTGATGTTGGCTCAATGGGCGAAGGCATATTGATTGTCCGGTTGGCGATTTCCCTCCATTTATAAATGATTACGGACGTTAAACTTGCTTTCTATTGAAAAACTTTTCAAGAAAATTATTTTTCAGACTTTTTTGATATTTCATACAATGTGAATTCAATAAAAAAATAGGAAAAACTTACATTTAAAATCTCTATTTTTCTGAAATCTTCTTTAGGTGAGATAAAGAAAATTATTTTTAGAGCAGGTGAAACATTATAACTTTGTGAGGGGAAAGAGAAGATATTAGCCAGCAACTACTTTCTTTCTGGCGCCAATTCTTGAATTTGAAAAAATATTAAAAAACAAAGGTAGATTCCGTCTAGTTCATACATACGCATACCAAGTTTCAATTATCAGTTCAAAAGAGAGAAGGGACAGACGTACATACACATATTACAGACACACACTCACATATAGGCAACCATACAGTGACTGGATGAGCCATCAATGAAATCTAAAAGATATAAAATTGATACATTTATTTTGCATAGAAATTATTATTTAATGAAGTGGATTACATGCAGCCTTCGGTTTAAGCAGGTCTTGAATTCCTACAGTGGCGTCGTAAATCCAATCGACGTAAAACGAACCCATTATATAATGTAAACAGGGGGATGCGTTCCACACATCCAAAAATATATTGTTTTCACTTAATTAAACCATGTTAATATACCGTTTTTACGATTAAAATTAATCTAAAATGTCTATGTACTTTCTTAGGCCTACTAAATTACCATGTAATAAATAATAACATCCAGAGTTGCACTAGCAGTTTCCCTTTTACCAGATATGAGCCTATTTATTTTTAAAAACTTTTATCGCTATTTATTGTATTATGTATTTATGACAGTATTCACAGGCAATTAATGTGGGATGAATGAGCGAAATAAAAGTGAGAAGGGAAGGAGCCACGTTTAATGATTGGCTTCACCGTTTATGTCTGCTTTTTTGCTCAAGAAATTTAATTTTTCTTTTTTCGTATTTTTAATTTGTTTTGAATATATTTTTCCTCATTTTGGGCTAAATTCGAAACCGGCGTAAATCTGAATCGTCGTAAATTGAACGGTCGTCAAACGAGGGCTGCCTGTACTACAACACTAAGTAAAAAATCATTATATTTAAACTATCCCAATGCATTCTCACTAATATATAATGAATTCAGAAGGAAACTTGCTTTAGTTCTATCTCACACTCCTGGCTAGTAAAGGGAATTGTCTATATTCTCAGAATTCTCCGGCTTAGGTCTTGAGTTAACTAAAAAGAATGTCGAACAGCGAGTGAAATATACTCTCCAATTCTTCTATTTTTAAAGTTGCAAAATAAACTGTACTTTCCTTTCTAAAATTTTCTGCGTCGGTTATTAATTAAATTAATTACTACAAGATATTTCTATAGTAGTTCATCTATTAACATTGTCTATGAAGTATATATACAATCCTGCTAATCACTAGACAGAGATAATTAAATTACACTGAAGTTAACATTTAACAAAAACAGCGATTCATTTAAAGTGTTTAACTGATTTTTTTTTGTATTTTTGAAGGAAAGATTATATTTAATAGACAGTAGAATGTGTTTTTTATTATTTGATTTCAATAAATCATATAACTTTGCGATTCGAGAAACATTTTCGAGAAACAATCTCGTCTTTCGTGGAAGTTTTTCCAAATTGCACTGGATGTAACTATCGAAGGACTCTCAACAGCTTTAAGTTTTCAATGAAAACCAAGTATTTTCGAAGAAGAGAGAAAGTGAGAAAAGTGACTATTTTGATTCACAGGTAGGAAGAGATATAATAGTTTATCGATGTCTTTGTTCTTCCGAAATGAACAAGACATGTTTAACCACCTTCTTCCATCCATTCACGAACTTAAAATATGTAACTAACAGGATTCCCTAAATTGCTGATAAGACGTCGAGACCTTTTAATCATGATTCAGGCTGTTGTATAACTTTCATTTCAAGGTAATCATCAGATTTACTTTCTGTTTGTATCAGAACAGTATCAGAAGACCAGTATCTCCTTTAGATTGTTACAAGAATTCAACAATTGTTGAATGTTTGATTTACAACGATTGTGAATATTCATTCTTCAGTGAACGCCACATATTTAAAGGCTATCATGTGATTAAACACAACAAATACAACAAAATACCTATACAGCAAAAATAATATTCTGTGTTTTTCCATGGCAAAATCGAGTAATTGATTTCAGTTGTACCATTACCAACCGCATCCGCCCAAAACAACTTGTCTAACATTTACGTTCATGGGAAACTGTAGTACTCATAACGCCATTCAAGATAACTGTAGATCCACTCACTTATTATTTATGCTATGTCGTGTTACGTTGAGTTTATCCTAAGGATCTTTTTTTCAGACCTTGATTGCGTCATGCCTTTATCCTTCCAATTTCGAGGTATACTCCCTATCTCCCTTTCTTTCTCTGTATTTGATTATGAAAATTCTAGTTTCTCCATTCTCTTATCACATTGTCTTTCTTGGGACACTTTTGATTTTCATCGGAGAATTAAGAGTCCCTTTTGACTATGAAGTAAATTACAGAAACAAAAAATAAATACTAAAGAAAATTGTAAACTTTGAAACATTTCCTTTCATTCTATTTATAGAAGTTTAATAAGAAAATAAACGAAGATAATGAGTAAATTGATGTAAATCCTTTACAATGATCCTAAACAATGAGTTGCTAGCTATCTATAAAACTTAATATTAATCCCATATCCATTAAGTAGTTTGACATAAAATTAATCGAATTTAGATCATTTCCAGTTAATAATACGGATTTATTATTTTAAAAACAGAAAATTGTTACTTTCATTCAGCTGATATCATAATTTAAGATTACACGTAGCTTTTCATTTTGTTGTCAACCATTTCTAAAAAAATACAAAATAAAGTAGAATAATAAAGAAATTTTTGGTATAAAATTTAGAAATAGGTTTTCAGATTTAGGAATAGGTCTTTTTAAAGAAAAGTAGTCATTTCTGCATTGAAAACATCAAAGATGTTCATTCTGATTACCAAATTAAAAATATTTAAATGTAACTGTATTGTTGTTTGTATATCCATTTACAGGGTGCGGCAGGTATTTGAGAACAAAATAACATCCGAGGAAAAAATGAGCAGAGACTGAAAATAGAGCATTTAATGACTATTGAACGTTATGTACACGGGAAGACAGACCCAATGCAGGACATCATTCAATGAAACCGCTATCTGCCACAATAACAGCCTCTAAACGCTGTCGAAACCGTCCGCACGCATGAATGAGGTGGGTCCTGGGAATATTTGTCATGGCATCCACAATAGCTGCCCTGAGAGCTTCACCGGTGCTGTGTGGATGTTTATTGGAGGCCCTCTCAACCACGCCCCAGACACAATAGTCCAAAGGGTTAACATCAGGGGAGCTGGGGGGCAACATGTTTGGAGTGACATGGTCGTGAAAATTGGTGGCCATCCATTCTTGGGTTGAATGGGCCGTATGGGCTGGAGCGGAGTCCTGCTGAAAATATACGGCCTGCCACGTGCTACAGCAGTAATCCAGGGTTGCACAACCGTCTCTAACACATCGATGTAAGCAACGGCGTTGACTCGGGTACCTTGATGAAAGAAATGTGGAGGCATCACGTCGCCCTCACTGCTCACGATACCCAGAACCATCACGGAAGAGGGGGACTTGGTCTGCATGACGGTCGGAACCTCCCCGGGTGTTTAACACAACCACCGATCATTTCTGCGGTTCACCTTCTGGTCCTGGACGAAGTTTTTCTCATCCGAGAAGAACCACAGCATTCCTGGCTGCTCCGGATGTATCAGCTTGTTCAAGAGGACCATGGCTCGGGTCATTCTGTTCTTCCGGATTCTCGCGGACATGCACTGGCCTCTCCGCATCACGTACGACTTGAAACGGAGGTCTTCATGAACCACACGTCCGATGGTGGCCTCATCAACCTGCATCTCCCTGCCGAGTGCCGTCATGGACTTCCCTGGATCAACTTCGACAGCAGCTTGGACAGAAGCGATAAATTCGGGCGTCCTGGTCCTGTCCGAGCGCTGACAATATCGTTTCCTATTGAAAAACGGTTTCCACTTCATCACTGGCGGCCTCCAGCTCTCTCCAAACTTTGAAGACGAATGACCGGGCGAATTTCAGGAAGTCAGCAATTTCGGAATCGGAGTGTCCTGCAGTCAAGGAGACGATGCCTCTTCATTTCCTGGGTTAGCCTAGGTTCTGCCATGTTTACCAACAAAACAAAGGGATGTGTTACGATGACGTTCAGGATACTGTGTAACTTAGAATGTGTGTTCTCAAATACCTGCCGCACCCTGTATTTTCTGGAAAAAAAAAACTTTTCTGAGATCAGAAATAAACCTTTCTTCCAAACTCTAGTTAGAAATAACATTATAAATTGTATCAATAAATTATGATTATTCTGATGTTTAATTTATATAATTTTTCTTTAAAATTCTCCTTAGATTCTCTGATAGAGAAATACGATATAGAGTTGGTAAGTACAAGAAAGAATTGGGACGACGCCAAAAAAGAATGCAGTAACAAAGGAAAGAGATTAGCTGTAATGGATTCAAGGAAGAAATTTGACTGTTTAGTAGAGTGGCTTAAACAGAAGAAGAGCGATGTTAATCCATGGATGGGTCTCAAGTATAGCGCAGCTGAAAAATGGTATCAGTGGATCAACAATGGAAAGCTCGATGATCTCTGTCAGTTTTGGGGTGATGGTGAACCTGCTAGTAATACAGGCGAAGGCTGTGTTCACATTTCGAGAGAAAAAAAATGGAAATGGGATTACGATACTTGTAATAATGCATTCTATTTTCTATGTGAATTAGAGAAATGAGATATTAATTATTACGGTGGTTTTGAAAGAAACCGCGTCACATAGTAATTACACAGTTCTAAGCCTTTTGATAATTACAAGTTACATTAATGACAAGATACACACATAAAAAATATACAAAATATTATTTACATTTAGTTATTAATGGTAAAAGCATAAATAAATATTTTGGCAGCTTCTATCCAAATGTTCAAAAAATATAAAAAAAGAGAATTATTATCAGCTTATTTAGCGTAAAGAAGTAAGTCACAAAATTAATCAGAAGTCATCCTATTGCATTAAGATTACCATGCAAATGAAAAAAAATTCCAGATCAAAACTTTAATATTTGGTTGAAACATCTCTTTCCTTGATTACCTCAGCATATTGTCGAGACATTTACATGTTCTGAATATAGTTAAACACGAATTAAGGCTTCATGCATTTCTCTGAGGAACTACCCTATTTTGTTTCGACTGCAGATTCTACATGATCGAACAGTTATATATAGCACTAATAATTATAGGATTAAAATCTTAGCTGTTCCCTGGAGCAGTTAAGAGTTGTAATTATCCTTTCTGCTCACATTTTATTCACTCGTAATTTAATGTAACAGCATTATTGAACCTCTACTGTAGAAATGAATCATCTATAGATAAGATGCAGTTTTGCAGTACAGACTGGTTTGGGACCATTTCCTTTTTTTTCTATCAGCAGATCCTGTATTTCCAAATATTCGGATTTTAAATGATAAAAATTTATTAAATTAAGGACTGATGCAGTTTCTTTCGACACCACTGTATATTGATTAAGAATTTAGAATTTTTGCTTTGTCAATCGAACTTTGTATCTTGCAATCTCCCTTCTGTATTGATTAGATGTGAATAATTTATTGTATGCATTTTTTGAAAAAAAAATGTTTTGACTTATGAATGGTTGCTTAAAAATTTGTTGAATTTGAATAAATTAGTTGCTTCAATTCACAAATTAGTTGCTTCAATTTCTTTTATTCCTTAGGAAAATATTAAATTAAGACATTGCCATCTGCTTCACTTTGTTTCTAAGTAAATGTTAAGTCGTTAACTGAGCTTTCAAAAAATAAAATCTTACTAATGCTGATTTTTTTTTTGTGAACCATGGTAAGAATGCGGCCTCTAAGACAGTAGAGAAGAGAAGAGTTATAATATATCGTTCCTCTTTTATTCTTCTTTTTTATTAACTTATATCTTAATTAGAGAGAGAAATTCACCAATGGACAATAAATATGCCTTCGCACATTGAGCCAACATCAACGGGAATTATGAACAGCTGTTTCATCCTTATTAGGAATCATCAGCAGAATATATAGCAGAATAGCAAAATAACAGTTTTAGGAATAGATTATTCCTAATAAGGATGAAACAGCTGTTCAGAATTCCCGTCAATGTTGGCTCAATGTGCGAAGCCAAATTTATTGTCCGTTGGTGAATTTCTCTATTTAAGAATAATTACGGACGTTAAACTTGCTTTCATTTAATTTACATCTTAATTTTTCAAAAAAATGTTAAAATCCAATAGATTTTCCATAATTTTTTTTGTAGAAGTTCTTCTTGTACTATACAGGCTAATTAATAAAATACTGGAAAAATTGGCTACCCCTCCAAGAGCTCTTTTGTGTTTCAAATAAACCCAACGGAGTCAATACTCCATTTAACTATTCAGATCTCGCTTCCCTTTCCTTGCTCTTCCCGGTTGTGAAGGGTGCTAACAAGACCATTTTTTTTCATAGGGGCAGAAAAAAGGTTAAAAAGGGGACCCCATCATCCGACTCAGAATCGCAGGTTCGATCCGGAAATCTATGCCCGATTTTCCTTTTTTTCAACCGAATTTGAAAGAAAAATATTTGGATGTTCGTTCTTTACAGGCCTATTTTTCATGCACTTTATAAATCACCCTGTATATAACGCGGCCACTAAGACAGTAAAGAACAGAAAAAAAATCATAATACATCATTTCATCTTTTATTCGAGTGCTTTCCATTGGGAAGCCTTAATTTTAATCACATTGTTTACATTTACTTCCTAATGAAGTAAAAAAAAAATTATTTAGTTCTGAAAAGCCGTATGTAGTTCTAAAAATTTAGTAAAAACATTTCCCATGAAAAGGAAATCTAGCTTTATAAAAATTGGCCAATTGGTAAACAATGGAAATCATTAAAAGATGAAGGCCTAGAATTTGTAAGCCTTGTTTTGTTTTGCTACTAACAAATTTTCATTTTTATCTTTTAAAATAAAATTAGAACTAAAAATAGTGCAGAAAATAACTTAAGCACAAAGAGTAAATTCTTCAGAATAAATGATGCACAATTAAGTAAAACTTACAACAAATTTAACTAAAGTTCCTTAACTTTAAAATTAAAATAAAATCATAATCTGTTATAAAAAATCATAATATGAAACTTGAAACAGAAAATACTAACAAAGATTATTTGTTTTTCTATTCTCTTGCAATTCATTTTGATGTTAACATTTTTTAATAATAAATGGTAATCAGAAAAATATCAATTTTAGTTTTTCAAATCTTCTTCCACATCTGAAATTTTTATTACTAAAAATATTCAGAACTAAATATCTTTTCACCCTCTTCCTCTTTACTTAATTAAATGTATTAATTCCAAAAATAATAATTATTATAATTACTTAACTTATTAATTTTCTTTACACTGGCATGATTCAGAGAGGCAAACAGTAGACATTTTGAAAATGAATGTCTTGTTTCTTCATATAATATCTATCCACACTATAAGCCTTCTCTGATTTGCGGGAACTTTTTAATGTTTTCTGTTTTCAGTTGTTGTTTGTTGCTCAAAGCTATAATACACCGTTTGTAACTATTTGAATTCACACAGCTATAATTTACTTCCATTGATTTTTGATGACTTGATGGAAAACTAGTGCTCAATAAACATAATAGCTACAGAAAAATCCGAAGGTTACTATGAGATGATTTCACAACTGAAATAAAACGTTTCTTGTTGGAAGTTGCTAAAGCCTCAGATACCTTAAATTACTGTTCTCTAATATTTAATAATATTTGTTAGCAATTGTTCCCATTACAAAACTAAGCCGAATGTCACTGTTTTACTGCACTGTTCATCTTCCTTTCAAACATATAGCCTATGCACCTGATTTTTTTTTATAAAAATTCAACTTACCAAACAATAAAAATATACATCATACTAGTTTCTGCCATGAGATTGGCTTTCCTCAGCGATACAAAATATAAATGAGTAGAATTTTTTATAGACAATAATGAAAATGGCTCAACAGTTCAATCCCATTGGGGACTTGTAATATGTAAATTTCTTCCTTGACGTTACAGCTTCGGTTCTGATCTATCTGGCGTTCCAATTGGAAATCCCTTTCCTGACGCTGCTTTTTTTTTATTTAGTCCCTCTATTGGTGACGCTTGATGATGTGGCTTTCTTTTTTACTTCTTTTCTTCTTCTTCGCATTGGCTTTGACATCGGATGCCGTACACTACCTCTCGTCTATCTCTTATATCACGCGCATTCTTTTTCGTCTTGTTCCTCTGCCTTGCAGCAATGGTATTTCTCGCTTTACAGGCCATCTTCATGTTAACTGCCGCGAACACTGGTTTCAACTTGTTGCCTAAACTGTCGAGGAACGGGATGCTGATGAATCTCCTGTCCTGATTGTTCTCTGCATGTTGGTTTATTACTTATTGCTTCTCTATTTCCTTCTTTATTACCTCTATTATTCATGGATTACTCTCGTCAGTGGTCATCGCCGAGATGTGATGTACCACATAGAGGAAGAAGATGCAACAATTCATGCTGGTTACGATTTCCTAATGTTCGTTTCATCATACCAAAGCCGCAATAATCCATAGGGGAAGCGTCAGGTGATTTCACGTGAGATCGAACTGAATGGAATTGATCGAATTCCTGTTTCGTTGGCCATTCTGGACATCTAGAGCATTGTTGTCCGGGCGGTATGACTCGACACTTTGTCCTGATAGATCCGCACTTTAGACACAGCAATGCCGTATCGGGCTGGAATATCGCTGAAATACAATGGTTGGAAGATGTTTTCCTGATAATACGTAGCATTAACCTTTGCCTCTCAAAGGTAATTTTTCGCAAAGGCAACTTCCCTTGATAGCTGTAACCAGTCACGATCATACAGCCCTTTGAAAACTTTTCCTTACATTGGCGGAACCATTCTGAACGACCTTTCGCATCACGATGACGATAAAAAATTGCACTTGGTTTGTACAGTCGTTGAGATAAACCCTTACTTCGTCCAACGTCACAACCTACTTCCAGTGTTCGCACGAAAAATGCTCTTCATACAATTTTCGACTATTTGTCTTACTGTTCGGCGATGTGTTAACATCCTATGCACATTTGCTTTGTAGAGCTTCTTTAGATGCAGGTTTCTATGAATTATGCGTGTTGTGGTTGTTTTGGAAACTCCCGTTCGTTGTGCAAGATTTCTATGGATGCTTCTTCCTCAACTTTATAATGTTTTGTTTCACCTTATAGACAACAGCTGGAGTTGCAGCGCTTCGTAGATGTGGTTTGCGGCTCTCGGGTTTCTTCCTCACTGCACTATCAGCCTTCAAACATGGCTCAGCAATAATTCGACTAATAACGGACTTGGAAGTTTTAAAAGTTCGTTGCTTACACATTTCTAATATTCTGAATTAGAAATATTTCGCATCTGAAAGGGCTACAACGTACCTTTCCCACCAAATCGGTACAATTGGAGCCATTCGAACACATAGCACTAATGTATCTATGTTACCACTGACTGCACTCGCTCCACAACAAAAACAAACAACAGGATTTCCTGTTCAATTCACGTGCACATAACACTGCGGTGTTGAAAACGTTCTTATTTATTCGTGGGGAAGCTATATCAGGTGCACCAATTATTACAGGCACAAGTCAGTTTCCAAAGCCTCCAATTATAATAGGTGTTCTAACCCTCCTTAATACAGTTTATTATTTTATAAAACAGAAAATTTCTACTTTCATTCAGCTGATATCATAATTTAAGATTAAATGTAGCTTTTCATTTCTATCAACAATTTCTAAAAAAATACAGAATAAAGTAAAATAATAAAGAAGTTTTTTGTGTAACAGTTTTAGGAATAGGTTTTTTTTTTAAAGAAAAGTAGGCTTTCAGAAACTATTTGTTTAAGTTTTTTCTATTTAATGGATTTACTTAATCATTTCTGCATTGAAAACATCAAAGATTTTCATTCTGATTATCAAATAAAAAATATATGAATGTAACTGTATTGTTGTTTGTATATATATTTACTTTCTGAAAAAAAAAGCTCTCTTACAAATTCTAGTTAGAAATAACATTATAAATTATATAAGTATATTATGATTATTCTGTTGTTTAATTTATATAATTTTTCTTTAAAATTCTGCTTCGATTCTCTGATAGAGAAATATGGTATAGAGTTGGTAAGAACAAGAAAGAATTGGGACGACGCCAAGAAAGAATGCAGTAACAAAGGAAAGAGATTAGCTGTGATGGATTCAAGGAAGAAATTTGACTGTTTAGTAGAATGGCTTAAACAGAAGAATAGCGATATTAATCCATGGATGGGTCTCAAGTATAATCCGCTGAAAAATGTTATCAGTAGAGCAACAATGCTCCACTGAAGTTGAATGATAACTGTCGGTTTTGGGCTGATGGTGAACCTACTATTGAATCAGGCGAATGCTGTGTTCACATTTCGAGAGAACAAAAATGGAAATTGGATTATGTTATCCCGAAAACCCAGTTGCTATTATGCACAATACTTTGTCGCCACTTGGTTAATCTGTGGCGCTATTACGCATAACAAAATTTAATTCCAATTGTTGCACAACAATAATTTAATTCCAATTGTTACACAACAAGAATTTCGTTCCAATTGTTCGAGTTATAAAAGAAAATGTCATAATGTGGATGATACAGAAATTCAAATTGCGAGATCACTTCGAAACTTTCCCGGTTGGTATAAAAAATTACTGAAAATGTCTGATCTCATTACAAATCTATATGTATCCCGTAAACCCCGTAGAAGTATCCTTCAACCATGTTTGCACATCCATTCACCGCCCCCCCCCCCCCCGTATGAACCCATACTTTCAGATTACTTGAATTTTGTAACTCAAGGTTCCTACATATCAAATTAATATCGAGAGAATATAAGGCTTTCCACCAATTTCTCCCCTTCTCCCTCCCGTTTATACCCCTAGTTTCAAAAAGTCATAACTCTATCACTTTAAACCTTTCCCGTAAAAAATTATCTGATCATTATTATCTATTCCAAAACCCATGTCGCTATTATGCACAATATTTTAGTTCCAATTATTGCAGAACAATATTTGTGTAATTTTCGTTGTCGCCACCAGGTGCATATGTAGCGCTATTGTGCACAACAAAATTTTAGTTCCAATTGTTGCACAACAACATTTGTTTAGTTTTCATTGTCACCATCACGTGCATATTTAGCGCTATTTCACGGATTTCACCCCTTTCCAACCCCTGGGGGTGATGTGTCCTGGTTCAAAGGTTTTTCCGCAGGATCCTAAAGAGTAATTCTGCAAAGTTTGGTCCAGATAGGTAAAAGGGCCAGGAGTATATAACGAACAAACAAACAAACAAAGACACAAATCAACAAACATGCTCCTTTATATACAGTAGAGATTATTATATAGTTTTTTAATATGTCCATATTATATTCTACTTCAAAAATTGTGACTCTGCAAAATATCTTTTTAAAACCCGACTTATTTTATATTGATAACCGTTTTTATTAAAGTCATAAAGTATTTCTTTCTGCAATAATTTCGAAATCATGATCTTTTACAATCTATTTTTTTTTTCCGAAGTAAAGTCCATTTCACGAAAGAAAAGCTTTTTATAACGTAATATGCCTATCGATTGATGTTTTCAGGACATAACAGCGACATCTATTACTGTAATTCGTAACTGAAAATCTTATAAACATAAAGAAAACATTCTGTTTTTTTTTATTTCTACAGTTACGAATACATTTTCATGTTATTATTATTATTAGGGTTTAACGCGGATTAAATATAATATGAAAACGGGAAGAAAACTCGAGAATGCACAAATTCGTTAAATTCGTTTTGCTTTCACGCATTGAGCCATCATCGACAGCAATCTCGGGCAGCTGTTTCGTGCTTATTAGAACTCATCAGCCAGATTTAGCTTCGATAATTAAGCTCGGAATGCGTGAGTACCTATGATTCCTTCTCCCTCTCTCGGAAGTGGGACTGTGTAGAAAGCAATCGACGAAAGAAAATTCCCTGTTACAAGTACAGCAAAAATTAATAATTAATAGAGTTTAACGTGCAACCAGAAACAGTGCTGCCTTGGATTCCTAATATTGAAATACAAAAAATAGCTCTGTAAAGTTTCTTTATTTTAGATGAGTTTTGTATATATTGTCTTTGGGCACGCTAAATGTCAGTATAATATCTACTGTATAATTGGCCGGGAAGTTCCCCTACCTTTATTATGTTATTAGTGTATTATATTAAGTTATATATGTATATCACTTATGTGTATCACCCTATTATGCATATCACTTGAATATATCGTTATGGGAAAGTTTGACTCCTGGTAAAGGGCATGCAATACATATACGAACCACTTTTTCTTCCAAGAAATCGCTTCCCGTAGTTTCTTTACTTCAAAATTTAAAAGTTTTTAATTCCTTAAAGATTCGTCTTTAAAGATCCAAAGCTAATAGAAAACAAGCTATCATCATCGCATTCTTAAAGTATAGGCTATCATTACCAGAAAGTGCGTGTGGACTCAACAAGAGATAAATTCATCTGTTTACATCTGGATTCTGTTTTAGTCTCAATTAAAATGTCGTTCGTGATAAGAATAAAGGAGATTCACTATCGACAGTTACTTACTGATAGTATTGCAATATAGGATGACCTGGAAATTCCCTTAAAATAACAATAAGTAGCAGTGGTTACGGGAACTTCCCGGCCACCCTGTACATGGTGACCTTCAATGAATGTTACATTACTCAAAGCTATTTGAAGCTCGATCGAACAATCGGAATGGCACCAAATTTGGTTAACGAAGACGTGAAAACGAATGAAAACGCAACCCTATAGTATAGGGTTGTATATTTTCTATTTCTACTGTACATTTTCTATACAAAAATTAAATCAAAATATGACTTTGTAAACTTTATTTCATTTCTAGATAAAAATAATTGATTTTTAGTCTATCTTCCAATAGGGCTCATCAATGCAGCAAATAAGTGTGTAAATTTGTATGTGTAAATTTGAAACCCGTTTGAATGACCTTCTTGAAACTTGGTATGCTTATTTAAGGAGCAGTGATGATACAAAATTTTATACTGCAATCTTTTCCAAATGAATCGTTGTCAAGAAATCAGCGGAAGAAAAATTTCTACCCGTGCCGTAGCTAGAGGATTGGGGTCCCCAGGGCAGAGCCGGCGCTAGGAGAGTGCAACCAAAAAAAAAACAACAATCCTATTTTATCCTCTTTCTTCTAAGTTCACCAACCCCTAACGCCGGCTCTGCCCGGGGCAACAAGTGTTTATGGTTTAGTAAAAAAAAAAAATCCCCCTTCGTTCGGGGGCCCCTTTGCTCGGGGGTCCCGGGGCACTGCCCCGGCTGCCCCGGTGGTAGCTACGGCCCTGATTTCTACTGATAAGCTGTGGAATCTAAACAATGAATTTCTGGACGGACGAGAGCGGACGAGAGGGGTTCTACTATATAATACTAAATTGTTAGCCGTTCCGGCGTGATATTGTACGCAAGGCGGCGACATTGACATCCGGGTTCGAATCCCCGCGTCGGAATGGATTTTTGAAATATATCCTTTCCTGTGTTTGTCCTGTGCTTCTTCATCTTTTTCTTCAGGTCTGAAATCATTCCTTAATGATTTGCTGAGGAAGGCAACAGGAAACCAACTCAGTATCTTTCTCTTGAAATTATACAGATTTTTCTAGGGGTTCGCCACATTTGGAACAATAGAGACCATAGAACACGAATATTCGGACACGAAGATCACACCTCAGTGCAAACCGTAACACAGCACAAACAAACCATATCAACAAAAAAGAAATGAAGGAATATTTTCTTTTCCCCATATAAGTTTTCATAAAGACCTCCTTTCTATATCTGAAGAAAATCTTGAATAATTTTAGACTTGTTAGCGTGCATTTCAAAAAGTAAAATGCTAAGTCATGAATAATTAGGGATATTTTTTTCTAATGCTAATTAACATTTAATTATTTAATTATTTAATTAATTAATTAATTATTAGTTTATTAATTAATCAACATTCCAATCTAAAAGTGAAATCGAGTGCAACAAAAACAAGTAAAATATAATCTATATAACAATTATTTAATAATTTTTTTTGGCTCAGCATACAACCCTTTTCAAACGAATTTGATTCATAAATGGGCTGTAATGGCACCTTTATCTATCAGTTTCAAAATAACTATCAATGTCCACTGTAATTTTCTTATTTCCAAAATAATTTGATTTTCGTGAAGTAAATTTCAATGTAATTCAATTCATGCTTATCTTAGTTTGAAATACTACATCTTCTTATTTTCACATTTTTCAACTCAACTAAGAATAAATTTGTTTCCATTTTAGAAGATTCTCAAAAGAATGTTAAAATGCTTCTTTCAATTTCGAAAGACTATCGACTTTAAAATAACGAATTGATGAATGATTAAAAATTAATGATACACTTCAGACAACTATTTTCATTTTCACTTTCACATTCTGTACTTGTACCGCACATTAATCGTTTCGTGTTGAAAAATTTATGAATAGCCGGATTTTAAAGTAAATACAGAGGAATAGACACATTAACTCTTTCTTTGACTTTATAATCATGAATTGATCAATGATTAAAAATTAATGAATTCACTTTCAGACAATTACTTTCATTTCCATTGTCACATTCAATACTTCAACGTAGAAAAATAAAACCAACAATTAATCGTTTGATGTTCAAAAATTTATGGAACAGGCGGATTATTTGTAAATACAGAGGAATGGAAACATTAACTCTTTGTCTTAGTTACCAAGTGTTTATCACAACATTTGGTTTAACCAGAATCGCAGTCCTTTAGCTGAGAATGGCAAGTTGCATTATGGTATGTTCTCTCTTAGTTTTCTTAAATCTTTTAGTATATTAATGTTTCTTTTATCGATAAATTTGATCATTACTAAATCAAAATAAGCATGTTTTAGTTTATTTTATGCGATAGTTATCATATTGATTCTTTTTAATCTTTTTAATTCTTTACTTAATCAGAATTGTTCCGTATCTTGATGAAGGCAATATTTTATTGAAAGCATTCGATTTCAATGTGGAAAATCGGAATGATTTTCCTGAAGGAACATGAAACCTACTTTCATTTTTTTTATTTCGTTTTCTTCGTTGTTTCAAACACATCCAATATAACAAATGAAAAATATCCAAGTATTTTAAAAATATAAAGGTTACTGGTGGAAAGTTGTAATGAATGGTTGAGAGTTAGAGGGGCCTTGTTCCACAAAGCCGATCGTCAATTTTTCCCTTGTTTCATTCTTCCCAGACAGGACTTAGGGTTCATGTAACCCTATATGAAGTCTGTGAAGTTGGTTTCACCCAATTTACAAATTAAAACACGGACAACGTCGTCCGTTTGTAATGGGTTTGTTCCGGAATGTTCCGAAAAAAAAAATCGCTTGTTCCGGAAAACTGCCTTCATGCTTAGCCCGCCAAAAATTAGAAATTGGTGAAACGGACAACGGTGTTCCTTTATGGACGAATTTAAAAAAGCTAATGCTTAAAAAAAAATTGAAATTGAAAAAAAAAACAAAAAACAAAAAAACAACTAGAAAAACTTTATAACAACATGTGATTAAGAAACCAAACCAGGTTTTCAACCTGTTAACAGGTCTTCCTCAGTGTTATATCAGAAAGGATTTCTTTCTAATTGTTTGTTACGGTTTGTTCCGAAAAAAAAATATTTGTTCCCGAAAATTAATACCCCAAAAAATCCACTTAAAGTTGTAGAGGACTAGCCTCATGCTCGCCTCCTTAAGTTAGAAATTGACAAAACGCACTATATTGTTTGCTTGTGATGTTTTGTTTCGAAGTTGTTCCAAGTAAATAATGGCGATACAATGAAAATTATTGTGAGTTCGTAATATATGAGGATCTAAGTCCTTTGAGGCCCAAATTAGAAACCCAAAAAATGAACTATATATCATTTGTGTTGTGTTGTTCCACAAAGAAAATCTTTTTTTCTAAATAAATGTAATCTAAAATGGAGTGAAAGCATCGGAAGGCTGTTGTCACAAGCAAAGAAAAAATGTGAAAAATGATGATTTTTTTTTATTATTATTTGTTTTGTTTTTACGATGGTTATATTGCGAAAATAAAATCATATATTCCATTGAAGTAATAATGAAAACATTGATTTGAAATTTAGGCTTAGAAATAAGAGATCAGAATGAACTTTGAAATTATACTTCATTTTTTCAAATCCTAAACTGCAAAGAAAAAACGTTTAATAAGAGATAGAGCAAGAATATTTTGAAATTATTCTGTAATTTGAGTCTCAAATGGGCTTATCGTAGAAATAGCTTTATTGAAACTGAAACATATAACTATAAACTCCTCCATACATCACATAAGTATTTAAAATATTTATTAAATACTAAAATAAAAAACAAATTTTCGGGAACTATACATCTTCCTTTTTTCAAGTCAAATATTAGAATAAAGTAACAAACAAACAAAGAATAGGTTGAACAGCATAGTAAAATAAAGGAACGGAATATCAACAAATTTAATTGTTGTTACAATGGTAAAGTAGTATAAAAGGATGTCAACTATTAACAATAATAACTAATAATTAATCATTCATATATATTATTAATAATTTAAATCTGAAAGAGTTGCTATTTTTTGGGTGTAAAAATTTAAATAATCCTTAATGAGCATAATGATATTATAGTTTACGAAGACTCCTTCATATCTATTGAAGTTTTTTGTTTTTGAATTTTTAATAATACAGCTTTCTAAAATTTTCCTTAATTCTAATTTAGTTTCTTTATATAGAATTTGTAAATTGGTGTTCCAAAACGAATCAAGTTTTGGAACTGCACTTAATTAATTTATTAAACATTAAAAAACATGGGTTTTTATAGATTTTTCAAAGCTGGATTTCATTTGAAGATTAATTAAAAATATACATAGTGACTGGACAAGAAACATAACGAACTGAAATTAATTAACTATTTAAACGGCTGTAACGGAAAAGAATTTAAAAATAAACAGAACAGCAATAATTAGAAAGTAGAAAACGAATGTTTTAAAATGAATAACATTAAAGATTAAAATGAATAAAATACAGATATATACAGATAAATACAAATAAATGATTTCTAAAAACATTTACATATAAACTGTTACAATATTATTCTACAATATGTGATATTAATTAATTATAGAGCTACTCTTTTTTATTTTAATTTATCATATCAAGCTATATTTATATTTATACTTCCATGCTAACTGCAGCAGGATATAATAAGCCTATTATAAATTTTTGTTCATTTGTTAATAAGAATCGGAAAGAAAAAAAAAGAGATGATTCAATAAATTTATAAAATATCATGTACATTATTAATGAAAGTGATTCAAAGTGTAAATTATTAGTTCAATTGTTAGTGCAAGAAATTCAACTGAATAGTGCTACTATTAATTAAGATAATTATCTATCAACGAAAGCAGTTGTAAGATGTGCTTTGAAGTTAATGCTGAATACTGTTAGTGTTAATTATAATTCAATTCACAGAGTTTGTGAATTATGCTAAAGAGTGAATTAGTTATTATCAAAGTGAATTTATTGTCCTCCAAATGAGAGTTGGCCGGCGGAAGTTTGAACTGCGCAGCCCTTCCGGTAGCTGATCAATTATGTTTTCCTGTCAAAATGGACGACGGCGCGGCGTCTGTTCTCACTGAGAAAGTATAGTTAATTTATAATAGGCTAACGTTTAATTATCGGAGAAGTTGTAATTTCGAAAATACTTGTTTCTTTAGAGAAAATTTCATTTATAGATTGTGTCTCTCAGATTTTAGGTTTTGAAAGTATCCCTTCGCAGAGGCAAGTATTTCTGTTGCTTGACGACGAAGAGTCCTTCCAGGCTATTTTTCTCCGCTGACATGTTGATAACGCAAAATAAAACTTCTCTCTAACATTTAGCATTATTTCAATACTAATCGCTAGTAATAAATATTTTAATGATTTATAAATACAATTGCCTTTTGATAAGTAACCAGCGATTAGCAGAAGGGCAGATTCCTGTCAGAAGATCACACGGAAGTGCCTGACCAGACTAATCGATGCTACATGCGCAGATCTCACAAAAACAGGCTTGCTCTCCCTTACAAGCCCCCCCCCCTCCAAACTGAGGTTTGCTATAGCTGTGGGTAGTGATAAACACGCGATCGGTGTACTTGTTTGGTATTTGTGATGAACATGAGTAAAATGCAGAAGCTTACCGGTAAATGTAGTAGTACATGGCCAGTTTTAAAGTTCGTGTAATTCTATATGCGGAGAAACATGGAAACCGAGCGGCTGGGAGAAAATTTGCTGTTTTGGAAGGATTTCTTTATTTCTCGCGTAATTTACGCACCCCTATTTCAAAACGATTTTTTCCTCCAAAAAAGTGCGAAAAATATGCGAGTAAATACGGTAAATTTGTTTTTCATCAAGAAATAAAAAGGCACACTTCTCTACATAACACATACAAATTTCGGCAATGAGCGCTGATGCCGGTAAGCCCATAAAAAGTTCAATATTTTGGGCATCTATCTGACCTTTAAATTCAAGTAACTGCATTCTATACATGCCTTCAATAAATCTGACGCCAAGACGAGCCGAAGGCAGGAAGGGCACTACGTACCTTTTCTGGAAGTATTTCGTCGTATTTTCGAACCCTCATAGCTTCGGCCTGGATAATACTAGAGAGCTCAAATTTTCAGGATATGATGCAGTTACCAGACTAATGAAATATGCTTTTGTACTTTGGATTTTATTAATACCTAAAATACGTCGATTCGGTCACTGATTCACTGACTGACTGACTGACTGACTGACTCATGATCATCAAAACCTCTAGGGTACTTCCTGAAGTCCTAGAAAGCTGACATTTGGTATGCAGGTTAGGGTTAGCATACAAACAACAACAAAATTATGAAATCCGTAACTTTCACCCTCCAACCCCCCATAAAGGAGGGGGGTCTGTTTATGTATTATCGAACCCTCATAGCTTCGGCCTGGATAATAATAGAGAGCTCAAATTTTCAGGATAAGATGCATTACCATACTAATGAAATATGCTAAGTTTCATTTATCTAGCTTTTATACTTTGGATTTTATTAAGATCTGAAATACGTCGTACCCTCAATGCTTCGGCCTAAATAATACTAGAGAGCTCATATTTACAGGATAAGATGCAGTTAGCAGACTAATGAAATACGCTACGTTTCATTTATCTAGCTTTTATACTTTGCATTTTATTAATATCTAAAATATACGTCGATTTCGTCGATGATTCACTGGCTGACTCATGATCATCAAAATCTCTGGGGTACTTCCTGAAGTCCTAGAAAGCTGAAATTCGGTATGCAGGCTAGGTTTAGCACACAAACAATAAAATAATTAAGAAATCTGTAACTTTCATCCTCCAACCCCTTATAAAGGGGGTTCCGGTTTTTCATTATATAACAATTTCTGATAGGTATATCTCACCCAAAACATTTCATGTAAAATAAGTTGCCAAGACTCACATGCTCATAACTCTTTCACTGTTAAAAAGTTATCAGATCTCATCTTACAAAAAGAAATGAAATCCCAACCAAAACATTTCATGTAAAATAAGTTGCATAGACTCACATGATCATAACGCTTTCACTGTTAAAAAGATATGAGAGCCATAGCCTTTACATAGCTCCATGGGATTGTCTGTGTGACAGCCACGAAACGGCCAAGCCATACTTTTTAACCAAGATATAAGGTTTTTAGAGTTAGGGCTTGTAGAGTTAGGCCTTGTAGAGTTAGGGGCTTGGCTCTACATGAGATCTCATATCTTTTTAACAGTGAAAGCGTTATGAGCATGTGAGTCGATAGCATTCGACGATAGCATTCAGATCACTTTCTTTGAGAATTTCAAACACTGATGTTTTCGATATATTGAGATGTCTCGTTGACTGAAATGACGTCTGTTCATTGCACCGTGTCGCACAGGGGAAACAGCCAAATCTTTCACTGCGGAACGTGCTTCGTCCGAAATTCGTTTCTTTGGACCCGTTTCTTTTTGGCGTGTACCAGCTGTTTCAGGACCTTTTCGTTTCAAAGTTGCAACAACATTATTGAACTGATGCCTTGTAATCGTTGAAAAAAACGTTGGTAATACAGCTAGACATTTTGTCAGTCCCCAAGTCGGATTTTCACTTTTGAAAAGAATAGTCAATTGCCTTTAAAAGTCTGAAAGCTGTTTCCTGTTTCCTTCCATGATGTGGGTATCACATAAAACCTAAAAGAAATGAAAATAAAAATTAGTAAGCACGCATTTTATTCATAATCTCATCTGACCCTGAAATTTTCCGTTTTTCTAGCGACCACCATGTATTAATGCATGCCAAATCTCAGTTTCATAAGATTTCAATTGTTGAAATTATTTAACTTTGAATTAAAAAAAAAAAGCTTTTATTTCATCATTTGATGTACACTCATGTCCATAATTTAAGGGAAAAGCTATCTGGGATGGATTTGCCTCTTTCAGCTGTGGGAAACATAGGCCAAGAGGACGAAGATAACATGTAAATAGGAAATGAAGCAAAAACATAAATGTGGGATCACTCGACTCGCAGTAAAACAGAATAAAAAATCGATAAGAAATGTTCGGCATGACATCACTGTGTAATGAATGTCACCCTGATGGTTGTGGATGGTTTAATATGGCGTATGTTTACCACGAACGCCTGTATATGCTGTGCAGTAGTTCAGTATACTGTTAGTAAGGTTGCCCAGCATTTCCTGGGGTAAGGAATCCCGTTTTTGATCAAGCCTTCTTCTGAGTCGTTCAATGGTTCCTGATGGAGGGTTATGTTGTTGTCCATTAAGTAGACAAATGCACACGAAAAATCCTCACAAATTGATGCATGATGAAATTCCTTTAACCATGACTGTGATTGCTTCTAAAACATGCAGTGCACTCCAAACAAGGATTCCGCCACCTCCATAACGATCTCTTTCAACGATGTGGCAGGGTAATAACAGGCGACGAGAATCAGAACAATTTCATCGATATGGCTTCTCTATGCCATACTTATTGGATACAGATCGTCTTTTATGATAAAAAAAGCATTAACAATGGTTGCACATGCACGACACCAATGACTTCTTCACAACATGACCTACCCGAACTGACAGATACCAGCTCTATAGGTTCCCTTTGCCGCTAGCCTTGCAGGAACTTCTCTCAGATGTGCCAGATAGCATTGTCATTACCTGTTTCAATGCAGCAATGTCATATATGCATAATGGCGATTCCCTTAACTTATGAATAGTGTCTATGGTGATAGATCAAAATAAATTAAATCCTGGACTTTAACCATAGTTCAAATAATAATAATAACTTAAAAAAATAAGAGAAAATATGTAATTATTTCAGCATTTCTTATTATTCCTATTGCTTTATGAGCTTGGAAAAATATTTTCATGATTTATTCCAGGAACTATAAGAACGGCAACAAACTAAACTAATTTCAAACTTTCAGTTTTCAATTATATATTAACTTTATATTTATTGCATCCATGTATTTTTTATTAAATATCTGGACATTTCTAACGGTATCAAAGTTACAAAAAATTTTAAAAAAATACTGTAAAATATTTGTATTTTTTTTTGGTTGGTTCGTCATTATATTCAATATGAATAATTGGCATTCTAAAAGTAAATTTAGACTTTTAAAATTATTTATGTGCCGTTAAAACTCGATAAAATTGGAAGCGTTGTAGGTTTTAATATATTTATTAATTTTGTTCGTAAATAGTGCTTTTACAGTCGGCTCTAATTTTAAAACTTAAAACATAACTTTTTCTGAAATGACTAATTCCAATTTTTCTATCTTTGCAGCAAAAGAAATTGGTTTCCCTTGGTGCAATTCTGTATTGTTTCGTAGTAAATGGAGAACAGCTGATCGTAAATTCTGTATTTGCTGCAGGTAGATCAAATGCTGTTCCTAATGTAACAGTCTTTACAATTCACAACGCTTCGGCTTTAATGAATTGCTTAGCACAGTGCGCTGCGGAGACTCAATGCCATTCAGTTAATTATGGATCACATATTAAAATTGGAAAAAATAAGTGTCTGTTCTTTCCTAATAAATATGTATCTGAATCAAAATTCTGGATAGATATAGATGGATTCGTATACTTTATGAAGGTCAGTTCCTTGTCTTTATCTGAATTGTTTGAGCAAAGAATCTTTATTATTAAATAAGGTATATCTTAATGTGCGCATACAATCAGGGTTTGAAGCATTTCGATTCTAAAACCTATTAATATTAAAAGTCTTAAAATTCCTTATTAAGAACTTTGTTATCAGGGATATGTACCGTAAAAGTAGAATCGACAGACATTGGAGAGCAAAGTTGTTACAAATCTGTGTAATTATATATATTTATAACTTCAAAGAAAACAATACAAAACCGCACAATAACTAAACAACAACAAAAAACAAAAATCACTAAGCTCAGTGATTTTTGTTTTTTGTTGTTGTTTAGTTTTTGTGCGGTTTTGTATTGTTTTCTTTGAAGTTTTAACTTGGTCCACACGTTAATTTTGACTTAATTATATAAATTTATGTTCACATATTTCAGCTCTCAAAATATCTCGATTCATTTAAGATCTTTGTAGTAAAGATGTATAAAAATGTAATTCTGATCAATTAATAGCGAAAATCCCATACTTGTATGTATGTATGTAGTGAAGGTGGGTGGCAGAAGCCAAGCACTGCGACCAGAGGTCTATTGTATAATCCCACGGAAATATGGACAGATGGAGAGAAAGACTGGGAAAGTATGGTGGGAGAAGTGCAGGAGAAACGGGAGAACTCCGAGAAAACCTGCCCAGCGCGGATCGTCCACCATCACGAAACCCAGATGAGAACCGAACTTGGGACTCAAAGGTGAGAGGCCGATGTCTTAGCAACAACGCCACCGCGCGGCCAAATTCCATACTTTAGAATGGTTATACTATAGATTCACAGCAAAATTTTTTTTATTTATTTATTTTATTTTATTATTTACAAATTCAGTCGTGTTTGTTTTTCCACAGAAAATCCTGCGTACCTGAGGCTGAGAATACAAAATAATTAAAAGTTAAATAATAATAAGAAAACAATTCTAATGTACATAAGGCAATAAGGATGCAAAATTGCTAATATTCTAAATTAACAACATTTCTATAAGGGTATATAAAGATAAATATTTTAACTTGGCAGAATTTATGCGTTATATTTAGGATTTAAAGATGTTCAATACAGTTATCAAGGTGGCAGAGGATGCGATATTTCCTATGTTTCCTGAAAATCGTTACTTGTCTTTCCTAACAATGGAAACTGCACCGGAAACAACGACTACGTCTACACACAAAAGACTACACACTAATGTCGACACACATTGTTAATGTTGCAATAAGCACTGATTCGGTCATTTCCGAAGGAAATTGTTAGGTTTGATAGCGAGAATGCTGTGCTTCGTTAGAGCAGTCGAGTGTCCTATCGCTATATGCTGGACAGTAGAATACAACGTATCTGTTCTGGTTAGGACACGCCTGTGATCCGCCACTCTGTCCTCCAATGGACTTCGGGTCTCTCCAATGTATTTGCAGATCTGATCTTTGCACTGGAAGGAGTAAACCAATCCTTTCTGTTGTTCCATGGATCGGTCTTTTTTCAATTTAATAGTAAGGTTCTTAGAGTGTGTCGGCTGGAGGCAGTCAGGAGAATACCATAAAGACGGAGTAGAACAATGAGGGATGATAATCAATGGAGGCATTTGCTGATCTTTTTTAGAATGTTCGTTGGTTTTCTCGTTGTTGTAGATGCTAATGAGTGTGGACTTTATGTGCCGTTTAATATAAGCAGTTGGGTTATCATTAAAACGGAGGAGGCGTGGGATGGTTACGATCTCCTGACGAAGCAGATCCAATGAGCTCGATAAAGAGAAGATTTTTCTAACAGCCATAGCAACTATATTGTTTTTAAACGACAAATGACAAAACGAGTTAAAAATGGGTGTGATGTCTGAGTGCGTAAGCTTTCTATAAACTTCTGTTTCGAAACGCATTATTTTGTTAGTAATACGTATGTCCAAATACGGGATAGACTGTTGATCCTCTTGCTCGATGTCGAACTTGATTGCGGGATATGTTTGATCGAAGATATCTTTTATTCCCAGTTGAATAGATTCATTAAAAATCATGAAAGCGAAATTTTCAATAATAATCTTACCCACCAGGGTTATTGAAGTCCCATAAACAGTCCATTGGTCTGTTGATAAAAACACTGATTATATTCAAATACTTGCATCTCTAATATGGCCTGAATTAAAGATGTAAGATTACTAAACACGTTAGAGTTCTTATAATTACGGTAGAATTTGTGTGAAATATGCGAGAATGTTTTCAAAATCAAATCCATAGTGATAGATGTAAACAAGAAGATTACATCCAACGATAAAAAAGCTTATAATCTTGAATGGGACATCTCTTCCGAATATTGGAAACAACTTCCAAACTCTTCTTAACGCTGAAGCTTGATTCAATATGAAGATCTGCCGTAATTGAAAATATCTTGTGAGCAAGCATCTTATTTGCTGATACAAACGATGACAGCCCGCACTGGAAACAGCGAATCCTCATCGATATGAAGTTGAGATCGAATCTGGATGTAAGGAATGCCAAAATATGAGTCTTTCATGGCTTCGGACTCATAGGCTATAGCTTGACCTTGTTCAATCTTCGGATGACTCGGCGATTGAGATTTTGAAAAAGTTAAGAAAACAAAGTCCTCTTGATTACGTAGGAACTTCTGCGTCATGAGATTATATGTTGAAGCGTTGTGAACAACAGGATTACTGCCTTTATCTGATGGGACTATGACAACATCATCCTTAAGTCCTTCAAACTTTGGATTTCCAGCGGGTTGCATAAAAAGTAATCTGCAGTGGTTTTCAAAATACTACCGATCTTACTTCTTAACATCCGAGTTACAAAACAGCCTTTCAAATTAGTAATTTTAACTTCTAATAGTGCGGCAATGTCGTGTAACTTCGGTCTACTAGGCCAATCAAAGTCCAATCTTTTCCCAAAACCTGAATTTCAAAAGATGTTAAAGCGTAATTGCTGAGGTTAACGACGTGTTCAGAATATCGCTGGTAGATCAGCCATCTTTTTTACTTAAAGTACTATCTGCTTCTTCTGATGTACGATAGAGAAATTATGAAATTTCTTGAAATATGCCGCAGTTGTAAATTGCAGGACTTGGATATACTAATGAAATTGAAGTAGTTGGGACAGTTGAGTCGATAATTTCTGAATGAAATACTTAAGTTACTGTATCTTCTTATGTAATATAGTAAGTCAGTGAATAATGATCTTTCCTTTTAGTTGGAAGAATAGTTTATTGATGGCGATTGACGAACATACGTTGAATTGAAGCGACGTGGAATTAAGATCCATGTTTCTGCATAATTTCCTGAGTACAACTGCTGCTTTTGATAATGCTATCTTTCTTTTGAGACGGATGAATATATTGACTGCCCTAATCTGTCCCAATCTACACGGACACAGGAATAATTAACGGACTGATTGAACTGGTGCCAATTCATACAAATGAAATACAAAGACAGACGTCACCTCTAATCATCCAGAGCATCCCATCCAGTGATCAAAAACATCGTTGTGACTAGGCACCAATTACAGAAGTACAACCACAAACTAGCAAAGGGGGTAAACTAAAAGCCACACTAAAGAATTCTGTAGAGAACAACTCTCCAGACAACTGCAAGAAAGAGAGAAGCGATACAGAAAAATGTTGGAGTATGTAGTTCTTCAAGAATAAAGCAGAGAAATGAAGATTCTTTTCAATTCATCGAAAAACAAAGCCAGAGAAATGCTTAATTGGAAGACACATCCGGTTTTGATGACAATTTGAAAACGGAGATTTTACATTTGATGTACTAATTGCACGCAAAGAAGCAATGGAATCTATGTATAATGAGAAATGGTTATAAGATATGCAATCAGAATATGATTCATTGATACAAAGCAATATATGGGATCTGTTAAACAAGCTATCAGAGACAAAAGTGATCAAAAATATAAGGAAATATCATTAGAAATTGAATGATGACAATTCCATGAACAAAGCTCGTCTAGTTGCAGGAATCAATCGCCAACCTCCAGACGTGGATTCCGAAGATATCTTTAGCCGATAGTCAAACAACAATTATTCTCACTCATTCTGACTATTACAATGGTAAAGAGTATGAAGCCTCAAGAGATCGATATCAAGACTATCTATTTGCATGGTGATGTAGATTGAAGATATGTATGTACGAAAAACTATGATCTAATTTGTTCGAAAGCAGACCCTTGGTACTTATCTTGTTCAAAGATAAAGATTATTTTATTATGAGATTTTATGTAGATGATTTCTGAATATCTGGGAAGTCCAACGAATCCTGTAATTATTAATAATTAATTAATTAATTAATAATAAAAAATATACACATTAAAAATAATAACAGTTTCGGGGACCTGTAATAACGGTTCTCTGCTTCGGATTACAAAGAAATAACATTGTCGATTTCTAACCAACCAAATTCTGGGATCATCCATTCGCCTTTGGAGCTTTCACACCTTTTTTTTTTTTGCTCTTACGTCATCAGCATCTTGTTTTTTTTTCCGGTCATCAGCTTAACATTTAATGAGAATTTCACATTAGTAAATAGAATGGAATTTAAGAACAAGGAGGAGAAATAAATTACAATTAAAGACGAACTGAATGGAACCAAGGTAGAAAGAAACTTAATAGATAGAAGTAAATAAAGGAAAAACAAGGATGGGGGGGGGGGGGGAAATAAAAACGCATCTTCTTTCTTCCTGTTTCTTTATCCTTCTACTTTTCCCCTCAGAATCCATATTCTAGTGCATTCTGCATTGCAACATCCAGATTGTAACAATCCTCTTTCTTGATGAATAAAGTTTCTAAAAACTTTCTTAGATTAGTGTCTTTTTCGTTGCCTAAGACCTATGGTCTGTCCGTGTCGAGTGTGTGTCCTGTTTTTATACAATGCTCTGCTGTTAGGTATTTCGTAGTTTTCTTCTTTACTGCCGTCACGTGTTCGTTGAGATGCACCTGCAACCTCCGTTTTGTCTCTCCAATGTAGAGGCAACTGTCTTCTTTTCTAGAATTCTGACATCGGATGCCATACAATACCTCTTGTCTCTCTCTTATATCATGCGCATTCTTTTTCATCTTGTTCCTCAGCATTGCAGCAATGATATTTCTCGCTTTACATGCTATCTTTATGTTAACTGACGCCAATACAGATTTCAACTTGTTGCATAAACTGTCGTGGAACGGGATGCTGATGAATTTCCTGTCCTGATTGTTTTCTGAATGTTGCTTTGGTTTATTAGTTATTGCTTCTCTATTTCCATCTCTATTACCTCTATTATTAATGGATTACCCTCGTCATCGATCATCGCCGAGATTTTGAATTGCCATATAGAGGAAGAAGATGCAACAATTCATGCTGGTTAATATTCTAATGAGCTGATTCTATGCTTAGACTTTATATTTTTGCTTCTTTCTAACATATTCTGATTATAATCGAAAGATAAAATTAATGCAAAACATTCCAAATATCTTGTATATCTAGTATTTAGTAATCAAGTATCCAGTTGAACTTGGTCATCATCCAAATTCATTTTCGTTAATAATCAAAAATATTCATACTAAACTGAACCTCAGAGCGCCTTTATTTTAATGAAGGAAGTGAATGATCTTTCTAAGAAAATTTATTATATTCAGAATTACTCCAGAGAGTTAGTCTCTCTATTAGGCTAAATTTAGGAAATTCCTGGACAGATGCAAATTTTTATATAATCATATCGTAGTTACTGAAATTATACTCAACATTTTGAATACTGAAATTTGATGTATCTATGGAGTTCTGAATCTTAAATGGAAAAGTAGGAATCAATCAATCAATCAAGGCCTTCCACTAAATTCCGAACCATGGCTACCTGATGGATGAACAATCTATAGAAACTTCAATTACATGCAAGTTCACAAAGATCGGCCAGGGTCATCTCTGTCGTAGTTGTAATCGTGTCAAGACATCTAGTTGTCGGTCTTCCTCTTCGTCTAGAGCCTTCAATTTTTCGCAAAATAATGTCCTTCTCTAATGATCTATCACATCTAACAATATGTCCAAAGTAGGCAAGACGTAATTTGGTGATCCTAGAACCAAATGAAATGTCTGGCTTGATTTCATCCAAAATTGATTTGTTCGTTCTTCTCGCTATCCATGGTACCGATAATATTCTTCTCCAGCACCACATCTCCAACCTCTTTTGTTTCGTATCTTTGTCGTCGAAGTTTTCACATCCGTAGATAAACACAGAAAAGGTCTGACTATGTACAAGTCTTATCTTGGTCATTATAGAGATGTTTTTTGACTTGAAAACTCTATCCAGTGACTTCATTGTTGACTTTGACATAGCTATTCTTCTCCTGATCTCCGTTGATATAGTTGCCTCGGAGGTGATCATGCTGCCGAGTAAGTTGAAGTCCTTTACCACCTCCATTTGAAAGCCATCCAAATCCATAATGTTCCCGTGGAACACGGACATAGTCAGAATCTTTGTCTTTTTGGTGTTGATCAAGAGTCCCATATTAGCGCTTTCGCGTTGGACACATCTCAAAAGATCTTTCATTCCTTCCATACTAGTTGATATTAACGTGGTGTCATCAGCATACCGCAGATTGCTGATGACTATATCTCCAATTTTTATTCCTTTCTTATCAGCAAGTCCAACTTTATTAAAAATGGCTTCTGCTTAGAGGTTAAACAGGAATGATGAAAGGATACAGCCTTGTCTAACACCTTTTCCAACTCTGAAGCATTCTGTATCACCGTATTCTGTTCGGACTGTTGCTTCTTGACCCTTATACAAGTTCTTCATCAGGCAAATCAGGTGGCCATACCCACACCCATACCCTCCAATGTTTCCCAAAGCTTAGTATAACATACACAGTCAAAGGTCTTGCTGTAGTCAATAAAGCACAAAAAGACGTCCTTTTGAAACTCTTTAGCCTTCTCCATTATCCATCTCGTGTCTGCTATGATGTCTCGCGTTTCTCTGCCTTTCCGGAAACCTGCTTGTTCTTCAGACAACTGCCTATCTAAGTGGGGCTGTAATCTCCTTTGAATAATTTTTAGCATGATCTTGCTAGCGTGAGATATCAGTGCAATCGTTTGATAGTTTCCCCAATCTGTATTATCTCCTTTCTTCAGAATAGGAATAAACATTGATCTTGTCCAGTCTTTGGGCCATTTACACGTTTTCCAAATCTTAAAATTTTACATCTCTTTATTACTGGAAATACTAACTGCATTTCCAGTAAAAAAGAGATTTCTAAACAAACGTTTCATTACGCTTCGTAATGAATATTTTGAAGTCTGTGAAGTCAACACATATAGCTT
>JAFIDM010001028.1:52989204-53005542 GCA_023159025.1 Thereuonema tuberculata
TTCAGGTAAAGAACTCCAAGTAAGGAAAAAAATCCAATATTTTGTATCAGGAACGTCATCAGCCATGAAATACCGTATATCAGGAACGAGCAGCTGGAAAGATAAAAAAAAACCTATACTTTCTCTTGTGTTTGAATTCATAATTATTATTTGATTATACTGATATACAGGGATTGTAACAGTCAGTCGTTTGTAAAATGCAAACGGATTAAAACAATAGAAATTCAAAATGTTTTATTACCCGAAAGCAAATGAAAATTCTTTATAATTTTTGAAAATAAATGCATGAATTATTCATACAATTAAAATTATTCAACTAAATCATTAATAAAAGTAAGATTTTATTGTATTTTTAGAATAACAATTTTAGGATTATTAAGATAATTCTAAACAAAGAAGATATCTCAATTATTCAAATCCTATTAATTTGAATTCTCTTATGGTTATCTCTTTAAAGGAAACTGTCAATGGAATTCCAACAGTTGACCCATGTGATGTAGGAGAAAATGAAACTTGTGGTAATTAATCTCTAAAATATTGTTGCTAAACCTTAAATATAAAATTTATTAATTTTTCTGAATTATGGTTTTATCAATGTTTAAATGCTAGATACCAAATATATACTAGATATGTCATTATATTTTGAAAGTAATTGATGTCACTTCTTACATATCTATCTTAAGTATATCTTCAGGTCGTTGAAAGAGATAAAAGATGAATTATTGAAATTAATTCTTTTTCACAAAGTTGTGGGGCAATCGTACAGATCGTACGGTGTTTTATTTTTAAATTATAATATTAGAAGTATTTAAGCAGAATTTGATTTTCTAGCAAAAATTAAAAAAAATTAAGCATCCGGTTTGGAGGCAAATTGTTCGCACTTATCTTGTAGATACTGATATTTTTTCAAAATATGGCAGAAAACAAGATAATTAAGGCAAAAGCTAATTAATTATAAAAAACGTAAATTTAACGTGCTGGAATTTCATTAGAAAAACAAGAAAGTAAAAAAACAGCACCAAGAATAAAGAAAATTTGCCATTCTGGGTTAATTATGGGAGGGAATTGGGGACGGCCGTTTCGTCCTTTTTATCGGAGAGGGCGGATTGCGCCGACGAGTCTCTTGCAGGACGAAACGGCGGTCTCCAATTCCTCCCATAATTAACGCAGAATGGCAAATTTTCTTTATTCTTGGTGCTGCTTTTGCTTACTTTCTTGTTTTTCTAATGAAATTCCAGCACGTTAAATTTACGTTTTTTTGGTTAAATAACCATTTTGGAAATTTATTTTCCTTGTTTTAAAAAGCCTTTAAGCCCATGAGTTGTGGGATAAGATTTTTCGTTGTTGCTTAGCGGCGCAACATTTATTTTTGTTGTTTCTTTAATTTCGGGGATCACTGTCAGGTGAGACGTGACTTCCATTTAAGTTTTTGCCTTTCTCTGTTTTTTATCGGGAGGGCGGATTGGGCCGACGAGTACCTTGCAGGACGAAACGGCCGTCCCCAATTCCCTCCCATAATTAACCCAGAATGGCAAATTTTCTCTATTCGTGGTTCTGCTTTTGTTTACTTTCTTGTTTTTCTAATTAATTATACTTTCAAAATAATAATAATAATAAATAATAAATTTAGACAGTATCAAAAGCAAAGGGGCCCCATAACATGCACAATGTTGTAAACACAATTTTATAATACAATTTTGAGCGAGACCGTTCTTTACGCAAGCGTGAAGCTTCTTGCTTTGCATCAGCATTTCGTTTTTCCTCACGTCGCCCCAATCACATTTATAATGTAGCTCTACAACAATCACAGCAATGGCACCACACGTAACAATTGCGCGTTTTGCATTAGCAACATTCACATTCATAATAATAAGGAAATTAAAACAATACCAGGATTCTTGGTTTTTAGCAACCCATTATTAGCAAAACACAGCTTGCATGTAACACCGCTAGGGGACCGCTATTGTCTGGATGTCACACAATCCAGCGGCCAAACTGTTAGAGATATTCGAATGAATCCTTTACCATTGTGTTCAGCATCAAAAAGTAAGTGACCACGTGTAAAAGAAAATCAAGAAGTCTCTGACCACTCCCTGACATCCCAAGGCGTTGTCTTTCTTTTAAAAACGCCTTTAAAAGACAGAAAACGCCTTAGGGGTAAGGGAATGGTCTTAGAGGTCTGATTTTTTTTGTAAGTGGTCACCTACTTTTTGATGCTGAACACAATGGTGAAGGTTTCATTCGAATAGCTCTAACCGTTCGGCCGCTACAGAGTGTGACAGAGAGGATAAAAGCAAGAGCGGTCCACTAGCGATTTTACAGGCAAGCTGTAATCTTGGGGCCGCTAATAATACTATATACGAAAGCTTTATGAAGTTTGTCTTGAGAAAGATTTATCAGAATCTGTATTGTTAAAGAAAAACTTTTCAAGAAAATTGTTTTTCAGACTTTTTTGATATTTTATATAATGTAAATTCAATAATACAGGAAAAACTTACATTTAAAATCTATATTTTTCTAAAATCTTCCGTACGCGAGATAAAGGAAATTATTTTTGGATCAGGTGAAACAGTATAACTTTGTGAAAGGAAAGAGAAGATATTAGCCAGCAACTATGAATTAACGAGAACAGGTTTACAAATAAAGAAAAGCAAAATTAAATTACATTTGAACTTCTTTTAGTAAGATTGTAAAGAAATAAACGAGGGGGGTGGGTAAAGTTGGTATAAATTTATTAATCCCTACATGTTTGGGATACGCTCAATCTCAAATTCACAACAAAATGTAAAAAAGGAATTAAAATTTAAATGATTCTATCACTTTTTAAAAAATTAACTACCAGCTAATTCATACTACAAGAATGTAACATAGATGGATTCTTGCAATTAAAGGTTAAAAATAATACCACGATTATAAACAATCAATTCGTAGTAGGTTGGTAAGTTTGGTAAGTTGACAATTGTTATGGTTTTCAATTAAAGAAGTTCTTTGATTTTTAGTCTGTAATTTTTTTTAAATACAAACATGATCGGATTGCAAATTTTGGAATAGGAAGAAATATGGAACCTCTACAAATCTAAACTAAAAACAAAAATACAAATTGAAACTAAAATAAAAGGAAATTTACTTGCCGGCTCCGCCTTCCTTAATGAATTTTTTATTCGCATTTAAGAAAAAAAATACCTAAGCTTAGATCAGCTTAGATCAGCTGTCACTAATGACATCTGAAACAAGTTTTCACGCTAAATTGGCGATCATAAGTCGAAGGTAATCACAGTGAAGAGCCAGGTCTCAACTGATGATCGCCAATTCAGCTGAAACAGCTGTTTTGATGTGTCACTAGGTCATTTGGTCGAAACGTTTAATGTGTTTATGCACTTTAGGCACCTTTTATTTACTTAAATGAGTATTGAAAATTCAATGATGCTGGCTGAGGCCGACAACGATTTTCCTTTATTTTATTTTTAGTTTGTATATTTGTAGTTTAGATTTGTAGAGATTTCACATTTCTTTTTATTGCCCTCTACATTATATTATTACCTCTATATTAATATCAGGTTCTTCGTTGTTTGAAAATTATCGAAGTTAAGAATTTCAGCGTGAAACTACTGAACAACTGGTCTAAACTTTTAGCGATAACCAATTTTTTTCTTACAAGTTAAAAATTGTAAAAAATTTAAATTGGAATGACTCCACAACTACTGTTTAATCGTCTGAAACAACATAAATTAGTCAGTTCAGCAATAAGAGAAATCATATTGACAATTGAAAAAGGTCAAAATCATCAATAAAGAAAAAAACAAATGTAGACTAAAGAATCAAAGAAACTTCATTAATTAAAATAAAATAACCATTGTCTTATTAACGGAAAGTGGGCCCGGTAGCCGAGTGGGTAAGGCGCTTGGCTGCGGGTTGGAGGTCGCGGGTTCGATTCCCGGTCTCGGCGGAGACGGGAATTTTTCCACGCTCCATTCTCCTCCAAACGGGTCCTAGGGCCTACCCAGCCCTCTGATAAATGGGTACCGGGTTTCTTTCCCGGGAGTTAAAGGCGGGCGGGCGTCGGGCTGACCTCCCGACCTCAACCTAGTCCCGTTGGTCAAGAAACGCCGGGACCTTACCTCCCGCGAGCCCTTGGGCCTGCATAGGCCTGTCGTGGCATCCTTAATTTTATTAACGGAAAACATGAAATTTCGAGATCACTGACTTATTGCAAATTGATTCTTAATAATCATAATATCGTATTTAACCTTTATTTGCAAGAATCCATCTATGTTATTTTCATATAGGATTTTATATTTCTAAAAAGCAATAATAAAAACACACCATATCTTATTAAAAATTGTATTTAAAACACTTAAAAATTGCTGTATACATTACATTGTCGTTGTGAGCTTTTGGATCCTTTATACAGCGATCCCTTTTCAATCTTACATAAAGCATCGGAAAGCTCTCGACGACAATGTAATGTATACAGCAATATTTAAATACATATTTTAATAAGATATGGTGTGTTTTTTATTGCTTTTTAGAAATATACATTTTTTTATATAGATGAAATAGCTTGTAGTTTATTTTTCTAAAAAAATTGACACAATCTTTTAAATTTTAATTCGTTTTTTATAGTTTTATGTTTCTTTGAAAATGGAAATCCTCAGTATCAGAAACATGTAAGGATTATTATATTTACACCAATTTATCCAAAATTGTCACTTATTTTCTTATTAAGCTTCTACAAACCAAATGAAAGGAAATGTTTCAAAGAATATAATTTTCTTTAGTATTTATTTTTGGTTTCTGTAATTTCCTTCATAGCACAAGGGATTATTAATTCTCCGATGAAAATCAAAAGTGTCTCAAAAAAGACAATGTGATAAAATAATGGAGAAACTAGAATTTCCATAACCAGATAAAGAGAAAGAAAGGGAGACAGGGAGTGTACCTCGAAATCAGAGGGATAAAGGTTTGACGCAAAGAAAGAGTAAAATATAAACAAGGTCTGAAATCAGAAAGTCATAAGGATAAACTCAACAAAACACAACATAAAATAAATAATAAGTGAGTTATCCTGAATGGCGTTATGAGTACTAGAGTTTCCCATGAACGTAAATGCTAGACAATTTGTTTTGGGCGGATACGGTTGGTAATGATATAATTGAAATCAATTACTCGATTTTACCATGGAAAACATAGCATAATATTTTTGCTGTATAGGTATTTTGTTCTGATAGCCTATTAATACGTGACGTTCACTGAAGAATGAATAGTCACAATCGTTGTAAATCAAACATTCAACAATTGTTGAATTCTTGTAACAATCTAAAGAAGATACTGGTCTTCTGATACGTGTTCTAATACAAACAGAAAGTAAATCTGATGATTACCTTGAAATGAAAGTTGTACAACAGGCTGAATCCATGAATAGAAGGTCTCGTCGCCTTATCAGTAATTTAGGGAATCCTGTCTGTTTCATACTTCGTGGATGGATTGAAGGTGGTGGTTGTACATGTCTTTTTCATTTACAATTACATACTTTACAAAATTCGTGGATGGATGGAAGAAGGTCTAGTTCATTTCGAAACAATTTGTTGAACAATGACATCGATAGGCTACTGTATCTCTTCCTAACTGCGAATCAAAATAATCACTTTTCTCACATTGTCTCTCCTTCAAAAACTTTTCATTAAAACTTAAAGCTGTTGAGAGTCCTTAGATTATAACCTGTGCAATTTGAAAACACTTCCACGAAAGACGAGATTGAAAATGTTTCTCGAATCGCAAAGTTATTTGATTTATTGAAATCAAATAATAACACCACATTCTACTATCTATTAAAATATAAGCTTTTCTTCAAAAATATAAAAATCAGTTAAACACTTTAAATGAATCGACGCTTTTGTTAAATGTTAATTTCAGTGTAATTGAATTACCTCTGTCTGGTGACTAGAAGGATTCTACATATGCTTCGTAGACAATGTTAATAGATGAAACTACTATAAAAATATCTTGTCGTAATTAATTAAATCGACGTCATATCTTGTTATAATTAATTTAGTTAATAATCGAGCTAGAAATCTTAGAAAGGAAAGTAAGTTCATTTTGCAAGTTGAACTAAACAATTGAAGAATAGAAGAATTGGAGAGTATACTTCACTCACTGTAAGACATTATTTTTCATAACTCAAGACCTAAGCCGGAGAATTCTGAGAATATAGACAATTCCCTTTATTAGTCAAGAGTATGAGATAGAAACCAAAGCAAGCTTCTTTCTGAATTTATTTTATATTAGTGAGAATGCATTGGGCTAGTTTAAATATAATGATTTTTTACTTAGTGTTAAAGGCAGCCCTCGTTTTACGGTGATTCAATTTACGACGATTCAGATTTACGCTGGTTTCGAATTTAGGTCAAAATGAGGAAAAATATATTTTAAAAAATTAAAAATGCAAAAAAAAGAAAAACTAAATTTCTTGACCAAAAATGCAGACATAAACGGTGAAGGCAGTCATTTTAGATTCCGCCCACTCGGTCCACGTGGCTTCTTCCCTCCTCACTTTGATTTCGCTCAGTCATCCCACATTGATTGCCTGTGAATACATATTACAATGCCTGTAATCCACTTCATTAAATAATAATTTCAACATAAAAAAAGATATCATTTTTATATCTTTCAGATTTCATTGATGTCTCATCAGTCACTCTGTATGGTTGCGTGTATTAGAGTATGTGTTTGTGGATGTGTGTGTATGTCTGTCTCTTCTCTCTTACAAACTGATAATTGAAACTTGGTATACGTATGTAAGGACTAGACAGAAGCTATCTTTGTTTTTCAATATTTTGTCAAATTCAAGAATTGGCGCCAGAAAGAAAGTAAAATTCTTACAGAAAGCATTAGATCCTAAACAATGAGCTGCTAGTAATCTACAAAACTGAATATTAACCCCATATTCATTAAGTAGCTCGATATAAAATTAATTGAGTTTAAATCAATTCCAGTTCATATTACGGATTTATTTCTTTTAAAAACAGAAAATTGCTAAAAAACAGAAAAAAACTTTCATTCAGCTGATATCTTAATTTAAGATTAAACTTAGCTTTTCTTTAATGTCAACCATTTCCAAAAAAATACAAAATAAAGTAGAATAACAAATAAATTTTTGGTATAACAGTTTTAGGAATAGGTTTTTTTTAAAAAAAGTAGGCTTTCAAAAACTATTTGCTTCAGTTGTTTCTATTTAAAGGATTTACTTAATCATTTCTGCATTGATAACATCAAAGATTTTCATTCTGATTATCAAATTAAAAATATTTGAATGTAACTGTATTGTTGTTTGTATATACATTTACTTTCTGAAAAAAAAAACTTTTCTGAGATCAGAAATAAAGATCTTTTCCAAACTCTAGTTAAAATAAAATTTTAAATTTTAAAATTCCGATGTTTAATGTATATAATTTTTCTTTAAAATTCTCCTTAGATTCTCTGATAGAGAAATACGATATAGAGTTGGTAAGTACAAGAAAGAATTGGGACGACGCCAAAAAAGAATGCAGTAACAAAGGAAAGAGATTAGCTGTGATGGATTCAAGGAAGAAATTTGACTGTTTAGTAGAATGGCTTAAACAGAAGAATAGCGATGTTAATCCATGGATGGGTCTCAAGTATAACGCAGCTGAAAAATGCTATCAGTGGAGCAACAATGCAAAGCTGGATGATATCTGTCAGTTTTGGGGTGATGGTGAACCTAAAAGTGATACAGGCAAATGCTGTACTCACATTTCAAAAGAAAAGAAATGGAAATGGGATTGTGATACTTGTACCAATGCATTCTATTTCCTGTGTGAATTAGAGAAATGAGATATTAATTATTACGGTGGTTTTGAAAGAAACCACGTTACATAGCAATTACACAGTTCTAAGCCTTTTGACAATTACAAGTTACATTGATAACAAGATACACACATAAAAATGTACAAAATATTATTTATATTAAGCTATTAATGGTAAAAGCATAAATAATTAATTTGGTAGCTTCTATCCAAATGTTCAAAAATTATAAGAAAGCGAATTATTAACAGCTTATTTAGCATAAAGAAGTAAGTCACAAAATTAATCAGAAGTCATCCTATTCCATTAAGATTACCATGCAAATGAAAAAAAAATTCGGATCAAAACTCTAATATTTTGTTGAAACATCTTTTTCCTTGATAAAGCAAAACATCGTAAAGACATTGACAAACTCAAGGTCAGAATGAATCATACAGGAATTAAGACTTCGTGCATTTTTCTGAGGTTTTTGCTTTTTTCAACTCAGATTCTATAAGATATATAAGATTCTTACATATGATTCAGCAGTTCTCTACAACATTAATATTAATAAGATTAAGATCTTAGCTATTTGCCGGATCAGCTAAAAGTTGTAATTATACATGTTCCTTAATCATTTTTTTTACCCTTCACTAATGTAACAGCATTATTGCTGAATCTCTACTGTAGAAATGAATTTGTAAAAAAGATGAGAGTTGCCTTGAAAGATATAGTGGCTGGCCAGTTTTAAATTAATTCTAATTATTGGCAAAGATTTTCTTTCCACTATTGTCTTATATCCCATGGCAATTTTTAATAAAATGCATTTTCATAAAATTCACATTTCTACTCCACAATGCGATATGCACCTACAGATCTTTTGACTGGTAAGAAATTTCACTGTAGACGTGATGCTGTCTGGGTTAGTATTCCTTACCATGTCTTCGACGAATAGCATGCTTGCTGTCAGCATCATGAATGTCGACATTTTTGGGGGGATCACAGAAATTAACTGATTTTCACTGATCTGGTGTCGATGTGATATAATCTTTGCACCATTCAAATCAAGCCTTTTTCATTTTTGTTGTGAAGCTGGGATTCTTCTTCAGACGACAAAAATTACAGCCTTCTACGGAATCGTATTGAATTTTCTACGTCTCCTGTAGGATCTTCGCATGCATGTGATAGTTCAGCAGCAGAACGTTTATACTTTTCAAGGTATAAGTACTTCAAAACTCGATTCTGGTTTTGCCGTAGAGACTGGTTTGTGACCAGTTCCTTGTTTTTTTTCTATCAGCAGATCCAGTATTTCCAAATATTCGGATTTTAAATGACAAAAATTTACAAAAGTATTGACTGATGCAGTACCTTTCAACACCACTGTATTTTGATTAGGAATTTACAATTTTTGTTTTGTCTATCAAACTTTGTATCTTGCAATCTCACTTCTGTATTGATTAGATATAATATTTTATTGTATGCATTTTTTGAAAAAAATGTTTTGACTAATAAATTGTTGCTTAAGAATTTGTTGAATTTGAATAAAATCCACAAATTAGTTCCTTCCATTTCTTTTACTCCTTAGGAAAATATTAAATTGCTTAAGACATTGCCATCTGGTTCACTCTGTTTCGTAAATAAATGTTAAATCGTTAACTGAGCTTTCAAAAAATAAAATCTTACTAACTCTGTTTTATTTTGTGAGTCGTGGTACGCATGCGGCCTCTAAGACAGTACAGAACAGAATAATAATAATAATACATCATTCGTCTTTTATTCTTCTTTTTTGTTTACTTTTATCTTGATATCTTTCAAAAAAAATGAAAATCAATAGATTTTTCATGATTTCTTTTGTAGGAGCTCCTTCTTCTATTATACAGGGTACTTCATAAAGTACTGGAAAAATAGGCTACACTTTGTTTTTATCCCCCCCCCCCCTCCAGGAGCTCCTTTTTGTTTGAAATAAACCCAATGGAGTCAATACTCCATTTAACTTAGCCTATTCTAATCTCGCTTCCCTTTCCTTGCTCTTCCCGGTTGTGAAGGATGCTAACTAGACCATTTTTTTTCATAGGGGCAGAAAAAAGGCATAAAATGGGGACCCCATCATCCGACTCAGAATCACACGTTCGATCCGGAAATCCAAGCCCTATTTTACTTTTTTTTATACCGAATTTGACAGAAAAATATTTCGATGTTCGATGTATAGGCCTATTTTTCCAGTACTTTATGAATCATCCTGTGTATAATGCGGCCACTAAGACAATAAAGAACAGAAAAAAATCATAATACATCATTTCATCTGTTATTCGTCTCCAGAGTGCTTTCCATCGCGAAGAGTTCATTTTTTTATCCATTGTTTACATTTACTTCAAAAAAAAATTGTTATAGTTCTGAAAAGCCATTTGTAATTCTAAAAATTTAGTAAAACCTTTCCCATGAAAAGCAAATCTAGCTTTACAAATCTCTGAATGAAATCCAAGTGGTTGTTCTAGTCAATTAGTAAACTACAGAAATCATTAAAAAGATGAACTGTAAGCCTTGTTTTGTTTTGCCACTATCAAATTTTCTTCTTTATTTTTAGAAATAAAATTAGAACTAAAAATATTACAGAAAATAACTTAAGCACAAAGAGAAAATTCTTCAGAATAAGTGATATGCAAATAAGTAAAACTTAAACAAATTTTAATTAAAGTTCCTTAACTTCAAAATTTAAAAAAAAAATCGGAATCTGTTATAAAAATCATAATTTGAAACTTGAAAAAGAAAATACTTACTAAAATTACTTATTTTTTTATTCTATTGCAATTCATTTTGATATTATTTTTTTTAATAATAAATGGTAATCACAAAAATATGAATTTCAGTTTTTCAAACCTTCTTCCACTTCTGAAATTTTTATTACTAACAATTTTCAGAACTAAATATCTTTTAACCCTCTTACCCCTTTACTTAATTAAATCTATTAATTCCAAAAATAATAATTATTATAATTACTTAACTTATTAATTTTCTTTACACTGGAATGATTCGGAGAGGCAAACAGTAGCGATTTTTGAAAATGAATGTCTTGTCTCTTCATATATTATCAACACGCTGAAAGATGAAACTTCCAGAATGCAAAGCAGATTATAGATTGTCCTTTCCTGGCCGACCGCTAACATTGAAACAGAAGAGAAGCGATCTCTTCTATTTCAATGTTAGCGGTCGGCCAGGAAAGGACAATCAATAATCTGCTTTGCATTCTGGGAGTTTTATCTTTCAGCGTGTTGATAGTAGTATCTATCCACAATATTATCCTTCTGTGATCTGCGGGAACTCTTTAATGTTTTCTATTTTCAGTTGTTGTTTGTTGCTCAAAGGTATAATACACCGTTTGTAACTATTTGAATTCACACAGCTATAATTTACTTCCAATGATTTCAGTGACTTGGTGGAAAACTGCTGCTTCATACATGAGTAAACACAATAGCTACAGAAAAACCCGAAGTTTACTATGACGTGACCTCACAACTGAAACAAAACGTTTCTTGTTGAAAGTCACTAAAAACCTCTCTTCTCCTATTAATTCGGATACTTACTGATTAAAAAAAAAGAAAAAAATATATCATATACCTTTATTTACTGTTCTCTAATATTTAATAATACTCGTATTTTTTTAGGAATTAACCCCATTACAAAACTAAGCCGAACTCTATAAATATATTTATAGATATTCAAGGAATTATACTTATGCAGATATTTCCTAATGCAAATAAACGTTTGTGAAAATGTTTGTTAATTTATTTTCAAAGTGGACAGTTTTGAAAGAATTCAAAACAAAGCTGTTGTTTCAGCAAAGATCACATATCAAGATACAATGCTATGATCATATGCCATGACTCTTTGTTGATGGACTTTCTAAACCAAAAAAAAAAAAACAAAGAAGAAGAGAAAGAGAAAAACTTTCTCTTATCTTAACAATAATAACTTAACATGAAACATGAAACTTAACATTTAAAAACACATTTGACCAAACATGGAAAAATAACAAGATCTCAATTGTCTATCTGAAATAACATTTCAATTGTCTAACAGAATTAACATTTCAATCTTAAATGATATGCCATGACTCTTTGTTCATGGACTTTCTATAATAATGGCAACATAGTATTTAAATGGGAACACAAATAAAGAGTATTCTGGAAGAAATAAACAACTCCCACTTCCTCAATGATATTCGATATTTCGTCCTTTACTTTCAAGGTCTTCTTTTGGATACATCTTATAGTAAATTAGAAGATTAAAATTCCTTTCAATCTATTGTTCCCTGCCAAGGATCTCCTGAAAATGTTAATAGATATACGTTCATTTTAAGAGATCTATCTTTATTTATACATGAACAGCTATTAATCAAACATTATTCTAAAGCCAATCTTTTGTTTTTATTTACTATAAGATGTATCCAAAAGAAGCCCTTGAAAGTAAAGGACGAAATATCCAGCATCATTGATGAAGTAGGAATTTTTATTTCTTCCATTTAGGTATATATATTTATGATGACATAATAGTTCTTAGTTGAAGAGTATACTGACAGAAAAAAGACAGGTACCCTCTAGAAGCTATATCGGATGAAAGGCTTATCTGGCTCGACACAAGATATTTTTCCCAGCAAATGAAAAGCAGGGAAAATAAGTGCTATTAATGCGGAATCGTCTGCGAATCATCTGCGTGTATATTAGAATTCGACGACACGACACGGAAATAACACATATGATTAACAAGTTACGGTAGATGGAGTTATGCTCCTGGAGTATTTGACAAATGGAATGCTTGTGTGTGTGTTCGAAATTGAACATACCGATGTTGTCTTTTCTACCTTTTCTTAGGTACTGTAAACTCTATTTTCGTTAATTGCGATTTTTTACAGGAATTCTTGGGAGGAATATTTAAGCGAGGATTTTTACAGATTTAGTGCCGTCGTTATGAACATTAGTTAGAATAGATTTTAGTATACTGATCGAACATTATTCGAATTTCTTGAATTATTTAAAGTGATAGACTGTTCAAAATTAGAATGTTTTAAATTGCTAAAAGCTACCTATATATTGTTAATCCTATTAATACAATTTATTTTTATATTCTCTTCTCTTGATTCCGATTGCTTATTTACTTTGTTAGAAGCAGTCTTAAGAATTCAACACGTCTAAAATATTACAATTTTCACCTACTTTCATATTCTTTGAGAACGTTCTTTAAAATTAAATGGCACTATTAAATATGGGAGCATAAAGTCATTACGAGAAAAAAAAATAATCACAGAGAAATCGGAATCGCAGGAAATTCAGTATCTTCAACAAGCTCGTAGAGAAATTCCTTAAAAACCATTTCAAACTACAGATTGCTCTGTAACCTTAATTTTTGTCTCATCCTCGAAATGCTGTACTTAAGGAGTTTTTTCCCCAATGTAATATTGGAATAAAATTTTAAAAAATTAAAGACAATAAATTTAACAATGTATTTTTGGAATGTACTGTTTATTCCATGTATTTCATCTTAGTCATAATAAAAATTCTCCTTATATTTTGTATCTAGAAACATATTACATCGATAAACACATTTTACCAAAACGACAAGGAACAAATACAAAGGAAAAAAAGAATTGAATTTTAAATCATAAGTTACAATTAATGTCATGACAGTTTAAATACTCATGCAGATGAAACATTAGTGAGTATTTATACATTCGTGAGTAGTTACTTTGTATATAATTTGAAGCAGTGTAGTTATATAAAAGTATTTTACATCATTAATTGTATGTGAAATACCAAGATATAAATTGTTGATTCTAATTTACAATTGAAATAACATTGAACTCTTCAGTTTTCAAAAACGTTCAGTTCACACATAAAGTAAAAATGATCGTTGCACGATGTGTCAGCCCACTGCCATTCTTCATATCCGTAGAGATGAATACAAAAACCGCCACCTCCGTTAGGTTCTCCAACAGACCAGAAAGTGCAGTTCGGATTTAATATTTCTTTATTGCTCCAGTAATACTTTGTTACTCTAGAGTCAGGAGAAACTGGAGATTTTGATCCGATCCACACATTCTTAGAGTGATCCACACGCTCTACATCTTCGAGATACTCAGTTATACATTCGTTCTTTTTGTGTGAGTCAATCATAACCAACCTCTTTCCTTTTTCAATGCATCTCTTTTTCGCCTCAGACCATATTACTTCTGTTTTAATTAATTCTATACCATGTTTTCTGAAAATATAATCTGAAAGGAAATTTTAAAACTCAATAATAGTTATTTTGAATATTACAAAATTACAAATTGTAGATATGTAATTTCAATTAAAGATTATGATTAAATAATGTCAAAGAGCATTATTCTTAAATTTTTAGTTTAACAAAAATTTACATTTCAGTATTCTTCATAGCAATTCAATTGCATTTCCTCTTTCTAAAGATGATGAAATTTAAAGCTAAGAAAAAAATAAAAATTTTTAAGGTCAGAGAACTTAAAATGTAGACTATCCTTTCTACTCTGAAAATGCACCTTTTGCACAACGAAATTTTGAAAAACAATCAAATTTTTAAAAACGACAAAATTTTGAAACATTTTAAAGGAAAGAGTATTATAAAAAAAAACCTTTTGGTAGGTTGGTTCAGGTTAGTTTATAATATTATTCAAATATGTGATATTGAAATTTACTAAGAATTACATTGACATTACGCTGCAAACTTAATGTACTTAGATCTTTTCTTTTCAAAACTTGAATATACAGTGAGAAAAAACAGAAAGGGAAAAATAAAAGTTGGAAAGGATGTTTTCATGTACGAGGGAGTAGATAAAGAAAAACGAGGACATGATGGCATCCTGATACGAGAAAACTGTGAAAAAGAAATTGTGAATGAAAACTGTATAAATGACAGAATACTTTTGGTCATACAAAAAGTTGAAAATAAAAATTTATATCAAATTAGAGTTTATATGAATTTTATAAAATAAAATAAAATAAAATATAAATGTTAATACCATGATCGGCTAAAGTTAAACCTAGGATAACTAAAAGTTTAATAAAGAATCTAGAAAATGAAATAACAAAATAAATGTATCAAAAGCGCCTTCCAAGACAAATCAAACGGAATGGATGATATTAATCAACAATGGTGTAATGTGAAAAAGAATATAGAAACTGCAGCAAATGAAGTTTTGGGATTAAGAAAAATTCTTTTAAATACAACGCACAGAGCCCCTTGGTTTAGATCAGAAGTCCGAGGATTAATAAAAAATAAGAAATTTGCCTATGTTAAATATAATATATGCATGTCAGTTCAAGAGAAAATTGTCCAATTATGTTAGAAAATGGAATGTCACGAACACAGAAATAAGAAAAAAATAAAGAAGGGTTTGGGGAACATTTTTCTAAAAGTATGGAGAGTGATTTATATGGAGGACAAAAGAGAATATGTGCGATGCTTAGAAGAAACAAGATGGCAGTAGAAGATATGGTACAAACAAACTATATCTCACAGGAATGGTGGAAAAATTACTTACAAGAATTATATCAAGGAAAAGTGAAAGAACTTTACCAAAACATAACTAAGGATGATGACGATGAAAGTCAGAAATCAATAGTGGAAATCTCGAAAGAAGAAATTAAAACTATATTCAAACATTTACAAAAAATGAAAGCAGCAGAAGCGGACAATATTCCGAATGAATTACTAAAGTATGGAGGAGAAGCACTTTACGCTGAAAAAAAAATTACTTTAAAATTTATTTAAAGTACCGGTACAGAAAATACCAGAGAATTGGAAAAATAGTATTACTACACCCATTTTTAAAAAAGGTGAGAAAATGATGCCAGAGAATTACAGAGGTATAACGCTCCAGAACAATATATCGAAAACCTTCACATATATACAAAAATACATAAATCTTTCTCAAAAACAACTAATAAATTGAGTATGGCAATAAGTACTGAATAAACAAAGTGTATGACCATAATTAAAAACTTGAAATAGAAAAGAAAATAATAGAGCAGGTAACGATATTCAAATGAACTGGAGTTGACATAAATGATGGAAACCTTTATAAAGAAGTGAGGTCCGAAAAAACTGAAAGCAGCGTGGATATCAGCGTGAAAAAACTGAAAGCAGGATGATTAAAAGGCATTATCTGGAAAAACAAATATATGGGGCAAAATATATGGAAAAGCAGTAAATCAGAAACAGAAGCAACATACAAGATCTTGGTAGATATATCAGAGACATTAGAAAATATTAGAGTAGGCACGTAGATAGAATAAAAGAAAACAGATTAGTAAAACAAGGAGTCAGAGTAAACCAAATGGTAGAAGAAAGAAAGAAAGAAAGAAAGAAAGAAAGACCTTCAAAAAGATGGAAAGAATGCTGGTCCTTAGATGAGACATAAACTGTTTTTTGTACAGGTTTTACAGGAAGAAGAAAAAGAAAAAGAATAGATAACATAGGTCTCTAAATTTCATAACTGGGTCATTGCATGAGCTAAATTATCTGATTTTT
>JAFIDM010001028.1:53018429-53029578 GCA_023159025.1 Thereuonema tuberculata
AAAGATTGGAGAATGCTGGGTTTGCAGTGAAGGACCTGCCCTTGGCAAAGAACTATGTATGTATGTATGTATTAAATATGGGAGCATAAAGTCATTACGAAAAAAGATAATCATAGAAAAATCCGAATCGCAGGAATTTCAGTATCTTCAACAAGTGCGTAGAGAAATTCCTTAAAAACCATTTCAAACTACAGATAGCTCTGTGACCTTAATTTTTGTCTTATCCTCGAAATACTGAACTTATAGAGTTTTTTTTCCCCAATGTAATATTGGAATAAAATTTTAAAAAATTAAAGACAATAAATTTAACAATATATTCTTTGAATGTGCTGTTTATTCCATGTATTTCATCTTACTCATAATAAAAATTCTCCTTATATTTTGTATCTAGGAACATATTACATCGATAAACGCATTTTACCAAAACGACAAGGAACAAAAACAAAGGAATAAAAAAGCATTGAATGTTAAATCATAAGTTACAATTAATGTCATGACAGTTTAAATATTTATGTAGCTGAAACATTAGTGAGTATTTATATGTTCGTGAGTAGTTATTTTTTTATAATTTGAAGCAGTAGTTATATAATTTTACATCATTAATTGTATGGCAAATACCAAGATATAAATTGTTGATTCTAATTTACAATTGAAATAACATTGGACTCTTCAGTTTTCAAAAAAGTTCAGTTCACACATAAAGTAAAAATGATCGTTGCACGATGTGTCAGCCCACTGCCATTCTTTATATCCGTAGAGATGAATACAAAAATCGCCACCTCCGTTAGGTTCTCCAACAGACCAGAAAGTGCAGTTCGGATTTAATATTTGTTTATTGCTCCAGTAATACTTTGTTACTTTAGAGTCAGGAGAAACTGGAGATTTTAATCCGATCCACACATTCTGAGAGTGATCCACACGCTCTATATCTTCGAGATATTCAGTTATACATTCGTTCTTTTTGTGGGAGTCAATCATAACCAACCTGTTTCCTTTTTCAATGCATCTCTTTTTCGCCTCAGACCATATTACTTCTGTTTTAATTAATTCTATACCATATTTTCTGAAAATATAATCTGAAAGGAAATTTTAAAACTCAGTAATAGTTATTTTGAATATTACAAAATTACAAATTGTAGATATGTAATTTCAATTAAAGATTATGATTAAATAACGTCAAAGAGCATTATTCTTAAATTTTTAATTTAACAAAAATTTACATTTCAGTATTCTTCAAAGCAATTCAATTGCATTTCCTTTTTCTAAAGATGATGAAATTTAAAGCTAAGAAAAAAATAAAATTTATTAAGGTCAGAGAACTTAAAATGTAGACTATCCTTTCTATTCTGAAAATGCACCTTTTGAAAAACGAAATTTTGAAAAACAATCAAATTTTTAAAAACAACAAAATTTTGAAACATTTTAAAGGAAAGAGTATTATAAGAAAACCTTTTGATAGGTTGGTTTAGGTTAGTTTATAATATTATTCAAATATGTGAAAATTGAAATTTACTAAGAATTCCATTGACATTAACCTGCAAACTTAATGTAGTTAGATCTTTTATAAACAGAAAGGGAAAAATAAAAGTTGGAAATGATGTTTTCAAGTACGAGGGAGTAGGTAAAGAAAAACGAGGACATTCAGGTGATGGCATCCTGATACGAAAAAGCTGTGAAAAAGAAATTGTGAATGAAAACTGTATAAATGACAGAATACTTTTGGTCACACAAGAAGTTGAAAATAAAAATTTATATCAAATTAGTGTTTATATGAATATTATGAAATAAAACAAAATATGAATGTTAATACCATGATCAGCTAAAGGTAAACCTAGGATATCTAAAAGTTTAATAAAGAATCTAGAATCTAGAATATGAAATAAAATAAATGTATCAAAAGCGCCTTCCAAGACAAATCAAACGGAATGGATGATATTAATCAACAATGGTGTAATGTGAAAAAGAATATAGAAATTGCAGCAAAGAAGTTTTGGGATTAAGAAAAATTCCTTTAATTACAACGCACAGAGCCCCTTGGTTTAGATCAGAAGTCCGAGAATTAATAAAAAATAAGAAATTTGCCTATGTTAAATATAATATATGCGTGTCAGTTCACGAGAAAATTGTCCAATTATGTTAGAAAATGGAATACCGCGAACACAGAAATAAAGAAAATAAAAGAAGGGTTTTGGGAATATTTTTCTAAAAGTATGGAGAGTGATTTATATGGAGGACAAAAGAGAATATGTGCGATGCTTAGAAGAAACAAGATGGCAGTAAATGATATGGTGCAAACAAACTATATCTCACAGGAATGGTGGAAAAATTACTTACAAGAATTACATCAAGGAAAAGTGAAAGAACTTTACCAAAACAAAACTAAGGATGACGACGATGAAAGTCAGAAATCAATAGTGGAAATCTCTAAAGAAGAAATTAAGACTATATTCAAACATTTACAAAAAATGAAAGCAGCAGAAGCGGACAACATTCCGAATGAATTACTAAAGTATGGAGGACAAGCACTTTACGCTGAAAAAAAAATTACTTTAAAATTTATTTAAAGTACCGGTACAGAAAATACCAGAGAATTCGAAAAATAGTATTACTACACCCATTTTTAAAAAAGGTGAGAAAATGATGCCAGAGAATTACAGAGGTATAACGCTCCAGAACAATATATCGAAAACCTTCACATATATACAAAAATACAAATATCTTTCTCAAAAACAACTAATAAATTGAGTATGGCAATAAGTACTGAATAAACAAAGTGTATGACCATAATTAAAAACTTGAAATCGAAAAGAAAATAATAGAGCAGGTAACGATATTCAAATGAACTGGAGTTGACATAAATGATGGAAACCTTTATAAAGAAGTGAGGTCAGAAAAAATTGAAAGCAGCGTGGATATCAGGATGATTAAAAGGCATTATCTGGAAAAACAAATATATGGGGCAAAATATATGGAAAAGCAGTAAATCAGAAACAGAAGCAACATACAAGATCTTGGTAGATATATCAGAGACATTAGAAAATATTAGAGTAGGCACGTAGATAGAATAAAATAAAACAGACTAGTAAAACAAGGAGTCAGAGTAAACCAAATGGTAGAAGAAAGAAAGAAAGAAAGAAAGAAAGAAAGACCTTCAAAAAGATGGAAAGAATGCTGGTCCTTAGATGAGACATAAACTGTTTTTTGTACAGGTTTTACAGGAAGAAGAAAAAGAAAAAGAATAGATAACGTAGGTCTTTAAATTTCATAACTGGGTCATTGCATGAGCTAAATTATCTGATTTTTTTATATAATTTTTCAGAAGCCAAAAATCGAGCCGGTTTTTCCTATGTGTGTGGATTTTTGGCAAAAGAATAAAATGAGATTGATAGTTTTATGTACAGTTTCTTAAAATAGAAATATTTTTGTCTTTTTTTTACTTCAACATTAAAAACATAACCCAATAAAAATAGTAAAAATATTAGTTTAATTTCATTTTAATTTGCGAAGTCATTACATCAATTTAATCGACATGTATTTGCGATTATTGTGAAAAATCATAATATATCCTTTTTGTTACGAAATTACGAAATAAAAACTTCAATTTACAAATAAAAAAAATCTATAACAAATAGAAATTTTCAGACATCAATTTTGGAATGCTATAAGTAACTTTAAAAGCATTATTTTAGTGTAATCATCAGTGTTTAGAGATGATATGAGAATTCTGAGCAGAAATATAGCAATGTATTTTTAAAACAAAATGAAATAAAAATACTAAAGAAAAAACTTATTTTCCTAAACTGAAAGGAAAGGAATAATGAAAAATAAATAGAACTGAATTTTAATGAATAATTTAATTGAAATGAGGTTATCATTGAAATGTGTAATGTTGTTCAAAAAAACTTTTTAAAAATTTAATTTTTTGAATAATTTTTTGAATTATATTTTGAAATTCCAAAGTCATTCAAAGTAATTGGTAGTTACGAAATGAAATATGAATCTTTATTTTTATTGAACGAAAACAGCTTGTCTGAGTGGTTGGGCTTTTTACATTAATGAAATGGTGACATACATATAAACAAAAGTTTTGTTAAGAATACCAAATCCTATCAAACATAACGAAGAAAATTATATTACTTATCACACAATCAAAACAGCTCTGAAAAAGCTGCATATCAGTTATAGTAATAATCGATAATTACTCAAGTGTTTTGATATTGTCGTGAAATGTTTTGTCCACAGAATGTGTGCATCAGTGGAATGACTGGAAACACGAGTATTTTCTTGATGACACAAAGCATCAAGGGATTGAATGTGACGTCGGAATTATTTTGCATGAGAACACGCAAGGAACATTTATAATTACCGTGAAAATTGAATTTTGGGATTAAAGAAACCAGACAGATATCGCTGGAGAAACCAGTCTCATTTTAATAATTATTTTAAAGTGTTATTGTATTTATCTGTGTTGGCGTTTTATAAAATTTTCAATTTCGTTTTGTAACTGATTTTTTATTCATATATCTGAAATACGAATTACTTATACCTTCTATTTTATAAAACATTATATCTTACTGTTCTATGTTAAGTCTTACAAATGCCCTGGATGTTAATTCTTCTCTTCTAAATAAAGTAAAGATAATTACCACAAGTCTCATTTTGTTCCATAGTACAATCAGTGGTAGGCATCTGAAATAAATAATGGCTTGCGATTAGTACTGTCCTAATAATTTGGATGAGAGAATGAACTGCAATCAATTAAAAGGTAATTTTTAATTTCCGAAAATAAAAATAAACATGTGAAAATACCGAGCAAAACATGTGAGGAACTGCAATATTTTTGCACTTCAACATTCCTCTAATTTGCTTGTCCATTTTGTCTGTTTCCCTATTTATACGATCATCACGTTAACACATTTTCCATAAAATTTAATATTTGTGAACTTAAAGCACGTGGGCCCGGTAGCCGAGTGGGTAAGGCTGCTTGGCTGCGGGTTGGAAATGGCGGGATCGCTTCCCGGTTTCAGCGGAGGGCGGGAATTTTTCCACAATTCTTTCTCCTCTAAACGGGTCGTAGGGTCTACCCAGCCCTCTTTAGAATGGCTACCGGGTTTCTTTCCCGGGAGTTAAGGCGGGCGGGCGTCGGGCTGACCTCCCGACCTTAATCTAGTCCCGTTGATCTCGAAACGCTGGGAGCCTTACCTCCCGCGCTCCCGTGGGCCTGCATGGCCTGTTTATGGGATTGCTTAACTTATAACTTAACTAAGAACTTAAAGCACGCACACTTATTTTGATTTTTAATCTATCTCCGTGTTACTTAAATGGCTCTCCTAGTGCTATATGCTCAGATAGCATCTATCTAGTATCAGGTTCAATTAGAAATCAGTGGCTTTAAGTAAATCTTACAATAAATAGCAAACGTGTCAAAAATATAATCAAATTATTATTGCTACAGTAATATTCTATCATATACGACAGTTCTACATTCAATCTGTACGCTTTCTTTCATTTGCTTGCTTTAACATCAATTAGATTATTAATGTTAATATTCATTTTGTAAAGATTTAATGTCATGTTAGGTAGGGTTCCTTCATTTCAAGATTTTTTCAGCTAGAAACATGATCTGTATAATTTTTAATGATTTTTAGTAATTTTCTTGGCAAGGTCTATCTATCCTTTATATTTGTTGGTGGTAAGATAGACCTTGTAGGATTTTTAGTTTCTCAGATGGAAGTTGTACGAAACGAAACTACACATACACACACACACAGACACATATATATATACGTATACACTATCCTACAGTAATGGACCGGACACCTGCATATTTACATAAAATCAGACGAGATCGTCAAAGTGCATGTGCGCACGTGATCAGTGAGTTTCAACAGGCATCAGGGGTTACATTGCGGAATACATCACAATCACAATGCATTGCGGAAGGAATTGACCGCCCTTAAAATCCACAAAACCACACATCTCACCATTCAACAAAACCGTCAGACTCAAGTGGTGTTTGCAAAGTCGCAACTGAACTGTAGAGCAGTGGAAAACAATTTTATGGAGTGTAACGTGCCTCATCACCTTACACTCTCTTCCAGTCGGATGGACGTGTTTGAGTGTGGCGAATGCCAGGCGAACGTCTTTTACCCGAGTGCAACGTTCCAAGTATGAAGTTCGGCGGTGGGGGAATCATGCTGTGGGTTTGATTCTCATAGTATGGCCTGGGACCATTGCATGTTGTTGCGGGATTCTTGAACTCCAAAGGCATTTTGGATAATCGGTTTGTTCCTACTCTCTGGCAAATTCCTGGAAATGACGATAGTTACTTTCAGGATGACAATGCTCCATGCCATGTTTCAGCCTCTGTCCAGCAGTGGTATGCAGAGATGGCTGTAAAGCGGCTTCCATGGCCTGCTCAGAGTCCCGACTTAAACCCTACCGAACATTTATGGTACGACTTAGAGCATCGATTGACGGTCAGGGGACCACGTCCGACATCTATAGCTGCACTGCCCAAGTTCTTGAAGCAGGAATGAACATAAAAACCCGTAGCTCTGTATCAAAACTTTGTGGAAAGCATGTCCCACAGGGTGGCTATTGTAATTTCAGCCCGTGGATGCCCATCCTACTCTTAAATCAGATACACATTCCCATGTTTCCAATAAAGCGCACTGTCCGGTCCATTAGTGTAGGGTAGTGTATATATGTGTTATATATATATATGATACTTATTGTCAGCTTTAATAAAAGCCTGAATTGAATGTTAAAAGCTCAGTAGGTAATCAATATCAACAGCAGCAGATGATAATATTGTTACCTTCTGTTTTGGACACTCCCCCAGTCGAAATCGCCTCGTCCATCCCGGCTTCCCTATTCGAAGTTGACCAGTCCGGAGGTTGGAACGAGGCAGCTAGCGGCCTTAAAACGAGGAGCAAAGCCGTGGAGAGACAGTTGGACGGGTGGCAAGGGCCACAACACTATCTCCAGTCCCGGAGAAAAGCGGAATTCGTCTGACAGTTGATCGGGTGGCAGTAGCCACAACACAGCCTCCAGTCCCGGAGAAATTAGAAGTAAGTCTGACAGTTGGTCGGGTGGCAAAAGTCACAGAACAGTCTCCAGCTTTGGAGATAAGGAGAAAAGCCACAGCCGAGTCTCCAGCTACGAAGGAGTAAGAAGTTCGTTTTGGCGACAGCCAGTCGCTATTGAGAAGTTCACTCAAAAGTGAAGGACAGTTAGCCCGAGAGGCTAAGAAGCGTTTTGGTTGGACGAAGGACCACATCGTTCTCCCCAACTAATAGAGAATTCTTCCAGCCAGGAAGGAGAGGGATACCTACGGTTACGAAGAAGCCATTCGTTCCCGCAGAAAGTGCACCGGAGCCCGCAGCCTTACCGAGTCGGCCAGACCTAAAAGGAGTGCGACCACGGAGAAGCCATTCGTTCCCGCAGAAAGTGCACCGGAGCCCGCAGCCTTACCGAGTCGGCCAGGCCTAAGAAGAGTGCGACCACGGAGAAGCCATTCGTTGCCGCAAAACGTTCACCGGAGTCCGCAGCATTACCGAGGCGACCGAACCCAGGAAGACGCGATTACGGGAGGAGCAGTTCCCCAGCCGCATCAGAGTCACCTTTCGCCGTCAAGACCCTGCGACGACCGGGCATCTACAGTTAAGTGAACTGTAGCTGGGAAGTTCTGCATTCAACGTGCAGTGTGAAGAGGGCAACCCTGAGCCGAAGAGAAGGACAAATAAAACTTGGTGCCGATTTTTAGTTTAACAATAAAGAAATAAAATTTGATTTAACCCTTTCTGTTCTCCATTCACACAGGTGAAGCCATAGTCTCGATCATCGCATAAAGTCCCCCATAGCCGCCGGCAGTGAGTTGAAGTACATCCCCGAGCCCCACATGCCGATAGCATTTATTGGCACCCGAATGGGGATACGATACTCCACGGTAGCAATATTATCTCATTTTCACACATAACATTTATTTTAAAATCATCTTATCAGTTCCAATTTTATCTCATCAACTCAAATAACTGTAATATTGTTACCTGTCGATTTTTCCTTTACTATCCCCCCCCCCCTTAGAGATATAGGAAGATGGACTCAACCTGAACTCGATGTCCGGTTTCTTCATCACCTCTTAGGATAGTCGACCGTTCCAGAGATGATGTCGAGGCCGGACTCGGGCATATAATGTGGAGTTCTGCCTATGTGAATCAGTTCGTATTTCGCGGCAAACCAGCCGTATGAAAGGTCAACACCCGGAGTCAGAGAGAGTTATCGAAGCATTCTCCAGCGAGGATCGCAAGTCCGCTCTCCCGCCAAGAAGCTACCGAAGCTCGGCCAACGTGAGCGACGTTGCCGGGAAAAGAAGAGAAGACTACGAAGCAATCTCCAGCGAGGTTTGCAAGACCGCTTCCCCGCCGCCGAGGTGTCGAAGTCCCGCCAGCTTACCCGACCACTGCTGGTGAAGAAGACGAACACGACAGCGAAGACAGTCAGCCCGCTCTTCCCGCCGTCGAGTCTTCGAGGGCCGCTGGCCGTCAACGGTGAAGTCCACAGCCACCCGTCACAGGATCCCCCACCCACCCGCTCTGTACGGTTTTGTTGACTAATAAAATCTACGGGCAACAATATTTACGTTTAAATGAATCATTAGCCAAACAAGAGTGATTAATAAAAAACTTAAAAATAAAAATTCGGTTTTTTGTTATCTATTGAAACTTAAAAATTGCAGTTAGACAAGTTACAGAAAATTAAATAATAATCATTTAATAACGGCCACGTTTTTGTAAATAGACAACATTAATACTCACCTTTTTTTGATAATGTTGAGCTCCTAATGACTCCTTCCAGAAATATGACTGAGTTCCATATTCATCACAAAACATTGTACAGGAGTCATTACTATAACTGACTGAATGACACTCATCATTAGAAGCACATGCAGAGATACAAGCTATCTTACTCCGTCCTTTGATAGTTTTAATGGGTTTTACATTAGGAATGACATCTCTTTTAAATAAAGACCATTCTTGATTTAAAATTACAACCTGCCCAATGATTGCCACAATCAAGCAGCAAAACATTATACTATGATGAGAGATTTTCTCTAGCTGCAAAAAAAAAGAAAGAAAGAAAGAAAGAAAAATAACACTACCAAAAATACCATTAATATTTATTTACATCGTAAGTAAAATTTTCAATACACAAAATTTTGATACAATGCATTGTTTTAACAGAGTGTTCTGCTTTTCAGATTTTACCACCATTTTATTTCTTATACAATGACCATGTTCAAAAGCCCTCTCTCAATTGTTCTTTTACTGTCTCCCAGATAGAAAGTCCTACAATTTAAACAATCCATTTTATCATTCGTGTTTAATTTATTACATACAATGTTTTCCCACTTATTATTACATTCAAATCCAATATTGATGTTAAATCTCCTACATATCTTTTTTAGTTGTAAGCTATTTTTATTAAGATATGGTATTAAAATCCTTTTTTTATTCATGGCATTCAATTTCTTTATTTTAAAAATATTATATTTATGGATAGCCTTGCTAATGAATTTATCGTTGTAACCATTTTTCCTAAGAATATCTTCATATTTTCGATTTCTCTCAAAAATCATCTTCATTACTAGTGGATCTATCAATTCTTTGTAAATATTTATCAAATATATTGCTCTTTATTCCAATATCATGTCCAGATTCAAAGTTAGGAATGTGATCACTTTTGAATTCTTTCTTATAATGCTTCAAATTATGTTTTGAATCTTATATTTACAGTTTAAAAGATTAAAAACATTATTCCACTTAACTACTTTTCTGGTATCCATAGAGATCCCTTGTCAACTTATCTTATTAATTTTTTTATTGCACGTAAAATTTTGTAACAAAAGTTAGATCTTCCTAAGTCCAAATTATGCATACCAACTTTCAGGATCATCTATCCAGTATTCAAAAGTTAGTAGGGGACATGCACACACAAAAAAAGGCACAGACAGACTCATTTGACGAGCCTTACTTTCTTATTCAAAATTAGGCTAAAAAAGAGATTAATGCAACTGTATCGCAAGATTTTCTAAAGAAGATCAAGTGTTTTCTATTATATATAAGGCATTCTGTCATAAAATCATCATTTCTTGGGATCATTTTTCGCCTTTAACAAGTTGTAGGAATTTTCATCTGAATTTCAATTTTACATTAATTTCTTCGTAAATGATAGTAATTAACAATTAGAAAACTTAATCTTTTCAAACACTGAAAACAATAAAATTGTTGAGGTTCATTGTTAAAATTTAAAAAAAAATAAGAAAACTGAAAATAAATGAAACAAGTGAATTTAAACGTTGAGCAGATTCTGACTTCTTACCATCATGATGTTAGGAGATAAAAGTTTCAAATGTTTTCAGGGAAATTTGCTTCTAAGGTTACTAAGAGGCAAGATTTAAGAAACAATTTCAGAGAAAGCCTGATCTGACTACTCAGTTGCTCATAAATATTTAATAACATCGATGAAAAATAGATGTTTTGAAGTTTGAAGTTTCATTATTAGAGCTAATGATAATCGCTGGGTGGTGGAACTCACATAAAAATAGTCATTAGGGAAGCAAGGGATAAGGAAAAGTTTAACTTATTTATTCTTATTTATTATATCAAATTACTTTTAAGTTTTTATAATTAAACTTTTTAATAATAAGACCTTTCAGAAAAAAAAATTACTTTCTTAAAATTTTGTAGACAAGACAATCTTAAGTTTCTATTTTCTTTGATGATAGGTTTGTTTCTTGTTATTACGTTCTCTTATTTAACGACAAAGAATGAATATTTTTATTTATGAATTCCACATTTTTCTTAATTTGGGAAATTACAACCTAAACTTTGTTTAACTTTATATCCAACCTATTTGCTTTATATCCAGCTATTGAGACAATTTGTTTGATCTCTTATTAAGAACAAAGTGACTTACGATACTAATTAGTATATAAATACTTAGTTCATATAATAAAATAACCCTCTTTTTAGTAAAGCAGCTTTCATTTGCTTTTCTTTATTAAAGTCGTTTACGATTAAATCAAATTTAATTGTAAATTGCGAAATATTAAAATATCCATCCAAACTGCTCAATTGGTGCATAG
>JAFIDM010001028.1:53033528-53044410 GCA_023159025.1 Thereuonema tuberculata
TTGCGAAATATTAAAATATCCATCCAAACTGCTCAATTGGTGCATAGAAAGCATTCAGGTACTTAGTATCTAAAATTAAATTATCCTTTTTCATTATTTTTATGCAGTGAATCATGTAACGCTGCAAATAGAAAAAGCAATGTTAATATTTTTTTAGCTTGTAGAGATTTGAAATGATTATTTCTAAGTTAAAATTTAAAATATACTGATACTCTTTTGTTTTTATTTCAGTAATTGAATTTTTTCCAAGGAATAAATTTAGATATTTGATATCAAATTATGAATTATTTTTACAATTTTTAATAGTAGAATATATACGAGGGATAATCAGAAACTAAGTTTCTGCAGTGTAACATGTACATTTTATGTCGTTCAACCAATATAGCCCACTGATAGTACATACATACATTACAATGGATATACTATATCATTTTTCGACATAGTCTCCATATCGATTTAGGAACTTGTCGCTTCGTGGGATATTCCCTCCTGGTAAAAATCCTGACCTTGCGTGTTCAGCTTCATTGTCACGAAGTGCTTCACCACCTCGTCTGAAGCGAATCGTCGGCCTCCGAGGTGCTCCTTCAAGTGAGGAAACAGGTGAATGTCGCTTGGAGCGATGTCCGGGCTGTAGGCAGGGTGGTCGTTGATGTCCCACCGAAACTGCTTCAACTGCGTGGTGGATTTCGCAAACTCTCGACACCATTTTGCGATATGCTGACGAGACATTACAGTCCCTCCGTAAACCTCTACTAGCTGCCGGTGAATTTCAGCCGCGGTTACATGTTTCGCTCACAGAAATCGAATAACGGCGAGGATTTCTTCGGGAGACCAGTTTTCCAAACGAATCTCCATTTGTGTTTACCTACCATTAGTGCTGTAGGTGGCGGGTGGCTGAAACTCTGCACAATTGCCAACCGCATATATTAGAATTACCGCACACTGCTAATTTCTCTATAAAGAACGAAAGGATATCCAGGAATATCGGCCTTGTAACCTTAGTTTCTGATCACCCCTCGTAAATATTATAGTACACAAAATTATAGATATACAGTATTATCCTGATAACTTAAAAATTGTTAAAGTAATTCTATATATAAAAATAATTGTTATAAAAAATTGATAATTATAGACCGATAGCTATTCAACCAATTATAATAAAATAATAGAATCACATTGATCTATTAAAATGAAAGATGTCTTAAATAAAAATAAAATAATTAACAAAATGCCTATGCATATCAGAAAAATAAAAGTACTGTAGCATATCAACGAAATTATAATAATAACAAACAAAACTAACTATACTTTACTGCTATCAATTGATCTAAGTAAGACTTTTGATTTAATAAATATAAAAAAATAATAATTAATACACTTCAAATCATTTGAATTAGAGGAATAATGCTAAGTATTATTAAACAGTATTTTCAAAATAGGAAAATAAGGTGTAATTTAGCTCGAGCAGTGAAATGATACCATCATATTTTCGCAAATAGAAACATACACCATGTATATATTTTATATATCTATGCATGTCTATATATATGTATGTATAACAATTAAAAAGTTTATTCAATTTCTTCCCAATACATTTTTTTTTAGCTAGAAATCAACATTATCTTAATATTATCGACAATAAACCTTACAAATCTGAATTATTACTTATAAAGAATGTTAAGAATGCTCTGCTTCAATTTTAGACTAATCTAAATGTATTGGATTCCTATGTCTTTCATTGTATGTTTAAATGATTAGCTGCCAAGAAACTAAACTGGAAATGAAGAGAAGGGAAGTCCCTAAGAAGTGTTAAGTACTATTTTTGTAGCTTATTTCCTTAGGAGAAGAGAATTCCTCAAATTAGTCTGGTATATATTTTTTATTTTTTATCTGAAAATGGAAAATTTTCTACTCAAGTATTATAATTTTAATTAAACGTAAACTTAAAACGAAACAAATAATGTTAATAATAAAAAAAGAGACAAAAACTAATAATTTTAAGAGTTTGTCAGTAACGTCTTATTAACTTTATAAGAGTGGCTTTCATTTAATTACAAAGGTCAACTAAAGCAAAGAATAAAATCAAAAACAAAAATTGTGTCAAATGATATTGGATTTTTTTTGTCATAACGTCATTAGGAGACAATAGTAATAATAAATATTAATTACAATTTTTATTAACAAACTCTTCCCTAGCTATAGCATATTATATAAAGTATCTCAAATCAGAACAATAGGTTCAGTAAAATCTTTCAAAGATACGGCAAATAGACGAATTTCATAAATGAAACCTTTGTTCTGGAAGATCAGTAATGAAAAGAAAAAATAAATTAAAAGCAAAATGTTTCACTGTTATCAGTGAAAGAAAAATTAAAAATCAAAAACATAGATATGACAAAAAAATAAATAAATATTTTATACGAATATAAATTTTTATATAAATATAAATTTTTTATATAAATTATTTATCAAACTTTCAATAAAAATTATTCATGTGAATGTTCTATTAATTTTTATAATATCATTTAAATATAAAAAAAACAAGTTGAATATAGAATCTTTCTTCACTTACTGTTTTCGTAATGATTACTTTATCTTTGTCACCCCCTCCCTTCCAAACTTCATTAAAGTTTTCATTGAAAGTTTTCAAAATGTTCATTTTTCATCAACGTCATTAAATATTCATGAATACTAAATAGCTTAGAAACACATTAGTGTATCGCCAAACTTGAATCTCAAATCTTGTTCCTTAGAAACCAGAAACAGCTTCGCTGAGCAACAGATTAAACTTCACATCTCTTCAGTTAGCATCATGGTAAGTTGTTAGCTGCCTTACAAGATTAATTTTAAAAGAATATTGTATTTCTTTCCTCAGCTCCTAAACCATTCTACCAAGGGTATTAACAATATAGACAAGTATTCGTTTTTAAAGTTGAGTGCGTTTGTTTCCAAATTAAAACTAGAGATATTAGGATTGAAATCTCAATGGGAACTTTAAAAAGATATGTAAGACATTAAAATATCTTTTACTTCGTTACAACAGTAAAGCTTATTCTACGCCAGAAAATGTTTCTCTATGATTCAAAACGCTTTTTCTATCCTTATCCTACGATAGTCAGTAAATTTCAAATTTGCTGCTGTCAGTTCACTTCTTATCCAAAGAAATCGAAAATGAACGGCTGATCTAAAAAGAATTTCTTCAACAACCAATTTATTTTTAAGAAAATTGTATTAATCCAAGGAAAAAAACAATATATGTTTATAACATAATAGTAATAAACTTATAAGCGTTTTTTCTAAGCAGTGTTGTTGTATTCTTTTTTCTTTCATTAATGCAAAAAATTGTATAAATGAAGAGGAAATGTATTTTATTTAATTCAATAATGTTGTGAAAAAACGAAGAAACAAAAAGCCTGAACATTTAATATTATTAAGCATAAAAAGTGAATGAAAGTGTATATTACTCTAGAAAACTCTAGAAAATATTCTTGAAACCAATATTTCGTCTTTTATTAACTAAAAAGACTTCTTCAGGTTATATATAGGTGAATAAAACAAAATAAAAAGAAAAGAGAATTTCTTTTCTCATTCAAACATAACAAACATTTTATTTTTATATATTAGTTTGCTAGTGTGATATTTTATTATTTTTATTATTGATAAAGAGGTTATGTATGTATTATTGTTATTGTTGTTGGATATGTTAGAATGAGAAAAGAAGTTAAAGACGAAATATTGGTTTCAAGAATGAAGGTTAGTTTTCTAGAGTAATTTACAGTGTTAAATAGATCAAAATAGAAGATTTTAATTAAGAATGAAAATGGTTACATAATAAATTATTGGAAAGCAATATAAAAGAACAGTTTCAAAGATTCACATAGCAACTACCTATTGCAAAAAAAAAAATAAATTAGATAAGAAGTTTCAATGAATATATTTCATGAAACTAAATTCTTACAAAGGTACATCTAAGTTTTTTTTACAATTTCTGTATGAATGTTAAACATGTTTTTATCTTTTATTGGTATTTTTTGTATGAGAGATCAGATGCACATTCCGTTGAGAAAAAAATAGAGAAAACAACAAAACAAGTCTTCGAACATACGAAACAAGAGATCGTAAGAACTTCAAAAGCGACAATCTGTTGCTCTTCTCTCCATAATTAGTTCGCTTTATAAAAGAAATGAAAACAATATTTAGAAATATTTCAGGGCAAAATAAACAATGCAAAATCTAGCAAAGTGAAACAGATTGCAGTACAAAAATAGTTACGTGAAGTAAGTATCTGCTATTTCAATTTGGTTCTTTGAGTATTCTGAAGATATTCATCAATATAATTGTTAATGAAAGATATATCTTCAAAATGCTGTCAAATACCCGTCTTCGGAGGAAAAAAATGAGTTATATAATAAGTTAGTAGTTTATTATAACATTACACCATTTTAAATCTTCTTCCTTCAATATTCTGGTAATATTCTGGCGATATTTCGCGAAATTATATCATTTCGCTTTTCAGTTAGTAGTTTGTTGCATAAGTTATATAAATTTTATAGATTATAAATAGAAGTTTAATGTTGTATTTGATAAGGTATTATTCTTTTCATAGGACGAAAAATTTTGTCCTCACAGCATAATACTTTGCTGTTTAATTGTGGCAATCCTTGGACATGTTGCAATAAAAGATCAGGTGTGGGTTTTAGTTGAAGATGTCAGTATTGATGTAAAACCCATTAAAACTTTTAAAGGACGGAGCATAATTGCTTGTATCTCTGCTTGCTCTTCTTCTGATGAATGTCATTCTGTCAGTTATGATAAAGACTTGTGTTCAATGTATGATGATGACCATGAAAATCATTCCACAGAAAACTCGACGGAAGGAAAACGTTATAAGTATTATCAAAAGATGGTGAGTTTTAATTTTTGTTGATCTCTAAAATGGCAATAATAAAAATCTGTAAGTTGTGATTAATATTAAATTTTGTATTCTGTTAAACTTATTTGCCTACTGTTACTGACTGAACATGTTAAGCATTTAAAGTCTTAATATGTTTTTGTGTTTTGTTTGTCTGTTGTCTTAGTCTGTGTGTTGTCCTTTTGTCTCTTTGTGTGTTTGTCCGTCTGTATACTCATCACGTTAAAGCGAATTATCCCAGTGTGCATCAGTGAACTTACAAAGTTTTTCATTTTTTCTTTCGTATTCCAGCGATTTACCTCTGCATCTTAAATATTTAGGTATCTTCTTAGCATCATTTAAATCCTTAACTGATGGATTTGTAAACTTTCTAGACAGTGAGTTTACTCCGAATATTATATCTGGTCGACGTGAATTCGCGATATACGATAAACTACCAATAATACTTCTATAAAGTTTGTGATCTTGTTTACGTATCACTTCTTGGGGTTCGTCAGTTACAACCTTTTTCTTTCCCATTTCCATAAGTAGTGCAACACTTCTGGAATTTATCTTTTCAAACCTATTACCAAACTCTTGTTACTTGATTGGTTTAAATTTATATAGTATATTGTAAACAATGTTCATCCCGAGAAGGTCTTGACTATTCTTAAGTCCTTGGCAGCAAACCTCTTTTGGATATCTCGTTTACCTTATTTATAACTTATTCTGTTTTTCTCAAAATCAGAAAATCGTCAACATAAACAAGAATCAAAATTTCAACATTACTTTTCGGTTTTGTTTACGAAAGCCTTCAACGCTTTTGCGCATGTGTCAGGTCTCCTTCGATTTCTTCAAAATAGGGGCGAGGAGAAACAAAGATGGGATGTTTACTTTTTATAGTGTTAGTTTACTAGTAGCTGCGTTCTATTTGCGCTTTTCGGGAAAGAATTATGGAAAGAATAAATACTATTGCAAAAATGCTCCACGTTATTTTTTTTCCTAAAAGCGAAAATGTCCAAATGAATTTCTTAGGAAAGTGCCCATCTCAGCGTATCACCCCTCTGATGAGTAAATCGTCCGGCAGTGTTATCTCTGCCGTTCAAAACTGCACAGTACTATGCATTTGTAGTATAAACAAGCTTCTGTTTTCAATCTGGTATACTCTTTTTGAATCAGTTTCTCCTTTACAGATTGATTTCATAGGCATTCTGTCTGTTTCAAGCCATATAGAGCCTTTTTCAATTTCAATACTCTTTATTCACGAACAGTTACTCCATCATCTGACAGAATATAAATATGAAAAACTGCTATTGACCATAAATCAGCAGGATCTCAAACTCATATGTTACGAATCATACTATTAATAGGCAAAAAACGGATGTACGGATATATGTTTGTTTGTTTGTCATCAAAGTGAAGAGAGCGGAGAGAGTCGGAAAGAGAATATTTTTAAAGTGTATTTTTAATTTTTAGTGTATTTTTTAAAAAAAAGAATACTTAAGTATAAACAAATTAGTATAAATTTTTGCATCTGTGATGAATAAAGCAAAATGAACTAGAAATAATTCCTACGCCCCTGTAAGACATTATAGGGCACTCTCTCATAGGTTCAATTTGGAGGAGCCTATTATTTTAGGGCAGGAGGTTAACTTATTTCGCCGAAAGTGCCAGAAAACTATGTTGATATTAAAAAATCAAGAATCGTATAATGATGGTCTTTCGGTCAGTGCTGCGGCGCTATATAAAATTTCACGGTATTTTAAAAATGTGGCATTTATTTTACTTCCGTGAATATTTCACGGGTTGCAACTAGTTTAAATCATTTGGCAATTATATATTTCAAGAACTCGAATAAATGAATGCAGTCCGCTTGACACGGATCATTTTGATTAAGAGTCATTGTCTGTAAGAGTCAAGCAGATCTGACAGTTGAAATCTCAGATTTTAAAAATAAGTTCACGTAGCTCCTACTAGGCAAGGTAAGATGCCAAATAGAGAAAAATGTCGCTGAAACCGCATATATCCTTCAGAAAAAAATCCTATTGTAGCTCTTCCCACTTTTTAAATACATAACGCTGTGAAATATTCTGTATTCGCTTGGTCTGTAGTAGCTGCGGTGTTGTGATACCATACCAAATCATGTTTGATAGTGTTTTGGTAGTAGTAAAGTCTGCTTTTGAGCTGAAAATGTCCAATGTCGTAAGCGCATTGATAAAGACACTGCCAGCAATACGCAATACAGTCACTGACACAGTGAAAACAAGAGGTGTCGACGTCCTCCCACGGTAGGATCATGGTATCATCCCTGAACTATCATCCTAGGCTTCCTTCTCAAAGTCATAAATGTTGGTACAACTTCCGGTACAACAATCCAAAGTATGAGGAAATATCGTAAGAAATTGAATGATAACGGTTCACGAAAAGATTTAAAGCTCGCCGAGATGGATAAGAGACAATTACTAACTTTCAGGCTTGAATTATGAAGACACATTTAGCACGGTAGTCAAACAACAATCATTCCGACTCATTCGACAAGGAGGTGTGGAAAAGGATAAAGCTTCGACAGATCGACATAAAAACTGCCCATTAAATGGTGATATAGATTAACACATTCATATGACACAATATAAAGGATTCTACCATAAAGGAAAGGAAGATAAAATATGTCTGCTCACAAGAAAAGTATCTATGGACTAAGTCAAAGTACGATCTACCGACCACCGAATTAATGTGAAATTGGTGCTCAACCCTCGAAAGTAGACCCATGATATTTATCTTATCCAAATATAGAGAGTATCTTATTCTGGGATTTTACGTGGACGATTTCTTAAGAGCTGGAAAGTCAAATGAATATAGTGACAATTTGGTGGAGTTACTCTCGGAAAACGTTGAAATTATCAAGTTTGATCAACCAACAACAGGCCTTGGTATGAACAATGAAATTACGGAAGGAAGGATATTATTATCCCAACATCTATATCGACATGTTATTAAAAAAAGTACAAAATGACCGATTGCAATTCTTCGAAGTTACCTATCAACACAAACTTCAAGAAAATTAAGGATTCAAAGCGATTTGATTCTGTTAAGTACCTCAAATTTTTGGAGAACTATAACATATTACGAACAGTTCAAGACCTGATATGACAATTGCAACAATAATTCTTTTGCAATTCAATTAAGAATCTACAATAGCACATTTTAACTTTCTGAGCGTATTCTTTGATATTTGAAGTATGCCAGGGAATATAAGATAATCTCATCCCATCAAACGAAGGAAAATTCAATATTTTAACGATGGCAGGTGCATTCGTTTTGAGAGATTCAAAACATAGAAAGTGAATGAAAATTCATAATAATTTTTGAAAAGAAATGCTTGAATTATTCATAGAATTAAAATTATTCAAATAAATAATTAATAAAAGTAATTTTTTTTCGTATTTGTAGAACTTTATTTTAGAATTATTAAGATAATTATAAATAAAGATATTTCAATTAATAAAATTCCTGTATTTTGAATACTCTTATCTATATATTTATTACAGCAAACTGTCAATGGAATTCCAACAATTAATCCATGTGATGGAGACAGTAATGAAACTTGTGGTAATTATTCCCTAAAATATTGTTGCTAAATTTAAAAAAATATGAATTATTTATTATTTCTGAATTAAGATTTTAACAATCTTTGAAATCCCAGAAGGATAATATATTAAAAACTATGACATTTTTAAAATTTATTCTGCTTCATATCTACATAAAGTATATATCTCCAGGTTGTTGAAAGAGATAAAACATGAATTTTTGAAATGAATTCTCATTGACAATCTTCTTAATGAGTGTGCAATTATACACTTCGTACGAGTTTTTGTTATATTTGGTTATATTAGGAGTATTAGATTCTCCATTTAAAAGAAAAGCAAAATTAAATTATATTTGAACTTCTTATAATTATGAATTATAAAGAAATAAACGAAGAGCTTGGGTAAAATTAATATAAAATTAATAAACCGTACATGTTTCGGATATTGAGCGTATACATTTTCGAAGAGACAACAAGATATGAAAAGGAATTAAACTTGAAAAGAATTCATCATTTTTATTTAAAATTAAACTATAAGCTATTTCATGCTCCATGAAATATAACTGATGAATTCTTGCAAACAAGATTCAAAACAATATCATGATTTGTTTCATATTTTGTTTTAATGAGAATTGTTACTTTTTTGATTAAGAAAGCTTCTTTGATTGTTTGTCTGTATTTGTTACTGTCTAACAGATGGATGTTGACGATCCCGTATTTTCGTGATTTCACGTAATTTACGCGAGAATAGTCTCTATCCATGTCTTCTCACAAAATATTGAAATATTTAAATGAATTATAATACGGGGAAATGCATGAGACTTTTACTACATTTTAATATAGTTTTAATAAATTGAAAACAATCAATAAACAAACAATAAATTCATTATGTAGCATTTTTCTAGTGACAGACATTAAAAATACTAAATTCCTTGAGACCTGCTGAAGAGGCTAATGGCGAGATCTCGTGTTTTTCGTAATTCTCGCGCAAACGTGATCGTCAACATCCATCTATTAGACATTATCTGTTTCTTTTTTGTTTTTTAATGATTTCGATTTCTTGCCAATTGCAAATATGACCTTTATTATCAATTAAATGGTTTTACATTGTTAAACTGATGTTGTTTCAACATCATTCAACATTCAACATCATTGCTAATTGATGTTGTTTCACAGTTTAACCAGTAGTTGTGGAGACATTTCGATACATTTTTTAGTCTTCTGATACAAGTATCAGAAGACTTACAATCCCGTTTTTGAGGACAAGTATCATTAAAATCTCATTAAATTATCATTCAGCACAACAATCACAACAATTGCGTCTTTTGCATGCACAACAATCACATTTATAATGCAGCTCTACAACAATCACAATAAACGCAATAATTGCGCCTTTTGCATTCGCAACAGTCACATTTATAATAATAAGAAATTAAGGCAATTTCAAATATATTTTCATAGACATATCAGAAAACATTGCGAAGCATTGTGATTGGTTTACTAATCGCTATCCCTATCTTGTTTTTTAGAAGTTGAACATTGTAATTGTTAAAAAATTTATATTGGAATGTCTCAACGACTATTGTTTAAAAGTATCAAACAACATCAATTAATCACTTCAGCAACTAACCCTCGTTTCATTAATAATAAAGATTATATTTTCAATTGAAAATAAAGTCAAAATTATCAATAATGAAAATTAACAAACATAGACTAAGAATCAAAGAAGCTTCGTGAATTAAGAACACATAATAATAATTGCCTTCATTAACAGAAAACATAAAATCTCCGAGATCATTAACTTATTGAAAATTGATTCATTATAATCGTGTTATGGTTATTTACAAGAACATCTATGTTATTTTCATATAGCTTGAAATAGCTTGTAGTTTAATTTTTTTAAAACAAATAATAGACTCTTTCAAATTTTAATTTCTTTTGATAAGAAGCAGACAAGATATATTGTCTGCTTGAAAATGGAAATCCTCAGTATCCGAAATACGTAAGGATTATTAAATTTATACCAATTTTACCCATTGTCTTCGTTTATTTCTTTACTAAACTAAAAGAATGAAAGGAAATACGAGAGATGTTCAATAATGAATGATCATATTTATTTTCTGACTCCATACCTTCAGTCATCCTCCAATTTCTGGTGGTCTTTCTCATAGTGTTTCAAGTCTCAGTGCCCAGTTATTATTTTGAAAGAAACTCTGCACCGTCCTTCTCTATCATTCTTTTGAGCTCCACGTACACTTGCAATGCCAACATCCGTTTGCTCGGGAGTAAGCAGTCTTGGAATCCACCGAGCAGAAGTACGTCTCATATGCAAGCGCCTAAATAAATATGCATGAAGAAGGGAAAGCAACAGGAGTTGATGGAATACACATTGAGTTAGTTAAATG
>JAFIDM010001028.1:53058932-53070941 GCA_023159025.1 Thereuonema tuberculata
AAAAAAAATTGTAATTTTCAGGCATTAATTTTGGACTTGTAAGTGCTGTAAGGAACTTTAATATGCTGTAAGTTATATTAGTGTAATCTTCAGCATCAGTGTACAGGGAAGATATGTAAATTCTGAGTATATAGCAGTTTAATCTGAATTAAAATGAAGCAAAAATTCTAAAAAAAAAACAATTTATCGTGCTAAACTGAAAACAAACGTAATATTTAAAAATAAAAAACTTAATTTAATGAAAACTTTAATTTAAATTAGGTTAAAATTGAAATACGTGATATTGTTATTGTTTTAAGCGATTTTGAATAGTATTTTAAATTATATGTTTAAATTACGAAACTACTTGTATGAATGATTGAGCTTTTTACGTTATTTTAAAGGTGAAAAGCTTTGTTAAGAATGCTAAACCTTATCAAGCATAACGAAAAAAACTATATTACTATCAGACAGTCAAAAAAGCTAAAAAAAAGCCCTGCATATCAGTCATAACAAATCAGTAATTTTGCTGGTGTCTTGAGGCTGTCGTGAAATATTTAGTCAACATATACAATATGTGGGTTTCAATGGAATGTCTGATAACACGAGTATTTTCATATATGATGTCCAACTTCATATCCCCTTCTTATGCAGATGATTGTATATGAAGTTGGAGATAAGCAGATGAGAACACACAAGGAAGATTTAGAATGAGGAGAAGTAACATTGAATTTTTGGCTTTAAGAAACCAGAAGGAGAAGCCGGAGGCATTTTTATTAATTATTTTTAAATGTTATTATTGTAATTACGTGCATTGGCGAAAAGTTTTGTAATATTTTCAACTGCTTATTTATTCTTTATGAATCTTAAAAACTTATAACTTTAATTTTATGCTTATATCTAAGCTATAATTTTATTTTATAAAATAGTCTTACAAATGCCCTGGACGTTAATTCTTAAGTAGAGTAAGTAAAGATAATAAGGTAAGTAAAGATAATTACCACAAGTCTCATTTTGATCCTTAGTACAATGCGTGGTAGGCATCTGAAATAAATGATGGCTTGCGATTAATATTGTCATAATAATTTTGGAAAAGAGAATGAAATACGATCAATTAGAAAGTAATTTTTCAGTTCCAAAAAAAAAAAAAAAAAAAATAAACATTCGAAAATATGAAGGAGCAAAAATGTGAGGTCTTACATTCGCACTTGAACATTTTTCTGTTCTGGTTGTCCATTTTCTCTGTTTGTCTACCTGTACGATCATCACGTTAAAAAAAAACCCGAAACATTTCCATGAAATTTATTCGTATCATATTTGTGAACTTAAAACACATACATTGATTTTGATTTTCATTCTACCGCCGTGTTACGTAAATAGATCTAATGCTACATGCTCAGATAAAATGCACTTAGTATTAGGTTGAAGTACAAATCGGTGGCTGTATGAACTCTGTAAATGCTACATTAAACATCGAAATGACAAAAAATGTTTATATTGTTAAATATTGATTAAAAACTATGCTTATTTATTTTTAATTAAATTATTCTTGATACATTACTATTCATAGTACTATTCATGTACTATATTTCTACATTCAATCTGTATACTTTTTTAATGAGATTGCTTTAACATCGACTACATTATTAATGTTAATATTCATTTCATGAAGGTCTAATGCCATTGTTAGATAGGACTCTTTATCTTAGTTTCGCCTAAGATCATGTTCTCTATGATTTTTGTTCTATTGGCAAGGTCTCTATATCTTTTATATTTCTTGGTGAGCAGATAGACCTTGTAGGCTTTTTAGCTTCTCAGATGAAAGTGGTACGAAACGAACCTACACATACCCACACACACATATAAAAATAATACTTATTTTCAGTTCCAATAAAAGTCTACAATACTGAAATAATACTAAAAGATCAATAGGTAATCAATTCCAGCTTTAGCAGATGACAATATCATCCCATTTTCACTCATTACATTTATTTTAAAATCATCTTATTAGTTACAATTTTCTCTCGTTAAGACGTATAATTGTAATATTTACGTTTCAATGAATCATTAGCCAAACAGCCAAACAGCAGTTTTTTTTAATAAAAAAACTGAATTCTTGTTTAAGAAATGAACAATGTTAATATTCATTTCATAAAGATCTAATGTTTTTATTAGGTAGTGTTCCTCCATGTAAGGACTCTTTCACCTAAGAAAATCATTTTGGCTATCGTAATGACATTCCGTTGGCCGATTTGGTGGTTTCTTCATCTCCAACGAAATAAAAATTGATAATACGGTATAAAATTTGATAAATTGAGTTTTTTGTTATTCAGTAAAACTTCAAAGTTGCAGTTACACAAATTATAGAAAATTAAGTATTAATCATTTAATAACGACACTTTATTAAAAAAATTCAAAATTAACACTCACCTTTATTTGATAATGTTGAGCTTCTATTGCTTCCATCCAGATATATGAATCAGTTTCATATTCATCACAAAACATTGTACAGGAGTAATTAATATAACTGATTGAATGACACTCATCATTAGAAGTACATGCAGAGATACAAGCAATCTTACTCCACACTTTTATAGTTTTAATGGGCTCTACATTAGCAATGACATCTCTTTTAAATAAAGACCATTCTTTATTTAGAATTGCAACCTGTCCAATGATTGCCACAAACAAGCAGCAAAACATTATACTACGAAGAGAGGCTGTCTCTATCTGCAAAAAAAAAAGAAAGAAAGAAAGAAAAACAGCACTACAAAAATACTATTAATATCTATTTACTTAGTACGTAAAATTTTTAAATTTTCATTATCATCAGAAAGTTTCTTCATTTCACACAGTATCCACAAATCACAGACATAATTTATTTCTCCTTACAAATCCATCCAGATATTCATCTGCATTCATTTTTCTTCTTTCATTCTATACTTGATCCCATCCATCCAGATTTTTGTTGTTTACGGAGTCTTCGTTTCCCTTGTGGAATCCCCTCTCAATCTGAGTATCTTTTTTATCCTTATCACAATGAGACAGAATCATCTTATTTGTCTCCTTCTATTCTTAAACAATATTCTTTTTTAAAACTTTCATTCTTTTAATCACTCGTTTCTAACTTTATAACATCTTATAATTCTTACAGACATATTAAATAGTTCATTTCTGTAGTTAATAATTTATTCTTATGTTTTTTCCAAGTCTCTGCTTCATAAGTTTATATACTTAAAACAATTGACTTATAAATTAATGTCTTCGCTCTGTTTAATATCCTTTACAGAGTTTTAAGATGCCTAATTTTTCAGAAACTAAATAATTGCTGAAAATTGTCGCAGAAGCAATAAAAGTAGCAGTGATAGTAATAACATTGTCAGTCGTAATCTTACTATATCCTGCTTTAAGTTAAGCATAGTACAATCTTGTGAATTATGTTATGAATAGAGATGTTGATGAATTGTGTGATAAATTTTTCCAATACGAACATGAAGTATTATCATAATATTAATGTAATTACAATGTATTTATTTCTGATATTCATTAAGTATTTCATTTTCATTTCTGAATAGTTCTCTTCAGATTTTAAAATTCGTTTTACTCTACAGTGACGAATGTTCTGTCTATTTGTTCTTTTTTATTGTATTATTCTTTATTTTATTCTTTTTTTTTTGTTTTCTTCGCTCTTATGTCATGTATCAATTTTTTTTTAATTAAAACTTTTTTTATTTTGTAACCTAAAGAGAAGAACATAAAGATACTTAATCTAACCTAAGGAGACTTTGTGCTATTAATTGTCAAATTTAATCATCTCTTTTAATCTTTCTAATTCGCATAACTATTTTTTGTAAATAATTGTTATATGTTGTTTGACAGAATCAGTTAATCACTGCTAGTGTTATTACTATCACATTCTCTTTTATCATAATCTTTTTCTATAATTTTTTTCCCAGAAATTTTTTAATTTCTATTTTCAAAAACAAGTGATTATCGAACTTTGGTGTAACGAATTCTTTTCTTTTTATGTCATTTTTGATTTTGCATTAACGGAATTTCAGATCTGACTGCCTTTTATGGCTTTCGTGTTAAATTTATTTATTAGTTTCTAACCTTGAATTATATGCGCTTTGATTATCAGGATCATGTTTATGAAGGTTTTAAGCTAACAATTAACCTCATCTGTATATGAGACACTTGGATACTGCTTCAGATAAAATAAAAAATTTATAGCTGACAAGAAAATGACAATTTTTCTGACAATTTTGAAGAAAAAAAAAACAAGCTCAAGAGACCTTTTGAAAATGTTATTTCTTATAATTTCACTTTTATTTAAATTTTTATTGTTTTCATTCCTTTTTTGTCTTTTTTAAAAGATATGTAAAGGTGAAAGCATAAAACTACATTGATTTTCAAATTATAATGTCTACTGAATACAAATATTGTAATTTTTTCATTTTTCTAAAAAAAGTGAATAAAATCCGCATAACTTACTTAAATTCAGTGAATGAGATCAATTTTAGTCGAATCAAACCACGAATAAAGGATTAGGGACTTAATATTCATTGTTTAAGAAAGTCGGAAAAGGTTCCAAATATAGCAGTGCGATCTTCCCAAGTCATGAAATATGCATACCAAGTTTCAAGAATATACATTAAGTAGTTGTTAGGATATATTTGTTAGGATATATGCACACAAACGCACAGATTGACTCTCTTGATGAGCCTTACTTTCTTATTAGAAAATAGTTTAAAAAGAGATTAATGTAACTGTATCGTAAATTTTTCTAATGAAGATCAAGCGTTTTCTATTGTATATAAGGCATTTCTCGTTAAATACTCATTTCATGATCTTTATCAAGCATTTTTCATCTTTCACAAGTTGTAGGAGTTTTCATTTGGATTTCATTTTTCCATTACTGTCTTCGTAAATAACACTAACTAACAATTAGAAATCTTCAGATCCCTTAAACATTGATTGTAGAAGCATTACAAAAAATGAGAAAACTGAAAATAAATGAAACGAGTGGATTTAAATGTTAAGTATATTCTTAATACTCACCATGATGATATGTTAGGATATAAAAGTTTCAAATGTTTTCAGGGTAATTCGCTTCAGGTTACTAAGAGGCAAGATTTAAGAAACAATTTCAGAGAAAACCTGATCTGACTACTCAGTAGTTCATAAATATTTAATAACATCGATTAAAAATAGGTGTTTTGAAAAGCTTCATTATCAGAGCTAATGATAATCACTAAGTGGGTGAACTCATATAAATATATATATATATATATATATATATCAGTTACTGATAAGGAAAACGTTACACTGACTTTTTTTATTCTCAAATCGGTTAATAACTATTTTTCAAATTCCTTATTTTCTAAAATTATTGTTAAGTTGTATAAATACACTTTTTAATAATAGTATATTCAGATAGAGATTAATTATTAATAACTTTTTTTTTTTCAACTTTAGGTAACTAAGAGACAGGCATTGAAGATTCAAGAAATACTAAAGTAAATATGTCATTTAACAGCTCATAAATATTTTAACATGAAAAATGATTACTTTTTACCTGTCACATAGAAGGGAAATGAAAAATGAATATTTTTGTCGATGAAAGCGACAATAAAGACATAGAACTCTACATCTCAATAAAAGATCTGCGTGATCTAGATCTTTTATTGAAATCATTTGCATTCTTTTTTGTAACAACTAAGAAGCAATAAATCATAATTTGTAAAGGAACTGAAATTTGTATCTAAAATAGAATGATATCGAATGTTATGGTCAGCAATTGCTGAATTTTTCCCTTTGTTATTTTTATCTTTTTTAAACAAAAAAAGTCGTTTTTTATTCTTTTCAGTAATTATTTCTGTGACAGAATATGTATTATTATGACTAATACAAAAACATATTACAGTTACTGAAACAACACCTAAATTATTTCTTAATCTGTTTCTTTTATTGAAGTTTATTTTCATGTTTGCAATTCTCTATACTGTAAAAAAAACTTATCTTATCCCTGTGTAATTGTTCTAGAAAATTGCTATTGTTATTACCCGTCATAAAAAAATGTTAAGATTGCGAAATTTTCATTCGAAACTAATTTCTCTATTCTTGTCAATGACAGAAATTAAATATTTGAATTATAATTTTAAAGAAAACCAACTTGTCTAAAACATCTTTTGTTTTGACGACGCTTTCTCAATTTATAAGATAAGTAAATCAATGAAGATTTTACGAGGGGCATTCCAAAAATTTTCCACATAATTTTCTAGTTTCTGTAAACATTTGTCTCAACGTGTCTAACCTTTGCCCTTAGGCCATGGAACCACTATAGAATCGCTGTTTTCACGTGCCCATCGTTGGCAAATCGTTGTCCACTCATATTTTCTTTCAGTTAACCGAAAAGATGAAAATCACTAGGTGCAAGATCGGGACTGTACCATAGATATCTCCCATCCATAATTTTGGAACAAATCATGTGTTATGCGCGTCTTATGTGGCGTGGCATTGTCGTGAATGAGAACAATCTCTTTTGGTTAACTTTTCACGCCTCTTGTTTTTAACGTCTTTCCGCAAAGACCTTAATGTTTGACAGTATGATTCAGCATTAATTTTTCGCAATGAATCTGGAACAATTGAGACATTTAGCCTACAGAAATTATACAGTTTCTCTTACCTCGAGGTTGGAGTAACATTCCAGGTGGACGCGCCATTTTGCACGCTTGCTGCGACACACCCGATACCACTGTTTCGCCACACTTGTTGCACAATACCATGAGGTTGCGACAGATGCAGCTAATTTTTTGAATGATCCTCGTAGTTTGGATAAAAAGGATTTTTTTCACATATATACTGGGACTATATGAAATTTTATCAGCATGATGAAATTACTTAGTAAAAAAACCAGGTGGAATAAAGACTAACTAAGTGGTTTACACGACAAACAAATGGAACGAAATTAGAATTCTCTATAACTAATTTTAATAAATAGGTATTGTTGGTAAATTATCAATTGATAATTCATATATAGTGGAACCCCGCCATTCGTCCGCCTCTCTATTCGTACAACTCGTTATTCGTACAACTTTTTCAAGTAAAATTGAACTCGCCATTTGTACGCTTGCTCGCGATTCGGACAGCGTGACCTCGGTAGTGGCCGCGCCACGCGGTCGCTTCAGTTCAGTATCGTGCTAGCTTCCATAAGCTACGCATCATCCACGCAAGCTTCGTGAAACTTTGTGATATTTTATTGTTATTTTTATTAAAAATAGTGCAGCCATGGGTCTAAAAATGATTACTGATTCAACTAAGCCTAAAAGAAAGCAGTGAGAACGACAATTGAATTGAAAAAAAGAACTCGCTGCGAAGTTTGAAAGTGGAACTCGTGTCTCTGACCTGGCAACTCAGTATGGCATGGCGAAATCAACCATATCGTCTATATTGAAAAAGAAATAATAATAGAGGCCTGTATATTTATTGTTTTCATAGTTTTTATGTATTTTATGCTTAATATATTATTACAAAGGTTTATATAAGCAATCATCTGTGGGTCCGGAACGGATTAATCCAATTTACATTATATCTTATGTGAAAAAATGATTCGCCATTCGTACAAATCCCCATTCGAACTGCCTCCTGGAACGGATTGTGTACGAATAGCGAGGTTCCACTGTATCTCATATGCAGAAGAGTGAAAAATTAAAATTAAATAAAAGATAACTACGGTGATGTGATATTGCAAAGCAAACAATTAAAGTGATAGATGTTTAAGTATAACAAAGAGCTGCATGAGAGATATGGTCTTAGTGCAAATGAGAAGAAAAAAATTTCTGTATCGAAGTGTGTGTTACAAAGATGTGAGTATCATTCCAGCACCTGTTTTCAAGAATCAGAAAGTGAAGTTTATGGTCAATGTTAATACAGAATAAAAGAATATCGTTAACCAAATATATATCAATTGAGAAGAAAATAAAAGTTGGATACAACTTATATTTCTACTAAATAGATATACATTGGGATAACATCATGATATAAACAAAAATAATAACCAAGTCTGAGTATCAATATTTCTTTCTCGTAGTATTATTTCTTCAAGTATTTTACTGATCGTACGGCAACAAATAAGTTAAGTTCTTAAATTAATTAATACCAAAAATTTATTCAAATTCTTTCCATTTTATATTCTTTAGCTTGAAAACAACATTTTCTTAATGTTATCGACAATAAAACTAAATTAGATGTAAAATAAAACAAGGTTTGCTCACAAGACACTAAACTGGAAATGAAGAGACAGGAAAATCTCTAAGCAGCTTTAAGTTCCATTTTTGTAGCTTAGTTCCTCAAAAAATGGCTTTCCTCAAATCAGTCAGTGTGTGTGTGTATTATATACTTTTTTTCGAAAATAGAAAATTTCTACAGTATATATAAGTTGCGCCAGTACCTGGGTTCGAATCCCGGTCGTGGCATGGTTGTTTCTTTCGTCTTCTTCTGTGTGTTGTGTCCGCTGGGGACCCGAAATCTGCTCTGTAGGTAGTGGTCCCCATTTGTCTTCTATATGTTACAGGCTATAGTATATATAAGTTATAAAACAAAACATTTTTTTTTCTGCCCGTTTTCCCTCCGAAACCATAAGACACAGAAATACAAATAAGGTGTCTAATGTTAGGTATACTATTGAGGATGCCTACATTTTATTTTTCATCGACGTGCATCAACCGTAAGTCACGTGACGTCTCATTCAGATGAAGTTTTTACAGGTAATCCGGTAGCGATCGAAGGCACGATGACTGAGAAAATGAACTCATAATCCAAGGGTCGCGTGATCCCTCAAAATTTTACTTGACAGGTTTTCCTAGTATAATTTACAAAACAAAAAAAAATTTGTAATGCACCTAAGTAAATAAGGATTAAATTTTTTTGTTTTGTTAATACTTGCAATATACGTTAAGCTTTATTTCTAGTTATAATTTGAAATGATGAAACAAATAATTCGTTTTCACGACGTATAGAGGAAAAAAATGAGATAAAGAAATCATTTTAAGGAAAAACACGTTTTAAGGACAGTAATTTCTTTTATAATATAAGATTGGCTTGAAATCACCTTGGCTTTTATTTAATAACAAAGTTAAACTAAAGCAAAAAATAAAATTAAAACTAAACTTACGTTCTCTGATAATGGAATTTTTCTTGTCATAGCATCATTAATAGTCACTAAAATTTATAAATATTAATTACAATGTTTATTAATTTACATAACGTTGCTATAAGTTTCGAATAAATAAGCAGGATATTCCTTGGCTACAGCATATCAAATACATAAATTATCTCAAAACATCAGAACAAAAGGTTCAGTTAACGCTTTTCAACGTTATGGCAAATGAACGAATTTCAGGGAGAAAAAAGATATTCTGGAAGATCCGTAATGAGGAGAAACAAATAAACTAAAAGCAAAGTCAAAAAGACAATTGTAAACCACAAACATAGATAAGACACATACAAAAAGAAATCAATGTATTACTCGAATTTATTATCATGAAATTAATAAAAAGTATTTTGTGAATGTTCTATTAATTTTTATAATGTCATTTAAATGTAAAAAACCAAGGTGAATTAAGGATAATTCTCCACTTACTGTTTTCCTAATGATTACTTTATCTTCGTCACCCCCTCCCTTCCAAACTTCATTTCAGCTTACAATGAGTTTTCAACATGTTTTCATCCGCGTTATTAAATATTTATGAATACTAAATAGCTTAGAAACACATTAGAGTTTCTTGTATCTGAAATTTTACATTCTTAGTAACTTGAAACACTTTTGCTGAACAACATTTTCTGAACATCTCCTAGGTTAACATTATGGTAAGTTTTGTTGGCTGCCTTACAAGACTAATTTTAACAGAATATTGTAAAATTTAAACTAAGACTATTAACAATATCAAGGAAATATTCGTTTTTAAGGTTGAGTGCATTTATTTTCAGATAGAAGCTAAAGACATTAATAACCTAACATCGGAATCCCAATATCTTCAAAAAGTTATCTAAGACATTTAAAATGCTTTTTACTTCTTTACAAAAGAAAAAGTTTATTCTAAGACAGAAAGTATTTCTTTATGATTTAAAGCGTTTCTTCTATCTTAAAAGAGACCGTACAAGAATGGCTGATCTAAAAACAATTTCTTCTATATCCTGTTGATTTTTAAGAAAATTTTAGTAGTTAACGAAAAAATAAGATACGTTTATAACATAATAGCAATAAAACTTATAAACGTTTTTGCTAAGCATTGTTGTTGGATTCATTTTTCTTTGATTAATGCAAAAAATAGTATAGAGGAATAGGAAATGTATTTTATTTAATTCAATAATGTTGTAAAAAGAAGGAGAAACAAAAAGCCGGAAAAATTAATGTAATATTATTAAGCATAAAAAGTGAATGAAAGTGGATATATGTGAAATTATTGGAAAGCAAGTTAAAAGAACAATTTCAAAGTTTTACAAAGAAACTGCTTATTGCAAAAAATATTAATAAAGTAAATATATTCCAAAGAATATATTTCATGCAACTGCAGTCTTACATAGGTATTTTTTTTACCTTTTTTTGTATGAATGTTAAATATGTTTGTTTTATTTCCATGGGATTCTTGTATATTAGAGCTCAGTTGTACATTCGTTCAAAAAAAAATGAAAAAACAACACCAACAGTCTTCAAACATTCGAAACAAGAAATCATGTGAATCTCCAAAGAGATAATATATTCTTCTTCTCCCCTTCATACTTAATCCAATTTAACAAAGAAATAAAATCAATTTTTAGAAAATATCAGGGCAAAATCTAGGAAAAATGCATCAGATTGCACTACAAAAATAGTTATGTTACGGGAAGTAAGTATCTGCAAATTTCAATTTTGCTTCTTTGAGTATTCTGAACATATTCATCAATATCATCCTTAATGAAAGATATATCTTAAAAATGCTTTCAAATACCGTCTTTAGTTAGTAGTTTGTTGCATAAGTTGTAAATGTAAATTTTGTCGATTATAAATTGCAAGTTTAATGTAGTATTTGATAAAGTATTCTTCTTTTCATAGCACCAAAAATTTTGTCCTCATACCACAATACTTTGCTGTTTAATTGTGGCAATCGTTGGACATGTTGCAATAAAAGATCAGGTGTGGGTTCTAGTTGAAGATGTCAGTATTGATGTAAAACCCATTAAAACTTTTAAAGTATGGAGCGTAATTGCTTGTATCTCTGCTTGCTCGTCTTCTGATGATTGCAATTCAGTCACTTATGATAATGACTTGTGTTCAATGTATGATGATGAACATGAAAATCATTCCACGAAAAACTCGACGGAAGGAAACGGTTATAGGTATTATCAGAAGATGGTGAGTTTTAATTTTTGTTTATCTCCAATAATAAAAAAGTCTAAATTGTGATTTAATGTTAAATTTTGTCTATTAAACTTATTTAAATACTGTTACTGATTGAGCAACAGGAAGCATTTAAATTCTTAATATTTTCTTGTGTTTAGTGTGTCTGTTGTCCTTTTGTCTGTTTGTCGGTTTGTACCCATCACGTTAAAGCTATGGAACGAATTTTCATAAAATTTAGCACATGTCATATTTATGCTCCAACTTAAGATACAGTCACAATATTTAATCTCCACCCTCCTATTCGTCAGAATGTTTCGAAATCCATCTCTCAAATGGCTGGATTTTGAATTCTTCAAAATTTCGTCCGATGCCTATTTTGGCAGAATTTAATATACGAGCACATTATTTTGGTTCCCTACTCCCTTCACCGCCACTTCTCAAATTGAATTTTACAGCTAAGAGCTGAGTCCCCACTACGGAATAGATAACTCGACATAGTTCAACTTTTAAGAAATAATTAATAAAATAGTGATTCAGAACATGATGTAGTGTTCTAGATAGTCATTTTGCCTTACAACTTTAAAGAAGAGATAACATTCGTTTCTTTAGCACTGTTTTATTCATCTCTCCCTTTCATAAGACTTACT
>JAFIDM010001028.1:53098785-53149320 GCA_023159025.1 Thereuonema tuberculata
TTGAAAGCAAGTAGTGCATGATGGTGTGTTTATAGTGCGAAAGTCGGCGAAAAGTAGCAGATGGATGAAATGTAACATAGCAATGCTTAGTCGATCTGCTACTCTTCTTTTCATATTTCGACAAATATAAAACAGTATCGCAATCTATATTTGTTATAAATTGCAATCTTCATTGAAACTCAAAAACTTCAGTTATTTTTTCATGAATACTCAAAAAATACAAAGTATTTTTTTATAACTCAATATTTTTAATACCGGTAGTATAGAATAGTACTCACCCCCATAATATAATATGAATATCCGTTAGCTTCCTTCCAAACTTCGGAATTTTCTTCATATTCTTCTTTGTACATAATACATGAATTTTCTTTATAGTTGACAGATTGACATCCATCAGTGGCAGTACAGGCAGACAGACAAACAATTTTACTGCGACTTTCGAGAGTTTTCAAAGGTGTAACATCAGCAATGGCATCTTTTTTACTTTTGGTCCAATACTGAGATTTCCAGTTTGGGTCAACGACTGACAAATCCCCATAAATTCCAATGATGAAGCAGCAAAGCAAGATTCTGAGGTAATGAAGTTCCTGGAAGTAGATTAAAATAAGTTAGATGTAACTATCATATTAGTGCTAATTATAACATTTTACACTGTTTCACATCGCAATCTCTCTATTATTGGTATGTAAAAATAATAAAAGCTAAAACTTTATTGCTGTTCTTGTTTAGATAAATGTAATAGATAAGATCCTTCAAATCTAATACAGTGGCACATCTAATACATATCCAACCTCGGATCAACCGACTCCCCGCGTCATCCGACCATGTCTAGACAAGCGGCGCGCCAGCGTTATCTGTTTGTTTTCCTGTCACAACAAGCCAAGCAGATGTCTCTGTAGTCCTTTCTTTGTTTCCTGCCTGAGTCATGCTCGTTTTATCGATTAGTTGACGGAAGTCTGCTGACCTGTTCAGTGTACAGTATTGTTTCATGTTGTGTTATCGTTTTAGAAATTACAGTAACGGAAGTTAATGTTACTTTGTAAGTGAAAGTTTGTAGTGTAATTGTAATAATGGCTACAAGTACGAAGAGAAACGTACTTTTGTAACGTACACTGTATAGTCCTTAAGTTACAGTAGAGTATTTTTTACTTAAATACATCGTTTGTCTACCTGTAAATGGCTTAATTCATTCTCCCCTGATTATCCGACCTTTTTATCGTTCAGACTATCCTCAGGTCCCGTAGGTGACGAATAATCGAGGTGCTACTGTATATATGAAAGTTAAATATTAAATGCATAAAAATTTATGCAGTTGAATCTATGCAGTTGAAGGAATGCCATATGTTAAGAATTTTTTTTTTATTACGTTGAAAATTAGCGAATTTAGGAGAGAAATTTCACAAAAATTAAGATAGTCTTAAAAAAACAATGGCTCAGTCGAAGTCTACTCTACTAGATGACATCTCAGAACGGACGTTTCACTTTTTATTGGTGATCATTAGGTGAGAGTAGTCATCAGTAAACAGCGAGGTCTCAATACGAAGGTCATTAATCATGAAAGGAACATGGCACCTCCAAAATTAAAACAATAAATTCACATTAAAAATAAAATAGGAAAATTCATGTACTGGTCTCCACCAGCCTCAAATGAATTTCCTTACGCACAAAAAGAAGCACAGTAAGCCTAAAATTATATAAACAACATTGGCTGAGACCAAGTGTTATTGATGACTACTCTCAGATGATGATACAACATGAAAAAGCCGCTCTGAGACCATCTAGTAAAGGTTTCGGCCATTGTTGTTTATACAATTTTAGGCTCATTGTGCTTCTTTTTATGCGTACGGAAATTTACTTAAGGCTGCCGGAGAACAGTACATGGAATTTGGAGGTGCCACATTTCTTTTCATGATGTTTTTAAAAAGTTTCAAAGCTCTTCAAAAAAGTAATACAGTAAAACCTCGCTAAGTCGTCATTCAAGGGACCAAACATTTTTGACGACTTAAGCGGAATGACGACTTAGGCGGAGTGGGAATTTTTGAAAAAAAAACAAACAAACGAAAAAAAACAACTGAAATACAGTATTTTCATGAATTGCTGTAGGATTCGGTGAGGAAAACAAGATTTTCAGAAATCAATACATGCAAATGAATGAGTGGAAGATAATAATACTAAAAAAAAAACACTTTTTATAGTTACCACATTTAAATCGTTTTAAAAGAAAGGCAATGTCTGTCTTTGAAACGTTCCAGCCAACCATTGCTGCCGCCGAAATATTCAATGATCAACTCCTTAGCTTTTTCCTTGAGAATCACGGCAGAAATCGGCACATTTTGCGATCTGGAATGTTTTAGCCATCGAACTAAAAACCTCCTCGATCTCCTCGTCAAACCTCCTAGTCAAACTTCGATTTCCTCCTTCTCTTTCTTTTGTCTTTGCAGTCAACTTCTTCAATTATTTGTTTCGATGAAAGAATATCGTTTAATGTAGTCCTGGGAATATGGTGTTCTTTGGCAAAAGCTGTTTTCAAAACATTTGAATTTTCAAGTGCAATTAAGTCTTTTTTTGGACCACCTTTCTTTAAAAAATAACGAGGTTTCGTTTCCCTGGCATGATAAAAACGTAATCGAACCACGAAATTGCAAGAGAAAAAAACAGCCCTTATGAAATGAAGTCACATTCAGGAGCGGTCAAGAAAAACGTCTATACTCGACAGAGACTCAGCGAGAAGTGTGCTTTGAAGGATTAGCAGCGAGATTCCAAGAACCCAAATCCCTCAAACGGTTAGGAAAGGAATGAAGTGACAGGCATGGCCGGAAATGCCCCGTAAAGGTTTGGCTTTCTTAAAGTGAAGGGGCGGGGCTGAAAAGACAACACGATGGCATGCAAAATGGAGAAGAAAGACGCTTTTGGCCATTTTTGAGGGTGACGAGTTATGCGGAGTAGAATTAAATTTGGTGACGGGTAAAGGAGGGTTATTTTACATTATTGTTTATGAGACCTTGTCGGGACCAAAGGAAAACGACGACTTAAACGGAGTGACGACTTATCCGGGTGACGACTTAATGAGGTTTTACTGTAGTTTCATTTTTTTTTAAATTTCAGCTACCTATTCACGATACACACCAACGCACAACGAATCCATAAAAAGAACTTTTATGGAGAGCTACTACGTAATGAAATTACTTTATTATAGAAAGTAAAATCAAAATTAAGTATTTATATGTTTAATTCTCTCTGTTTGCCTATGACACTCTATGTACCAAATCAAAGGGAATCTTAATATCCTAAATCTACCTCTAAAGTCCAGCTTTCTAGGATAAATAAATATATTTAAATCACAAATATAGAGATTGAAAAACATGCTTGTTCCATAAAACTTGTTTTCGTATCCGTTAGATATTCATACTCTAAGGGGATAGGCAACTTCGGACCCTTCGAGGCTTCCAAATGTCTACAAATTGGTTGAAATCTGTAGTGAGTCCTACTAATATAAAGTAAACGCGAAACATAAAAATCGCAGCGCTGCTGTGGAGGAAAACACAGAAACAGTCAAAGATATCCCCATCCCGCTGCCCACGAGTGGTGCAGACACTATTCAGTAAGCTGTGTGGTCACGTAGCACTGCAACACTTGCGGCACAACATGTCGGCATGCAGCTAATCAGAGTATCTAGCAACAGCTGAGGCAGTGAATCCTGAAGTAATGGTGTGCGAAGCTCATGGACACCTTCGAGGTAGTTGATGTTGCGCGATGTGCCTTCCGAGAATATCCGAGGCTTTGTTCGAACGGATTCAAGTAAGGAAAAGGCCTGTCAGTGCATTTTTTTACGTATTTTTTATAATATTGGAATTATGTATTCTTTATAACGTACAGATAATTGTTATATTTATCTACTCTCAGCATCTACATCACTAGGCCATGAGTACCTAGTAGGACTGTAATACTTAAAATCTCTAGATGCAACCCTGCTTCTCCTTTGACGGAATTCTCTTAACATTCACTTGTATAATGATTGCCCGAATTTTCCGAATATATTAAAAAAAATATGAAAACATTTATCTTTCTGATACTTGAGAGGGAGAAAAAATCGCTTATTATGTTAAACAATTAATCTAATTGTTATTAAATAGTTAAACAGTATTTACATTTTCAAATACAGTATTTACTTAATATTACATTAAATACAATATTTACTTTTCTGTTTTAATTACATTCAACAATTGTAATTTATTTTTCTACTTCAAACTTTAAACTTGCGAGTAGGAAATAAAACAGGACTCCAAATAAAGACCTATAGTTTTGTTTAGAAAATAATAAATCACATTCTTATATAACAATTTTTCTAAAGTTGGGCTTTCTTTCAGAAATTCTACAGAGTTTCTGCACTTTACATTGAAATCTTTCTGATTTTACAATAAGAAAAGTAGAAATCTTAAAGTGTATACAAATTATTCCTTACCATCACCATATTTCTTCTGTGTCACTTGCTTTCCTGATCTTGAATAAAGTCAATTCTTTGTTTTGATTCTAAAATGAAAATTAACTCTTAACAAGTGACGTAGGTTCGCCTGCAATTCAATGATAAAAGGAACAGGTTCTGAAAAATATTAATAGCTTCAAAACTCGGGAACAGAGAGAAATGGACTTAATATTTTCGTTTAACGCGACCAAACTATTAATGTGCACTTAAAAGTGCGACACCGGAAAACATAAACATTTATCCATCTTCCTTAAAACAACTTAATGAAACTGTTTTATTTTAGTTTACAGTTTAGTTTAGTTTAAAGACAATTTAGTTCTTTTAATTCCTAAATGTTCAATTAGCACAAGAGTTGAGTACTAGTATCTGAAATGAGACTTGATTTTCAATCTCTGTCCATGTGACTTAGGAAAAAACATATCTTTAACCTTCACTTCCGAATGATTAAGAGAACTTATTTTTCATGATATTGTAGTTCGTATTCATTGTTGAATTTCATCTTGTGCAGTGAAAGCTTACTGGACCCATAAGCATAAAACATATATATTAAGACAATATAATAATTCATAACATACTTAATACATTTTCAATGGTGGAAAATAAACAAATAATAAAATAAATAAATTATAATATTTATTATTTACAAGTTGCAAATTTTGGGAATTCAATAGATTCTTAAATTGCTTACTGCCATTTATACTATAAACTGAAATAAATATGTAAATAAAATGTAGAAAATAACAAAGAAAAAAAAACGAGAAAATGGAAATACAAAGTTAGAAGGTGCAAAATAAAGTTTGCAAAAATAGGCCTATAAAGAACGAACATCGAAATATTTTCTAAGTCAAATAAGTCTTCGTGTAATTCGCACAGATATTGGCAGCCCATCACTATGTAAGCAACTTTGCCCGAGACGTGAAAATTGGTGCCGAAGAGATGGGAAGTAACTTTGAAAGGAGAATTTGTTTCAGATCTTTTTATTGAAAAGAATATTAATGTAAAAACGCTTACAGAATTTCTTCCAGGGGCGGGGAATTCGGTTAAACAGATGTTTTACTAACTAACGATTTTTCTAGAAAACAAAAAATATCATTTACTGGGAAATTTTACAGATTCATATAGCCCTCACTTCCAGCCGAGGAGTCCATATTTATCAAAAAAAGTGTATCTTTTGTAAAAACAAAATTTTTTTTATATATGGGACTTCAAATGAAGCAACGTGACATTAATTTTATTATCTCAAATAATAATTTTATTTCATAAATATTTGTCTATCTATCTCATAAATATTTGTGGGTTTTGAATTTGTGATATAATTCATTTAATTTTAAAGATTCAGCATAAAACACAAAAATTTATTCAAAACATAAGTGCTAGAAAAAAGACATTATTGTGACACTGTATTGGGAATGTCCTTTACCTTAATTCGAAACGTTCGCACCCACTTCTGTATTTTAGTCATTAGTGTATTGTCCGAAAAAGTCCCAAAGGCCAAATGGTGAAATCATTTATCAAAAGATGATCCTGACCTGAGGGTGGAAATGTGTGTTTGGCTCTTGGACAGGATGGATAAGGAGGTAGCCTTCCTATCCACTGTGGGTGTTTTCTGACCAGGCCAATTTTTACTTGAAAGGGAAAGTCAATAAACAGAATCTGTAATACTGGTCTCAGGAGAACCCCACTGGTATAATCCCTACACACAGCAGGGATCCGAACACATTATTGTGTGGTGTGGCATTTGAAGGATGGTATCATTGGCCCATATTTTTTCGAAGAAACTGGAGGGCGAAAATTATCTGGAATGTTGGGAGATTGCCTGATATTCACATTGGAGAGCATCCTGCAAGTATCATGCAAGTATCACGCCAGGGCTGTGCGAGACTAGCTGGATACTATGTTTCTGAACACTGGATTGGCCGCACAAGACCCATCGAATGGGCCCCACGCTCACTGGATTTGATTCCGATGGACATTGCATTCTGAGGGTATCTCAGGGTGTACGGCGTGAAAATTCGCGATATGGCACACCTCCGCACCAAGATCGAGGTCGATTGCCATGCCATTGCCAGAAATTATGTTCCCCGTGTATTCAACAACCTGCGATTCTATCCACAGACATGTGTGGAACAAGACGGAGAACATACTGAACAAATACTGCGATTTGGCCAATAATAGGGGACTTTTCGGACACCCTGCAATATGCCTTTCTTACGTTGAGAAATATAAAACATTATTTTGCATATCCTAACTTTGCATTTCCATTTTCTCGTTTTTTTTTTATATCTTTCTATATTTTATTTACATATTTATTTCAGTGTATAAGTAAGCAGTAAGCAATTTAATTATCTAATGAATCCCAAAAATTTATAACCTGTATTAAATATTACAATTTATTTATTTAATTACTTATTAATTTTTCACCATTGAAAGTATAAGAATTATGAATTATTATGTTGTCTTAAAATGTATGCAAGCATAAATATACTGTATTTATGCTTATGGGTTCAGCAAGCTTTCACTGCTAATACTCAACTCCTGTACTAATTGAACATTTAGGAGTTAAAAGAACTAAATTGTCTTAAATACAACAATTTCATTAAGTTGTTTATAAGGAAGGCGGATAAGTGTTTATGCTTTCCGGTGTTCATATTCCTCACTTTTAAGTGCACATTAATGATTTGATCGCGTTAAACGAAAATATTAAGTCCATTTCTCGAGTTTTGAAGCTATTAATATTTTTCAGAAACTATTCCTTTCATCATTGAATTGCAGGCGAACCTACGTCACCTGTTAAAGTGTTACTTTTCATTTTAGAATCAATACAAGGATAAATAAGAATTAGCTTTATTCAAGATCAGGAAAGCAAGTGACACAGAGGAATGGTGACGATAAGGAATAATTTGTATATACTTTAAGATTTCTACTTTTCTTATTGTAAAATCAGAAAGATTTGAATCTAAACAGCAGAAACTGTGTAAAATTTCTGAAAGAAAATCCAAATTTAGAGAAATTGTTATATATTAAGAATGTGGTTTATTACTTTGTAAACAAAACGATAGATCTTTATTAGGAGTCCTATTTTTTTTGTAACTTGCAAGTTTAATGTTTGAAATAGAAGAATTTCTATGTTGTTGAATGTAATTAAAACAGAAAAGTAAATATTGTATTTAATGTCCAACACTGTTTAACTATTTAATAATAATTAGATTAATCGTTTAACATACTAGGCCATCCCCCGTGTACACGCGCTTCTTTTTCTATATTACATAGAATTTTGTTAAGTAAGAATATTATATTTAAAATTTCGAACGTTTCGGCAATTATAGTTCTAATTGTTATTTTCGAATTACAAATAAATAGAGGGATTGAAAATAAATAAACAATCTTGAGATTCAAAAAAAAAAGGTTGAATACAGTCATCATTGATGGGGGGAAGGCGAAGGAAACATAAGCCAAAAAACAATATAAAGTGTCACAAACGTAGTTCGTGCCTCGACGCTCCCGCTAACCCTTTCTCTCCTCTCCCTCCTTCCACATCCCGCTTCTTGCATATTCCTCTCCATATCTCCATCATTTTTACATTTCTGCCTTCCTATCAATTCCTGGTGCTGCAAGGGTTCTCCTTCATTATTCCCCGCCAACACGGCGCCCTTATCCCTATTAAACTGTGCTTTTTCCGACTTTAGGAGTGACCGGTAAGTGCTTTTATGGCTGGTACACAAAGGCAACCAGCCCGTGAAAACTGTTTGCTTGCTACGTTAAGAGCTAATTCCTTTGTCCCCCTGTTGGGCATTGCATCAGAGTTCTGCTCTCAATAGGGGGAAAACAAAAGGAAAGGCCAACTGGGACTACGTCAGTGCTGCCACCCCTTCTTGACCAGAGGCGACGGAGGGGACCAACACCCCTCTCCAGGAGAGGAAAACAAGTCAACAAAGGACAGTCGGCGAGAGATTGTCAGGGAGCAGGTTCAAAAATCCCTGCTCGATCTCCCTCGCTCCTCGGAATCACACCGCCCTCCTGATCTGTGAGTCCCCGATCAGAGGTCGGAATAATTCCAAAAAGCTGAGCACCAGGATACTTGGTGCGATTCTGGACTCCCGCTGCATCTTCCCCTATAAGAAATCGAGCGGATCACCGTGAGCACCCGCTCGCATTTGGACCTCCTGTCCCCCAGAGCCGGCTGACGCCCACGTATCGACGGCAGCAGCGAACGTCCCTCCGCCGTAAACCGCAGATGATCTCCAGCGTCTCCAGCCCTGCCTGCCTCCTGCTTAGTTCGGCACCGTGAGTCTTCCCGTTTCCCTTTAGTTGTATCTCCCTTTCTTTCCCTTCCCCGTACCTGAAATAAAGCCTTCTTTTCACTCCACATAGCCAATCTGTCTTTCATCTTTGAGAAGGCGCGGGCCATCGGCGAGCTCCCTTCACTAGGCTAGCGTCCCACGGCACCTCCCTTTATATCCCCGTCCAGTCTCCTCATTCACCCCCTTATTTACCTTTTCCCCTTTTGCCCCGTAACCGTGGCTTGCTTAGGGACGCAATAGATGGCGTGCGCCTTAAAACAACACGTGACAAAAATGAGTTGTAATCCCATGACCTAACGTCTGACTTCGGATCAGAAGGTTGCTGCTTCGATTCCCGTCGTAGTCGTTTCATTATAAAAATTATTTCTATATTCCATTCTCAATGTAAATTGCGCCGGACAGACAGATAGAAAGACAGCCAGAGAAATAAAAGGTTTTAGTAATATAGATTATGCGGTTTGTTCTTCCTCTCAAGTACCAGAAAGATAAATGTTGTTTTTTTTTTTTTTAATATATTCAGAAAATTGGGGCAATCATTATATAAGTGAATGTAATTGGATTCCATAAAAGGAGAAGCATGGGATATATCTACTGTCCTCAAAATGAAAGTTGACCGGCGGAAGTTTGAACTGCGCAGCCCTTCCGGTAGCTGATCAATTATGTTTTCCTGTCACAATGGATGACGTAGTCTGTTTTCACTGAGAAAGACATGTTGATAACGCCAAATTAAAACTTCTCTCGACTATTTAGCGTTATTTCAATACCAGTTGCTAACAATAAATATTTATATAAATAAATAAATATATATTATTTATAAATACAATGCTCTTTTGCAAAGTAACAAGCGATTAGCACAATGGCGGCGTCCTTTCATTAAATCAAACGGAAGTGCCTGACCAGATTAATCGATGATACATGCGCAGATCTCCCAAAAACAGGGCGCCCATCATTCATTGGAAGGACAATAGAGATTTATATATTACAGCCCTACTAGGTAATCATGGACCTGTGATGTAGATGCTGAGAGTAGATAAATATAACCATTACCGGTTGGAATAATAATTCCAATATTACAAAAAATAATAAAAAATGCATTGGCCGGCCTGTTTTCCTTACTTGAATCCGATCGAGCATGCTTCGGACATTCTCGGAAGGCACATCGCACAACATCAACCATCTCGAAGCATCCGAATTTCCGTAGCATCCACTTTTGGGATGAATATTAACCAAAATTTTAAAGATACACAAAAGAAAAGGAAATAAACGGTACGTCCGACAGTATACTGAAGGTATAATCAGCATTAATGCTTCTAGTTAAATCGTAGATAAAATGTCTTAATCTTCTATTATTTTCAAAGAAAGAGTAACTCCGATTTATATTTAATATTGCTTCTTGGCCTAACTTATTAACCTGTTGTAATAATAGTTGAAGTGTAATTTTGATCTTATAAAAAATTTCTTTTATTTAATTAAACTTCGGAAACAAAGTTTTACGTTGTTTTTAAGAAAAGCAAAATGCTAGAGAAAAAGATTCACAAATAGACATAAGATGAAACTGAAAATATATTTCATCATAATCAATTCCATATTTATCCCATTACCATAATTATTGAGAAAATAATATTAATTTTTCTTTAATATTTTTTGCAGGTAAGTTAATAATAAAGTATTCAATAGAATTGATATTCGAAAGTAGAGATTGGGACATGGCCAATGAAGAATGCATTCATAAAGGAAAGAAGTTAGTTGTGGTTGATTACAGAAAAAAATTTGACTGCATAGTCGAGGTCCTTAAACCCGGAAGAGAAGTTTGGATTGGAGCACATTGGAACGTAGATAAAAACGGATTCTATTGGATTAATGATATTGCGTTAGATGGCAACTGCTCCTTCTGGCATAAGGGAGAACCTAGTAGATATAAAAATGAACTTTGTGTAAGCATGTTTCATTGGGGTAATGGTGATGGGACATGGGATGATGCCGGCTGTACGTCGAAATATTATTTTATATGTGAAGCCTGAAGTTGAATTTTTATTGAACAACTTTACTTATTGGTTGTAGCACTGTAACCTGATGTCACCAATCCTTCTGTTAGATAGTTTTGTTCTTCTCAAATAATACAACTTACATAATTTAAGGTTGTAAGAGGGTTCCTTTATATCTCTCCACCCCCTAAAATCAACAAAACTATCCCTCACGCTCCTGAACCGACCTAAGACAATCCAGGTCCATTAGCCACAAGAAGCTTGTGATGCAGCAAAGTAAAGTTATATCTTCTTATTTAATTAAGTCATTTAATTCAAATTAAACAGTTCATATTATCGAACTTTTCAGAAGTTTGTAATAATGTTTAAAAATATTTTTTTTAATGTCTAATGAAATCACTTTATAAAACTAAGTAGAATAAAAGCATTTCTGAATTGAAGTCTGTGAAAAGATTGAAGATTTTTAAAAAAAATTTTAATAATGTTTATATTTTCGTACTTCTTCAAAAAAAAGTAACAGAAAAGAAAACAAAGCTGTGTAATGCCAATTTGACTTAGAATAACATAAAATGAAATTTTCAGTTTTTTTACCAAAAAAAAAATGTAAACATTTTTATATTCTAAAGAATGTTAGGCTAAGTTAATTGTGTAAATTTTACACTGCTTTGGGAAATTATTCACATTTAGAAGGAAATGTTTTGTATCAATATTTAAGAATGAGATAGTAAAAGCAACTTATTAATTTATTGTAAAACAACTTCATTGTTTATTTCTTTGTTTTCTTTTCTAAAAACGTTCAGGATCTATTTTAATCTTTCTTTAATTCTATTCGAAAGTATAGGAAGAGATAGAATGATTGAAAGTGTATGCTAGTTTTGAAAGTGTATGCTTAAACAGAAAAGAATTATTTCCTTTGACATTTTTTTTATTTAAAGATCTTTTAATGAAGAAACTGCAAGATAACTTACAATGGTGTCAACTTACTGGGTTTTCAACTGCTATTTTACAAATGGGTCAGTAAATTATAAGTAATTAAGATATTTAAAGGTTTTAAAAGATACATTCAACTGTATAAGCTAAAATAAACATGGAAAATCTACTGTCGTTTGATAGTAAATGCAAAGTATGAATAAAGGTATCAACTCAGAATAAGGATGTATAAATTTACAATGATCAGTTGAGTTCATTGTGATGCTTTCCTTGAGAAGTTCCCGATTTTAAAGTTACCGATTAATTTTACATAATTGAAATAGTTAGTGAAAAAAGGGAGGTTTACCTTCATCTGGCCCAAAAGTTAGTTAACTGTATATTATGTAAGTTCAAACCATCTACTGTCAGTTTTGTAGAGTGCTCGTTGTCTCTCCATTCTAATTATTTTGATCACCTGAACGGAAAATTATAATTCATTATTTTTTCCATTCGATTACCTTTGAGTCCTGTCTCCACCAAATATTGTACTGCAAACTACTGATAACAAACCAGATTGTTCAAGCATTAATTTAAAAATAGCTCATTTTTAACGACCCATTTGGGAGCAACTCCTATATGTCGCATCAGTCCGACATCTGTCATTGTCTGTTTCCCTCTAACAACTCCCGAACGGTAGGTCAGATCTAAATTTAGGAATTTAGGATGTCTATCGCTTCCTTTTCACTTCATTGGAAACTCATGTGTCACCTGCCACCTGTCACCTGCCACATATTTGAGGGCGTTGTGTCCCATCTCCGGAGGGCGAGCGCCCAGATCGATCTACTTTATGGGGACCGACTGTTTTTCTACATATGACCTGGTCGATTCTGCATCTTCGATATTTGACGACTTCAGCAGTGACTCAAGAGAGCTTTCATGGACGATCTTCAAATGAACCCAGGCAATGGATCCTGTCGTTTTATTATTAAAGACTATTCCACTATCCCCTGCTACAAGTTAAACCCCTGGCCTTCTTTTATTGAGGGAATAATCAAAAGGAACGGTCTTTCCAGAGACTCGATTAAAAAGCTGTTTTTGACCAGGTTCTACGTTGGGAACAAACACCTTGCTTCCTGTCCAAACAATGTAAAATCGGGCCCCGAAGAGAAGACAGTGATAGTGGAGACTGGTCGAGATCACGCCTCTTGTGTATCGCCCGTCAAGAACCTAGTTGTTTCATTTTGCCTACCGCTTCGTCGACTTTACCAGGAAAGAATTCATGCTACGACCTTTCAGGCAATTATCAACTCTTCCCTCTTCGAATCAACGATATTCTGGCCGTTCCAGAGTAATTGCAATGGCGCGCTCTCACCGGAGTATCACCTTGGCCCTTGTGCCCTTCCACCACTTTTGTTGTGGGCCTACGAATGTTGCCGACAATTCAAAACCCCGCCATAACAAAGAAAATAGCGAAAACATTGAACTACTTGATGTGTCACATCTGTGACAGTGATCAGTAGTAGTGATCGGAATTTCATTTGTATCGAAATTTATGCCTATATCAAAATAAGCAGAACAGATCTTTCTGAAATTTGATTTGTGTTCATTAGTTTCCTCATAACTTCATTTTTATTCTCTGTTTTCTCTTTAAAAATATTAGTTATACTCTTTATCGTGACGGATCCCTTTGATCTATCACCAATTTATTTAGTTCCGAATGTTTTCCATTGTCCTCTTGTGGTAATGAAATTTTCGGGAACCATTAAGGTCAGAATGTAACAATAAAATCTAGAGATACTGCATCTTATGTTTTTAAGACTTACGAAGTTACGTATTCCTCCAGAAGACTTTGTAGTTTTCCTAATTTTTCTTTTCAGCAACCTCTTAAAGAAATATATCAAGAAGTTGTTTTCCTTAAGCTTGGTCAAAGTTTCGTCACACATTACTAATCTGTGCTCCCTCTATTACATTACTAAGCTTTTCCTATAAATTATTTTGTTTTTGTTTTTGCACGAAAGACTTGCATGAAATTCTTACGATCTTTAAATGCGGAGTCAAATTCTTTTTTTTCTTCTGTATGCAAATCTCATGAGCGTATATTTTTAATGACTTGTTCTTGATTCAACACCTTTCTCCAAGAATAGTTTAGCCTTTGTCGTTGTGTCATTGAAATACGCTTGAATAAAGCATACAAACAAACATCATATACTTCATGGTAATTTGGAAATTTCAGGGTAATGAATTGCCTTTTTATTTTGTTCCTTGAGTACCACTATCGCTCAAAACAGTGAATTTGCTTGTATATCTTCATTGAAGACCAAACAAACCACCATCAGATCTACGCAGATCTGCCATCCACAGTCCTTGTACTTTTCTACGGAAAAGACACTTCTGCTCGGTTTTCTTTCAACTCTTTGTTAAGGGGTTTCTAAATAATAAAAAAAGCACGAAATTACAATAACTATTAGGGAGCTACAATTTATAGGTTGCAGAATATCTCTGTAATTGCAAATTAAATTGTAATCTCTGAAATTTATAATATTCTCAACAGGATTTTTTTTAACAGGAATTCTCTTTTTTAACAGTGAATAAGCAATATACAGTGAGTACAGATATCTGAACTTTGGAGAAATGGTGTACTAAATGAGGAGATCTACGGAATTTCAACAAAGATAAATTTTACTAATATAAAATACGTTGGATCCCATAATCAAGAATCAATAACAAAACAACAGCTCGTGACAGTACTCCCATGTACAACAGTTTTACAATAATGTAATATTTTTACATTATTGCTTTGCATTTCCAATACTTCCTCTCTAAAGCGGGGTGAACACGATGCAGGATTTGCTGTACAACTCGGTGAAAAAGTTGGAAGCAAGGAAATGTTGCAAACGACAGGTATGGGAGAAAACGATGCAGCTTGGTGAGCGCCGCCGTGCGAAAAACACACGAAAAACAGGACAAACTGTAATCACATAAGTTGCCAATACGTCATGGAAATTTTGGTGCTGTCCTGCTCCACAGGAACTGCAATTAACGTCAACAAAACAGAAATAATGCGATACTATTATTAGCCGATTCGTATTTGCAGAGGAAGGCAATAATGCGATACACGAAGAACAATGATCAACAGCCGCTATTATTACAGTGGGAATTGCCAACAATGACGTCATGTGGTTTTGTTCAGAAATTGGCAAGCTGGCAGCAATTGTTGTTTTGGTTGTTGCAGTGAAAAATTACAAATATCGAGGTTTATCAAACGTTCTGTAAAATTTTACCGCATGAAAATAATGCATTTACATATAAACTTTATTTCTGCGTGAAGGAATTTCGGAAACCTCTGGTATTCTTTCTGTATTCGCTGTCCGTGAATCTGAAGCGACGACAATCTGTTTGGGCGCCATGTTTTCATGTTTTCAATCTGTTTGGGCGTGACGTTATGCGTGACGTGTTCCTGTAGAACGATAATTATTTAATCCTTGTAACGCCTCCCTACAAAAGCGGTTTCAGAGTATACAAATGGTCATTTGGTAAACCTCAGGCAAAATTAAACTAACTAGATTGATCAACTTAAGAGTAATGCGAACATTCAATAAGCACACACAAAAAAGAGAAAAAGTAAAAGATTTAATACGTTGAATTAGATTTTAACTATCCAGAAAAATATTATCTTATCGATAATAAGGCAAACAGTAACTTTCGTCAAAACTTTTGACTTAGATAATTTGTTTAAAGTTCTACAACTTATTCAGTTCCAAAAATAGCTTAATACCTCAAAGCTAAATTTACGTTTTATATTAATTAACCGGACTCAGCTAACTCGCCATAAATTGCATAAGCTACTTGTATTTAACGATTACAGTCCATTCGTCTTGAATCTTGCTTCTTCAATATTGGCACTCATCCAGCTAAAAAAACGATAAATAGTTCCTACTTACGTTCTTCAATTTTATAGCAATCGATGAACCTACGAAGAAATGCACTGTAAATGATTCTGGTTACTTAACACTGAATCTTTAGCTGCGACCTATGTTCCAATTCATGGTAGCCATGTTGTATCTGCCGTCGTCAAGGAAACAAACACTGGCTCTTGTTTGCGAAAATCCACCTTTCACAAACGAAATCGACGAATTAAATTCATCCCAGGAATCTTCGAGTTGATTCACACACTAATGGCCGGTTGCACCATTGAAGTTCAGTAGCTGAACCACGTTCAAACTGCTAGATGAACGGAGATCATTCTTAAACCTATTGCGCCAACAACGTTTAGTGATGATCTCGGTTCAAAAGCGTTGTCAAGTTGATCTGTCGAATTCGGCCGTTCAAGGCGCTGAACTCGGTTCAAAACCGCTGTTCGGCGTTCGGCCATTACTGATATTCGCTTGCGAATTGAGACCAAAGCATGTTTTCTCTCAACTATCAGAAATAACTTTTAAAGATACAACTTTACATTTATTTAATTCGTTGGACAGTGACTGTGAAGAGGAATTTCAGTTGTTAACAGAGTTGCATCATTTGTAACCAAAAGGCAGACTATTTCGCGATCAGTTTATATTAGGGTAATCGTGGGGTTTAGCGTCCCAAATTAAATAACAATAAAAAACCTACAACAGTAAATGACACAGTCATAAAATGTGAAATTTCACCCAAGTCTGCACGGATACCTAAGTTTCCCACCTCCCATCGACACCGGGCTTTTTTTCTCGGGCACCGAAGTTTGCCGCTGTTGGTCCCATCTCTGCCGCCTACGGATCGCCCAGACCCGGCAGGAGACCGGCGCAGAACGCCGGACTCCAGAACGCGGCGGCACGAAAACAGAGTTTACGAGGGCCCGTTCTCGGTCGGGGGTGGGACACTTACAGCCAGCCACCCACCAAAGTGTGATGAAATTTCACATTTTATGACTGTGTGTTATTTACTGTTGTAGGTTTTTTATTGTTATTTAATTTGGGACGCTAAACTCCACGATTACCTACATTAGTAATATTCCGCATCAGTTTTTTTTACATTCTAAAATGTGTTATGTACGATTCAATTATATCAATTAAAAGGATTTTTTTTTCTTTTTTCGTCTCTGTGTAAATAGGGACTCGGCAGAATTCAGTTTTTTTAATTCCTGAACTCCATTTTCGTAATGAAATTGTTGACTGCTGAAACAAAGGACAACTATTGAAAACAATCCAATGGGTTGATTTCCCGCTACGAAAGACGAATCTTGTAACCAATCAGGAATCAGCTTCGAACGCATGACGTACTTCCGCCGCCATGAACACAGATCACAGAACCTCGGTTCAGTTGTGCCTTTTGTAACTTGGTGCAACAAGGCTGAACTTCGATTTGAGGTTCAAGCAGAACTCAGTTCATGGAAACCGAAGTTAAACGCTACTTTGGTGCAACCGGGCATAACAGGCACAGAATATAAGCATTTAGACCCTCAGCTCATATTCTTCGATGACATAGCACTTAATGAGAGGATTCTTTCTTCTCATTTGGTTCGGCACAACAGGAATTGATTTGTAGCACAGGAAAACTCTCACTGTGACTGCAGTTGCTTAGTCACGGCCCGGTCGCTTCTATTGCAACAGAGCACAGCATCCGCTCCGTTAACAATTACAGGTGAACGTCGCTTGCATTATTCTCATTTGTTGAGCGTTCACAAATGCATGTACGTTGTTGGATTTTCTCCGGCAATAACCCCATTTACTTTAGTAGCACTATTTTGTAATTATCTGGGCAGAATGGATATATCATGGGAAATATGGTGAGTAACTTAAATTCACACTACACATGTTGACTATAATTTCACATTACACAATCCACAGTTCCAACGCTGCGCTATGATTGGGTGCTTGTACATACAGCTTTTCGAGCTGCATCCTCGGGTCTTGCATCTTTTGCTGCATACAAATCCGGATACAACTCTGCTCAAGCAGCTTGCAAAGCGTTCAAAGCTGCTTCGTGTTCGCCCCGCTTAAGGAATAATGTTAAATTTCACATATTCAGTTCAAAATTACTTAACAGTTCATATTATTCATTCCAATTTATTTAACACAAACTGATGCTTTGGTTAAACAGTCCTTGAGGTTAAATACATTAGCTACCATTTCTTCTGTTGACTTATACTCAATGTTTGCTATGTTCATTTCACACAGTTATAGAATAAAATGATACCTTATATCGATATGCTTTGTTCTAGAATAGAATACAGGATGTTTTAATCAGAAGTTGCGCACTTTGGTCCGTTATTGTAAAGGGTTACCGGAGTATCTATTGTTCTATTTCCTTAAGGAACCTATGTAGATATGAAGTTTCCTTCGTCGCTTCACACAGCCTATATTTTCGACCTCTGTACTCGAAAGAGCTACTGTTTGCTGCTTTCTCGACTGCCAACTGCGTTTGCCAATTTGAATATACTGTCTAAGTGCATAAAATAACATGTTAACTTGGCATGTTTTTTTTGTTTTTGTTTTTTTTTTGTTTTGTTTTTTATGAAATGGCAAAAACGCATTGAAAATAAATATTTCTGTAAAAATATTTGTGTGCTTAAGCTTAATTTATTTGTATATACTTAATAGCAAAAATGCTATTTGAAAGTAATTTTTATCTAGGTACCTATGTATTAATTTAAAATAATTATCATTATTAAAAATCGTTCTGGGGAAAGGAGGAGGATTAAATGTTTCCCCAATAATATTAAAATAAGGCTTAAAACCACGTTTTTTGGCTTCAAATTTTCAAAAAATTTCCGGGGGGGACTTCTGTTACCCCCCCCCCTATGTCGCCCGGTGGAAATCCCTTAAAATATGCTTTGACCTGTCTAAAATCTTCTGTCTTGCATACAAGCATATAACCTGTATAAGATCTTCTGTCTTGCATACAAGCATATAAACAGTATAAGATCTTCTGTCTTGAGTACAAACATATAAACTGTCTGTCTTGCTTCAAAAAATCCTTCAGTGTTTCTCCGGTTTTGGAGAAGAACAGTACTTGGTTAATAGTATCTTTCAAATACCTTCATACATCTTTTGCTGCGGAGCTGTTGGTTATGTTCTTGATTTGCTTGAATTAACGTCCATTAACATCTTTCCCTTTTTTTCCGTTTTTCTATTTTTCTTTTCTTTTTTTCTTTTTTTTTCTCTTTTTCTGGGGCACCATGTCCTGCATATGGACCGGTTGTCATGCACCGCTGCAACCCTCCCCTTCCTTATGGAGCCGGTCTTTGTCTAATTCTAACAAAAAAATTATTTTCCAATCCCACTTCAGAAATTCAATCCTTAAATTCTATTCAGTACAGAGCCAATCAAATAAATACTTTTTCTTCTTTTTTTTTTCATTCTTTTTATTATTTCCAACTAATTTTATTTACCAACATAAAATATGTAAAATATAAAAGCATTTATCAACATAAAAGAAATAGCAAAAATTAAGGGCACTTCCTGAGAGTCATCAAAATTCGAAAATTAAGGCGTAATTGACTCCTTAACTTAAATGATTTAGCAGATAAACATAAATATAATCTTAATTTCAAATCTAGTAAATAAAAGTCTTCTAATTGTATCCTTTATGCGTTTTATTGATCAGGATTCTGGGCGAAATAAAGCTTTAACTCCTGGTCGACTGACCCACCTTTCAATTTACCAGCACTGCATGAGTATGTGATTAAAAATTTAAATGAAGAAAAATGATCATTCAATCTACAAAGACGAAACTATATTAAGTGCCTCTCAGTTTAACTCTCTCAGTTTAAAGAAGTACATTAAAATTTATTTGAAAGCCTGAGAATTTCTATTAATCTTTACCTATAAGTTCTTTGTTGCTCATTACTTTTTGTTAATTCCTTCCAAACGAATTTTGATAATTTTTTTACATTTTCTAAGGTATCTTTATTAACATAATATATTTTCTTGTAAATTTTATTTTAGTTTTTTTTTTCTCTGAAGAAAAATTAGATTATAGATATCAGACATTAGATAAGTCAATCCAATAATCAGAATTATGCGAATTCAATCTCAAATTCTAGATAAGAATCTGAAATTCTCTGTGACTAAATATATAGATATCTGCTCCTCCAGCCACTGGTGGCTCATTACAGCAACGAAAGTGTAGGCTCTATAATCTGGACCAATGAAGAATGAACTCCATCAAGAACTTATTGTTAATGAGTATCACATCACAATAAATCTTTTTCGCAAGTTAGCAATTCAGTGTTGGTTTTATTTTTGTATGTAAGTTAAAGGATTGTGGTTCTTTCATGAGTTTTTCTTAGAAAATAATTAAATTATAATAAAGTTAATAGCAAAAATTTATACTGAATAGCTTGTAATTAATTCAGATTCGGCAAATTTCCAATTTAAAAAAAAATATAATCTAGTAAGTCATTTTAAAGCTTTTTGCATTTATTTACACTCCAAATTTAAAGTTATTGTGAGTTTTCTTTGAATGATTATTTCATTGACGTCAGGAATATTCTAATTAGGTTTAATAGTATAATAGGAATATTGCTGCAATTTATTATTCTTTTTGTCATTATCGAGAATTAAAATGGGACCTTTTCGATTGACCAGTGTAGGCTGTATCATTTCTAGCTTCTGTTGCATTTCAGTCAATTCTGACACGTACACCTCTGCTGTAATGGTTTGTTCCTGGAAAAGAATGTTCCAATGGATAATTCCAGCCATGGACCACCAAACAGAGGAGGATGTTGAGGAATTTTATGATAGTCTGCAGAAAGTAATAGATTATACTCCAAAAAGAGATTTTTCATTTAATTTGGGTGACTGGAATTCAGTAGTTGGAGAGATGGAAACAGATGGTATAACAGGAAGATATGGTTTAGGAAGACGTAATGATACAGGAGCAAGACTAATACAATTTTGCGAAGATAATTCACTGTGGATTGCAAACACTTAAACAACATAAAAGAAGACTCTACACATGGACAACGCCCAATGGTTTTCATCGTAGTCAAATACACTACATTATGTGTAAAAGACGGTGGAAAAGTGCAGTCCTTTCAGCAAAAACACTACCAGGAGCAGACTGCGGAACTGATCATGAATTATTAACGGCAAGAATCCGAATCAAACTTAAAAAGGTCCGCAGATATACCGCAATAAAGAGGTATGATCTGGAAAAAATCCCAAAAACTTCACATTGAAAGTTGAAGAACGATTCAAAGTTTTAATTACTGATGAAAGAAGTCCTGATGATTTATAGTGCGAAATGAGAGATATCATTACTAAGGAAGCCGATAATTTAATACCAAAAAGGAAAAGGAAAAGGAAGACAAAATGGCTCTCCGATAAAGCAATTAAAATAGCTGAGAAAAGAAGAGAGGAAAAATCCAAGGGCAATTTGCAAGGAGTTAGACAATTAAATGCGGAATTTCAAAGACAAGCAAGAAAAGATAAGGAACTCTATATCAATCTGGAATGTCAGAGAATAGAAGATGATAACTGTAAAGGGAGGACAAGAGATCTTTTTAAAACGATTAGAGATATTACTGGAAAATTCACGCCTAGATTAGGAATAGTAAAAAGGAAAATAGGAAAAGATCTTACAGAGGGCATCGAGATCAAGAAGAGATGGATGGAATATACTTTAGACCTATACAAAAGGGATTCAAATCAGAAAGAAATATTTATTGAAAAAGAGTTTAGCGAAGAACCAATGATAATGGATTCTGAGGTAAGATGGGCAATAAAAGAACTTCAAAAAGGGAAAGCACCGCATACTGATGGAATACCATTAGAACTGATCAGGGAGGCGGGAGAAGAAGCTACTAGAGTACTAGGAGAAGTCTGTAGACAAGTATGGAAAAAGATCTTATGGCCTAAAGATTGGAAAAGATCGGTATACATTCCAATACCAAAAAAAAGGAGATGCTAGAGATTGTGCCAACAACCGCACAATTGCATTGATCCCGCATGCCAGTAAAGTCATGCTTAAAATACTACAAAAGAGACTTGAATATTACATGGAGAGAGAAATGCCAAGAGAACAGGCAGGTTTTAGAAAGGGAAGAGGCACGAGGGATCAGATTGCAAACAAGCGATGCATTATGGAGAAATCAAGGGAATTTCAAAAGGATATTTACCTATGCTTTATTGATTACAGCAAAGCGTTCGATTGCGTAGACCATGAAAGACTATGGATTGGATTGAGATCTATGGGGATTCCAGAGCATCTGATACGACTATTAAGAGAACTGTATAGAGAACAAGAGGCTACAGTAAGGACTGAGTCTGGAGATACAGAGTGGTTTAACATTGGAAAGGGAGTGAGACAGGGATGCATCCTCTCACCATACTTATTCAACCTGTACAGCGAACACATTATGAGAAGAGCGGGACTAGAGAAATCAAGGGTTTGTGTGAAGATTGGAGGAATTAAGATTAACAACTTAAGATATACAGATGATACCACCCTGTTGGCTGAAAATGAAAAAGACATGGAATTTCTTCTAGGCATTGTAAAAGATGAAAGCTTAAAATTTGGACTTAGATTGAATATTAAGAAAACGAAGATCATGACAACAGGAAAAATGGGAGCGCTAAAAATCGGAGATGAGTTGATAGAGAAAGTCTCACACTTTGATTTTCTGGGATCAAGACTGGATGAGGATGGAGGATGCACAGAAGATATAGGAAAAAGAATCTTGTTGGGCCGGCGAGCAATGGCGAACCAGGAGAAAATAATGAAAGACAGAGACATCTCTAAATCTACCAAGATTAGGATTGTGAAAGCAATGGTTTTTCCCGTGATGATGTACGGTTGTGAGAGTTGGACAATGCGAAAGAGGGAAAGAAAGAAAATCGACTCCTTTGAACTCTGGTGCTGGAGAAGACTTTTGATAGTACCATGGACTGCTAGGAAGACTAACAAATGGATTTTAGATCAGATTCAGCCAATCTATTCGTTGGAAGCATTGATTTTAAGGCAAACACTATCCTATTTTGGCCACATTATGAGAGCGGATAATTCCATTGAAAATATAATCATGCTTGGGAAGGTAGAGTGGAAGAGAAGAAGAGGAAAGCAACGAAGAAGATGGATGGAGGATATAAAGGAAGCTACCGTGAATTCTTTGCATCAACTAAGATATGCAGCAAATGATAGATCTGTTTGGAGAGCCTTAGTACATGAGATCACCAGAAGTCGTAGACGACTTGATGGAACCTAACAACAAATGAGATAATATATTCCTTTATTTATTAGTAGGAAGGAAAATTACTTGAAAACCAAATTTCGTTGGAAAATTACAAATATTGTCAGATACCAATCCATAATAAGTTAACATCATAACTTCCTTATTTTAATCAATTATTCTCTTGTTTCCTACATTTTCTTTGTTACTTAACTTATGTAAGTCACTTAAAATTAATTTTAACGGAATCAATAACAATAAATTGATAGCTTCATGTATCTGTGAGTTTCTAATCTGTAAATTTGAAGCAATTTTTGATGCTCTGAACAGTGCTATAGATTAAAAGTGTTAGATGTGTTGATGTATAATTCCTATTTATATTTTTTTTATGTAATATCATTTATGATTGATACTAAGATATTGTAATCTAGTTTATTTAATTTTCATTGCTTTTTAAATTGTTAACTGTGAACATGGATGGATTCAATCCGAAACATTAAGTGTTATTTATATTGGTTTTCATTATTCTTGCAAATAAACCCAATTTCTAACAAACAAAGCAATAGTTTCCTAGTAACTAATATTTTAAATAATTTCTTCAATACTAAAAACTCCATAAACTTCACAGACGATATTTCGAAGGCTTAACCAGCCATCTTTTTCAAGCCTTCTGCTTCAAGTGAAGTTAAGGTAAGATCGGCCAAACCATTTTAAAGTTGTTGTTTCTTATATTTCTTTAAAAACTTAGATTCTGAGAAAAACTTGAAATAATTAATTTCATTTACATCTGGAATATTATTATTAGGTTTAACAGTAAGTTTACGTGGACTTAGATTCACCACTATCCCTAACTTCGCCATCCGCCGTTTTGATAGCGGATAACGGGTATCAGACAACAGATTGTAGCAGTTACTTACTGAATAGTGAACAGAATAGTGAATCTTGCAACACAATAGATTCCGCAATGATTCCACTGATTTCTATGATTCCGCTGAAAAAGATATTCGCCGTTTCTATTCTCTATTGCTGTTGTTATAATTAACTCTCTGGAAATATTCATTTTAACAACATAATGCTAATCTTACTTATAAAGTGTTTATATAATTTTAAAGCTCATTTTCTACACTCTGTAACTACGTGTTTACTTGTAAAATGTCGTTGGCGATTTTTAACTGGATCACGGCATTTCGAATTAATCAACTGCTCTTATGTTCCCCATTAAACTTATTTCATTGCGAACTTTGGGAATCCTGCTGATGTTTCTTCAACATAAGCATAATTGTGCAGTTCAACTCGTTAAAAATCGAATAACTGAGCCGATATATGATAAACTAATATATAAATTTATATTTATTTATTATATTTATAATATATCAATATTATATTGATATAAGGTGCTTGGCTGCGAGTTGGTGGTAGCGGGTTCGATCCCCGGCCTCGGCGGAGGCCGGGGATTTCTCCAAGCTCCATACTCCTCCAAACGGGTCCTAGGATCTACTCAGCCCTCTTTTGATATGGATACCGGGTTTCTTTCCCGGGGGTTAAAGGCGAGCGGGCGTCGGGGTGGCCACCTGACTCAACTTAGTCACTTTGGTCACGGGAACGCCGGAAACCTTACCTTCCGCGACCCCAAGCGCCACATGGGCCTGTGGTGGGACACTTTAACTTTAATATATGATATACGATAATATAAAATGATAAAAAATGAAAATTAAAAATTCTAATTTTAAAAAAACCTGAATCATAAAAAAATTATTTTTACTGATCAATAATAACATAATTCAATAATAATACTCAGTGAAATAACTCTTTTCATACGATTAGTTTATTGCTATCCAAACTATCTGTTATATTCGAACTGGAAGGACAATTGGTTTTATTGTATATTCGAAACCAGTTGCTTTTCTTTGTCAATATATGCTTGCTTGACTCAATCATTAAAGAAAATTTAAAATAATAATCTTATTATCAACAAATAAGGTAAAACAAATTTTCTTCTGGTGTCCACTCTGAGATTCCCCACTTTCTTTGTAGTGGCTTACAAAGAAATCTCAATGTAGAGATAGTGAACCTTTTTTCAAGATCGGTCTTTCATCTACAATAATGAAAAAACAGAAACGGTTTTGCAACAAAATCTCAAGATGATCTTATAGATTACAAGCGGAAAAGACAATAACTAAAAACTTGCAGTAATAGAGAAACAAAGAATCTTAGAACAATTTCATTTTCCTAACTTGAAATAGGTTTTACAAGTTCCAATGTAGAAAATTACTTAAATTACTTAATAATCTGAAGACACAGGAAAAGGCAAGATTATCACCCATCGGTAAAGAATTCTGGTTAAATTATTATCAGCATCTTCGGACTAGCAATCAAAATTTAGAAACTCTCTACATTGAATATCATCTCATTTCTTAATTCTATAAGACCAGATGAACTAGATTGGACTCTCAAAAATTGTAAAAATAATAAAACTCTTGGAGAAGACGGAATAAATATGAAATATAAGTCTGCAAGCTCTGTTCTAAAAATTCACTTTCTCTATTTTTTAAAAAGAATATGGAATGTAATGCACCCACCGGAAAGCTTTCAAAAAGCAATACTTATTCTAATATAACAAAACAATAAACATTAGTTACAATGATAATTAAGGCAGTATTAGTCTAAGTTCACAAATAGGGTACCTATAACTCTGTAAATACGTTTATATCAATAGAGATATTTACAGATATTAGTCTAAATTCAGGGAATAAAATGTACAGAAAAGTTTTTGGAAAAAATGTTGTCTTTACTGTAAAAAGAAACATTAGATACAATAAACAGATTCTGATAGAGAAACTCATAGAGAATAATGTATTAACCCATGAGGCGTTTATTGACTACCACAAATCTTTTGATAAAATTAATCTCAATAGATTATTTGAGATATTGTTAGATGATGGAATTCGATATCACTAAATTAACGCAAGGTTTATTATATCTACAGAGACAATAAAAATCAGTTAAAAATAATGGCAAAATCTCACCTTGGAGACCCATAAACAAAGGGAGAAAGGCAAGCCTGTAGACTACGTGCATTCTATGATCAAGAATTTATTCATAAAGCATGTATATGTAAGGCTGAATAGAGCCTTAAGCATAATAAATCAGATTTTCAAACCTTCAGGATGTTACGGACTTTTCTTTTTCCTTATTTTATTTTTCTTCCCCTACTTTCTATGACGCAATTCTGTGTGGTTATGTCACTTACTTGAGGCGAAGTGAACTTTGCCTTGTTTACTTCTCCGCTACTGTCCGCCATCTTTTTTTATCTCTTCCCTCTGTTTTCTAACTAATCTTGAAATGGCAAGTTTTCCACATTAAAACTTTTTATTTAGTATTTTTTTTTATATATTCTTGAACCCTACCACCTTATGTAACCTTTATAATTGTTATCTATAAATGATGATATATATTATTATATGTAATTTTGCTTTTATTTAGAACAAAATTTTGTGCTGTAAAAAGGTGCAGCCATTTTGTTTTTATACGGGGATTATAGTGATGTCATTTGAGGTTTCAAGTCACTTCTTATTTCTTGAAGGGCCATTGGTAAAACGTTGTTTATGTCACCATCCCAATGAGATGCATTCTTGAAACTTCAGAGTCACTTCTCACGATGTAGCCGGACGAGACACACGTATTTTTCTTCCGTCTTGGAAGGGCGGAGAAACTGTTAGGAGAAAAACAGCTTTGTTCTTCTTTTCTACCTATACACGGTTAATGGCAAGACTTGTGTCTCATCCTGTGGTGCACATATCTCTGGATACTTTTGAGATATGTCCTTCTTGATATGAAGTCGGCTTATTTGATATCTGTGAGGTATTAAGAAAGGCCGTATACCCTCAGGATAGTTCAGTTGTAGTGAGCAGCCATCGTTATTAAGAAACGTTCGTGTAGTGCAAAAGAATGTGCTGTGCGCTATTTGTGTTTACGCGGATACTTTGACATGAACAACGAATTTTGTCGGAGCTATCCTTATTTTGTGCCAATGTAAACAGGACAGAGCGTCGAACTGTGAGTATATTTTCTTTGGCGAAATTAAGTCCGGGAGTGAACTCTTCAGACATACTCTATGGTCAAAAAGTCTGTTTCATAAACAATTTTTGATCAGACTCTGCTTATAAAGTGACTCAAACTATTTGTGAGAATATGTCTTAAGTTTATACTTTTGTTTAAATTGCATTGATAAGATTATTGTGAATTACTATTTGATAATTACCAAATTTTGAATAATTTGTATTTAATTTGTAATCTGTTGGAATTGCCGTATTTATGAACAATGCTTTGTGTATTATTTTTATTACATATTTTTATATTGATATGTAATTTCTATTGCATTAGTCTTGATTTGTTGTGTGTGATTGTATAACATTAATCTTATTTATTAATACATTTTGTTGTGAGACATTCCTGAGTTGTTTATCTTTTCTTTACTTCTCTTTTGGTATTATATTTAACTGATTTTGGCTGTGGAATTAAATTGGGCCCAGCGGTTCCATAAGCTAAGTTTTATTTTCATCACCTATCTTTATGGGTGTAGGCTTCCGATCGCGTTAATTATTACTCTGTTTTGTATATCTTCTCAGTGATACAGGGTGATCCGTAATAAGGAGTACAGAAATATTAGAATATACAAAACTTTAGCACGACCAGTGCAGACATGTGCTACCATATATTTTTTATGGTAGCGAAATGTGGACAATCAAGAAACAAGATGACCTGAGAATTACAATGGCAGAAACGAGATTTATGAGAAAAACCAAAGGATATTCATCAATATAACATAAAAGAAAGAATGAAATACTTTTGGAATTAAAGAATTAACCTGTAATAGAATATATACAAAATTACAGAATAAAGTGGAGACAACATATTAAAAGAATGAATAATAAAGACAAAACAAACAAATAATAAATTATAGGACGAAAGGAAATGACCAGTTGGAAGACCATTCAAGAGGTGGAGTGAGACAATAACACCCCATGAGGATAGATATCAGGTAGGCAAAACAAATTAAAGAAGAAGGCTTTGATAATGAAATCCCTGAAAGAATTAGAAACATCTTTTCCATTAAATATCGCGGTTTTTTTTTTAAATTCTTCAGAAAGCTTCCTTTTTATTTTTAAATTGTAATATATTCTGAAATGTACACAGTACAATGCTTCTATTTGTTGAAAAAATATTTAAATCCGTATTACTGTCTTACGTGGTAGCTGGTCTTCATTTCCTCATATTATCAGCAAATTTCGAAATCGCTTCAATAATCTTTCTTTTCTTATTATCCTTTTCAAAGTATAAAATTTGAAATTTATACCAAGGGCTATGAATTTTTGATAGGAATGGCCTATTTTTTCTGATTTCTCCTAACTCCTTTTTTAACTACTCTTGAAGCTCCAAAAGCCGTTCTTGGACATATCAGGGAATTCCCACACAATTCGCAATGTTATACGTCTTACTTAATAATAAATTTTCAATCTTCAAACTGTTTAAAACACTAGATCGAAATATATTGGAACCATCTAAAATCTTATGTTAGACTGAAGAAGGAATGTAAAATTCGACATGGAGTTAAAAGTACGGTATTCTTATTATATGATACAGCACAAAAAACGTTGGCCTTAGAGGAATAACGCTGATACTCAATTACTGCTATGAGCAGCTTAGTTTCAAAACCCGCCATCTCCAAAATTAAGTTTTGGATATGGTGGGGTTTGATAATGCATTCGCATTGGACACAGCGGGCTTTGAAGCGGCTTTTCGAAATCGTATCGCAATACATTGTTATAGCCGATTTTGAAATTAAACTGTACGCAAATGGCGGATTTTGATTTGAACTTAGCAACTAACTCCTTTGGCTCGAAATTTTACAGTTGTTGGAGATGGCGGGTTTTGATACTAAGCTCCTCATATGGTGTCCCGAAGGAAATGGAGAAAATTAAGACACAGTTTTGGGACAAACAATACTTATTTTGTTATTAATATAAGTGAGTGATTAAGTTTTGAATCATAGAGACACGGAATTATTAAATTTAGGACTATTTTTAGAATTTTCATAAGGAAAAAAAGGAGACACTTCAAACTTGAATACCATTTCTAGTTTATGTTAGGTTTCAAACAATCTTAGACACAATAAAGATGAGTTCTTATGCAGGGCGCAAACGATGCAACTTTGGGCCGAGTTGCATGTGCAACTTTTGGCCTAAAGCGTTTTTTGAGCTGCTTGAGCAAAGGTGCAACCGGAGTTGCATGCAGAAAAAGCTGCAAAAGCGAGGATTTCTGTCGAGTGCAATTCCGAAAGCTGCATGGAAATTACCCAATTACAGTGCAGCGTTGGAACACGTCAGTCGAACGTCACGCCCAGGGGGAAACATGGCGTCTAAAACAGATATCCGTCGCTTCAGATGGGCGGATTGCGAATACTCAGTGAATATCAGAGTATTGCGAGTTTCTTTCCCACGTAAATACAGTTTATATGTAAATGCAGTAATTTAATGCGGCAGAATGTATCGGAGCGTTTGAAAAACCTAGATTTTTTGAATTTTTCACATCGGAAGCGGTGTTCGCAATGAATTATGGGATTGTCGCTCACTGTTTTACTGAAGAATTGACGATGGCACCAATCACAGAATGTTGCATCGTGTGCGCCCCTGACTGTCGTTTGAAACCTTTTTTGTGCAACTTAATTGCAACGAGTTGCACAGCAAAAGCTGCATCGTGTGCGCCCTGCTAAGAGGATATCTTAAATTTGGATACAGCAACTGATCCAAACCTGAATCAAGGCATTTATAAAAATCTTTCGACTCTTCTTGAATTCCATTAACGTTTAATTTATAACTTTTGCAATCACTTTTGTAACTGTGAAATTTAGAATTTCTATCAATCCAAACATATCTTTTTATCTTTTTTGTCAAATTGTTCTTGTGACCTAAGGATTCTTTGATTTAAAAGAAACATTCTGACAAACATACCACAAGTAGAGCTTTACATTTTATTCACATACAATAAATTACTGTAACTCTATTAGCTATTTAATAATGATAACTTTATTCGGCTCAAATACAAAGATTTTGCTTAACATTATTACATTCAGCATTCTTTTTTTTATTAAGCATCTTCCACTACACCAGAAATAAATGTTAAACACTACATTTATTTCGAGAAAAAAACAGCAACTTTAACATTTATTTCTGGTGTAGTGGAAGATGCTTAATAGTATACTTTACAGAAAAGGTTTGAAGAAGAAATATGGGATGTTTATTCGTTTTTTTTTTACTTTATTAATTGTTAATTATAACAAAACTTATTTTAAAGCTTATTTATAAAGATAATATTGCTTTATTTCATATAGTGGCTTATTTACTAGTACCTGAATGTAATAACATTCAGGATACACGTGCTTCCATACTAACCAGTAAGTTACTTTTTCACAATTTATGGTGAAAAAAGTCATATTTTAATGAAAATTTCAATTAAAGTGCTACAGGAAATATCAAATAATAAATATCAAAAGCTTCTGAAATTACAATATTATTGATGTATTTAGAAGATTAATATTGTATCTATCCATTTAAATTTACATACCAAATAAACTACGAAATAACTACCTAATTATTATGGTTTACATCTTATTACAAACGAAGCATGCTTACGTGCTTGCTAAAAGGGGGAGTTATACAGATTTCTACGGGACTAACTATCAGAAGATTCTTATAATTATTTGACTCCAAGTTATTAAAATTTTAGTGATACTGTCTTCAAAAACCCGTTTTCTTTGCCAATTATTGTTAAATTATCTTTATTCATCAAATTATTTTATTTCTCTAATTCTTTACTGTTGAAACGTTTAAAATAATTTACTGATGATTTTCCTTCAATAAAATTTAAGAATGAGGAATTAAAATAATAGTATACAAATTTTAAAAAATAAGTATAATGTGATAAGATTTGCCAACTCACGATAATATTTTTGACTTCCTTAGAAAGAGGTTTTTTTTTCTTGTCATAATCAGTCGCCTTCGCTATTTTATTTTTATGTAAATTATTTTTCACATACATAATAGCGTCCACTGTCACACGGTATATCATCCCAATCCCAATTCTCAGGTTTCCACAGATTAATACATTCATAGTTTTGTGTTCCTTTTTCTTTAGGTTGATCCTTACCCCAAAACATACACTTTTCGTCCAGAGTTTCATTGGTGATCCACTGGTAACTTCTTTTATGATGGTTGTACTTTAATCCTATCCAGACCAGTTGGTCGATATTTTTTGTTTTGAGATCTTCTTTTAAGCAGTCGAATTTCCTTTTAAAATCAAGTTTTACCAGTTTCTTTCCTTTGTTCTTGCATCTTTGCTTGGCTGTATTCCAATCTACAGCTTCTTTTATTATTTCTATACCAAAATCCTTGATAATAGAATCTGAAAAATAAATCAATTAAGATGTTAAAAATTTCTTTTTATGATGAAAGAAAAAGCCATAACAGAAGAAATCATGAACATAACATTGAATTAGATACTTTTCTGAATCAAAAATAGTGAAGGATTGAGAACTTATTCCTTGAAAACCCTGGAGTGCATTAAAACAATTAAAACAATTTGCATTTATCATTAAAACAATTAAAATAATTTATACAAAAAAAAGATATCATCTTTAATCAAAAAAGTATAAAAAAAATTCCCAAAGAAAATTGCTATGAAAGTTTTAATAAACTTAAGAAAAATGTACATACTTAATGAAAAGCACCATAATTAATAACTTAGATTACAATGGAAATATGCAATGTATGTATTCCTTATCTCAATATTAAAACACTCATGTACTTAAATTAGTTTATACAATCCTTAAAAATGTGATTTATTAAAGTTATACTGAATTTTAAAATAAACTAACCCTCAGAGAACATCCGTTATAAAACGTTTTGCAATGTTGTGCTTTCGAAAAGTTAATTTTAGAAATATAATTGTTGAAGTTTACAGAAATGGTTATGTTCCTTTTAAATAAAAATCTTTTTGTTTAGCTGTAATTCCTGTAGTCTATTCCTGTTGTTTTAGCTGTAATTCCTGTAGTCTAACTAAAGAATATGTGTTGTGGACTAATCTGCCAAATAAAGGTTACCCTATGTATTCCTTGAGAAGGCAATCAAATAAATATATCAAATAAGCAAACAAACAAAGAAGAGAAATAGTCAAACCCTTCATATTCAACTTTGAGTCAAAGGAACATCGCATTTCCAAATGAGATGAGAGAGCCTCACTGATTTAAGACTGAATTACATCAGACAAGTTTTATATTAATTTGATTTCTTTTTATTTCTTTTTATTGACAGTCCTTATCGTGACTTTCACATACAATGTTAATGAAACAATAATCCTACTGCATGCATTCCTCTCATAATAAAATTCAGTAAAAAATTATTTACCGCATGATTCATCCTTCCTTGCTTCACAAGGCAACAAGGGTGTTGTAGTCTCAACTGGAAAGGTAGTCGTTGTTTCTGGAGGTGGAGGCTTCTGAAATAAATAGTTAACAAAGTTAATTTAAAATATTATTTTAGTATCGAAGCAAGTTGAGAACATAACAGAGACAGTTATTATCAATGAAAGAGTTTTATTAGGCATTGTTAAAACATGAATAGATAAAAAAATTAATTGTGTTCAAGTTAATAAATTTGTTTTTATTAAGTTCCTTTTGTAATATGGTGGCGACGATTTTCAATCTGCCACAATTGTAGTAGTTTTTTGTTATTATATATTTGTAGGTTTTTCTTTTGGCATCAACCGAAGTGGCATTCTACATCCTCTGTGATCTTCATCAATATGATCCAGCTGATGGGTCCTCAAAAGAACAAAACAGCTATTCCGGAATCTCACTGAATTCTCAAAGCCTGTTTTTTCTCTCCGTAATTAAGTACTGCTAAAAACTATAATGTTTACAACGTCTATCTATATTTATTAACCTCTAAATGGAGTTAAAATTGAAGAATGTTTCATTTTTATTGAAAAGAAACAAAACAAGAAAAAGTAGTGTTTTAAATCAAACAAACAATGTCGCACTTTTTTTTACGTCTTTTTTCCATATATTTCATATTAGAATAAATAAGACTCTACTTCAGGCTTCTACTGCACATTAAGGAGCATATTCTCTCTTGCGTCTTCTATCCCCCCCCTCCCCATGCAAGATAATAGATTATCCGAGAAATCTCAAAACGAGATTGAAAGCAAGTAGTGCATGATGGTGTGTTTATAGTGCGAAAGTCGGCGAAAAGTAGCAGATGGATGAAATCTAATATAGCAATGCTTTGTCGATCTGCTACTCTTCTTTTCATATTTCGACAAATATAAAACAGTATCGCAATCTATATTTGTTATAAATTTCAATCTTAATTGAAACTCAAAAACTTCAGTTATTTTTTCATGAATACTCAAAAAATACAAAGTATTTTTTTATAACTCAATATTTTTAATACAGATGGTATAGAATAGTTCTCACCCCCATAATGTAATATGAATATCCTTTATCTTCCTTCCAAACATTGGAATTTACTTCATATTCTTCTTTGTACATAATACATGAATTTTCTTTATAGTTGACAGATTGACATTCATCAATGGCAGTACAGGCAGACAGACAAACAATTTTACTGCGACTTTCGAGAGTTTTCAAAGGTGTAACATCAGCAATGGCATCTTTTTTACTTTTGGTCCAATACTGAGATTTCCAGTTTGGGTCCACGACTGACAAATCCCCATAAATTCCAATAGTGAAGCAGCAAAGCAAGATTCTGAGGTAATGAAGTTCCTGGAAGTAGATTAAAATAAGTTAAATGTAACTATCATATTAGTGCTAATTATAACATTTTACACTGTTTCACATCGCAATCTCTCTATTATTGGTATGTAAAAATAATAAAAGCTAAAACTTTATTGCTGTTCTTGTTTAGATAAATATAATAGATAAGATCCTTCAAATCTAATATATATGAAAGTTAAATATGAACTGCATAAAAATTTGTGCAGTTGAATCTACGCAGTTGAAGGAATGCCATATGTTAAGAATTTTTTTTATTACGTTGAAAATTAGCGAATTTAGGAGAGAAATTTCACAAAAATTAAGATAGTCTTAAAAAAAAACATTGACTGAGACGAAGTCTACTTTACTAGATGACATCTCAGAACGGCCATTTCACTTTTTATTGGTGATTATTACGTGAGAGTAGTCATCAGTAGACAGGAAGGTCTCAATACGGAGGTCATTAATTATGAGAGGAACATGGCACCTCCAAAATTAAAACAATAAATACACATTAAAAATAAAATAGGGAAATTCATGTACTGGTCTCCGCCAGCCTCAAATGAATTTCCTTATGCATAAAAAGAAGCACAGTAAGCCTAAAACTGTATAAACAACAATGGCTAAGACCAACTGTTTATTGATGACTATTCTCAGCTGATGATGAATCATGAAACGGCCATTCTGAGGCCATCTAGTAAAGGTCTCGGCCATTGTTGTTTATACAATTTTAGGCTTATTGTATTTCTTTTTATGCATACGGAAATTTACTTAAGGCTGCCGGAGACCAGTACATGAATTTTGGAGTGCCGTATTCCTTTTCATGATGTTTTGAAAAGGTTTTCAAAGCTCTTCAAAAAATAATAGATTTCATTTTTTTTAAAATTTCAGCTATCTATTCACGAAACACACCAACGCTTTATCTCACAACGACTCCATAAAAAGAACTTTTATGGAGGGCTACTACCATAAATGAAATTACTTTATTATAGAAAATAAAACAAAAATTAAATATTTATATGTTTAATTCTCTTTGTTTGCCTATGATACTCTATATACCAAATCAAAGGGAATCTTAATATCCTAAATATACTCTAAAGTCCAGCTTTCTAGGATAAATAAATATATTTAAATCACAAATATAGAGACTGAAAAACATACATGTTCCACAAAACTGTTTTCGTCTCCGTTAGATACTCGAAGGGGATAGGCAGTTTCGGACCCTTCGAGGCATCCAAATGTCTACAAATTGGTAGAAATGTGCAGTAAGTCCTATTAGTACAAAGTAAACGCGAAACATAAAGATCGCAGCGCTGCTGTGGAGGAAAACACAGAAACAGTCAAAGAGATTCCCATCCCGCTGCCCGCGGGTGGTGCAGACACTATTCAGTAAGCTGTGTGGTTACCTAGCACTGCAACACTTGCGGCACAACATGTCGGCATGCAGCTAATCAGAGTACCTAGCAACAGCTGAGGCAGTGAATCCTGAAGCAATGGTGTGCGAAGCTCATGGACACCTTCGAGATGGTCGATGTTGCGGAATGTGCCTTCCGAGAATGTCCGACGCATGTTCGATCGGGTTCAAGTAAGGAAAAAATGTTAGTAAGGAAAAAAAATTACAAAAAATACACAAAAAAATGCACTGGCCAACCTATTTTTCCTAATTTTCCTTTTAGGTTGGCCAGTGCATTTTTTTATGTATTTTTTGTAATTTTGGAATTATGTATTCCTTAAGCTAGGCGAACACGGAGCGATTTTATGGCAATATGATTGGGACAAGTTGGCCCAATTTGATTGCGGACAACTTTATCAAGCGCGAACACGTAGTTTCTCCTGAACCAATATTGCCCTGAATTTTTATGGTTACGGCGCCTCTCACTAGGGAGAGCTAAAGAGAGAGCGTGTTTTCTTACAGAATTGCTATAGTATTAAACGCCGTCCCTCTGTAGAAATCAATTACGATCAATTGACAAAATGTTGTTGTTGGAATTATCTGTTTTGGGCCGACCCATTTTGCTGATTTTAAGCCTTGTTTCTCAAAGAAAATGGCCGGCGAGATTAACTGAATTTCCGATGTTCAAAGTACCGCCTCCTTCGACGTCAGCATTGTCACGTGATGTCATCCGTTCATTTGATTCGCTTTCGTACCACCAATATTTTGAGCCAACTAATATTGGGCCAATATTGTTCCTTTGGTACCGACAATAAAATTGGGGCAATATTGTTCAGGTTGGGGCAATCAAATTGGGGCAAACGGTTGCCAGCAATCAAATTGGGCCTGATTGTCCCAAAATATCGCCTCTTGTTCGACCAGTATTATAACGTACCGGTAATTGTTATAAAGGCGGACCCCGATTTAACGAACCCCTATTCACCGAATTTCGCGATTTAACGAATTTTTTTTTCCCTGATTAAAATGAAGGCAAAAACCCCTCTTTAACGAATAAGAAACCCCGAATTAATGAATTATTTCAACAGCCGAATTTTTTTTTTTTTTATTAGTTTGGGTAAACATACCTAAACACACCTAATGCAGCAGGATTTAAATGCCGCAGTATTTTCTTATCTCTATAAAGTCGAAAAAGAACTTTTTCGAGTTAGGAAATTGTCAAACATTACTCAGTTCATACTTCAAAATTTCAAATTAACTAGTGCTTAATTATTCGCTGTATTATTAGCTGCTGAATAAAAAGTGTACAATTTTAATTATGGATATTTTTGCATAGTTGCTTATTTTAGGGCTGTTCCATAAGGTAAGTGCAGAAATTTTTTATTTTTGATCCCGATATTACGAATAACCCCCGATTTAACGAATAAAATTTTCGGTCCCGATAAATTGGGGTCTGATTGTACTTATCTACTCTCAGCATCTACATTACAAATCCATGAGTACCTAGTAGGACTGTAATGCTAAAAATCTCTAGATGCATCACTGCTTCTCCTTTGACGGAATTCTCTTAACATTCACTTGTATAATAATTGCCCGAATTTTCCGAATATATTAAAAAAAATATGGAAACATTTATCTTTCTGATACTTGAGAGGAAGAACAAATCGCTTATTATGTTAAACAATTATTCTAATTGTTATTAAATAGTTAAACAATATTTACATTTTAAATACAATATTTACTTTTCTGTTATAATTACATTCAACAATTATAATTTATTCTTCTATTTCAAACTTTAAACTTAAGAGTTGGAAAAAACAGAACTCCAAATAAAGACCTACAGTTTTGTTTAGAAAATAATGAACCACATTCTTTATATATAAGAATTTTTCTAAAGTTGGGCTTTCTTTCAGAAATTTTGCAGAGTTTCTGCACTTTACATTGAAATCTTTCTGATTTTACAGTAAGAAAAGTAGAAATCTTAAAGTATATACAAATTATTCCTTACCATCACCATATTTCTTCTGTGTCACTTGCTTTCCTGATCATGAATAAAGAATGTGGTTTTGATTGTTTTGATGGTTTTGATGGTTTTGAATGTTTGTTTTGATTCTAAAATGAAAATTAACTCTCAACAAGTGGCGTAGGTTCGCCTGCAATTCAATGATAAAAGGAACAGGTTCTGAAAAATATTAATAGCTTCAAAACTCGAGAACAGAGAGAAATGGACTTAACATTTTCGTTTAACGCGACCAAACCATTAATGTGCACTTAAAAGTGCGACACCGGAAAGCATAAACGTCTTCCTTAAAACAACTTAATGAAATTGTTTTATTTTAGTTTTATAGGTTTAAATTGTTTTATTTTAGAGTTTAGTTTAGTTTAAAGACAATTTCGTTCTTTTAATTGCTAAATGTTCAATTAGCACAAGAGTTGAGTACTAGTATCTGAAATGAGACTTGATTTTCAATCTCTGTTAATGTGACTTAGGAAAAAACATATCTTTAACCTTCACTTCCGAATGATTAAGAAAACTTATTTTTCATAATATCGTAATTCGTATTCAATGTTGAATTTCTTCTTGTGCAGTGAAAGCTTGCTGGACCTATAAGCATAAAACATATCTATTAAAATAATATAATAATTCATAACATACTTATTATATTTTCAATGGTGGAAAATAAACAAATAATACAATAAATAAATTAAAATAACTCCGCCAACCTGGACCCCTTGGGGAAGCTAGGCTCTGCCCGTCACAAGCCGGGACAAAGGAGGAGTGATGGAGGAGTTAAAAAACGTAACGCCTCGTTAAAAAAACCTTGGCTCACCCGGCTCCAGGTGATAGTACTATGTGAGGGTCCCCTTACCAGGGTTACGGTAAAGACCTCAACGGCAGTAAAAGCATAGATGTAGTTCATTAATATGGTGGAACTGGCGGAAGGGGCAACCCTTCCCAACTGGGGTTGATCAGTTGGGGTCACTGCCTTGTGGATAGAGAAGGGATTCTCAAAGGCTTGGGGACCTACCCCGAGAGCAAAGGGCTCTAGGGCTTACAACCTTAGTTCTATTCTTGAGAGCAGGATGTTCTGTTTTCCCAATGATTTCAACAAGTGGCATGATGGAAACGTCTTCGGTTGAAACTACTCCAGGGGATAACCAGAAACGGGAATCCCCCACTACCAAAGGTGGTGCACCCAGGCCATCGGATTCTGGAGAGCCTGGAACATCATGTGCGGAAGAGTAGGAGCTTCCTGGAACCCCAACGTATAAAATACGAGCCAAGCGAAAACATCTGCTTGGGACACTAAATATAAACACTCTCTTCCAAACAGGAAGACTAAAACAACTAACCAAAGTTTTAGAAGAAAGGAACATATATATTTTGGCATTGCAAGAAACGAGGTTTCCAGATGATAACACAATGGAATCGGAATGGCTTCAGAATATACAAGGGAAAACCGGGGCACAAGGTCTCAAATGGAAGATTACCCATTTCAGGGACAGCTTTCGTGAACAAGAAAACTTTAGCCAACTCAATCACAAACTTTGCCTCACCATCCGAAAGAATCTCATTCCTAACTTTCAGATGCGGAAATAAAACCTACACGATCATCAATGCCCATGCCCCTATAAATCAAGACAATAAAAGGAACAAAGAGAAGGTAGAAAACTTCTGGGAAACACTGGAAGACGAAACATCAAAGATTCCCCGCAGAAATGTTAAGATCTTGGTTGGGGATTTTAATGCACAGATAGGAAAAGAGAGGAAATACAGAATGACTGTAGAAGAATTTCAGATAGATCATGTTGCAATAACAACTACCAATAGAAGTGAAATTCTGAACGTAAAAGTGAGGAAAAGTATGAACATCAATACAGACCACTATCTTTTGGAAATTAAAACGAAATTTCAGCCGAATAGACTCCGTAACAAAGCTGGAAGCAGAAGAAGGATCGACATAGAAATTCTCAAACGAAATGAAAATACATATCGATAAAGCTTATCAAAGTGTAATATGAACAACTGGGAAGAAATTAAGGAATCTTTAACAAAAACAGCCGAAAACTTGCAGGAACCGAAAAAAAATGGAGACACAGATGGTGGAACGAAAGGTGTGACGACACCCTCAACGATAGACTAAGGGCCTGGAAAAGGTGGCATTCCAACCGAACAGAGGAAACATGGAATGACTTCAGTCAACAAAGGAAAATTACTGCAACGATCATCAGAGGAGAAAAGAGAAAGTATGATAAAACCCAACTGGAAAGCTTGGAAGAAAATTTCAAAAGAAATAACACTAGAACATTCTATAAAACATTTAAGGAAGAATTACAACAGTACCAGCCTCCAAATCTCTGTTTTAAAAGACAGGACGGTACCCTTGCATTAGGTAACAAAGAGAACTGCCAACTTTTGGCGGAATATTTTGATACCCTTCTAAACTGCGAAGCACCGTCTAAAAGACTCGACTTCAAGAAGCCATCCGACATAAACCCACTGTCAAAACCACCAAGCCTCATTGAGATAAAAAGTATTATTAAAGAACTGAAAAATAATAAAGCACCAGGGGAGAATGGTATTGATGCAGAAATGTGGAAGTTCGGAGGAGATAGGGCAGTAGAAAGCTTGCATCATCTGATTTGCGATGTCTGGGAAAAAGAAACAATACCAGATAATTGGAAATGTGCTCTGATACATCCGCTCCACAAGAAAGGTGACCACACAGACCCTAACAACTACCGAGGAATTTCACTGTTACCTGTTTTGTATATTATTATTTACTTTGATTGTTATCATTGGAAGTTGGGCTCATAAATGAATTAAACTAATAATAACGGGTGTGCTGGAAATTACAGAGTTTTTCTTTGGTTAGAGAGGTGTGTGAAATGAAAAGGAAACGTCTTTTAAATTAAACAATAACTTTATAAATTCTGTTCTTCTATACAACACAACTAGGTGGGTTTCATAGTGCTTAATTATAGTTCAATAAAAGTTCAATTCTTCTAATCCTAATAGCCTTTCATCAGTGACTTTCCCTTCACTAAGTTAATGCTTTCACCAAGTTTGAAACTTTAGTATACAGTTTAATCTTGATAAACTACGTAATAATTCTCAATACTTAGAATCGACAAATATCCTACACTTGTATGATATTGACCTTTTATTAATTTCACAGTATTAGTATAAAATTCTTTATCACTCTGAAACTGTTCAATCAATTGCTATTCCTATATGCAATTTAATTTCCTAAAGTTATCAATTCACTTTATATCATAATCACTTAGTTTCTTCAATATATTTATACTTCAGTTCCTGTAAATATATTACTTAATTTACACTTAATAGTTCAGTGGGTAACTAAAATATCATTACGAGTTTCTTTAAGTTTCTCTAACTCGCTGTGTTTAAAATATAATCTCAAAGTTCTGTTTCTTCAATCGAATAACAAAATTCAGTTTTATTTCTTGTTGTACTAAAATCGTGTAGTTATTCTATGAATCCTAGTATTGTCTTCATTTGATATTCTTCTTCTCATGTTTGCATTCGGTCCCTAACATCTTGATGTGTTAGACAAATTGGAAGATTACTTACAATCATTTGAGTTCGTTGGTTATTTATCAAATTCCCGATAAATATCACCTGCGTCGATTTAACATTGCATCTGGAAGCGCCGATCCTGTGTAACTTCGGTCCAATAATCGCTTCTATTGCTCAATGCTATCGTTAGTTCCATTTGTTAAGCCTAACTTATCGATCGACTATGAATTCACTTGGATTCATTTTAAATCTGCTTAATTTAATACAACAACTATTTCTAACTTTGCATTAAACATTATATTTAACTCTTAACACAGTTAAATAATATTTTGTCTTGTACATTCTATTTTGCTAACGATGTCAATAGCTCGTCGCTAATACATCGACATCTTCGGATGACCGCCATAATCATTTTTTTAAAAACAATCTAAACTTCCATAAGTCCCGCACTTAAATTTCCGGTCTCATAAGTTCTGACGTCATCACAGAAATCAATAAATAATTATTAATCATTTTTACTTCTAAGTATAAAATACTTTTAAAGCTTGATTCCTAATTTTGTTTTAATTTTATACTTTTAAAATTAAACTCTCTTACAACACTCCCTCTGCTTTGAAAGTGTTTTTACGTTTCACTTCATTCCTAACATTTGAATGAACTTGTTAAATTTCGCCGCTGTCAAAGGTTTAGTTAGTCCATCAGCAGTGTTGCTCGATGATTCTATATACTCCAAGATAAGTTCATTGTTCTCTATAGCCTCTTTTATGACATGATACTTTATGTCGATGTGCCTGCTCCTATTTTTGTTTATTTCACTGGAAGCTAACTTGATGGCAGCTTCATTGTCACAAAAAACTATATTTGGATCAATCATATACTTTTGATCTTTGATTTCCATTAAGACATTCTTAATTGACTTAATTTCGTTCACACACATGGCGAGAGAAATGTACTCACTTTCTTGCGTTGAGCTAGCCACCACCTGCTATTTTCTCGTTATCCAATGGATCGCTTCATTTCCAAGAGTAATCACACACCCTGAAGTTGATTTACGATCTGTAGGGTCATCGGCCCAAGATGCATCGCAAAATGTCTTCATTTGGTCCTTCGATCTAGAAAATACTAATTTCAAATCTTTCGATCATTGCAGGTACCTTAAGATTCGCTTCATATGCATTTTGTCAACTTCTTTTGGATTTGATAAATTTTGACAGTTGGTTCACGGCGTAATTGATGTCTGGTCGACTCGTATTTCGCAAGTAGTTTAAGCTGCCTGTCACACTTCTATATGCAGTTTGTTCCAGCTTACTTAACTCTTTACTTGCTTCATTTGTGGTTCTTTTAACTTCATCCAACGGCGTTGAGATGCTTTTGCAACTTTGCATTTTATTATCAGTCAATAAATCAGTAATGAATTTACTTTGACTGATTTCCATTTTGCCAGTCTTTTGGTCGTAGTTAATGTTCATACCGAGAAACTCATGGATATTACCTAATTTCTTGATCTTATACTTTGATTTCAACTTGTTTAGTGTGATCTTAATATCTCGGTCATCTTTTCCTAGAATGAGTATATCATCTATGTAAACGATCAGAATAACTTTATGATCTCCATCGTTGTTTACGTAGATACACGGTTCTGACTTTATAGTTTTAAATCCTATCTGCATTAACTTTTCTTTTAGTTCTTTGTGCCATTGCCTTCCAGCTTGTTTCAGTCCATACAACGCCTTTTGTAACTTGACTCCATCATATATATCTGTGTTGCATGTGACTCCCTCTGGCAATGTTAAGTAAATTTCCTCTTCCAACTTTCCGTGTAGATAGGCCGTGTTGATGTCACACTGTTCTATAAACCACTTTTGGTCTGTTGCAATTGCAAGAAGTAGTGTTATGTTGCACATACTCGGCGTTGGGGCATATGTTTGATTGTAATCCATGTATCTCCTTTGTGTGTATCCATTTGCCACAAGTCTAGCCTTAAATTTATCTATTTTTCCGTTCTGATGTCTTTTAACACGAAAAATCCATTTCGTAGACAACGGTTGAGCATACTTCGGCACTTTAACGAATTTCCATGTGTTGTGTTCTTTGAGACTATTTAGTTCTGCATCGATGGCTTCTTTCCATCTCTCGCTATCGTTGCAGGAAATCGCATCCTGATAGTTTCTAGGTTCTTCTATCTCCACATGGTACGATGAAATGTAGGCTGAAAGTTTTGAAACTTTCCCCGATCTTAGTGTCATTCCTACATCTTCACTTTTATCGTCTTCTTCTGATTCATCTTCATCTTCAGGAATTTTTTCCTTTTCGACTTCTTCTTCAGATTCTGAAACATTTTCCTTATCATACTCTCTTCCATCCGAATCGCTTGATTCGTCTATCTTCGTATCTTGTAATGCAAAAGCTTTCAGGTAATCATCTGATAAGACTTCCTTAGATTTAATAATTTCCGTTCCTGATGATTTCTCATTAACGTAAGCATTAATTGTTTCTTCCACTTTTGGTTTGTTGGGGATCCATATTTTGTAACCCCTCACTTTCGGAGAATACCCAATAAAAATTCCTTTAATTGCCCCTTGGAATTTGGACTTTCGCTTGATCTTTGGAATCTTTACATATGCGATGCTTCCAAATTTCCTCAGGTGTTTCACGTTTGGACTGTACTTGTTGTTGTACCAAACACTTAAGGGAATCTTATTTTCAAGTGTCTTGCACGGTGTGCGATTAATCACGTAGTTTGCACATTCTACTGCAAATATCCAGAAGCTCAGTGGGAGTTTTGATGATATCAAGAGCGTACGTGCCGTGTCCAATAAAGTTCGGTTGTACCGCTCAGCAATTCCATTGCTTTGAGGACTATAAGGGCTGGATAAAGAATGTCTTATCCCCTTTTTCTTTAAATATGTTTTCAAGTCTTCATTAACATACTCTCGTCCTTGGTCTGACATCAATCTTCTGATCTTCTTGTTCATTTGTTTCTCGATGAACTCGACGAAACTCTTTGTTTTCCCTGCTACTTCGGATTTAGATCTTAAAAGATACACAAAACTTCTCCGGGAGTAATCATCTATAAAAGTAAGAATATATTGGGATCCATAATGATTGTTGACCTGAATTGGACAACACACATCAGTATGTACCAGCTCCATTACTTCTGTAGTACGAATATGATTTAATTTCTTGTGCTTAGTTTCAGTCATCTTACCTAGTTTACATGACTCGCATACAGTTTTCAAATCCACAGTTTTAATGTAAATTTCACGCAACTGTTTATCTTTAACTAACTGACTTAGTTTGTGATATGAAATGTGTCCCATCCTTTCATGCCATAGGATATCTCTACTCTCGTCGGATTTCACGTAACTATGATGCTCCGGCTTATCCACTTTAACCCTTGCATGAAACAATCTATTATTGAGATAACCTTTTATGACCTGCTTCTTGTCTTTAGCAGTAACAACATATGTATTTCCTTTAATCACTTGTATGAACCCTTTGGTTGCAAGCTGCGTTGAGGATATGAGGTTTACACCTAATTCAGGAACATGAAAGGTATCATGTAATATTAGTGTTACTGGTTTGTACTTGTTTATGAAACATAACAATCTCACCGTTCCTTGCCTATTGCTTTAATGGGGCTTTTAGACGCTCCATGAATACTAATGGGTTCTGGCAATTTGGTGTAATGTTCGAAGTCATTAACTTTACAACATATGTGATTCGTTGTCCCACTGTCTAGCAGCCATATATGGTCTTTCATATTGGCCAACATGCACTTCGGCTCGGTTGCTACAGTTACCACCCAAGTATAAGGTTTTACTTTACTGGATTTATTTCTATCTTTAGTGTTTGAATTTCCTCTTTGAGAGTTTCCTTTCTTTTTGAACTTACAATACTTGGCTAAGTGTTCCTGTTCTTTGCAGATAAAGCATTTTCGCTTTTCTTGTCCCTTGTTAGCTTCTGATTTATAGCTACATAAGCCATGATCATTTGAATTTCTATCTTCCCTGGCTTTTCTATTTACCTCAGGATTATTCTGTCTACTATGACATCAAATTTAAATTTTGAAGTATCTTCCAACAGTATAAGATTCTGTGCTGTTGTGTCATACTCAGGAGGTAATCCAGATAATAGGATCCAACAGAGTTCACTGTCTGTGATGGAACCACCAATCTGCTCAAGTTCCCTAACTAGTAATTTAATTGTCATTATCATTTCTTCAATGTCATGATAATTCTTGTAGTTAGACAGTTCAAAAATTTCTCTCTTTAGTCTGGTAATTCTTATGCTGTCCACTTTATTATATCTTGTTTCTAACTCTTGTAACAACATAAAGGGATCACTTTCCTCACTTATTAGCAGTTTATACTTATCCTGCAATAGATTTATTAAGGCGCCATAAGCCCTTTCTGACTTATCTATCGTTTTTCTCTTTACATTTTTGTCCTCAATGCTTTCGATCTGTTCCTTGGAAAGGTTGGCTGCCTTCCATAAACCGTCCTTCATTAGCAAGTTTTTCATGCTTATCCTCCATAATGTATAATTCTTACCATTAAATAGAGTGCATTTACTTTCTCCTTCAGTCATTTTATATTCTTTGAACTATACTTAATATTATACTTTTATCTAAGTTAGTCAAGACCACTAGTTGTAATCTATTAACTCTCCTTTTTCATTTTTCTCTATTATCACTTTCTCCCGTACATGCTCCTAAGCTTGGGCATGGGCAGTGGAAGAACCATAACCTATAAAATTGTATATTATTATTTACTTTGATTGTTATCATTAGAAGTTGGGCTCATAAATGAATTAAACTAATAATAACGGGTGTGCTGGAAATTACAGAGTTTTTCTTTGGTTAGAGAGGTGTGTGAAATGAAAAGGAAACATCTCTTACATGTTTCTTACAAAATACTCTCTAAGGCCTTACTTAACATAGTGGAAAAACAGGTGGATCATCAGATTGGAGAATATCAGGGAGGCTTCAGAAAGGGAAGATCCTGTGTGGAACAAATTTTTTGTCTCAAAAGCATCCTGAGAATAAGAGCGTTGAGGGGTAAGAACACAGTGATTTCGTTCGTCGACTTCAAAAAAGCATATGACTCGATAGACCGTCAGACGCTCATCAATGTCTTGGAAGAATTCGGCGTGGATAAAAAAACAAGATCTATCATCAGACAAACATTAATAGATACTGTCTCTAAAGTTAAATTTCAGGAGGAAATTTCAGAGCCATTTCAGATTAAGACAGGAGTTAGGCAGGGGGATGGACTTTCACCAATTCTGTTTAATATCGTACTGGAAAAAATTATGAGAACATGGAAGAATGCCATGGCGGAAAGCGGAATTGAAGGAATCTGTTTAGGTGCGAAGAAGAAGGGTTTAAAAGTTGAGTGTCTAGCATTCGCTGATGATTTGGCGTTGTTAACAGATAAGAGGGAAAATGCCAAGATAATGCTTGAAAAACTGCACGATAAGAGGGAAAATGCCAAGATAATGCTTGAAAAACTGCACGAGATCGCAGAAAAAACAGGACTCAAGATCTCATATGAGAAAACTGAATATATGGAATACAAACATAACAGAGAAACGCATCTGAATACAAGATATGGAAAGGTTAAAAGAACTGACAAATTTAAGTATCTAGGAGAATGGATCCAGCCAAATGGTCTTGATAAAGAGGCAATGAAAGGACGCATCAGTAAGTTGGAACTGGCATACAGGTTAGTGCAGAATATATATAACAATAAAGCTCTCTCCTACAATGCAAAATTCAGACACTATACCACAGTTGTCAAGCCGGAAGGGATCTACAGTTCAGAATGTCTAATTTTAAACAAAAAAGGGGAAATAGAGGAACTTGAAAAGAGAGAAAGAAAAATTTTAAGGAAGATACTCGGACCGGAAAAAAGAAAGGATGGTATATGGAGGAAGAGGAAAAATATGGATTTATACAAACCAGTGGAAAAGATTACAGACACGATACGTAAGAGAAGACCGATATTTTATGGTCACCTCGTAAGAATGAGCGAATCTAGATTGACTAAGAAGATCTTCAACTATATCACCAACTTAAAGTCGACGACTAAATGGGTTGAGGAAACTAGAAGAGACATGGAACAAGTTGGGATTAATTCAGAAGAGATCTGGAATAGAAAAGTGTTTAGAATGAGAGTTAATGGATTCAGGGGGTTCCAGGATAAACAAACTACGAGGACCAAAGTAATCTGGTCAGATGATAGAAGGCGGAAGCAGAGTGAGAGAATGAAGAAATACTGGGAGGAGAGGAAAAGACTATTCATCTAGTCAATTGTTTCCCGCGGTCCATAGTAGGCCAAACTCGTAAGAAGAAGAAGAAATAAATTATAATGTTTATTATTTACAAGTTACAAATTTTGGGAATTCAATAGATTCTTAAATTGCTTACTGCCATTTATACTATAAACTGAAATAAATATGTAAATAAAATGTAGAAAATAACAAAGAAAAAAAAACGAGAAAATTGAAATACAAAGTTAGAATGTGCGAAATAAAGTTTTATGTTTCTCAATATAAGAAAAGCATATTGCTGCGTGTCGGAAAAGTCCCCCATTATTGGCCAAATCTCAGTATTTGTTCAGCACGTTCTTCGTCTTGTTCCACACATGTCTGGTGGCGGAATCGCAGGGGAACATAATACACGAGGAACATAATTTCGCGCAATGGCATGGCATTCGACCTGGATCTTGGTGAGGAGGTGTGCCATATCGCGAATTTTCACCCCTTACACCTGTGACTTCAGATACCCTCAGAATGCAATGTCCACCGGAATCAAATCCAGGGAGCGTGGGGGCCCATTCGACGGGTCCTACGCTGCCAATCCAGTGTTCCGGAAGCATAGTATCCAGCTATCTCGCGCAGCCCTGGCGTAGTGCGGTCTTGCATGAAACTTGCAGGATGCTCTCCAATGGCGTCCAGTGTCGGCATCAGCAAATCTCCCAACATTCCAGATAATTTTCACCCTCCACAGTTTCTTCGAAAAAAATATGTGCCAATGATATGATCCTTCAAATGCCACACCACACCATAACGAACTCGGGTCCCTGCTGTGCCCATGGATCGTACTAGTGGGGTTCTCCTGAGACCAGATTCTGTTTGTTGACTTCCTCTTTCACATAAAAATTGGCCTGGTCAGAAAACAGCACACTGGAAAGGAAGGCTACCTCCTTATCCATCCTGTCCAAGAGCCATTCACACATTTCCAACCTCAGGTCAGGATCATCTTTTGATAAATGATTTCACCATTTGGCCTTTGCGACTTTTTCGGACAATACACTAATGACTACAGAAGTGGGTGCGAACGTTTCAAATTAAGGTAAAGGACATTCCCAATACAGTGTCAAAATAATGTCTTTTTTCTAGCACTTATGTTTTGAATAAATTTTTATGTTTTATGTCGAATCTTAAAAATTAAATGAATTGCATCACAAAACCTACAAAATATTAAAATGAGATAATAAAATAAATGTTAGGTTGCTTCATTTAAAGTCACGTATGTAAAAAACACTTTGTTTTCACAAAAGATACTTTTTTTGATAAATATGGATTCCTCGGCTGGAAGTGAGGGTTCTATGCATCTGTAAAATTTCCCAATATATAATATTTTTTGTTTTCTGGAGAAATCGTTAATTAGTAAAACATCTGTTTTACCAAATTCCCCGCCCCTGAAAAAAATTCTATAAGCGTTTTTATATTAATATTATTTTCAATAATAAGATCTGAAACAAATTCTCCTTTCAAAGTTACTTCCCATCTTTCTGGCTTCTATTTTCACGCCTTGTTCGAAGTTGCTTATATAGTGATGGGCTACCATCATCTCTGCGAATTATACGAAGACAACGGATTGCAGAGAAATCAGCCTTTATATATACTTTAATTGCAGAAGATTCCATTTAATACAAATGTGTGGTTGCATGTGCTGGGAGTGGAAGTTACTGTCTCGGTTTTTGTGGTATTTCAGCATGTATTTAACTTTAAGCATTTATGTTACACAATAATATTTATTATTATAGAACTAGACGGGTACCGTCACTTCGCTCCGGAACCCTTGCATATATAGCATTAAAAATTTTTTTATTTATTTAGCAAATTATGGTTGAGATCGGAGAATATACGACTTCCCAGCCCATTGTGGCCTCTCCGCTTAACTCAGGTGTATTGCGGATTGGCACCACACACCTGGGTTTATCGCTACATACTTCATGGTGGGTTTGCCAGATTATTCCCTATCGCGTGGGAATTTCGAAATATCAGGCCATATTCCTTGTCGCCATTATAAAGGGAATCTCTTTGCAAAATTTTTGTTTTGTAAAATCATTGATTAGTTTTTCATAGATTATATTTGGATCTGTTATTTTCTCCTTGTCAACTCTTATTATCCGAGATTCGTTCTTTACATATTATTCCTGGTGTTTCGATATCATGCTTATTTATGAAAATATGATCTATATTTGTTTTCGTATTTCCATGAATTGTACAGTTGTTTCTTGTTGTTCCGTAAAGACAACATTATTGAAACCATTATTGAACATAAGTTTTAGATATTTCTGTAGGCTACTGCATTGTTTTTATTCATTTTGAAAAGATCTACATTTACGTCGCCAATTAATTTAGTTGGACAGTTGTTTAATATATTTTCATTTTTTATGAATAGATTCTCTAATTCTTCAGTAAATTTACCTTTCTTTGCGTTTTGTTGGCTTATATAGGGCTAAAATGTTAATATTTTGTGTTTGATAACACAAACACATTTTTGATACCGAAACATACTAGGTTTTATTACAAAACTTCATGATAAATAACGTGTTTTGTGAAAATTCTTGAATCATTTTCCAAAAGATTTCCTTGCTCCGATGTTTTAGTAATTTATAATTTAACATTTTGCTTAATAGAATGACAGACAGAATAATCTTTTTTATGATATACGTTTTTATAATGTATAGTAAAAATAGCCGGTACCGTAGCTTCGTTCCGGAACCCTTGCATATATAGCATCAAAAAAAAAAAAACCTTTATTTATTTAGCAAATTAATGTTGCGATCGTCGGAGAATATATAACTTCCCAGCCCGTTGTGGCTTCTCCGGATAACTCGGATGTATTGCGGGTCGGCGTCACACACCGAAAATTCCCTATTTTGCATGTATCTTGCAAACGCAGAAACGTTTGTGAATGAGTGATACATCGTTCGATAGAACTTTCAAATACCAATATTTTCTCAATATAATGTTCTCTTCCATCTTTTATACTTTTCGTTTAAATTGAGAAAAAGTCAAAATTTGACCCTTTAAAAGGCGCCATCTTGGAAACCAAAACCTTTTTTCGAAAAATTTTTGTAGCATTTTGTTTGTCTTAATAAGATCTACATTTTATCCTTGTACATGACCAATCTATCTCTTATAGTTTGGTCACAAAATTGGAAAAACGTAAAGTATTAAGACAGACAGAATAACGCTTTTTTAATATAAGATTTCTTAATGAGTCTTTTTTCTTAATAAGGATGGCATTTTTCTAGTTATCTGAAGCGAAATTGTGAAAAATTTCACATTTATAAACTTCTTAAATTAGAAAGCACCTTTAGAATTACTCAGGAACAAATAATTATATACATAATCACTTCATTATCTATACGGTTTTGAATACTACATTCTTATAAGAAGACAATTTGTTAATACACAATATTTACTATACTACGCATCTATATATGTCGGGTTAGTCGTAGCACTATTCCATTGAAATGCATGTAAATACTGTAACTGTTTTTCTTAATATCTCCAAAAGTGACAATTGTCGCTTATCATTATTTACTGCCGAGCCCCTCATTTATCTTAATCAAAATGAAAGCAATACAGTTCTTAAGTTAATTTGTTGCTGTTATCCTTTTTGTTGCTATGACGCTTAAAAGT
>JAFIDM010001028.1:53151450-53180181 GCA_023159025.1 Thereuonema tuberculata
GGTGAAGGCGTGGAAGCTCTCTTTAAAGCTTCCACAGGAGGCGTTTGTTTGATTTCAGCTACAGGTGTACTGCCCGCTTGCCTTGTCTCTGCAATTTTCTCCCCGTTTTTCACCTGGCTGTTTTGAATAAACCACCCAGTTGCAATCTGCTGATATTAGAAGCATCATTTTTAATTTCCTTGGCTCCTGAAGATATCTCGTAACTGTCTGTTATTTGTGGACCCAGGATTTGTGATGGGTGCAATTTTAGTTGCTTATTGAGAGATTCCAGAACTGCTGTTTTCTTCCGTGGTAGCTGCAGTTGGTGATTGATCAAATCAATACCTATTGATCAAATCATTACAGAATTTTTGTCCTGAAAATTTGAATCGGCCAGCGATTGGAATCTTGAAAACATATCGTGGTTAGTCGAGATTTAACGAGAAATATCGAAACTGAAAATAAAGAAATAAAAAAAAATGAATACTTCATATCTTAATTAATTAAAAATATTCATCGCCTATTCGATGCATTGAATAAATGATTTTTATATAAATCAATACTATTTTGAATAATAAACTGCCAACTACAAATAGCACATAGATAACAAGCATGATAAAAAAGGGAAATAACTACGTACGTTTCGAACCACCTTTCGGTAGGGGTCCTTTATCAAGTTTCCCTAAACTTAAAAACTATCATTTCTTCTCTATGGAAGAATGGCATCATACGAAAACAAACCAGAGAATCGGATGTTCCTCTAGCGCGGAAAGTATGTAATAAAAATAAGATGCATTACCAAAAGGACTTAAAAGCAATATTGAGAAGTAATATGTAACATGATGTTATTAAAAAATTGGCAAAACCACATTATATACCCTAATTGCCGATTAAATATCTTATTCTAAGATATTTTTTGTGGATAAGTCCTGATTATAAGAATGAGGAATCTTCATCATTGCAGATTCATAAAATTTGCGAAAACTCGTCCTTAAACTGCCCCATGATGACAGGATTTTCAATGTCCAATTCATGGTTTTTCTCCTTGCAATGGCTAGCGGTATGGTAAATGAAATTTCCCGTTTTTACTGCGTGTGCGTGTTCATTAAGTCGCGTCTCCAAAAATCTTTTAGTCTGCCCTACGTAGAGGCATGCTTCGTTCTTCTGGCTGGATTTGCATGTTATGCCGCATACGGTGTTCTGTTTCTTCAATAAGCGATTCTTGTCCATAGGTGTGCTCTTTCTATTGAGTATGGATACTATGGTGTTAGTGGGCTTAGAAGCTATTCCGATACCTGATCTTCGGAGAATAGGATTTAATTTTATATATATATATATATATATATATATATATATATATATATATATATAACAAATTACAATATCTTAGCAACACTTAGGCCCCTGGTTGAGGCCCGTCTTGCCTAAGAAAATGCCAGTGATTAAACGTGATTTTTTGGGTTTGTTTGGGTGAACGTTTACACTGTGTAACAATGTAAATTCGAATTTCTCTCCTCAAAATAATAATAATAATTTCTGCGATGTTTATGAGTCAAGGCGCAACTGAAGTAAGCTGTTGTTCACACAAAGCTAAAGCTCTTCTAGATTCCTTAGAGATCCAGAAATGAAGGAGAAATCAAGGGACACTGCCTCGAATGAACATTGTAATTTGGGCAGTAATGGCGACACTTATATACGGGCCAATAGACAAACTGTTGCAAGCAAGAAGGGGCAGACCAAGTATACTGTTTGAGATATATATATATATATCTTCATCATACGTAATTGATGTGTATTGAGTAATCGTAATACTGCCACCAACATCACTATGAACAAGTCTATTGCTACTGGGATTATTAGGATGGTCGTTTATATGGTCCTGTGGTTGAATAGGATTTAAAATATTCACTTTCCTGTGTTTTCTGGTCTTAAAAAAGTCTCTGATGTATTTGTTGATTACATGAACTGGAAATCCGTTTTTAATGTACAGTTGTTTAATTATTTTCAATTTCTTGTTTCAGACGAAATGAATTGGAACATACATTAATCGCCCTGTTGACCGCCATATAACAGGAATTCCTTTTGTATCTTTCCGGGACTGAGCTGCTATAATTAACAGTAATCATAGCATCAGTAGGTTTTCTGTATACTATAATACTGTAACCGTCAATTTGCCTTTCTGTAAATAATCTAAAAAAGAAATAGTACCGTTGATCTCCTGTTCCATAGTGTATTGTATACTGCGACTAACACTGTTAAAGTCCTCAAGAATAGATTCATTATATTGTTCATTGATAATAAGGAATGAATCGTCCATGTATCTGAGTATAAAATGGACGTCGTTAATCACACTATCCATGGAAAAGAATTGATATTCAATGTAACACATGACTCGTTCAGCCAAAGCCGCCGATGATGATAGTCCCATGAAGGTACCTGAGTTTTGTATATAAATCAAACTATTAAAGGAAAAAAAATGTAACTGGAAAAGCACATCTAGTAAATGAACAAATTCTTTCATATTGAACAAAAAATTTCCTTCAACAGTATTAACATTACTGTCAATTACATATTGAACTGCCCTCGTAATCAAATCAGTTGTTAAAAGAAGTATGTAAATTAACCACATCCAGTGAGATCATTTTTGTATTCTGTATAGACGGATTGTTCCGAATATATTCAAGTAGCGGCTCCCGATTGATAATATTATACTTAGATCAAAAATCAATAGATTTTAATTTATCGGCAGTAACTCTGGATAGATCCATGATGGCTTTATTTTTACAATTAAAAATTGGTCTAATTTTGAACAAAGAGTTTTGTTTCTCTTTATGTATCTTAGCTAACCCTTTTAATTTAGGGATTGTATGGTTTTGTTGAATGATGGAAGTTGCTGTTTCACTGGAAATTAAGCCGTAGTTCATAGCCTTGTTGATTTTTCTAGTAATCTCCTTTAATGCTTCTATTTGATTGATATTAAGTCGGGTAAATCCCTCTGTGTTCTTTATAGACTGTTCACACATACTCACGTTTTCCTCTTGGTTAAATATAATGAATGCACCCCCTTTATCTGCTTCAGTAAAAACAATAGAGTTATTCCTATATTTTAAATTTTTAAGCTCCTGAAATTGATCCTTGTTGATATTAGACTTGGATTTTCTTCTATACTTGAAATCCTGATATATGTGCCCTATTTGCTTTCTTAAGTTAGACAGTTCGTTGATATCGGAAATTTCTTTTGCTTCCAAATTAGTAAGGATACGCAGGGGTGAGAAACCTTCATTACCCAAGTTATAATATAACCCTTTGTTTAGAATGTCCATTTGTATAGGCGTGAGAACTATCGATGTGTTATTAATGACTTTTTTATTCCCTTCACAATATTGAATAGGGAAAGGACTGGAAGAGCCCATTAACCTACCTAGCTTCTTGCAATGTCTTTGTACAATAGCCTCTTTAGCATACTGGGCCTTCTTCGCTCCCTTTATAAAATAAAATAAAAAATTTCTTCGTAAATAAAATATAGGTATAATGATAATTGAGAAGTGAAAATTTTTCGTGTGATGGAAGGCGATATGGAACTTGTAAGAATTTTAAATTGGCAATCTCCCCTGACATTGCCTGCGTTATGGCCTATTGAAATGGCCCGTCTTATGTAGAATAAATGCAATATTTTCAAATCCATACTCACAGCTTTTAGCTACTTTCTATTTCTTTTTTACTTGTCCTCTCTCATTCCATATGCAATTTTTAATGCTAGTCATTGAATTATTACAAATTATTCATTATTACACAAAAAACATTAAAGAAAAATCCAAAATTTATTAAGCTTATTTTTTTATATTAATAATTTTTAAATTTCAATCAAGTTTTTAATTTTTAATTTAAAGGGAGCAAAGTCTTTTAATATTGCGTTTTAACTTTAAAAATTGTTTCTAAAGTTTGCCGCTGATGACGTGGTTGGTAAATTTATTTTATCAGCATAGAAACAGTGATCTGATCTTTGTATTGGCATTTTCAGGCAGTGATCTGTTCTTTGTATTGGCGTTTTCAAATTTCATATCACTGTCCGGCTATATATATATACACTAATATATACACTTTACTAATACACAGATAGTGCTATAATCACAGATAAAATGCTTCTTCTTAGTAATAATGAAAATATCAGATCTCAGTTATTTCAATGAATTATTGAGTAAAGAGATCAAATTCATGGATTTAGTTTTAGTTATTGATAATATTGAATTTTGCCTCTGTTACTATTGAGTCAGCTGCTCTTAAAACTAAACTTATGAACATTTATCATTGTTACTATTATATCTTTCCATTATATTTTTTCCATTATATGAGGGCAAGTCAAATAAGAGGGAGAATGAATTTGTTCATGACAAAATATATTAGACGGAGTCCAAGATATAGTTTTTTTCGAAGTAGTTCCCATCGAGTTGTATGCACTTTGCCCAAAGTCTTTGGAAGACGTGCTGGAACCCATCTTTTGACATCATCTTCAGAACCGCCTCCGCTTTCTTCAAAACAGCCGTTGATGAGTTTTTTTTTGCTTTCAGGATCGTAGTGATAAAGCCAACTCTCATCACTAGTAATGATGCAATTCAAACAGGCCTCGCCATGCTCCGCTACCAGACGCGGAAGCTCCCGAAATATCTCCACTCGCACCTGCTTCTGTTTAGGCATTAGCAATCTCGGCACCCATCTTGTATAGACACGTCTCATGTGCAAACGATCGTGTTAAATGGTGAACGCACTACCATGGGAGATGTTTAACATGTCCAGCAGTCTATTTAGTATTATTCGGCGATCTTCCCGAACAATGACGGCAGCTGTATTAATCCTGATCTTGTTCACCGCGATGGCAGGATGCTTTATGGTCGAAACACGGCCCTTCTTAAACTCTTTGAATCACAGATATGCGGTTGATTGTGAAAGAACATCTTCCCAGTATCTATGCTGCAACATTTCTTATGCTTCCGTGGCGGATTTCTGCAAACGGAAGCAAAATTTCAAAGCCGCGAAGTGCTCATCACGAACCGATTTTATTTTCCCGTAAGCGACTGCCGCCTACTCGTTCTTTATTGGTGCAATGCTGCCAGGCTCATGCGCGTAGCCGCTTACAATTTATTTCGCTGATCCCATGAGGCCCGTTCTTCTGACGACACATGGGTTTCACAACCGTATGTACACGGCGTGATACAAAAAAAAAGAAGCATTCTTTTAGAGAATTTCAGTGAATTAATTAATTCTTTATTTTATTTTTTCCCTTGATATGTTGTTATATTTAAAAGATTTATTCCTGTGAAATTGTAGTTAGAAATAAGGACGGTCATATGAATGCTACAGCGCTGTGATCATTGAAATCAAACTAGGTGTCGCTATTGTACAAAAAGTTTTTGTATGTAGTTTGGCTTTTGGCTTTACTGATTGGAACAGTAAGATGTCGTCCTGGTGCTATTTGCGTATTAAGCAGACCGCACACGATGCAGCTTTTGCTGTGCAACTCGATGCAATTAAGTTGCACAAAAAAAGTTGCAAACGACAGTCAGGGCGCACACGATGCAACATTCTTTGCGCCGCCGCGCCGTTCGGACAACAAACGAAGCACACTACGAATTTGAATGACGTCACTTGACATTACGTCAAGGAGACTGCGGTGATGTCCTTCCAAATCTAATATGTGTGATTTATATTAAACATATGAGAAATATTCTTATAATATTATTAGCCGGTATGTAATCGCAGTTGATGGCAATAATGCGATTCACGAATAACAACGACCAACAGCCATTAATAATCCATTGCTCACTGGAAACAATGACGTCACATGTCATTTCTCGATGGCCTCGGCAGTTTCCGGAAATGGTGAATGAGCGACAATTCGCTTCCGATGTCAAAAATTCAAAAAATCTAGGTTTTTCAAACGCTCTGATACATTCTGCAGCATTAAATTACTGCATTTACATATAAACTGTATTTATGTGTGAAAGAAACTCGCAATACTCTGATATTCAATGTGTATTCGCTAATCACCCATCTGAAGCTAAGGAAATATGTTTAGACGCCATGTTTCCCCTTGAGCATGACGTCATGACTGACGTATTCTAACGCTGCACTGTGATTGGATAATTCCATGCAGCTTTCGGAGTTGCAATCCTCGCCTTTGCAGCTTTTTCTCCATGCAACTCCGGTTGCAACTTGTCCATGCAGCTCAAAAAACGCTTTAGGCCAAAAGTTGCACATGCAACTCGGCCCAAAGCTGCATCGTGCGCGGGCTGCTTTATGAAAGAGATGGAGAAGTATCGGTAAGATTTGTTTGAGTGAATGTTAAATCTGGTATATCGTTTTTTGCTTATTAATGTGTTTATTGCAAATTTGAAATTACCGTTTTTAATTTTCTTAGATCTCTTTTTTTCATGAGAAGGACCGACGTATTGGTTAAGTACCGAGTTAGGCATAGTCGGATAGGCTTAAGTGATACAGCGATTCTGTTACCGGAGTAAGGTTCAAGTTATGTGAGGGTGTATACTTTTGCAAGATCTATGCGGTAGGATATGAATTGCGCAAGCGAATGAATTATGGTGTTGTTCATTTAAACCCAGGAGTTTTCCCATATCGGATCGGTGTTCACGCACGAATGTTACTGGCTCGCACATTCCACGAGATGAGTCTTACAGACAACATGGTTACCTACGGCGTTCGATTTGTCATACGAGGAATTCCACGTAGTCAAGGTAGGACTGTCTGTTTTCTATTTAGTTTTTACGAAGTCAAGAATATTTCGTCGTGAGATTTCAGTGAATTGTGTACGTTAGTACTGAAGGACAATTTCAAGTTAATATAAAAGAATTTAAGGACAGATATTTAGTCAATTAAGTTAAGTTACAGGAAACAAGAATAACTTTCAGAAATTGATGTAAAGTACACTATGAACGAATATTTACAAGTGAAATTGTAGAAATTTTGATAATTTGTTGTAGCTAAGTTATCAATGTTAGGGTTAGTTTTACAAAGGGATTTTCACTTGGATAAATGTTCATTAAGAATTAGAATTTGCAATATCAATGAATCGGGTTTGAAAGTTGATATTTAGATCTGCCGAAACATGTGTTTTACAAATAGTGTGAATATGATTTATTTGTAAATTAGCTTTGAAACAACCGAGTGTTGTTTGTGTATTTGTTTATAGCAGATTATTAAGGGTTTTATTTATTGTTATTGATCTTAAAGATTAAGATTATTATTGTGGCTCATAAACGATTTAAGAGTTGAGATATCCATGTGTATATTTATTACCGATTAAACTTGTTTGCTTTTTGAAGTTAGTCATTTTTGATATATTTATTTTCAATGCTCTGCTACTATTTTCATTTTTAAATTCTGCTATTGACTTTTAAATAAGTTAACAGGAGTCATTACAATTCTCACTCTTATTTGACTGGCCCTCGTATGACTCTTTCAGTAAAGAAATTAAAAAGCTTTAATTTATCTTTTATATTTTCTTTTTTAGAAAACCTGAAATTTGTAGAAGAACAAGAAATATGGACGACAGCAAAGAAAAAATGCGAAGAAAATGATATGGCCCTGGTCACTGTTAAATCGGAAGAGAAAAATGACTGTTTGATTAAATTAATTCAGAAAAAGGGATGGGAAGAAGATGTTTGGATTGGATTGATGATGAACAAAAAGGAGAAGAATTTCTATTGGATCGACGGTGATAAGTTAGATGAATCACTCACCTTTTGGGCTGAAAAACAACCAACTAGAAACCGCGGTGAAGAAACAGTTCGTATGGGGAAAAAGGAAGATTGGAAATGGTATGATTCCCTTAACGACCAGTCTTCTTATTATATTTGTGAAGCAGAATCAAGTAAAAATTGATCAGAAAATTTTGAAGTTCAAAAAGATAAAAATCCTTTTAACTTATTAAGATTGTACAACACGATATTAAAGCATAAGCAAACCTTGTGATGTTCACTTCTAACTTCCTGTCAACAATCCATATTATTGCAAAGTAATGTTACTTTTCATCTAGCTTCGCTTAGCTCCCAAGAAAATACATTCAATTTTAGTGGATATGAAAATTGAAATGAAGATTGAAATATGAAGATTAAAATGCCACAAAAAAGTGGGAAGTGCGATACCACATCCATTTGATGCTATCACACCCTTACGGATAAAGGAATCGTTCGCAAATGAAACTTATATAATGACAGTTATCTTCGCAATCTCAAGTAGTAGCTTTCGCAGCTCCGATGGCAGCTTATGGGCTTATCTAAAGCGAATTTAAAGATTGTAGGGGTCGTGATACAGGTCACTCCATCTCGGAGATTATGAAGTTCGGATTAGCGCATTCAATAATTTCAAGGGCATAGGGCCTATCTGCACTACACGAAATCGGGGAAAACATCCAGCGTACGAGACCAGTGTGGCCCTTTATTAAATTGGACAAGATTGCATACATTAAGAATTGCATACATTGTAGCATCTGGCCCACGTGGAATATTGTATCAAATAATAGTGCTACTCAAAGCTGGGGCCCGAGTTGGAACAGTGCAATGTTCCCTGTGTTATATAGGGTTCCGGTGCCGACGGCCTACCCCGGTGCCATTACTGATTATATTATACAAGGCTCCGCGCCTTATCTGGGCTCGGGAATTCCGCCACTGGACTCTACATGAATGGAAACATACGAATTGCGGTTCCAACTGTTTTGGGCTGATGGGCGACTCCGGGAATGGTAAAAATTCCAAGCAGCAGTGGATCCCGCTTGGTTACAAGGTAGAATATAGGGCGTCGCGGCATTGTTGCGGTATGGACTGTGCTCAGCTGGCACAGATTAGGAGCCGTCATATCTCTGCAGACCTCTGTGACTGGTAGCCGCCACGTCAACATCCATAAGGATTACTTGCACCCGTTCATGTCCTGCATTTATCCAGAGGGGGATGGCTCTTTCAATACGACAGTGTATCACCGCACACAGTTAGCTGATTACGGTTGGAGGAGCATTCCTGTGAGTTTGCCGGCATGTTTTGAATTTAAAATCGTCGAATACGTGTGAGATGTACCTCAACGTGCCGTCACTGACAGGAATCCACCACCAGCGAACTTTTCGGAATTACGGGACGCTATGAAGGATGATGCATAGTGTTCACTATCTCCACACTAATACAGAACCTCATAGAGTCCACACCACGTAGTGTTGCTGCCGTCGTTAGACAGGTATTCAAGTGTTTTGGCACTTCACTGTATATCAATCAAAAGTGAGAGTAAGATATCAAAATTCTGCTTAGATTTTAGATGGCGAATTTGATATTTGAGAAAACTTGAAATATCTTTAGTCGGCAAATGTAAGTTGTATCTTCTACTACTCAATTAATTAATAACAATTACATCAATAAGTGGACCCGGTAGCCGAATGGTAGGGTGCTTGGCTGTGGGTTCGAAGAAGAAGAGATTTTTCCACGTTCGGTTCTCCTTCAAACAGGTTCTAAGATCTGTCCAGCCTTCTGTAACATGGATACCGGGTCTCTTTCTCGGAAGTGTAGGCAGATCTGACCATCAGATCCCATCTTTGTCCCATTGGTCAAAGAAACGCCTTATCTTCAGCGCCCTGTGGACTGTGAGCCTTGGGACAAACCTAACCTAATTTAATATCCCTAAATTTGTTACAAAAGTTTTAAATAAAACTAAAAGAGTAGTAAAAAATAAAATAACAAAAATTAACTATTAGATTAAAAAAAAATATACGTCAATATTTCGTCTTCTTGAAAATAGATAAACACATAAATAAACTCCTGAAAACTTTATACTGTAGACATATAATATTTCGGACTGGGCTGACCATTGTAGAGTTAACGGACACAACCCGGACCCCATCGTGAAGATCGTCCATCACGAACAAGACGAACAAAAAAGATTCATGATTGAGTCCTGTCTCATCAACTGTTGTGTTTGTTTCAACAAGAATAAATGCTTAAAAGTAAATGAGATGTCATTATCCATGTTTAGAAATGCTTTCTTAAACAATAAGAAAGTTAAAAAGTATTTGTCTTTCAAATAAGTATTACTTAAACAATGTCACTATTTTTTGTCCATTTTCTTTTGTTTATCCATGTTTTTTCATTATTACCATTTTCTTTTGTTTACCAATGCTTTTTCATTATTGTTTTTAAATTATTGTATCTTCTATCGTTTTTAAAAAAAGAGAAGAATTCTCTTTTTCATGTTAAATTTAAATTTTTAATTTTATTTTATAAAAACCTTGAAAAAGTTTTATGAAAATAAAACGAAATATTGGTACATGTCTACGGTGTAAAGTTTTCAGGAGTTTATTTATGTGTTTATCTATTTTCAACTATTAGATTAGTTTAGAGATTAGTAAACTTTAACCAACCAACATCTTATCCAAACTATCTTCATTAATATAACATATTAGCGTATTCGAAGATCTTCTCGTGACCCCTATGAAACGAGGCGAGCATTCCTTAGTGCATCACCACAGGAGGTTATTTGATGAGGAATTGGTTAATATTTACGATATTGGGATTGCAAACGGTTACGTACGTAATTTCGTTACGATCGTTGTTAAAAACACCTTAAGAAAGATTCTTAACCCTAACTTCCGGATGTGTGAAGGAAATCCTGATTTTTATGTTAATTCACCATATATATCTGAGTTATTCCAGATGATTAGAATATTTTTGGCGAAGTTTAAAATAAGAGTCGGAGGAAAATCGTCGAATACACTAATACGTTATATTAATGAAAGTAGTTTGGATACGTATATAGCATGTGAAATGGATAACACGAGGGCACTACGAAAGTTTTTACTTACTCAAACATTTAAAACACGAGAAATCATTTTGATTGCTTTATTTTTTTAAAATTATAACTACCTCAATCTATACCCGTGCGCATTTTCATAAACTTGTGTGCTGATTTACGTTGGGATAAGTAAATAATTGACAGTTGAGCAACACATGTCGATTGGTCTGTGGCCAATCCGCTCGGGGTAGTGGGTAACTCCTATTTAATCCTAATACGACCAATAATGTAAAAGAGATATTCCTTTAACAAGAAACATTCTTTTAACAATAGTATTTAATAACAAAGAAAAGAAAAAAAAATATTAAATAACAATATATGTCGACCTGCGGCTGGATGGTAATTTAGGAAAACAAGATAGGGATAGCGATTAGTAAACCAATCACAATGCTTCGCAACGGCTTCTGATATATAATTTATGTTGAATTATTGCTTTAATTTCCTTATTATTACAAATGTGATTGCTGCGAATGCCAAAGGTGCAATTGTCGCGACTATTGTGATTGTTGTGATTGTTGCTGAGCTGTATTGTAGATTAAAATTAAAGAAGGGGACCAAGCACACTAAAATAAGATATCATATACACACCTCTTGTTCTGTATTGTAGATGTGATTGTTGCGAATTCAAAATTCAAATTGTTGCGATTGGGGTGATTGTCGTTCTTAATGATAATATAATGAGATTTTAATGATACTTGTCCACAGACAGACGGACAAAGCGGGATTGTTAGGCTTCCTATTCAGAAGGAATCCTATTCAGAAGGATATGAAAATACATGGTATTAATCTGAGTTCATTATTTTTGTGGGGAAAAGAGAGTTCACAGAAATCAATAGCCAATCTAATTAATCTCACAAATTCAAAAATAAACAATTAATTCCCTGATATCGCAATTGCAATCAAGACATTTGTATATTTATTACTCCAGTTGAAAGTAGATCCCCTGATCCAATCTGATTCCTACAGTAATAGCTGATATTTTCATTGACAAGGCTGACGAAATTTATCGAATCTTTTTGGATAATGGAAAAAGGATCCCATAACATGCACGTATCTACTGAGGCTATTCATGAATATAATTTACAGTTTTAATAATAATTTGTTTAAAATAATGTTTTTCAACTATTTTGCTCGCCATGGTGACAATGCTCCTGATCATCATTTATAGGACGGTGATGGTTCAATCATGGCTCTTGATTGATTACGTTTACAGGATTAGTGGATGTGCGATGACAACTCCTACAAAGTTCTTTATTGTTCTCTAGTACGTCCGAGAAAGAGTTCTATTACAGTAGTCGAAGCATGTAATTTTGAAGTACAGTACATTTAATTTGTTGAGCATGCTTTTAAATGTTGGTTGGTTATTGATGTAAGTGACACTCGATAAATTGTTTTAATAATTAGTGAACTTTGTCTGAACTTGCCCTGCACGAGTGGTGCAGACAATCTTTCCTGATGGCTGTCCCTGCTTTCAGATAGGGTGTACTCCACCACTGCAAAATCCTTACAAATTGGTTTGAAGAGCACGAGGCTGAAGTGAAGAAACTACTCTGATGTCCACCGTGGAGAGAAATTAATATTATCGAACCCGTAGTATTATCGAACCTCTCTACCCGGGATATTCTCGAGGGGTAGAGAGTACAATTTCATCAAACTTCATCACTCGTAGTCTTGGCAGAGATTTCACAGAAGTTGGACAAAATATAATTATCTTAAGTGCCACTACTCCACATCGAATTTTTGCTGTTTAAAATGATAAGTGCTAAAGATATTTACATAAATAGCAAATGTTTTTTCGTATTTTGTTTACCTCATTTCGTCAAGATGAGTTTTTATCTGAAACTTTCAATAAATTGTACTTAAATCTCAGAGCAAACATTGTAAGCAATATTACAGAATAAAATCACTACTTAGAGCTTAGAGTAAAAGAAGTAATAATTTCGTATGCCAATTAGCAGTAGATTGGAGCATTTTATTGCTTCGTATTCACAACATTGTAGTTTGTTGATCTTTTGCTTGTGTATTTCGTGGTCAGGATCTTTTGCTTGTGTATTTCGTGGTCAGCAATGCGATAAAAAAAGGAAAGCTTCAATCAGTTTGAGTGAATAAATTGAAAGGCAATCTTGAAGAAATATGTATTAGTGTAACGGAAAAATTCTTACCGAAAGTTAGCACTTGTTTTACAAACATACTAAACGATTTTGTTGAATATGTTTTTAAGAGATATATTGTGATTTTCAAAAATGTCAATTTGTATGCTTAGTTTATCTTATACTCGCATTCTAAGCATCTGTAAATGAGATAAAAAATATAAATTCAGAGGAAATAAATTATTGGTGGCAGGTGAACCAAAGATACTCATTAAGATACTTTTTTTATCCCTTCAAATATAGATTGTTCTATTTTTATTTTTTTCCATTGACTTAATTGTTAAATAAAATTAATGAACATACAAACTATTATCCGCGCGCTCAAAGATGAACCTCCCAGAATGCACCGCAGATTATAGATTGACCTTTCCTGGCTTTTCGTTAACATTCAAATGGAAGAGAAAATGGCGGCAATTCCTTCTTGATATGCATTTCAGCAACAATTTGACGAATGACGTAACTATCAAAATCGTCAGGCGAACTCTTTGGAGTCAAACGAGGCCTTTTTCTCCCTGGCGTTCGTAGCAACGGCGACTGTACAATTCTCTTCACCGTAGACAAACTCACTCCAGTATATTCTGCAGTGACCTTCAACGCATCCTTTTTACTTTTCAAATCGTTGTTGGGCGATACATCTTCTAGAAATCGATGAGCAACGTTAGGAATAATTTCCCTAGCTTGACTGTTGATAACTCTTCCTCGTCGAAATGTTGACTGTGAACCAGCGACCGCCTTTTCTCTTCCATTTGAATGTTAACGAAAAGCCAGGATCTATAATCTGCGTTGCATTCTGGGAGGTTCATCTTTGAGCGCGCGGATAATAAATACATTAAAAGTTTAGACCCAGTGTTAAATACAGTAGCCGTATTGGGCTTAACCAGATGTTCACCAATAGCCGCAACATAATTGTATTTTTTAAATGCGTTAAAATAATCTTTTAAACTTTGTGTGTTGACTTTAATCTTTTTTTAAATTGAATATCAATTTCACACACGTTAAATCTTAATTATAAATTCCTACTATATCTTAAAAGTTTCCTTCAGATTTCTGAAATATCTGTTTACACATTCTACACTGCAATTGCTTCTTCAATTAAAAAATTAGAAAAAAAATTCAAGAATTTGAAGAAAAAAATTGAATTTGTATCCAAATGTAAATTGCATATTAGATTCTTTCAGTATAATTAAAAAAGAAATAAAACGTTATATATAATCCAATTTACAATTAAAGATTAAATATCCAATTTAATAAGTGATTGCCTCACAAGGGAAAGAAATTACATAAATACTAGTAGAAGTAAAAAGTTTTAATTAAGTAAGGAAATACTTAGGTAAATTTTTTTTTCAGAAATTTTCCTTTTCCTAGACAATATTTGCTAATTATTGTAATTTTGCATATGGAGATTATAAAAATCCTTATATCTTTTGTCAAATATGGAGATTGTAAAAATCTTTATATCTTTTTGTCAAATATTATGTATTCACAACAATTTGTTTAGCTAAGCATCTTATGAATATTTTCATTTAATTCTTTATGACAAATTAAAGAACCCTGGCGAAGATTCGGATAAAAAAGATGGCGGTCAAATTAAAAGCAGGTTTCTAATCTTATTTACAATATTTACTTTCTTCATAAAGAAAAACAATCGATTTTGACTGCAATAAATTGAGATATACTGGAAAATACTTCGAAATTTACTTAATGATAGCATAGTTTTTGTAAATCATCATGGAATTGGAATCATCATCTTTGGACAGAGTATGAAATCCTGCTAATTTTGTCAAATGTCGCTGGTTGAAGTACTGAGAATAATGTGAAAAATTTTAAATGAAACACGTTAAAATTTCATCAACGATTAAAAGTATTTATCTTTTAACTTGTGTACAATTTTAATACAGGAAAGCGTACATCAGTTAAAAGATGAATAAAGTTTGTCCACCAAGACTTGAGACTTAGCCACGCCTCTTCAAACGAAGAAAACATTTCACAATAGGGGTGAGGGTTGTAAAAGAAAAATTTGGGAAAAAAAAATATTTACTATTAAAGATATAGAATGTCGTATTTTATATCATCAATTCCTCTGTTATAACCAAGAAACAAAATCAGTGCATTTCCCCTGAAAATGACCCCTCAAATGACTTTTTCGACTCGTCGCCTACCACGTGACATAGGCGTGGCTAAGTCTCAAGTCTTGGTGGACAAACTTTACCTTTGAACGTAATTACGACATTTTAACGCATGTCTTGAAATTCAGTAGTTCAAACAAACCATTCATAATTATGTATGAAAAACAGTACTATTTATAAAAAACTCACAACGGGTTTCCTGGAGTTCAAGTTACACCTCTTCATCCATCAGGCGATTAATAACAAAATAAAAAGAATTTGGATTGGTAAAGAGTGTCAGGAAGCGCGTGTTGGATGAGGCAATGGGTGACTCTTAAAACAGGACCAATCGCATTCGTGGTAATATAGGAGAGTCCATATCAGCATCTTGAGAATATGTAAGAAAAAAAAGAAGAAAAACGAGGAAAAAAGCCAAACAATACAAGACAAAAATGGATTAAAATTAATAATGGCAAATGTAAAATGAATAAAAAAAAAGGACTAAAAAGATAAGGGGAAAATTATCTGTTTTCTTTTTGACACAACTCCTGCATGTGATTAAGTCGTCTTCTTTAGTCCAGACTGTCCAATGGCTGGAATTGATAATATCTTATTGTAAGCTTTTATTTGAATGATGTGAACGGAATCTTTCCATTCAAAAAACCCATTCAGCTGTTCAAAAGTTGTAGGAGGGATCGGAAAACAGACAGACACATAAAAGTACACATAAATACACTCATTTTACGAGATGCAATCTTTCCTTAGGAAAATAGGCTAAAATGTCTCCGAACTGTTTATATTAAGAAAATGATAATGATTTCGTATATTACAACAATTTTTTTTTGAAAAGGCACTGTATGAGTAGATACCGCTAAATTATATTTTTTTAGACCATTATGGAGGCTAATCTGCTTTATCAATTATGTAATCAAAAGTATATATCACTACTTCATTGTTATGGTGACATAATAGTAAAAAAAATATATAAAAAAATCATTAAGAATGATCTCAAGAAATTTAAATCATTCATGATATCGAGGGGTGTAGTATATCTTAAAATAAAAGGTCAAAGAATACAGCAACTAAAAAAAATAATAAAATACAAGAATACTAGAATATCATGATCCATCATTTCTGCATGGAGAACTTCAAATTCTATGAATTTCATTAAAAATATAACACATTTTTAATTATCTTTTATTAAATTATTGAAGAAATTGATTACCGCTTATATATAAAATAACGAAACAACTCACTTTTCATCAATTTCTTCAAAATTCTATATTTCAACCCAATTAAGGGACTTCATCAGGATAAAAAAATATAAATGAAAAAGAGAAAACTTCTCTTTCTCTTCAATTAATTTCCTTTCAGTTTTCTTTCTAATGTTCTCAGTGTTGGGAGTTTCAATTAAGTTTGGATTCCGAATCTGAATAGGAGTAGGAGTGATACCTTCGGTAATACATCTCTTTAGAAAGTTCTCGTGTTCCTCCCAATTTGCCAACTTAGTAACATATCTCTGATGTTTTAATATCATATGATAAGTGTATTTACCATAAGTCTTCTTAATTCTCCCTCTTCTAGACATTCTATATATTGAAAAGTCTTCAAATCTTCAAAATAAAACAAAAATAAATGTATAAAACAATACATTTATTAAAATAAATATCTCTTAATTTTCGAAAAGACATGTCTTCTTTTCTTTTTCAAAGCCGAAAAACAACAACAATACGTTACAAACAAGCAGAGGAAAATGATACATATGTGAGACAAAAGTGTGTTTATCGTGAGAGTTGCACACACACACCTTTGTTACAATCACTGTCTGAGGTTGTTGAAACCATTGTTCGTGTTTTTCTGTTTTTGGCATGTGAATTTAGTTAGACTTGAATAAAATTATTTTTCTTCTTTAACTATGCATTAGTATTTGCATCTCGGACAAACACTGCGGGCATATGAAAATCTAAAAATTGCAACACAAGAGACTTAAGAAATTTTTATTTATTTTACAGTTTCCGACAATTTGAAAAAAATGAAAGAATTTTTAATCTTAGTTTTTAGTATGGAGTTATCGTACACGATTTTTTTCTTTACTCTTTAAAACAAAACAATAAAATATCCCATTGTTAGACATTTGTTGCACTGAGGTCTATATTTCAATATCACTTCGAAACTTTATAATATTCTTTAATTTCATCTGACATTTTCTCCATCATTGCTATAATTGTTGTCATCGGATGAGCAGAAACAATCACAGGGATTACGGAGGCGTCCATGACTCTCAGACCAGTGACACCTTTAACTCTAAAACAAGAAAGAACAAGATAAATTAATGCTTTTAGACAGTGTCAAAAGCAAAGTGATCCCATAATATGCACAATTTTATAAATAAAATGTATTCAGAAGGGTCGGTGTTGGGGGGACGTCTATCGCCGTTTTCCTCTTTATCGGAAGCGACTACTTTGATACCCCCAAAATCCGGTCAGGGAGTGGATTTTTTGGACGTGGTCACCTATTTTTTGTTGCTGAACACAATGGTGAAGGTTTCATTCTAATATCTCTTAACAGTTTGGCCAATACAGTGTGTGACATCCAGCAAGCATAAAAGCAAGAGCGGTCCCCTATGTTTTACAGACAAACTGTAACCTAGGGGCCGCTAAAAAGGATGATGAAAAACTATAGTAAAATTCCTACGGGATAAGGATTCTTATATCAATTTTTAAATTACATCCTCTAGTAAAGGATGATATTTTTCATTATATTCTCATTATAATCTCCATCTTCTTTTTATAATAATATTTTCATCAGCTACAAATTTATTAATGATTTCATCAGGTACAATTTGTAGGGATAAATCCCTTCTACTAAATTTGTAAAGGTTTAAAGCTAACAATGTACGACACGACAATCAATACTCAATAATATCTTCGTATTCTAAACTGTAAACAATTTATGAATTAAACACATTGTATTACATTACTTTACAAGAATTCTTCTATTTTATTCATACTTTTGAAATATAGGGCGAACTTTCAAAGAACATGTTAAGAGAACACATATTAGCATATAGAAATCGACGAAATAACATATCTGACTGGGCGGATCATTGCATCAAGAATAATCATAATCCTTGTCCGGTTATTAATATACAGTATTATATGAGATAAGAAATGATAAGAACGTTTTATTATGGAAACATTGATTATAAACAGTTTCAAATGTATGAATAAAGAAGAAGGAGTCAAAATTAATGAGTATTCAGGGAGCTTGTTTAAAAATAATATGAATAACATACAGAAAAATTCTTATAAATTAAAGTAATACAATACGGTAATTCAAAAATTGTTTACTGCTTAGAATACGAAGATATTATTGTGTATTGATTGTTATATCTTACGTATATTGTTTTGTTAGCTTTAAATCTTTACGAATTTAGTAGAAGGGATTTATCCTGAAATTGTACCTGAAGAAGATAAGTAAAGAATTTGTAGTTGATCGAAATATTGTTATAAAAAAGAAGATGGAGAATATAACGAAGAATATAATGAAAAAAATATAGACATTTTTAATTTGTAAATCCTAAGTTTATTAACGCTAAATTTAGATTAAACGAATGAGAATCGATGCTACTGATATCTGAAAGATAATTTAGCATAAGATTTTAAGTTTTAAGATCTTTCAAACATCAGACATTTTGATCTCCTATAGTTTATCTGAAAATGGAGAGCGTCCAATTGAAACCTGTCGTAAAGGAAGTTACACCAGAGAGAGAGAGTTTATCTGATGTTGATATGGAGAAATTGTTAATAGATGGAAAGAAATAACTTTTGAAGACAAGTAAATTTCTTTTTAAGGAATTCTCATTTCTCCTTTCATTTAATTTTGTGTTATCCATCCGTCGTAGATTACATAAACAGATTCCTATCTATTAACGAAAGTGAAGCAACGTACTTCATTTCTTTATTATAAATTAAAATGAATAAAATAATGAAAACTATAAATATTTTAACTAGGACTAACAACACACATTTTTGGGAAAGTCTACTGGAGAAGGCTTTGCGTAAAGCAGATGTTAAAACTTTACGTCCGTGGATAACGTTTTAAGCTTCGTTCCTCTTAAAATAAAACACTTCAAACACAAATTACAATGAATTTTCGGAGTCTATTATCGTCGTCCCGTTCTGAAGCCATTTTTACTTCCAGTAATAAATACAAAATAATATATTATTACGTAAATCATGAATATAAATGACAATATGTAGTTATTGAAATGGAAAATTGAAGTTTGCATAACTCTTATTATTAAGAAGAAATCCTAGACATTCATTGTTCTTCCTTTATTTGTTACAACATGTTGTGTTGTATTTTATATTGTCATTTATATTAATGATTTATGAAGTTCTTAAAGTTTCAGAATTTTTTTTTTTCTGAAAGTATAAAAGGCACGAGAAAGGGGTATAGACAATAGACCCCCAAAATTCGCTGTAATATGTGTTAGAAGTGTTTCATTTTATTATTAGTAATATTATCTATCATGGAGATGGAAAGAATAACAAGAAGATGTATTTCGTTCTTCTTAGATATAAAAAAAAATATAAAGCATACACACACGCACAATAAACAACTCCGATTTTTCGGTACACTTTGTCACAGCTGAACAATGTAAGTATCACAATATATAATATCTTAATAGTACAGCAGATTTCCTGTCTCGTTGAATATCAGCCTCAATTGTTTTCGATGGCATCCCCGTTCACCTTAAGTAAGTAAACATCAATCAATTTCAGATTCTTTGATAACTTAAATAAAATTAAACCTTATCAATGTAGAAATGTTTTTAAGGTTCACATTTATTTCAGTTTTTGGATAATTGCTACTTCAAGCAGTTTAAGCTCTCATCAGCTAGAATTTGAACCCCGAGACTTCTTAGATTATAGTTAGAATTGAACATGAACAGCTTAATATGATTGGCATTCTCTAGGTTAAGCTTTTGATAATGGTATTTCTTTTAATATTTTCAAATTTTACTTCAATCTTATAGCAATTAAAAATAAAAACCTTGCATATTATTTCAATAGTATACCTCATAGAGCTATCGACAACTGCCATTGGATCACTGTCATTTCCCATTTTGCAAGTTCCGACTGGGTGAAATCCACTTGTAGTTATCTGACGTATTACACAGCGATCATATTCGGTCTGATTTCCAAGTTCTTTAATGCAGGTTGGTATAAAACCACCAAGAAGAAGCTGTGGATCGTATTGTTTCATGGCCTTCGTCCTCATAAGTCTTTTGGCGAGCCTAAGTCCTAAAAGAAGGAAAAAAAAAAGAAATTGATAAATAAGAAAAGAAAACTTAGTTCATGAAACAGAAACCCAAGTAATCTAGTCTGCTCCTATGTTCTCAAAACATCCAATAGTTTTACCTTACTTCTTTTCACATTCTTCCATTTCTTTGTAATTCTGGCTGAGTACCATTTTATCGGAAATATAATGTTTAATTTTTAAGAGTTATTTACAATAAAATCATAGAAATTGCAAGTTTAATAATCAATTACCATATCATCTGTTCTTGAATGCTAAACTCTATCTTAACTTTTCTCCTCCTTATTTTCATATCAATTAGCACTGGAATTAAAGGCTATTCCTCATAAGTTACCAGTATTATTTTTAATTACATTAGCATCCCTTCAAAGTTCCAAACAACATAATTTTCTTGGCTCTTTAAATCAGTAATCTAAGCTGTACTTTAATCAGTAAAAATAATAAAAGGAGTGTTCCGCCTTGGCCGAACGGTCTAGACGGCGGTCTTCCGTGTGATCGATGTGTCGGAACCTGGGTTCGAATCCCGGCGTCGGCATGACATCAAAGAAGAAAGAAACAGTTTCGTTCGTTTCTCCCTGGGACTTACTATATCAGGGTTATTTCTGGACGAGATGTGAATCTCGTCCCACCTTCTTCAATTTCTTTGTCTTATCCTGACGTTGTCAGGTAGTGGTCCAAAGTTGACTGTTGTCGATGAAAGAAGAAAGTAGAAAAGGAGTGTTTCAGTAAGTTCATTATTTCTCAAGGACTTACCTTAACGATACACATTAATGAATACTTGGTTTTCTAAGATTAATGTATTTTTTCTAGTACCATAACCATTTGCATCTCTACTATAGCCATCTACAGCACTTAAATACAGTCGGACCTCTATTTAACGAACTTTTCTTTGGAACCAAGAACATTTTGCTAATTTCTTCGTAAAATAACCTCCAAATAGCGAAGTGCATTTTCTATTTAACGAACTTTTTCGAGGTATCTATTTTTTTTCTCCGTGAAATGTTTTTATTATTAATATTAGGGAGAAAATGAAAGAAATGTGGATACAGCTGAGGGAAAAAGAAGAAATTAACGATGATGTGCTGATTGATGATTATCTTTCACTTGATTTTTGAAGTTGAGACCTCGGAAACACTAACTGAATCGGATATTTTGGACAGTGTGAAAAATAAAAACATTATGGCAATGAATTGCGATGAAGATGAAGATGATGAAAATGGTAATGATCATGATGCAGAAATCAAAAAACATTCGTATGATGAAAGGCTAAAATCATTTGAAACAATCCGATGCGGATTACAATTTGAAGAAAATACTGAAGGAATTTTTGGTGCATTGCAAAGATGCGAGACGTACTATGAGCGAAAACACTTTTTCAAAAAAAAACCCTCAAAATTAACAGACTTTTATTAATAAAATTTAAGTACGCATGTGGTAATGTTTGCTTTCTGTTTTTAAAATTATTACTTTTTTCAATAATATTTATTGTTTATGTATTTCAAATCTGTTTTATGTAGTTTAAAGTCATTTTAAAAGGTGAACCTCTATTTAACGAATTTTCATATAAAGAACTTTTTTCCGGGATTTAGCGACTTCGTTAAATAGAGGTCCGACTGTACAACCATCGCGATCGTTTTTCCGATTCCCTTACAACCTCCAAACTTGCAAATATACTTGCAAGTATCGGACGGGACATTCTCTGATTTCGTGAAAATGCATTTTTTTCAGAAAGCTCATTAGGTAACCATTACTTCAGTGTCCTCTATTTACATGTTAATTATCATCAAAATTAGTGAAGTCATTCTGAAAAAATCGTTTACATCAAGTTGTAAATGTTTTCCGGATGGCACAGTGCATCGTGAAATCCCGGTTTTGTTTTTACATTAAAATAAAGAGATAACGAAATTTCTTATTCATTCAGAAGCCTTCCCAAAAAGATGGCTAAGATGGCTTTCGTTTTATATAGATGGTGGTTAACACTAACTGAAGTACTTTTTTATTCAATTTTAAGCCAACAGAGTATTACCTTCAACAAGGACATCCACATCAAGCAGTTCTTTCAGGAGATTGGGTTGGATTATAGGATAATCATAAGGACTAGCGCTACGAAGAGTAAGGTAACCTCTGCTTTTTGGGCGAAGTAGTAAAGGAACAGGAATTACAATGTCTTGAGAATCTGGAGGTATTAATAGATCCAATGCCTATAACGACAGAAATAACATTATTTTAATTAAAATGCACATTATTAACTATGAGAATTGTAAAGAGATAAAAGATAAAATTACAGTATCTTAACTTAAACTTATGTTTTCTAACAAAAGAAGGAGTGTTTTAGTGATTCTATCTATCTATCTATCTATCTATCTATCTATCTATCTATCTATTAATTTGTAAAAATTTCAAACCATGGATTTCCCCAGCAAAGACAATATGGCGGGTCAAGGACCAAAGCACATATTGCCAAGTGTAAAAAAAAAACAAGGTAATTAATGCTTTTAGACAGTGTCAAAAGCAAAGCGGCCCCATAATATGCATAATTGTATAAACAAAATAATTAAAAGCATGAGCATATAAATGCAAGACCGTTCTTTATGTTTTTCAGGCAAGCTGTAACCTAGGGACCGCTAATACAATGCTTAGTGCATCATTTGGATATCTTAAAGAATTTATGAAACAATACGTTTGTAAATATTAACAATGACGTCCTGTTGGCAATTGTTAGTATTGTTATGTATGAAGCATCAGTAATGTGTTAATTATTATCATTATTACTAACACTGCTATGGAAAACGTTAATTTTGGGGGTCAGGGACGGATCCTACAGGTGTGATTTTTTTTTACGTTGTCACCTACTCTTGGATGCTGAACACAATGGTGAAGGTTTCATTCTAATATCTCTAACCGTTTGGCCGCTACAGAGTTTGACATAGACAACACAAAAGCAAGAGCGGTTTCCTACGTTAACTGTAACACTAACAGAACTGTAACTAACGGAACTGTACTGAGTTTACCTATCTAAATAATAAAAAAAAAATATTTTTATTATTATTATTGTTTTTATTATTATTATTAATTGTTCAATTGTTTTCATTGTTATTGTAAATCCTGTATGTAATATCTCATTTAATTATTTTGTTGAATTTACTTCCAATGTCCTTAATATTTATTGTTACTAGGTTCTTACTGTTCTCGACAAAAATAAGCTAAACATAGATAACTTTAATATACGTACGTACCAATACATATATATAGAATTAAATCAGAAAATTACTTTAACTTTTAAATTATGTTAGCACTTTGCCGTCTACTTGACAAAAAAACATTTAAAAAACTATACATTGGTGTAAGTCTTTTAATGTTTTTTAACACTGTATTCAAAATTAATTAAACAATTATAGTTTCACCTATATTCAGAACCGGTTGATAGGAATTTGTCATTCCTAACGGAACTGTAACTTTTATATTTAGAAATCATAATAAAAAAATATATTATTATTATTCATACCTAAAATTACATACATACTCGTAAATACTTGAGACATGCTGAAAGCTTCATTTGGTAATGAAATTTTTGTAATCCATTGAAAATTTGATTAGATATCATGATGTTGCATGATGTTCAATTATATCCTAATTATAATCTATTTATAAATATGAGTGTCTACTTTCAGTAATTGTAGGCATTGCTTATATTTGTTTGTTTAAATTACCCTATGCTTGTTTAATTTTTTTAAATTGCTGTGTACGAATTAGAAAATTAAGTTATGCTTGAAGAAGCAGAAAAAGCCACTTCCTGTGAAATATAGTAATGCTTAGTGAAGAATTTGTGTTTCTTGTGTTTCCTGTACCATAATTATGTGGTGTATATATTTATTTATTGGAGTTTTGCATATTGTAGAGCAGGGTTTCTCAACCTTTTTTTTACCCATGGACCCGTTTCCCGTCTTCTTTGTTTTTTTTTTGGTGGATCCCCTCATAGCTATTCGATAAAAGAAAAGCTTATTCTATTTTTCACTACTAAAAAGTAAACGGATTATGTTAATAATCAACGAAATAGTAAATGATTATGCTTTATTTTGAATGAAAACTAATTTAATGCAAATAAATTTTTCTATAGTTAAATTCTATGGATTCTATGCTCACTGGTAAATAATTCATAACAAACCATTTTAAAATAAGTGCGATTCAATGAGATCCCTGTGGTTGATGTTGCTCAGCGAGTTTATTTATATCTGGTTCCATTTTACCTGTGGACTCCGAAGAATATTAAATGGATCTCCAGAGTCCATGTGGACACCGGTTGAGAATTTCGGTTGTAGATAATTAAAACAATAGATTGATGTTTAATACTAGAAACTTGAATAACATCATTCCCTTATATAGGTGTCCAAGAATAACGTGAGGTGTTTAAAGTGCCAAAAGTTGGTAAATTTTAGGCGCATCAATCTCAAACTTTGGATTATGAGCTTATGGGTCATGGGGAGTGCAATCACGAGAATAACGTTCCTAGGTCACTTAGTCACCACCAGTTTATGTTTACTAACTTCCTTTAACTTTGGGCAAGATAATGTTCTAAACAGCAAATATTGTAAATATCACAATGTGCTATCTTTTTCCCTATAGATCTTAAATTTAAATTAAAAAAATCTATAAAAATTACCAAAAACCATAAAGATAATTTTTCATAATATCTAATTGAGTGTCAATATAAAATAGTTAATTAAATATTAAAAATAATTAAATAAATGGAAGAAAGCATCAACCAATACTACTTCTCTTTGTTAGACGTGTAACATTTTTAAATCTAAAAATAAAACATTAATGGTGTTTAAGACAAAAACTGTTAACAAACTTTATTTTTAATCATTTCTAATTCGTTTGAGTAGAATATAAAATCGGTAATTAAATGTTATATATATATTTACCAGAAAAGCATACGGTTTGTATATTCTAAGTGCATTATCCGAATTAAAGAAAATTTCAAGATCAGGCCATTCAGGATCATTCGAATATTTCGTGGCAACGAAACCAACTCCTTCGAAACTCAGTGGACACGACATGGGACCTATAGAAGATATTAATTATTGCATTTAACTTCAGAAGCTGTTTGCTTATTAATTAATTGATCGATGTCTTCTTTAAAAACTGGAAAACAAAAGAGCTAGAACAGTCAAAGTTGAAATATTGGGAAAATAAGATAGAACTTTCATCTTATACAAGTTTGTAACCAAATAAATAATATTGTAACAACTGGGAAAGTAAAAGAAAACCTGAAGTAAGTCAGTCTTATTATGATAAAAGTGTTATGGTAACCAATATATTCAAAAATATTTTGGAATACAAGATTAACTTAAATGCTATTGGAAGCCTTTATTATTTCAAACTTACCATAAATAGTAATAAAAAGCTAAGTAGTAATGAAGGAATAGTTTTACAGAGCTGATGTTGAAACCACATCCAATTAATTTGTCAACTTATAGGATTGTTTACAAGTTAAAAAGGTGGTGGATGACAGAGTGACTTTTATGGTAACTTGCAAAAAATGACGCTGTTATAATTCAGAATCATAGTTTGCAAAATTATTGCAAGTTATTCCACAACTGAAAGTTATTTTCAATAAAAGAAATTCAACAAAACATTTATATAAGTTAAAGTTTCAAGTAGTTTTTCATTAAAATTTTTCACATTCTTAAAAATTTATTAAAATACATTATCCCTTACAATAATAGAATACATTATGTGACACAATAGAAATAAATTTACCTGTTCCTGTTTCTTCCCACAACTTAATGGTCGCTGGTGTTTCATAACGAACACTGTTAAATGTTACCTTCCATCCCATTTTGTATAAATTCCCTCCGTATAAAACGTGATCGTGGAAATTTTGACCAACTCCTGGTAAATCTTTCTTTACAGGAATCTACAGTAGAGAAAAAGAAAATGGAAGCAAGGCTTCCTTTAATAACTTTAAATTTATAAAAATCTTATTAAATATATGCCTTTCGTATTATCATTAATATGAGAATGTTATGAAATTGTTGTTATATTGGTTTCATTAGGTGACACATCTAACGACGAAGTTAGCAATCTCATTTGTGAAAATGCAAAATATTTATTAAATATCTACTAAAGTCCATTTCTTGTAAAGATTGAAGTGACGTAACGCGGAAAAATACATACTTCATGCTGGTCTAATGGATAAAGCATTCAGCTTGTAAGACAAAGGATGTTGGATCGATTCCCAATATTATCCAAAGATTTTCTTTTTTCTTTTTATTCAGTTTTTTTTATTTCATTTTTCTTTCGTCTTTTTATTTCCTTTTTTTAATTTTTGCTTTAATTATTTTATTTTTTAATTAATTTTATTTCACATTTTTTTGTTTGTTTATTTTTCCCAATTATATTTGATAAGTTTTGTTTTCGCTTTTGATGAGTTTTAGCTTTATATTAATTACTGTCCGCTGTGAGAACTTCACATCCAATTGATGAGTGCATATCGCTCGTACTATCAGAAGAATCACAGTACGTCCACAGAAGAATCAATGACTACGGGCTGTTATTCTCAATCTATCAAGCAGTCCAGATTCCAAAATTCGTTTTCCACGATATTGCCCGGCGAATTGCAAATATTTGTGTCGCCAAATGATTATATCTTCACTGTCACATAATCGTGAATTTCTATGCTGAGACTGATACCTAAATTCACACAATTTTAATGTTCTATATAATGTACTGCGGGAAATGTTTGGTAACTCAGGATCATCAGTAATTTCTTTTAATACATTTCTTACTGTTGGTATTTCATTTTGAAAAAAAACATTTTTCGTATTTTACCTCTAATTGCAGTGCACACAAATGAATCACAAATTTTATCCGAACCCGATGTATTTGCTTTCTGAATCCTCCTCTTGCCTGCCGTAAAATTCCCTCCTTTTGAAATTCTTTCTTAATGGCATAAAAAGACGTTACCGATATTTCTGTCAAAAATGTCGTTTTCTGAATGACTTCGTCAACGTTCAGGTGCTCTTCCAATTCTCTTAACTTGGAATAAACATTTAAAATTATTTGGTTCGCACTGCTGTGAATCTACTGACCTTTACAATTACTATTGAAATATTTATAAGGAGACACGTACCACGCACTAGAGGCTGCCATATTGAAATGAGACCCTCAAAACATTAACCAATAGGATCCTCCCTTGCTGTGTGATCGCAAATAAACAAATCTAATAATTTGAACAGTTACATTTTCTGTCTCTTAAAATACTTTATGATTTCAACTCAATAATAATCTTCTAAATTTAGGATGAAATAACAAGAACGCCCGAACTATTTTCTTCGCTGCAGAATAATGTGTTACGAGAATCTCTGACGTCACTTCAATCTTTACAAGAACTGACTTATACATTATCTGACAGGGCTGTTAATACAGAAATTGATTGAAAGGTAAAATATTAAGGTACATTAGCAAATTTCTTTGAATACTTTAAAACAAGCATTGTGCTACTGAAATTTTTGCTTTCAAAATTAACTAGAAATTTCATCGAAGAAATTTCGTTGGCAAAAATAATATATTCGTCTTAAACCTTTTCTCTACTAAATGACAATACATTTCCAAACAAATAAAAACTCATAAAGAACACATTGAAATAAGATGTAAAGTAATTTTTATCTTATTTTTTAATTTACTTACTATACTTTGCAACATTCGTTCCCTATAACGCAATGTTAAGTAAAAGTTATCAAGATCGAGGTAATAAAAATCCAATAATATTTATTGTCTCCCCTTTTTTTTATATACAAAAATCAAGATTTTTCTGTAGATGTAAGTTGTATACAAACTCCAATGTGGGACATTTGATGAACTTAAATGGTTATGATGAATGACATACATAGTTAGAACTAAGAATGAAATCACCAAGAACATTATTATAAGTGTCTTTTATAATATTTAGTCCAAAATCCTTCCTACACTTCAGAATATATTTTCTTCTATTTGAAATGTTAGGAATAAATATTACGATACTTCACCGTTCGTATTCATCGTCAGAAATATCATAATGGAATAAAAAGTTCCCAAAAAGTTCTACAAACACGAGAATTCAGATGTTTTTGAAGTCAATGAGGAAATATAATCTGAAGTAAGTAATACGTTCGAATTATGGATTTAAGATACAGTTTTATTTCTTCTAAATAAATAAACAGTATATTTAGATGCAGCAACATCTGAATTTAATTTTTTAAATTTCTTTTTCAAAATATTCTTTAAATTGCAGAAGTTGTTTTTATTTGGAATAATAGTTAATAATATAAAAATTTACAGGATGGAGACAG